>CM048915.1:29177253-30377253 GCA_026686955.1 Epinephelus cyanopodus
GTTTGGTTGCCGCAGACAGGCTTGAAATGTCCTGACGTCTTGTTAAAAATACCCGCTTTTGTTGCCACAAACACGTTTGGAAATGTCACTAGTCTCGAACAGCGGTCTGTTGCTGTCTGCTGCTCGGCAGCCATCTCGTTTAGGTCACAATGTTTACGTCAGTTTACTCACAAAACAGTTAAAATACAAGTAGAGTTTATAAAATATCATTGAGATGTGAAATGGGACACCTTGATAAGCTATGTCATTGGTTTCCAACTGGTCCAGCCGCGGGGTCCAGATTTCTCCTTCGTCCACACAGTTTGATATGTCAAGCGTCACACTCGCCTTTTGCCATGTCATGGAGCTAGTTTGTTGTTTCCTTCATGTACCCGTCTGTTAGTCATCAATTCTATAGCAGGAAATGACACTTCAGAATTAAAGCTCTGTGCCAGAAATTCACAGAGCTGCCAAAAACCCTTTTAAGTCACTTGCAGTCCATTCAAAATGAACCCAAGCCCCACTTTTGGACTGCAACCCACCAGTTGGGAACCACTGAGCTATGTGAAGCTTGAGAGCAGGGGCCCAGACCACACCATCCACAGTGCCCTCCTCCTGATGAGAAACTCAGTTTGTAAACATGAAATCTGAACAGAGTCACTTTAGAAATGTTGATATGATACATAAATGTACAAATGTAGCATTTGGTTTGCAGGGATGGTGACTGGGCTGATATAATCCAAAACTTTAAGAAATAAAGATATAATGAGAGCTTTTACTTTAATTTTGTTGAGTTTAGGTTTGTAATTTTACTAATGCTGGGCTGTTATTTGGAATCTGAAGCTAATTTCTGAAAACAAAATCATCAGATCAGCAATTCTGGTTAACTATACAGTAGTCCTGCAATCTATATGAAAAAACAAGTCCTTTTCTTTGGTCGGTGCTTCTGGTGGGTATCTATGACTGGATTTTTTAGCTGCCAAACTGTTGAATTTCTCACACTGTAGTGCTGCACTGACTCTCCTCACTTCCGCTGCTGTGCTCAAGTGTCAAGTACACAGAGTCTAAATCAACCAGATAGACTTAAAATATGTCTATCTGCAATTGATCCTGAAGGATCAGTGTCCAGCCCCGAGCAAACAGCAGTCTCTCATAGCACACACCTCCCGGCCAACCAAGACTGTTGAAAGTATGTGTGGAGACAGCCACATTAATCACACTCCTGTATAACATGTCCTTTTAAAGCTCTAGATTTCAAATACAACCTCTGTGTGTGTGTGTGTGTGTGTGTGTGTGTGTGTGTGTGTGTGTGTGTGTGTTCTCCTCTGTCTGTCACCAGTGCAGAAACTCTCTTGCAGTGCCTCTCCTCGAACAGAATGCAGTTTGCGGCATGAAAGACAAACAACTCATGCACACACACCACACTTCCACACATGCGCACGCACACACTTCCACACTACTTGAACCCTGGGGCAGAATGCCAAAGAGCTGGAGGAATGTGACCCGGTGACCTTGGCTTGCAGACTTCCACATGGAGACCGGACACTAGGATGGTGTGCATCGGAAGAGGAGGCCAGAATAGCTCCGGTGTCCGGTAACGGGAGACAGACTCTGTTTGTAAACTGTGGCCATATGACACACTGAGAGCCTGCAGCGCACATGTATGCGCACAGACCTACAGGTGAGGGAAACACATGTACTCATGTCCAGAGGTTAGGAAGAGGGGGGTGATGGGAAACATGAAAGGGGGCTGCTCACTTTGAGATCAGCGCGTACATTTTCTTCTGTACAACACTGGGTTAACCTTGCAGCAACACATTTTTCTGCTTTCGTGAATCCTGCCTTTCCTGTTTGACGTTTCAATTTTTTTTTCTTTTTCTTTAAATACATGCTCAGTACAGAAAGAGGCCAAGTTTGACTCACTCAGTCATACCACAACCTGCAAAAATCTGAACGTATAAAACAAGTTTAAACTCTTCCAGTAGAAGAAATAAATCCTACGTGTGGGTGGACATACAGAAGGCGATGCACATGTATGCACGCTCACATTACAACGCGCAACTTTTGCACATTTCTGCACACATTTACTTGAGCGACGTGACACACAGTGATCTCTGTGCCAAATGGTTGCACAATATGCTGACATGTTTTTTTCTTCCGTCAGTGAGTGCATGCAGTGGGGCTCCAAGTCATGCAGCAAAGATGGTGGAGATAGCAGTGTACCACAGCGGCTGGAAATATATGTCACACTTTTTGTAAACTACACAGGTAGGTAGATTGTCAGAGCATTAGAGTTGAACCCTGTTGATTTAAAAAGTAAGTGTCTCCATCACAGAATTCGGAATAGTTTTACTGGTTACACAACCTGCACTTTAAACTTAATGTAATTTCATTTATTTTTGCCCATTTACTTTGGGAAAATTAGGAGACGCTGTGTTTTTTTAAAACAGAGAAAATGCTCCACTGTATGGACAGACGTTCAGTGTAAATCTCTCTTTTTTTTTTTTTTTTTACTCCTCTCTTTTTTTTTTTTTTTTTACTCCTCTGCACAGACAGGCCAGGGGTAAACCCCACCCTCTGTGCTTGGAGAGAGGACAGAGATACAAGTGACAGATCAGGTCCAACCAGTCACAGATGACAAACCTTCAGTGTTGCCCCATGATTATCTGACAAACATTTGAGCCCTCTGCAAGAGTCTTTCTTTGAACAGATTTGATTTCCTCATCAGGGAACTAGCTTATTTGAATTTCCACAATTTTTTTTTGTATATTAGTTTCCCTGGCACAGATGATTGACTAGTAGCTAGTAGGAGGCTTTGTTTTATTCTACTTTGTTGCTAAGAATATTTATGTTCATAGCGCCAGCACATAACCCTTAAATTCCACTGTGGGTTCATCTGATTCCCCACTTACTCATAAAGTACCTGACGACTCTGACTCAGGAGACAGTCAGCTTTGAAGCCCAAGGAGGCGGTCTCCAGACTCGTGTGTAGTTTGTGTTTGTGCCCTATCAGTCTTGCTGAGCACACAGGTGCAGATCCTACCTGAGGCAGACGGTCTGGTGCCAGCGGGTTGTAAAGCAATCAGACAGTGGTAATATATCCCTCAGCCTATCAAATAGCTAACAGAGCAGGAAAGGAACAGCGTGTTGATCCAGAAACAAACAGCACACAGCCTCCACCCCCCTCCCCATCTGGCCCAAGATGATCTGTTTTGGTCTCCCTCCATCACTGTCACTCCAGAAACAGACTCCCCATGCCACATTCAGACGTTGCAGCCGTCCTCCACGGTGGGTAGAGTTACCAATCACACACTCAGCACTGAAAGTGAGCATCTAATTTTGAACTCAAGTATCGGAAAGGTTTTATTTAAGACAAAGCTTTGTGGCCAGCAGCACATATTAGCAGCTGACAGTGAACCTCAACAAAGGAAGACACTGTATACTTGATGCTGCAGAGAGCAGAGAAACCCTGTATGGCTTATTGGATTGATTTCCATCACAGGAGACTGCTGTATGTCTGATCCATTTCTGTTCTCATAAGTTTAGCGGAAGCAAAGCTGTGCCCGGCGCTAACCCCACGCCATCTATTCAGGTCAACTATTGAGAGATGCCACTATCACCAGGGCAACAAGTAAAACAAACAATGCGTGGGTTTTGTATGTGTATGAAACACTAGACTGAGATCAGTCAGCCACACAAAATGCAGCTAGTGGGAACAGAAGGTCTGCGCCCAGTTCACCACGTCCTGCCTTTATGAGACAGTGTGGGTGGTGGGAGTTTAAAAGCTGTCAGACTTTTTTTTTTCTTTTATAATCCATGTTTACCACAACGGGGAGCTCTGTAAACACATGGGTTTGCCACAACATTATTCCAACAAGCCAGCGTGCTTGTATCCAGGGCTCACCGAGGTCTTTCCAATGAGGAGTTGATTTGACTCCAGGATGAGCTGGCTCCCAACTGTTTAACTTTTCCCAGGCTTTTGCTAACATTGTGGCTCAGAACAATGACGGGTGCATCGTAACTTTGAGACTTCAGGTTCTCTTTCATCTGGCCGGTCTTTTTGCACAGGTGTTTAAAATCAAATACCTCCAACCCTCCAAGTACCACAAGGTTCTTTTCCAGTTGTTCATCTGTCTCTAGTTTCTGCATCTGACCCAGCTGACTAATACTAGAGCTGGTTCTTGCACTGAATTTAATATAGTGGTGACAAAGACAACTTTGCCGCTGGGCTGTTGAGTAATCATCCCATACACAGCGCGCACTCCAGGAAAGTTTTTAGATTGTGTGTCACTGTGTGGCTTCCGTAGGCAGAGAGGATTTCAACATATTCAATCAGGAAACACCCTTAAGCCCTGGGAGAGCTGGCAAAAACAGATTTATGCACAACACATGTGAGCCGTGCGCCCGTATGAGTGCACGCTAACTATTCTAGATGTCGTAATCGCAGGCTCTTATCTCAGTGTCCATAGGAGGGAGGGTTTTATCAGCTTGGGCTATACAAGCTGGAGAAAAACAGAGTGTACACAAAGTGACCAGGGACATAGTGACATGAAAACAGGAAAGAGAGGCCAGGTGCTAAGACAAACAACATTAGGTGACACACAGGATCATAACCACTCGTGTTGATAGCTAACTCAGGACAGGAACAGTAAATACTCTTAGAAAGGAGATTGCAGCACAGCTCATTTTTCCCCAAAGTGTTTTCTGATGTCCAACTTTGGCATGTGAAGGCACCCCAATCGCCACAATAAATGTTGGCATTGTGTGTTTCTGCAAACCACAGATATGTAACAGATATGTTGAAACATTACATTTTAATAACACTGTGGTTAAAGATACACTCTGCGGGATTTTGTGTTTGTGGACCTGTACCCCACAGCACCCAACTGAAGTCAGGGCTTTATGAAAACGTAGCAACAAGGTGCCAGACTATAAGCAGCAAGCATCTAAGAGACACACCCCAGAAACAATGCAAGTATAGCAAGGCGAAATGCCAAACAAGAGTGAATCTAGAGTTTGTTTTTACTTCCACTTTCGCTGGTGTGTGTGTTCACAAACAATTACCAATAATCCCATAAAGTAAATCTAAATTTATCTATTTTGTAGGGCCTTTTCGCCTTTAATCGACAGGATAGTTCCTCTTTATGAAAGAGAGGGAGAGAGAGGGGGGATGTCATGCACCAAAGGGCTGCGGGTTGGAATCTAACCCCCAGCTGCTGCGGCAAGGACAAAGTCTTTGACAATGGGGTGCCTGCTCTACCAGGTGAGCTAATGGCCACCCCCGCAAAGTATGACTTTAACATGTGGTTATGTTTAGGCATGGACATGACTTGGTTATGGTTTGGAACAGGTCATTTTTTGGCTTAAAACACGCTTTTGGTGGCACAGTCACAGCTCAAAGTGCTGCCAATGGCTCGCCAAAAGACACCCAATTTTCGTGGTACAGTCGCTGCTGAAAGTGCTGCCGATGTCTCACTAAAAAACAAGCAGTTTTGCTATTTGTTGCTCTCAAAGTGATCTGCAGCTGGGCAGCTGGCTCGCCTAGGTGTCACGCTATCCACCATCCCCTGGGGTTTTTGTGGCTAAGAGGTAGAGGAGGTCGTCCACAAATCAGAAGATCAGTGATTTAATCTCCAGCTCTTCCAGCCCAGATGTCGAAGTATTCTTCGGCAAAATACTGAACAGTGAATAGTGAATAGTTACTGGCCACTTGAGTGAATAGACACCTGTGTATGAATGTGTGAATGTGACATAGTGTTGAAGTGCTTTGAGGGGTCAGACGACAAGAAAAGCGCTATACAAATGTAGTCCATTTAGCTCCTGATGACAAAGTCAGCTCATACACATGTATTCAGAGCTACATCACTTTAGAAACATTGATATATGTCTGCCATGTACAAATGTAACTTATTCGCGGTTTGTAGAAACATACAATTACGGCATTTTCTTCTAGTGACTGGGCTGATGAAAGAAAGAAGGAGTGTGTCTCATTTTCTCTGACCACCACACAGATTTGATTGACCCTGTTATGCAACATGAACATAGCTGATTCAAGATGTCAGAAAAGGACAATGTGCCAAACAGTGTGTTGTCAACAGCGTTAAAGTACACAAGTACAAAACATACAGTTATACATACTTATACTCACAGGATGTTTTTTCAAATGTAGAAAATGAAGTAATCATCAGACCAACAGAGTCACAAAGTGTTGCAGAGCCCAGTTATTCACTGCTGAAGCATGCTACACACCCTCACTGCAGTAGGAGTGACACACATGACAACGTGCATGACTACAACAAGCTCTGACATTGTGTGCTCTCTGCAGGGTCGTATGTCATGATTTAGATGATTGTGTGTCGACTCTAATCAGTCGCCAGTCACCGTGGCTCCAGTCGTGAAAGCTGCTGTCAATGATTTGGACGCTCTGCTCCTTTCAGCTCTGGCTCAGGGGGCAGGCAGAAACATCCTGCCTGGAGAGGAGACCCAGAGTAATGTCCCTGTCCCACAGCCGTGTGCCAACCAAACCGCATGAGTCAAGCCTTCGTGGTAAGTGTGGGTGGCTTTCCTCCTGTGACTACTCCCTGACCCATCTCTCTCAAACTCCCTCTCACTCTTCCTCTCTTAACTCCATCTTTTCCATGTGAATCATCGAGCCGATTTTTAGGTGATGAATGTTTAGCCCCGGAAATACCTCTTTATTTCCTGACCATGATTTGACTGAAGGTGTAAACATCACCAATACTACACTGGCTTTGGAACAACTTGACACTGTGTTTGCAGAGCTATAGCCGAGTCACATGAGAGATCTGCATTACGTCACATGGACACGTGCCTATGCAAACACAAAGGCCAGAAGACAGCAGGGAGTGGTGTTTGTGCTCTTGTACAAGTAAGGTGCTCAGTGACGGCCGGCACGTCCATCAGACTTAAGTCTCTCCCATTAAAAAATCCATTCTTCTCCAGTGTGTCTGCTGTTGTTCTGAGTAACAGGCAACTGGGGACTAGGAAAACACATCCAGGGTTGCGTCTGCTTCTTCTCACACAGAGTGCCAACAACATGCTGACATACTCCCATGAAGTGCTGCCTGTGCTCTGAGCTCTGCTGTTCATCTCGTGCTGACGTTATTTATCCCACTCTTGCGCTTGAAATGACTCAAGTGCATGTGGACGTACTGTACGTACATGTGAAGACTCATAAACGCATTTCAGTTCCCGAGATGCTTTATCTACTTCCTATTCGCTCAGTTTCCCAGGGCAGGGGGAAAAGCCAGAGGAAGCAGAGCTGTTGTTGTCTCTCTCGGCTGGGTGCTTCCTGTCCTGATAGAGGGCCAAGTAGAGATATCCCTGAAAGGAGCTGTTGGAACAGGGGAGGGAAGAGCTGGGTGCTTTGGACCCCTTTCAATGACTTGCAATCTTATCTAGCCTGAGTTTGGTATGCATCCACTAGTTAGAGCGGGGCACAGTTTGAGAGAATGTGTTAGAGCCTCCCTGCTTCCCCTCTCCATCACAAATAGTAAACAGTTTGCAGAGCTGCAGATACCCCTTCATCAGCGGACTTTGAAGGGAACCTCTTATGCTTCCCTGTATTTTGTATCTTATATATAATGTGACAGTGAAGAATGTTCATATAAAATGTGGCCAAAATTTCAAATAATGAGGTAAACATATGTAAAAGTAATCCCTGTGAGCAGCAATGTCAGGTTTCGGGCACTCTGAATAATCTGTTTCCAGCAGTTTTTTTTTTACGCTGGTTACAGTATGACAGATGTTTTTATACGGTAATCAGCACCTCTGCACCTGTTTACAGTAAGAAGCCTACACTCTTACATGAAGCTACATGCTAACACCAGGAAAACATGTAATCTTGGTTGCTGATTTTGTAAATTTCCCCCTGATTTTGGATCATGTTCCTGCTTGAACATGTCTGGTTGTGTTTTGAGGCTTTTACGGGTGATTTTTCACAGTTGAAAGTGCTGCTATTCTCTGTTACAGTCATTCCCTGGCTGCAAGTACACTGCTAACGTATATGTAGCTACATGCTTAAGTCAAGGAATCATGTACTTGTGTGTGTCACTGATTTCAAATCATATTCCCACTGAAAAATTTGAAGTTTTTATGGGTGATTTTTCTTCAATCAGTCCTAGCTGCAATAATGGCGCAGAGTTGCTGAGATATGACCAATCAGAACAGACTGGGCTTTTTCAGGTGTCGGGCTTAAAGAGACAGGCTCTCAAATAGAGAGTTTTAGACAGAGGGTCAGTACAGGTGTTCCAGCAAAGACATTCATTCATTTTCTCTAATCACTTAATCATGTTTGGGGTGCGGGGGGGCTGGAGCCTATCACAGCTGACACTGGGCGAGAGACAGGGTTCACCCTGGACAGGTCACCAGACTATCGTGGGGCTGACACATAGAGACAGACAACCATTCACATTCACACCTACGGACAGTTAAGAGTCACCAGTTAACCTGCATGTCTTTGGACTGTGGGAGGAAGCCGGAGTACCCGGAGAAAACCCACGCTGACACAGGGAGAACATGCAAACTCTGCACAGAAGGGCTCCCCCATGCCAGAGTTTCCCACACCCTAGGTTCACACCAGGAAACCCGCTTGATGTCGCTTGATGTGCAACAACAATGCTAACCACTGCATCACCGTGACACCCCCCAGCAAAGACAGTAAGAGGAAAGTAAAGTGTTTTTGACCATTAAAGCATGTACACACTTTCTAGTACAAACAAACCAAAGCATAATAATTCCCCTTTAATGTAAAAACACCTTCGCATCCTGACTTTTATCACGTTTTCTCACCATCCAGAGAACAGACGCTCATTTCAACCTTTGATTGTTTGTTCTGAATTTGAAAAGACTCAGACTGAAAGATCTGGTCGGGATTTGTTTGGTGTTCTCAGCATTCCAGACAGTATTTCAAAGGAGCTACTTTCAGCACTTTAATGAGCATGAACTTAATTAGCGGGTCCTGGTGGGAACACTGTGCAAGCTCACTTCAAATAAGATTGCAGCTATGCAGGATAAACTCAAAGCACTCACTGTGCAGCAGCATGTTGTTTTATGTTTTATATAAACAGCGGTCTGTTATATGCAATATGTTCATGTGCCAAACATCTGTCGAAAACGTTACATTTTTTCATATTAACTATCTCTATACATAGCAGTTATCTGTTCAGACTATATTTGCCCTTTTTTTCTCTGTCGTTCTCAAGTAGATGTGTTTACTTTAGTAGTAGTACATTGTATTTTTTGATGAAGCACTTCAACGTGACATACTCTGCCATCTTGTTCTCTTCTCGACTTCTGCTGCATTTCAAGATGCTTACTGTCAGTTTGAACTCTAATCTGAGTAAACATTCAAAGACAGGCCACCTCCCCGTCTGTCTGGTCTGTCTGTCACTCTATGTGTCCTCTGTCTGTCTCTGGTTTATTACATGACTGTGGCCTGAGAGGCTCAGTCTGTGGAAAAAAACAATCAAATGTGTATTTGCGGTGGAACTAATGTAAACATTAGGCTCCCCATCCTGTCTGCAGATAAGAGTTACGGAAATTGATATGATTAAATAAGGATGCGAGGGGCATATGAGTCAAGACTATCATCGGTAGTCAGGATAGCCGAGCTTATCCTTGTCAAGGAAACATGGCTGGTAATTGGATGGCCGGCTATTGTCGCCTACGAATGAAGGACACAGATACTGATGTCTCAGACGTCACAGACACACATGCTCATGGAAAATTACCCGCGCTTTAATCTGAAGCTTTGTGCTCAAGTGTATTCTGTGCAGAGTTATTCCAGGGTATTATGGCGGAACTTTAATTAGGTGAGGTTAATTATCAGGCCGGAAGAAGTCAGAGACATGCTCGGGGGCCATTGTCTGATGTCTGATATGTTTGATCTCCCTGAAAACTCACAGTGGAAACTTTACATGAGCTGAGGATGTTTCCTCAATACTTTCTTTTAGTTCTTAGAAAGTAGTGTTGCTAAAAGTGTTGAATTTAACAAGATGCTGTTTGGTGGTTTTTGCAGAACTGGTGAAACTGCTCCTATCTTTGTTCTTTTGAAGATGTCTTCTGAAGACAGAAGTGTTCAGGGTCTGGTTTGGGTCACGAGAGATAATGTACGGGGCTCTTAAACCCAGGCAGGGTGTCACAGTGTGTCTTGACCACCTCGACATGAGCCACTATTTAAAGCCAGTCCTTCAACAAAGGCAGTCTGAGGTCAGAGGCACACGTTTGCGAGTGTGATATCTCTTAGAGAAGTGTAAAATGACACTCTTTTCCTGTGTAGATATCTCACAACACTTGTCAGTAGAGGGGATTCAGGGAAGGCTCCAAATGACAGAGTAATTATGTCAAGAGCTTTACAGTAAATATAGTGTTTGAGGGAGCTTTGTGGGAAGAGAGTGCTAAGTATAGACTCCTGATTTCAAAGTGTTTGGGAAATAGATCTAAAAATGAAAATATTTGACTTAGCTCATATGCATGCCTGTCTATTTGCCTGTGTGTAAAATCAAGTGCAGGCGTCTATGTGTGCACACATGTTTTTTCATGAGTCAATATAAGTTTATGTGCATGTCTGTGTACACAGCAAAGTCTGTTTTTTTACTTGACGAGGAAGTAACAAGCACATTTTGCCCCGTGAGCTCGGTGCACACCTCCCACACGCCCTCAGGCTCCAGAGGCCCTTGCAGTGTTTGGTCTGGGGCGGGCTCCTTGGCTGATTTACTTCCTGCCAGGGACCACAGCGGTGTGTGGAGGAGAGTGTCTGCAGGGCTTGCCGGAAGGCTGAAAGACGGCAAGGATAAACTGAGATTTATGTTAAATTTACAAGGCGTAACAACCGTTAATTCTATATTTCATCGCCTCTTTAAACAGGAGCTGTCTGTCTCAGCCGCCCGACTGTTTTAGAAACATGCACAGTAGACCTACAGGACAAAGCATGAACTATGTTTGAGAAGTTAAATCTGAATTACACTGTTGCACCCAAGTAATAAGACCTTGAGTGTCATCAGCTTCACTTGTTATATGACTTAAAAATAGGCTGTACAGTGGTGATAACCCATTATTTTTCTGCGGAGCTGAGAATAATCTGCTGGCTCCAAGATAATTACAGTCCTTATTTAAACTTGACTTTGAATGTTCTTTCCACCCAGAATAAATTTACAAAGCAGTGAAGGTGGCTCCTGTGAAGCCTCTTGCCTCCTGGTTGTCTTGGCACCAACGTGGTGTTAAATATGTGTCATTTTATGATTGTTTTAGGAGCAAAAACAGTAGATAGAACAAAATATGTGGATCTAAATACGGAGATGGACAACTAGTTAAAAGATTTACCAATATGTCTTGATAAAGTAACGTGTTGGGCCACTGTGAGCCTGCACAACACCTATAATGATCCTTGTCAAAGACTCTACAAGTCTGAGGATGAACTTCATCACTCTGAAGGTTTTCACTCATTTGGTGTTATGATGATGGTGGTTGAGACCGTGGTCAAATATTGGTCCAAAATCTCCCCAGGTGTTAAACCTGTGTTCATAGCACCCTGTAGTTTCCTTTTCATACTCATCAAATCTTTCAGTGACCTGTCCTGCCCTGTATGGAAGCATCTGCATTTGTTATGTTTCTTTGCTCACTTTAATATTTGTATAGTTTGCCTTATAGACCCTTTTAGGGCCGACATTACAATGATGTCATTTTATTAGCTGGAGGCAAAAACACAACTCGCCACCACAGGGCTGTATTCTATATATGAGTCTTAAAATGTCGTCTTGTTGTGTTATTGGGAGCCAGAATAGAAGGAGTCATGGTTCAGTTTATCCCATACCAGTCGCCACTGCCCAGCCGACATTTGTATGTGGGGCCCATGTGGGTAATAAATGGGCTGAAAAATTGGCCCTATATGGGACTGTCCAGAGGTTCCATATTGGCCTCATGACATTGCGGCCTGCAGCACTTAAAATGAGTATTTCTGAGTACGCCACCATCATCTTCCTCCATTGTCTAAAACAAGCCATAAGAACTTGCTAGCTAATGTCTTTGGAGAATTGTTTTGCCTCTAGCTGAGCCCCACCCACCAAAAAAAACATCATACTGTTTTACTAACAGTAAAGGTTTATAGTTGTGACATAAGTATCAGTATGCACAATTTTTCATTTTCATAAACTGAAAACTGCACCTACATACCCAGCCAATATGCATACATTTATTAGTTTATTACAGATTCCAATGTTTTATCTTTGAATTTTCAACCCTTTATATTTCTTTTTTTCTAATTCTTATTTTAACAAGCCGAATACCATTTGTTGCACACTATTTTTTAGCACAGTCTTAAGAGTACACATAGGTGTAGATATCAGGGGGGGCACAGGGGACATGTACCTCTCAATATATAAAACGGGATCATCCCTATGTTTCCCTGGTTCTACTGTATGTTCCCCACTTACCAACAAAAAAGATTTTATGTTTCCCGGGTAAGCTGGGAACATAGAGCCTTTTTTTTTAGTAAGCGGGAAACATAGAACCCTTTTTGCAGGGTTAAGTGGGGAACATAGAACCCGGGAAACATAGATACGCTCCCTTTAAAACATTTGCATTTGTCCCCTGCAATGAAAACCTGAAAGTAACAGAGGACTTTCATTTTTTTTTTACAAATTACTGACATTCATATCATAATTTGCGCAGAAAATGCACAAATTTGTCAATGTGCAGTTATGTTTCAGCACAAAACCATTTGGTTTTGGGTAGGAAAATCGTGTTTTGGCTTAAATTACCTGCTTTTAGTGCAACAATACCTGCTGAAAACGCAATGATGTCCCAGTTAACAACCTGTTTGTTGTTGGTCTTGAACAGTGGTCTGTAGCTTGGCAGCTGTCTCAGCTAGGCCAGTTCATATACATGTTATCAGAACTACCTCACTTTTGATATGACACTTATGAACATTCAAATTTAACTTATTTTCAGTGTGTAGAAATTTTCTTCTGCCAACTGGGGTTCATCCTGCATTTCATTACATATAAACCCACTAACGTCCTCAGATCTTTGAATTTATTTAGGGTTTTTTTCATTAATTTATCACCTGTCTGTTTATTGTTTACTATATCGAGAAACTGATGAAAGGGAATATTTCTGTGTGCTCTGCAGGAATAACTCTGAGGGACCTGTAATGAACACACTGATGAAGCTGTGTCTTTCCAGAATTCAATGTTCTCCGTTAAAACACCAGGAGTTTCTGTGACTTTGCATTAACACCTGGGAAAAGGTACAACTAAAATTGTGCTGCAGAGTTGGTGTCAGTTTAATTATTTAGCTGGCTTAGCTTTCAGCATGTAGCCCCAAGGCCGTTATACTCCCTGACGATTGGGTTTAGGACAGGACTGCATTTCAACCCACGCACGTTTCTCCCCCTGGAGCGCCACATTTTGCCCCAAACATATGCGTCTGCACAGCCAACCTGCTCACGGGGGATGGAAAATGAGAGCTGGACCTCATCTGCATTCTCCTGAACCCGTAGGCTCGCTCGTTAAGAGGCTTGTGTGAGCAGTGATCCACAGCTTTTCTGTTGTGAGGAATTAATGTGGCTGCTGCCCAGCGCTGGATCAGGTAGTCTGGCTGACTTCATCAGGGGCTCTAAATCCATGTGTGAATGGAACAAAAGGCGCTCTGACAAAGCACATGCTCTGCCCTGAATGACTCAGTTGCTGTCATCAGGCCCTGCCACATGCACTCATTCATACTCTCTCACAAATGGGGAAACAGGACTTGTTCAGCTCACTGAGTGTAGCTCATCTGTGGAGTGCATCCTTCGTTACACATGTGTTTTTCTGTCCTCTAAGTGTACCGGGAGAGCAATGCTTTCCTAACCCTGTGGCTACTGATTTATACCTCACTCCATCAGAAGTGCCCCCTTTTGATGGCAAGCCTGTTGATCTCCTTGGTGGACAACATCTGAAATCTTTATCAGCAGAGCCGGGGGCCTCAGGTCCGGCTGTGTGCTGTGTGTCTAATGTCCCCCATGGGTGAAGCTGAACCAGGAAATCAGGGGAAGAGCAAACTCCCCCAGCAATCAGTTGTTACTTAAGATTAATAGATTGCTACATTAAGCGAAGCCTAAACCTTCTCCTCCACAGGCTGACAATCAGGAACACCGGAAACCTGGGATACTCATCGGCCTAACGCCAGAAACTCCTGTTTTGGACGTTTGAAACACAATACAAGCATTACATAGCGGGAAACAGGTAATGCTTTTCTTCATGAGACCCTTCAGGATTCAGCCAGGAAAGAAAATGAAAATGTAGCCAGAAGATAGCTGATGTTCTGCGCTCTGAACATTAGTTGCGAGGCCGGAAACAAGGCATATTAGGAGCCTCTTTCCATCTGTGTCAGTCAATCCTGTGGAGCTCCAGTGGTGCAGCCTGTGAGCAGAGTTGGCTCCGAACCAGCAGCTGGAGAAACCAGCATGACGTTCTCCATCACACCACAGCTGTCGTTTTCACAGCTTCTCCCCAAACACCAGACACAAATGAGAGCGTCTGTGTGGGTGTCTGTGTCGGGGATTATGTGTGACTGTGTGAATGTATGTTCCCATTCCCCCTTTTTTTTTTACCACTTCTCAAAATCCAAAAAAGCAGAATAATTACAGCATGTTGTCCTCGCTAATAACCAGCCATTATAATTACTAACATGACTTTGATTCAGTCTCAGTCATAGGACGAGCTCGCCAATAACTCCCCCGGTCTGTGTCTAAAGTGATCCTCAGGTCATGGAGACTAAACACACCCTGTCATCATCAAGGAGGCGATGTGGCTCGCTCCACCCATTACTAACAGCAGGCTGTGGCGGCACTTGAACCACTCAACATAACAATGTCGAGGAGTGATGCAATGATGACTCGCTATTGCTGCTTTTGATTATAATGCTCTCCAAAATAGAAAATACCTGTGTGTGAGACAATTTACTCTAAGATCCCTCCATTTCCCAGAAGTCTTTGTACCAATACAGGAAGTGATTAATAAGGGAGGCAGCTGGAGGATTCTCAGGAGTTTGGTATGGTTAACAAGTAGAAGTGCTTTAATATGGTCGTATTTACATTGTAGTGAGAGATGACAGCCCGTTGCCTGGGGATTTGTGTTTTGTTTCCACGGCAGGAGCCAAGTGTGTGTGGGTCTGCCAGACGAAACCGCGATCCAGCAGTAATACACGGCGATGTGTCAGCCTGAGCCTCTGCTGTGGTGCTCACAGCTGCACTGGCTGGACCCACAGCTCATCTGCAGTGTGAACTGTGAGAGCAGGACACAGTCATATTGAAATGAAAAGAGTATTCTTTCTGTGGGCTACTAGTGCATGTGTCTGTGGATAATTAGGAATTGATTGACGCTGTTGGTTCTTAGAACAAGTCATTATTTAGCACCTCTCTAGAGCTGAATTACCAATATTTCTACAAATAAATACATAAAAATGAGTCAGGTCAAATCAGTTTTCTTGTTAATCCACTTTTTTTTTTACTTCCAATAACACTGCACATAGTTTTAACTCAAACTCAAACTGTCATGATGTTGAGAACCACCTCTCCCATGACCAAAATATAATCAAGTGAATGTTATTCTTTTTCTAAAATTTCTAAGCCTTCAATGGCTTTGTGGGAAGTATACTTGAACAGTACCACCAGGGTATACTTATGATAGGCTATGCCCAGTGTTGCTTGTTACTGAAAATTTGCCTCACATTTTGCTGAGCAAATTTTACTAAGTATAATTTTTTGCTCACACCGAAACCAAAATGGCTTGAGTCAGTCATGAAACCTGTTTATAAACACTGGGTAACATTAGCCGTGTGATGCTAACAGTTATCCCTGTCACTGTGTGTGTGACTCTGTCCCAGGCACAGCGGTACTCATAGGATGAACAGAGAGAGAAAAAGCGGGGCAAGGAGGGGCTTAGTGCAGTAGTTCCCAGCTGGTGGGTCACAGGTCCATTCTGAATGGACCACAAGTGACTTGTGTCAAGTTTGTTAAAAAACATGCTTAATTTTGAAGTGCAGTGAATTTCTTGCACAGAGCTTTCATTTCTGAAGTGTTGTTTCCTGCTGCAGAGTGAGTGACTAACTGACAACTACTTGACAGAGATAGCAAACTAGCTCGCCGACATGACCAAACGCAAGTATGGAGCTGAATGTATTAAACTGTGTGGACCTTGAACTAATGACTAAGAAGAAATCTGAAGCCTGTGGCTGGACCAGTAGGGAACCACTGGCCTAATGGCTCAATACACTGCATGCAGCTCCACTGACAAAATGAGATTTTACCCATTTTAAATGATCGAATTCGCAGTAAAGTTGCACTGATTAGACTAAATTGCAAGGTTGTGCAGAATGCACAAGGATTGGCTGACTTTTCATTAGCTGTTGCTATCACCACAATAATTTGTTACACTACTTGGTATATTATTTTTCTTTTACTTTTCTTGGTAATTATGTCCTTTCTCCTCAAAATCCAGACTTGCATGTGCACCTCATGTGAGAACATCTTGCTGGTAAGCACAGCTAAGGATAGATTGCTTGCAAATGATTTTTACCTGGGGGTCTTCTGTTGCCTGTAACCAATATTTTCCCATTAATCTGTCTGAAAGTTGAAAAATCAATCATGGAGAGAGGCAACATTTCTCTTTTACCACATATCCAGCCACTAGCTTCATTATTTCTTTGTAGCCTGCAGCTGTTCCAGTTAAAATCCAGTTCAGTCAGAAACACTTTATTTAAAGAAAACTCTCTTTCCATTTACAGTATTATATTTGGCTGTATGGCTCTGTCCTGGGGCCTCTGCCTTTCCTTGGGCCTCTGCAGAAAGCCTCTTCCACACGCCTACATAAAAACCTAAGGGTGGAGAGAGCATGTCTCCCTGCCCTTCCATGTGCAAACAAGGGAAGCCTGAAGCAGAGAAAGCAAACCTTCCTGCCCTTCCATGCGCCTACATGGACAGCCTAAGGCAGGGAGAGCAGCAGCAAAGACCTCTTGGGGTGACAAACAGAAATGACACTGACAAGTGAGACACAGTGTGAAAAGGAGGAGCTGGGGAGGAGCAGGTTGCAAAGCGGCTTGCAGAGGAAGCAGCAACAGCAGGCAGGCCAGAGCAGTTTAAATAGGACGCCTTGAATGAGATTTGCAAATTGGTTGTATAAAAAGGAATCATGCTGCTCCATTGGTTGATTGGACTGTTTGAGATCAGCTGATGTAGCTGGGGCTGTGAGCTGAGCTTGACATTGTTTCCTGCCTGAACTAACTCCATGCTCAATTTTTAGGGCCACAGCCATCCTCTGCAACTTATCTTTGTTGGGGTGTATTTCCACGAGTGTCACAGTGTTGTGACCCTCAGTTTGAGGGTGTGTTTTTCACAGTGGAAAGAGTCAAAGAACAATGATTGGGAAAATGAATCCAGGGGTGTGATTGAATGTTGGATTTCAAATCTGTTGCGATAACAGCAGTAAGGTTGTAATGAGTTATTTGTCTTTCGGGTAACTGTTATATTATTACTGAAATTCTTTTAGCAGTTTGCTGCACTACTGAGGAAAGTAAAAATATTACTGTACCATGTTAGTAGACACATATTACTGCCTAATACTGTCTGTGCAGATTATATGTTGCTACCTGTAATGTGGGTGAACTGACTCCTAAAGCTGCTTTTTAAAAGTGTCAATAGCGTCAGCAATTTTTGTATCAAAGGGGAAGAAGTTGCAGACTTTGCAATGCTGGCTACATAATCCCTACAGTAACCTCTCAGTGTTACAGAGGGATAGCCAGCAAACACTGGCCTAAACCAGTCCTTTGTCGAGAAGAAAAAAAATGTAAACAGAGCAAAAACAAACAGGAGTTTAACACCTATTCACTGGAATCTTATACTGACTCTCAGGCCTGACGTCACCTTACTACAACACTGGACATTCTGCTGCTGTGTTTATATCAGTGTGAACTTTGGACTCAGGCTAAATATGCATGCAATTAAATGACCTCAGCAGGGAGGAGCAATCAGTGCTGTGACCTCCATAGTGAATAAATCATTTACACTGATGATACAGGTTTTTTTTTGTTTTAATTTCCAACTAAACTCCACCCTTCCTGTTGGTGAGGGATTCAAAATAAGTGACTGAAGCGTCACTCCATAAGTATACCATTGTGTTGGAGTGTGAGCCACAAAGGGAAATTCCTTTCTGCTCCAAGCGCGGGTGAAAGGAAAACGAGCCAAAGGTGTCATTTTTTCGGGGGTGGGAGAGCACTGGATGTGGTGGATAAATCTCAGCGTGAGTCATGAAGCAGAACCAAAGAAAAGGCAGAGTAATTTCTCCTGAAAAGGATATCCTCTTTGACACGATTTCTTTCATCTGCCATCTCTAACTCTCATCAGAGCTGCCTCTGGCTGTGGGTGCTTATCTCCCTCCCTGACCAGCTTTTTTATTTTTTTCCCTCGCTGACTAACTTTATAAGGAACTTCCTGTGAGTGATGACATCACGGTGTGGCTCATAAGCAGGGAAGGGAGGGGGGGCTGGAGTGGGAGGAGAGATGGTTTGAACGTGAAGCCTTTTTATCCCACTTGTGTGTGTCTGTTTGGTGAAACATGGAAAGAGTTTCACAGACAGATCCAGAGATGTAAAGCAGGAATAAAAACATGCTTTATTGAACTGCTTTTGATTGCATTTTGTTTAACTGAAAATGTACCTTTATCGTTACTTCCTGCACCATCTGTCACATCAAACATTTATGTCATTTTCAGTCCAAACTTTGATGTTTGTTTCATCCTCGTCCACGCACACAAATCGTAAATCTCACCTAGTAAAAGAAAAAACCTTTCCTCTGCTGCTGGTCACAACTGGCCCAGGGAATCCCAAAAATGTGCCTGAAATTATAAAGGGGGATTAGCGATGGCCTGGTCCATGTAGGGGCCAAATATGTAATGATAAGCCTTTTGGGTTTGGGGAGGCCCCCGTGCCGAAGCTGTAAAGGATTTACGAACTCAGACACAAGAACACTCTGTTCTCTCCCTCGCACACACCTCTGCTTTCTGCCACTATTGATTCAACACACGACTTGTTTGTAGCTATTGTATCGCTGTGTTTGGTTAGTGTGCATGTCAGTCTTGGGTTTGTATAGCCCGGTTAGGTTAGGTGACATACTTAATACAACACCACTTAAGATCTAAGTAGGCTAAGTGACTGGAAATAGAGGGTGTGAGTGAGGGATGGCACTTCCACGATTATACGCATAATACCTCAAAGTGAAACAAAGAAAAGTCTATTTATGTCATTCCTGCAGCCTCGGGTATTTAATTACACTGTTTGGGTGAATGTCTGATGAATAGAGAACAGGTCCAACTAAAAGAAAATGCCCGGGGTGATCTGATAAGGGAGCAGCCAAACTATCTGGGCTTCATTCAGCTAGGAGCTGTGCAGATAAGCGTCTTTCAGGCTGTGTTTCTTGCTCGTTGTCTGTGTTATCTACCCCGGAGCCATCCACAGTGCTACTTCTGTCTCCCTGCAGATCTGTGCACTTTTGATTGCAGCATGTAAGCTTGCACTTTATGAGACAACACCAAAGTTTTTAAAGGCTGCGCTTGGAGGATGATGTTGCACCTTATTATTTCTTTGTGCGCAATTATGAATACAGTGCAGCAGCCAACCCCCCACTGTAGCTGTATTTGAGTGTATTCACAGAGCAGCTGCACGTCTAATTGTTGAGGTGTTTACTGTATCCTGCATCCCACTGGAACAGTTAATCAGCTGACTGTATTCTTGCGTTCACACCTGCTCCCTCCCTTAAGGTTAGAAGCAGACTTTGATCACGTCCAGTTAACGCTTAAATTAGCCCCTGTGTATATGTTCAAGGGTGATTCTACATAATGCACCCAGCCTGTCCTGCTGCACGTAGGCTGCAGAGACATGGTGCAACAACAAAAAAAAAAAGAGAAAGAGAGAGAGAGAAAAGAGGAAGAAAAAGAAGAAGACTGCGCCTTTAAGGGCAAGTGTGCAAGGCGGAGCCAGCGCGTCTCTCGTGTGGTGGAGCTTATAAGACATAGCTCACTACAATACTAGACTTATCTAAAAGTGTCACAGTTTAGCAGGAGCGCCTCCAATTCGCTGGCGTCCTGTCCCTCTGATGCAATCAGGAGACTATAGACTCAAACCAAAAGAACCGAGGAGCTATATTCCCACTAAGAGGAGTCTAGGAGTGACAGCGGAGGAGGTTATTTAGGTGAGTTCACAAACTGAAATGTGTGGTGTTGGCTGCTGTTTAGAGCCCATGTCTTGTCTATTGTTTTGTATGTTGGTGCCAGCACGACACACAGCTCTGATTGATGCAGCTGCTGTTGCGATTATATGTGTGTATTTTATATTTAGTGTTTATTTTATACACTGTTTAGAGGAGCAACTTGTCTTTAACCCGGCATGAAGATGGGTTGAAAAATTTCTGGTAGAAATAAACTAGAAATTGGGAACATACATGCCACGTTTTACTGAGCCTATCAGCCTGTCTTTAGTGATAAATGTACAGTTTGTGATCTCTTACATTATTCCGGGCTGATTGCAAACCTGTAACCTGGCGTGATTGTTTTATTTATTCTATTTTAATCTTTTCCGCTTAAAGCAATGAGGGAAATTACCATCAGCTCTGTATCATCATTACCTGGCCGCGCCAGATAGCTGACTTGTGTGTTGTGGTGTGAGTCACCTGCCTGCTAGAGGGCTTTTAACCATTATTATCTAAAGTGAGGGGGTGTGCGCGTTGTTTGCTTGCCGCACAGGTAGAGCGGGTATGGTTGCTCGGAAACCGCTGCAGGGGTGTCATGAGCGGGGTGTGAACACCTTCTTTCAAGCTCTGTGTGAGTGTGTGAGTGTGTGTGTGTGTGACGACTACAATCCTAAATCAAAGGCAAGTTATCTCCTGATGTTTTACATCCTGCTTCCCTGCACCCATGGGTTATCCTCACCCTCACACTGAGCCTGTCCACCTATTGTCTAAACAGAAAGCCCAGACTTGACCATAAAAAGCCTCGCATAATGTGAATTAAGTGACTTAAAGAATTCCTCCTAAAGAGGGTTAATGCTCTGCACGACCACACATCATTTGTTTAATCCTGTTGCCTGTAAATGCCCCGATGGTTAACTGCCAGGATGAACTGTCTTTGCACCTGTTGCAAGAGGAAGCACAAGCCCCCGGGGTTCATTATCGAGGATCATGTTGCTTCCCATCCCCGTCGAACCGAATCGACGGCCCTGGGCATGGGGAGTGCATGCCTTGTTGGGCAGTTTGGCTCACGCCGATGCCCTGGGCTTCCTGTTGTTTTAGAGCTTTGTTTCTCACCAGCTGTCAGGGCTGCACATAAATATGGCTCATAGGAGACCGGGAAACGAGGGGGCCGTGTTCTTCTCAGTCATCACTCCTACATTATAAGGAGGACAGTGAGTCTCTGGGTGTGCACGCACCTCATTTGTGGTCTCCTGATGAGTTACAGAGGCTGATGGATGCACCTGTTTTGCTGCATTTTGCTAAATAGCACTTCTGATAGGGTGCAGAGGTCATGGGAAGATTTGCTGCAACAATGCAGTGAACTCAGACAACCATAGGTGTCCAACAAAGACACCTACAGTTACCCATGATGCACTTGCTTGCGAACACAGAAGCTCTGCATACTCTGATATAACACTTTCTAAAGTCATGTCTTCAGAACAGGTTAATCCAGTGTGAGATCAGATGTTGATTCCAGTGTGTTGCTGACCCCAGAAATATCAATATGCTGCCGGGCTTCCTCCCCTCTGAATATTGTACACATTGTTTACTCAGCCCTGACGCATACTTGACATGACTTGAACATTCAGGTCATTTGACTTGAGGAGTTCTTGCAACATCAGGTATATCTGTGGTAACTGGAGGAGCCCCTAACTCTGCTGTTCAGGACAAGCAAGATTGCAGCACCGGAGCACAGCACAGTCAGGTTTTAAAATAAACTGTAAACTTACTATGAGCGGAGGCTCGGCCTGTAGATGTGGAAGTCTGAAAGTTGGTTAATGAGCTCACACCTAAGATTGCTATGTTAGCGTGGACTATAAATGGCTATAGTTGAAATGTAAAGATCATTCAGTGAGCTGGTGCGAAACAATTGTTTATAAATCTCAACATTTTACATGTACTGCCAAATAAATCAAAAATGAAGCAACACTTGCTCGCACTGTTTCCACTTTATGAAACTCAACTGTCTAGCTTTTATCAGGTTCAGGCCCGTGGTTGAATAAAGTAGAGAAATCTGCAAACTATAGCAACATTTTTACATCAACCTCTTTTTTTTTTTTTGGTCTATCTCTTGCTTTTCAGCTGCCCTTGTAAAACACTCTCACCAGGACATTATGAACGACAGAGCATTCTGTCTTCGTGGTGTGTTGGGACATCAGTGACCTGAAATCTCGTCAAACTGAGCTTTTGTCATTCCTCTGTCACAGGAGATTGGAGCTTTGTCTCCACAGAGGGAAATGAATCACAAGCACAAGGCCATAGCTAAATATTTGGTTTGGTGGGCAGCAGAAAGTGGGGAGGGGTTTGTGTGTGTGTGTGTGTGTGTGTGTGTGTGTGTGTGTGTGTGTGTGTGTGTGTGTGTGTGTGTGTGTGCGTGTGTGTGTGTGTGTGTGTGTATTTTCCTCTGTGTTCTAATATCAGGACTTTCTTTCCCTCTTGGCTCCAGTTGACGATGTGGGCTCTGCTTCTCAGAGAGTATTTTTCAGTGTGCTACCACCACATGTTCTGTTTCCCTTCATCTGCTTTTTCTTTCAGCCCCCTTTCACCATCACTCATTGCCGTGTCTTGGCTGTGTTACAGGTACACCAGAAGTGTTTCCTGACTTTGATGCGACCCGAGTGTGCCTGGAGCATGTCCACAGTGGGTCTGACTGCCCAGGAGATCTCTTTTCCCATAGAAAACCCCTTCCTGAGGGGCAGCTACTGTCACAGCATGGCTGGATCCAAACCCTCCTGGAGCTACTGCCATGAGCTGGACAAGTGAGTGTTCAGGTGCCACAACTAACAGTCCATTAGGGGGAGGTTTTTCATATCTGCATGACATGCTGCTCTTTTATGTTTCAGGTCTGCTTGAGATTACCTGTAAATTACAAAGAAATGTTATGTGGCTCAGTATAACCAGTAGTAATCTATTTTGTTTTCTCTTTATGCAGCTTCTACTTCAGTATGGACACTGCACACTCAGACCACAGCTCTCGTGCCCAGCATAAGGGGCCACCTCCACCGTCTATAAGTTATGAAAGTAAGTGCATGATCTGTCATCTGCACCATTCAGGTCTTCTGAAATACACAAATGCTGCAATGGATGTGTTGTTCCTTTGAATCATCTGCTACACACTGGATATAGTAAGTGGTTCTCCACACATATAGAGAAAGCTAGTGGTCATGGATGGATTATTGAATGGGCCTACTGAGCATAGGCCCTGGGACCCAAAGTGTCAGGGGCCCCTCTGGCCTTCACCTGCAAAATGTCACTCAAAATAACACATAGCGACTAAGAAGAGACTCGAAATGACCACAAAGAGATGCAAAATAACATCTAAAAGGACCGAAAAAAATAAACAGAATGACCCCAAAGAGACACAGAACAACCGACAAAATACAGATAACGACCTCAAAGAGACAAAACGACCGAAAAAATACACAAAACAAGGTCAAAGAGACACAAAACAACCCAAAGTATACAAAAAACAACCTCAAAGACACTAAAAATACACAGAATGACTTCAAAGAGACACAAAACAATAGTGAAGAAATGCAAACAAGTCTATGTATCTTGCCCCTGTGTAGGAGAAGTGGTGGGGCCTTTTGCATATCTGTGTCCAGGGGCCCATTTTCTTATAATCCACCCATGCTAGTAGTCCATAGGAGTAGTAAATTCTGACCAACCTTTATCACTTAATACTGCGCCACTAATATGATGGTTATTTTTTCCCTCTCTGACAGGACACAAACACAGTCCCAGCTCACAGAGATTACCTCCAAAGAAATCCCGGCCCCCTCATCTCTCCCTGTCATGCAACGCTGAACCATCCACCCCAAGTCCCGCTGATGACGACCAGGTGGTCCCATCATTCCAGAGGCTCTCGGTGTACGAGTGCAGCAGTCCGCCGCAGACACCAGGCAGATGCTCTAAGCCTCTGCCCCCCATCCCTCCACAGACGGACATCTCCCCTGAGCAGGCTATGGACAGTGAGGTAGAATTTTTCACGAGTTCGGACGACAGCCGCTGCCTGGTGTCTGATCAGTGTTCCAAATCGTCGCCTTTTCGATATGGAGTCCCCAGTCGAAGGAGCTTCAGGGACTGCGGGCAAATTAACTATGCTTACTATGACGGGCCGTTACAAAGCCCGAGGCAGCCCCCACAGCAGCAACAGGCACATCCTCCACAGGAAGTGCGGGAACACTATGAGCAGCAGCGGCACGAACCACCCGAGCCGGTGGTCTGTCAGAGACAGCAGGAAAAAGCTCAGAGGAGGCTGCGGCGTTCGCACTCCGGCCCAGCTGGATCCTTACACAAGCCGTCGCTGCTGCGCCTCACGTGCCACAAACGCCACACCCAAAGTATGGATAAGCCCGAGGTGCCGCCCCCTATCCCTCCGAGAACGATCAAGACAGGAGACTACCGCCGCTGGTCAGCAGAGGTCTCGTCAGGGGCTTACAGCGACGACGACAAACCGCCCAAGGTGCCCCCAAGGGAACCTTTGTCCAGAGGCAGCTCCCGCACCCCCAGCCCCAAGAGCCTCCCAACATACGTTAACGGAGTGATGCCCCCAACCCAAAGCTTTGCACCAGACCCTAAGTACGTAAGCTGTCGGGGTTTACAGAGACAGAACAGCGAGGGCTCCCCCTGCATCCTCCCTGTCATGGAGAACGGCAAGAAAGCCAGCACCACACATTACTATCTCCTGCCTCAGCGGCCCGCTTTCGTGGACTCACCTTGTGTGGAGAGATTTCTGCGAGTCATGGACAGCCCTGCAGCTCGCAATACAGACGTATCGGACTCAGACTGGGACTGTCACACCAGGAGGAAAGCACATGTGGATTTAGTTTGAGAAGTTTTAGTAGAAGTAGCAGAGGACTCTACTGTATATGAGCAAAAACCACTTGAAAGAATGGTGATACTGGACGCTAGTGACCCCCAAACTGCTGCTTTTACTTTTTTTTTAAACCCCTATGTATTCTGAACACACAGGGTATGTGCGCACTGTATTCAGTTACTGGTAATGTTGGAATAGCTATCACATCCGAGATACTTTATATAAAAACTGTGTCTCTGATTATAGATCGGGGGCGAGATTCAACATGGTAGAGCTTATTTTTGATATGATTTTTATTTCATGACATTCAATATTGTGCTGTTTTTGCTGACGGCGTGGTACAGTCAGAAGGTACAAGCGGGCCTTGAACCTCATGCGCTCAGTGTTTTCTGTGTCCCGAAGGTTGAGGATTTTTTTTTTTTTTTTTTTGTGAGATGCATCAATGCTGCTTTTGTGTCTCACAAAGGACAAAAGGTCAGTAATATAACCATGTATCACTTAATATATGAAGTCTAAACACAAAGCCAATTAATTGTTTTAACGAAATGAAGGATGCTAGCACACAAATCTCTTTACTGTTTGCTATGATGTGTATATTAACACTGATATGGTTTCCCTGCCTTGATGAAGTTTCAGTCTTACTCAGGCCACTGTATCTGTGTAAATTTAATGTTTCCCACATGGTACATTTTGTACCTTGAGGTGGGTACATTACTGGTAGCTACGCATGTTTCCATTGGAATGTCTAGTGCAGCTTATGTGGTGTAGTTGTTGAGTGTGTCTGTGTGTATGTGCGTGGACGTGTTTGTGCATTCGTGCATGTGAACAGCAGTTGGAAAAGTGTTCTGTGAGACTTTATAAAAATGACTTTCTACAATTGGTAGACGACTGTCGACCATACTTGTTACTGTGCTCTGCTTATTTTGCAGCGCCGGCTCTTAGTGATTGCTTTCTTTCAGTGTCCAGGTCTGTTTTGTTGCACAGAAATTGGCCTGTCGATCATTACGTGAATGTATGCTATTCTCACTGAAATTCCATCGAACAGTCGGAGGAGCTTCTTTTTGGTCAAGCTGTGAGTCGTTGCTTGGAACTAATTTGCCTCAAGTACTACCTCCCTTTGTTATTAACCTTTATATCTCACATACCCCCCATTAATAAAGGCAAAATCTGAAACGGTAAAAGATGAGACAACCAGCTCCATTTGTGACCTGACACGAAGATTTAAGACGAACACAAAGTCGATTCAAACCGGATATCCTTAAATAGAGATCCTAGATGACAGAGATGCTAGGCTAACCTGTTAATACATTACAAAGACAGCGCAGGGTTTACCTACCTGACACAGACTTTCCTGTTCTGCTCATGCATTCCTGCCTTACATGATTGCAGTGGGTGTGGTCTGAGAGACTTTGGCTGCTGGCAGCCAAGAAAATATATGAATTTAATTGTTGTAGATTATTCAAGAAGCATCAGGACGGTATAATAAATGTAGCACATGTATTGAAGTAACCCTTGGTATCGAACACGGTGTTCAGTTTGGGAAACAGATAACTGTTAAGGTCAAACGGTCATTGAATTATCCTGTTTTTTTTCTCCTCTCTCCCTCCTGCTCACAAAACCTTGCCAACACAATGTTGCTTTTGACTTAAATGTCTGAAAAAATGTTTACAACATACACTGATACTATTTAATCTTAAGGTATTCACATGTCTTATTAGAAATAATAAAACTGAATGAAGACTAGTTTATCAAGAAATAACTTCTCTGCTGTGGTGAAGACATGCACTGGGAGAGTACAGTATGCTGTGTACAGTATTTAACAATTCCATTTGTTGTTATGAATAGTTGATAAGTATATAGTCATGAAAAAGAAAGCAAAAATAAAATGACTTATTTATGAGCCTGCTTCGTTCTGTTTCTTCAATCTGTCAAGCCTGAACTCCTAACTCAGCTGTTTGGCCTGTTTTATCACCCACACACCCTCATGCTGTGCCTTATTGTGACTGGCCTCTATCCAGACAAAGAAGAGTGACTTACAATGGTCGACTGACAGGTGTAAAGCGTATTGCCTTCCTCTTCCTGGTTAGAACTAGCCTCCTCCTGCATGACTGCTTAGATGCTCTGTGGCGGCCAGATTTGCGCCCACAGGTTTTTTAAGCACTTAACAATGTTGCAAGTGTTTTACTCTTGACTTGAGTCCATGTGGTTAGGCATGGAGCCGAAACCACAATGAGCCATGCAGAACATCAGAGGTCAAATAGTTACTAAATAATAAGCTGCAGTTCAGTGACAGTATCCACCATAATCTCCCAGCAAGGCAGTGACCATTTTTGTAACGCAACTGATTTAGCATTTCCGTCTTAATGGAACAAAAGACAGCAGACTGAACTACCTAATCCACCTGCAAACCCTTTCACCTTGTTCACTTTTACGTGAGCTGCTAGGCGACAGCATGGGTGGTGACTATAGCAACTAAAGACAGGCTGCTCTTTTTGAATGTCTGTTGGGGGCAAGAAAGATCAAGTACCAGATGAATTGGCAAACACATTATTGCACTGCTGTGGCACTAAAAGGCATTGTTGTGCTCGAAAGAAAAAACTGACGCCTGCACAATTACTCCATGCCTCAAAGGTTTAACTGAGACGTTTCAATCCTAGTTGGATCTTCGTCAGGTCAAAAGTTTTGTGGCATGGAGTAAGTGTGCAGGTGTTACCATGGATGGATCACTGAATAGGCCTTGGCACAGGCCTAGGGGTCCAAAGTGTCAGGGCCCTCATCTGCAAAATGTTACTCAAATTCCTGTAACAACCAAGAAAATACTCAAAATGACCACAAAGAGATGCAAGGAAACTGTGAAGAGACACACAACAACTAAAGAGACACAAAGTTACCTCAAAGAGACACAAAACCACAAACAGATGCATAATGAATACAAAGAGATGCAAAAGAGGTGATGGGGTTTTTTGCATATCTGTTCCCAGGGGCCCATTAGCTATGTCTCAATCCAGGGGCTGGAGGATTCATCCGTTGCATCCTCCAAATTCTGGGAAAGAACACATTTGAAGGTGCCTTTGAAATGGGACAGCCTTTGTTGTGTCGCTGTGATGCAATAGGTCTTTAAATGCAGCCTTCTGAGGCTGCAGCCTCTGTATTATGACACAGGTAATGTCTCATAATCCACCCATGGGCGTTACTGTTTTCCTTCATTCACGCTGCATAAATCGCACTGTATTTTGTTAGCATTGCACCTACATGATGTGCGTATAATTATCCTCCCTCAACTCACTTTTGTGCTCTAAGTCAGAACTCAACAGGTCACCCACTTAGACTCAGTTTTCAACATGTTCATGACTTTTGATTTGACTTGTTAAGTTAAAAAAAATCCAACATGGCCAAATAGGCACAATAAATCATCACAATTATTTGTGAAATTTTGTGTCCAAAACTGTTTCTGTCTTCTTCAACCATTTAGTTTCCTGACTGAGCTTTATTCTGCCGACACAACATGAGTCTTTCACTTAAATATGCCACTGGGTTCAGTTCAGGTGCTGAAGATGTGGGACTTAACTTCCATTTTCATCAAATATATTTCTGGCCTCAGTTAATTAGATAGAAGTCCTTGGCTGGCACTGCTGACGGATTAACGAGTGGAACAAACTTGTTTAAATGATAAGAATTATTACAGTTATTATGATTACTGCCCCATTAATTGCTATACAGCCTCTGCTGATTAGTCTGCGGTTGCCTGAGTAAAAGAGAGCATGTTTGTGTTCTGTGATTGGCTCTTACATGTCTGCAGAGCTGCAGATCTACATGGTGGAGATATACAATCAAAAGTTTGACAAGCAAAGAAAATAATGAAGGGAATTACATCAAATTCTGCAGAGAACAGAGGTATGAAGAGTAGTGATAAAACATCTTTATGCAGATGTGTTTGTTACACAAGTGGATGTAATGCTAATGTACAGAGATTAAATCTGAGTATCAAGCAGACACTTATTTTTTATACACACAACAAAAAAGTAAGATATTAATTAGTTAAACACAACATTTGTCTTCAGTAGAAATGTACTGTGAGACATGTCTTTATGGAGGCAAATTTACAATCATGTAATAGTTTAAAGCCTATAACACTCAAAACAGTTTCTTCTGCACATGAAGTTAGATTTGTATATATTTTATTCTGAAATATTCAGAAGCATTTTTTTCAAGGTTTAGCCAATATTCACCCATTTCTTATCTATCTATAATACATCTGCAACTATATGCTATTTTTAGGAGCCCTTTTCCCCCCAAAAATTATTTTTTGGGCTTTTTGCCTTTAATGACCAGGACAGAACAAAATGGGGTGAGAGAGAGAGAGAGAGAGAGAGAGAGAGAGAGAGGTTGACATGCAGCAAAGGGTTGCAAGCCGGAGTCGGGCCGCAACTGCTGCAGCGAGGCATCGCCTCCACACATGGGGCGCCAGCACTATCCACCACGCCGCTGACGCCCCCTTTAGGAGCCCTTTTCTCATTTTTTTCACACTATGGGACTACTGTGGCAGTGTCAAGGGATGATACTTAGCAAATAAAGGAATCTTAGCTGGAGAATTATTTTTATCTTGTCATAAAAGATACCGTTAAATACTCTAAATGTGAATCCAAAGATTCTATTCAAGATTTAAGATTCAATACTTGCCATATCAACATGGTAGAATGGGATTTGTCAAAGTGAGATCACTTAAAGGTCTAGTATGTAGGATTCAGTGGCATCTAGTGGTGAGGTTGCAGATTGCAACCATTGGAATCTTCCCCCATGTGCCAAACCTGTAGAAGAACAGTGGCTGACGGTGGTGGATGAAGTACCTGAAAGCCATACTCGAGTAAAAGTACAGATATCTTACCAGAAAATGTCTTTGGTAGAAGTTAAGGTCATCTATTACAGCACCACTTGAGTAAAAGTCTTCTGATATTTACTGTGCTTAAATATCAAAAGTATTTTTATTATGTGAAATGTGATTGAGTATTAAAAGTAAAAGTACAAGTAATTTCTGGTAGAAAAAAGCAGGCAGTCCAAATTCTGAAGATTATAAAGATTAGTTTCAGGTGATTATAAGCTAATGAAAACATAGTTACGAATATTACATTCCATTTCTGTTGATATTTGCCCCAAGTCACACACACTGGACCTTTAAAGAAATACTTCACCCACAAACTGACCATTTGTAAATCAATTTGTTCCAAACACACGCATGAAAAAAAGAAAGATAACCTCGATATTGGAGTCAGCACAGGTAAGTTTCACTTTTAGTTCAGTTTTAAATAGAAGGGTTTAAGCAAATATGCACGTGAATCTAAAGTACTGATCATACCACTGGATAAATGAGGCTTTGATTATACCGCACGAGCTGTGTGAGAGTTTGTAAACTGATATTTTGACAGTTATTCTGTTGTTAAAAGTGGTTCCCAATCAATCAATACATTTTTCCATTTTCTGTGGAATTCAGTTTAACACAGCATAAGTAACTGATTTACAAATGGTAATTTTGTGGGTGCAGTATTCCTTAAAACAGACAAAAATGGTAAACCATTCACTCAAAAAGCAGATGATGTTAAAACAGACTGTAAAATATTCATAAAAGCATAAACGTTTATTTTCTTGGTCATATCAGTTATACACAAATGTTCTTTTGATTATGGCCTATTTTCAGTGGGAAGCTCTATGTCTGCTTTTTGGGGTGTTCAGATATTCATCCACTTTCCCCCAAACATGTTGCTAGTTAATAAGAGAATCTGCTCATTAATTCCACTGTGTGTATTGACAATTTTGTGTAACTTTCCTTGTCATTTGCTGTGAGGGGTGGACACAGTTGCAAATATTTAACTGCGACTGAAGTGCTGCTGGTTAAATTTTACTCAGGTCAGAGCACTTGTAAAGAAAATATAGTACATCAGGTGAAGGTAAAGAAATTGGCCACAAGTGTGTCCCTTGAGTCAACCACTAGGTGGACACAAATCACCATCAATGCTTCACATGGAAAGCAAATCAATAAACTGCAGGTATGTGTCATTTCAAGGTACACTGACACAGTTAAAAAAAAATAGGATCTCACCATTGTCACTATCAAAACTGGTAAGACTGGCAGGAATATACAGGTCTGTTACAGAGCTGATGTTGACACTGCACCGTCCCAATTGTACAACAGGACAGACATAGTCACTGCTGAGGTTCATTATACAATGTCATATTTTTTATATCCCTCTCATTCACTTTATAGATCATTAAAAAAATGCATTGAACTTCCTCTGTCAGTGCCTCTTTATTCACATATTGCCAAGACACACTATCATGAAAATGAGTGTGTGTGTGCCATCTAGTGACAGGACACTGCACTGACCTACACAAAATATCTTTCAAGATCCATAAACAGTGTCTTATATTGTACACTATATAGATTGAATTAATTGTTGAACAGACTTTTTCCAGCAAGTGTTACAATTAAGTAACAACTGGTAATTTGTAGCAGGGATGTGCACGTTGTTAGAATAAAACAAAAAATAATCAGTCTCAATCAGTTTTAAGACCTACAGGTGTTTGGAACCGGTAGTCACGTTAACCGTCACTGAGCCTAACGTTACACTTTGGGTCGTTGTCACAAACTTTGTACCGCAAAGAGAAACATGTTTCCACAAATACAGCTAATGTTTAATTGGTGTCATGAACAATCGTCAGAAACACACGAAGAGAAGGACACGTCACTGCAAATCTAAAGGTAAGGTCATATGACATCAGAAGATGACATAACATAACCTGCCTCTGATCAAACTGGCAACACATCAAAGTCACAGCTGCGCCCCAAAGTGACTGTCAGCTGACTCTTTACTGAGTCAAAATACTGAGCAAAATAATCAATAAACAAACAAATCATATCTTTTGTCGTTTTTTATCCTTATTAGTCCAGGTGCATGTGCCAGATTTAAGGTGTTTTGCCCACTTTTTCATAATAGCATAACACTTGGTTCAAAGTTTGGGGACATGGACATTTTCATAAGTTGAGCCATTGTAAAAAAAAAAATATCTTGTGGTTAGCCATGGCGGCCATTTTACTTTCCGCCATAACCGAATAATGTATTTTTCATCATATCTCCTGAACCAAACATGCTAACACAGAGCAGATGATGTCTACCCTCGTGTTTTAGTAGTCAGAGGTTACAGTGATACTATGTACAACACCATAAACTGATTATGTGAATAGTTAAGGGTGAATTCAGAGGGAAATCAAGGCAAGGCAAGTTTATTTGTAGAGTACAATTCGTACACAAAGTAATTCAAAGTGCTTTACAGAACAAGAAAATGCATTAAAATCACAATACAAAATAAAAACATAAATAATCATTATAAAATGAACTTTAAAAGAGAAGAGTGCAGATAAGATCCTTTCAGTCACATGCACAGTGAAATAGAGCTGTTTTGAGCCTAGATTTGAACATTGTCAGAGTAGACAATAAATCACTGTATCTGAGAATCTAGGTTAGACTTATTAATATCATGTCTGTTGCATGTTATATAGTTTTAGTAGTTTAATTATTTATTTCATTAACCGTGACAATGAAACGAAAATGTGTGACAGTATTCAACATGACCTAACCTAACTCAAAAGAATGTGTAAAACTCAAAGATTAACTTCAGTTTGTTGTTGTTGAATCTTTTCACAGTCTCCTCCACACTGAGCTGCATATGAGGAGGCTTGTTTGCATTTCCAGTGTCCCAGCAGCCTTTTTTGCAGCCACAGTTTAAGAGTTCAAGGATAAAACGTGAGCATCATTTTCAAATAGCATCTGGACTATAACTAATAAATGGCGCTTTTAGAACTGTTGCATAAAACCATATATCATACTTAAGGTGATTATCATTGGCATCCGTCCTGCGGCCTTGTGCCTTCGACCGAATAGCACAGCCATACTGATATTAACTATGAGAAGCAGTACGTTGGCACAGGACATTACATTTTATTTAATAACACCAAAACCTCATTTTGGTCTTTACTTGCATGATTTTCTTTTTTTTTTAAAGGTCCAGTGTGTAGGATTTAGGGGGATATAGTGACAGAAATGGAATACAATTTTTTTGCGTGTATAATCACCTAAAAATAAGAATTGCTGTGTTTTTGTGACTTGAATGAGAATGAGCTGTTTATGTCTACACAGGGAGTGGGTCCTCGTCCACAGAGTCGGCATGCTCACCACCGTGGCAACTCAGAATTGACAAACCAAACACTGGCTCTAGGTAAGGCTAGTGTTTTTGTTTCGGCCAACATAGTTAGCAGCTCCTCTGCAACAAGCAGCATAAAAGACAATGATTCTTTTTAACATGAAACAATTCAATTCAGAGTTTTTACTGGTTTGAATCCCCAGGTCCATTTACTTTGGAGGGGAGGAGACCTCTGTGGATCATTCGACTCCTGGTCAAAACCTCCTGAATGTTTGGATCCGAAAAAAGGTGAGCACACATTAATTTATCAGAGGAAAAAGGTGAGTATTAGCAGGTGCTGGACTAGTGGTATGTCCTGAACAGCACTGGAGAAACACTGACTTGTGACGTGAAACTTCAGTGTATTCTCATACAACGGTTGGTATGATATCCTATGAATTATTGCCCCATGAATGGCATTAGGCTACATCCTTAATGTTAAGTTATGTAATCAATGTAAAGTTACGGAGGTTAGGTTAAGGCAAGAAAAGTCACTGCGTATAGGTTTAGGGGAACAGAAACATGGTGACGATATACCTTAAAAATCAAAGTCCTCTCAAAGTTTACTTTCTTTACTCCTGTCAGCACATTGGTCATGTGATCGCAGCTCTCCAAAACGTGGGTTATGTATGAATAACTAGCTCATAATTTCATGAGAATTTTGGTGCATTACTTTTTGTAGGAAAAAGTACAAACAGTGCATGAGAATAGCCTAAACTGCTTTTCAGTTTCAGCTGGTTGCAGTCTGCAAACACTAGATGCCACTAAATCCCCCTTTAATCCTCTAAGCATATGTAGCCTAATTGTTGGAGGCAGCTGTTCATTTAAAACTACTGCTTCTCCTTAATAGTTGTACATACAGTGATAAAGAACATGAAACATGACATCTCAAAATCCATTTGGTCCAAACTTCATGTCAACACTGATAAAAACTATACTCATCAAAGCTGCAGCTGTAGGTTTACTCCTGGTTTCTATTACACCTACTTAAATTCAGTTCATTTTCCACATTTTTTTTAAATAATTTTGTGTATTCCCAGTAAATGTAGACATAAAATGGTTGCTGCAGAAGCCATCAGGTCAGCAAGGTACTTAATGTGGTAACAGCATGTTCTTGTATGATGAAGACAGCAGTGCTAAATAAACCCCTGGGCAAGAGCTTCAGGAAGGGACAGGATTAATTGTTTTTTAAATGTTTTTTAACCATCTGTCTCTGAAAACCGCAGGGTAGTATTGCTCACTGACAATAAATAAAAATTAAACAATGTAGCATGATGCAGTCAAATGAGGACACATTTAAAACACAGAAAATTTACTGTAAAACAAAGAGGTTGTTGTGTGGTGTGAAATAACTGGAGTCTGAATTGGCATCTTAATTTGTATTTGAGAGCACAAGAGGTTACAGTGAATTAAAATTAATATAAATAAAGTCATAAATATCATTACAACAAATTACTTGTATATTAAATCATGTGCAATATAAAGTTGGTAGCTCACTGATCTGTAATTTGCTACCATGGAAAACCAAACAAACAAAATCTTGCGGCCTGTAGCCTTCATCTTGGGTCGATGTTCCCAACCTCTGGACGTTTTGTTGTGGCCTGGAAAGATACAAGAATGATCACATATTACTATCAACATTTTAGCTACAGTCTTACATTTACCTGTCCTTGTTGTCCAGAAGACTTCCATGCGTCATACCTGCATTCGGGTGTCAACATTTCTTAGATGTGGCCTGAAGCCCTCAGATGTGTAAGTGCCTGCAAACCCCAAGTTGTGATCTCCTGGGAAAAAAGAATGTGATAACGTTGAAACTGCAGGTGTTAGAGGCCTTGCTGAGAAATTGTTTACATTTTTTCTTTTTTAAGAAGAGATCAGTTACAGACAAGTACACACCTGTATCAGAGAAGTCAAAGAAATCTTCCTCAAAAGCAGACAGTCTTCTGTCATAGGGGTTGCTTCTTTTCCTACAGTAAAGAGACAGTTTTATCAGTGTCACTTGGCAGTGTTTGTAACTTAATTATTACAGACAACAAGAAAGAGCATTTGTTGAAAATGTGCGTATTAGTGTATAGGAAGATGCATTTCAGGCATCAAAACCCACCAAGAGCCAGTATATCTCTTTTTAACAATGATGGCAATGACGATGATAATGAAGAGCAGTAGGGCTCCTGCCAATGATCCAAACAGTGCACCCCAAAAACCTGGACCTCGACGGAAGAGTTCACACTGTGGGCCATGAAACTGCTCAAGGCTAGAGCTGAAGCACCTAGATTGAAGGGCCACAAGAGGGAATTACATTAAAGGGAAATATCACCTGAATTAAGAATTACAGTATGTTATTTCCATGACTGAGGGAAGTAAGTAAGTAAGTCTGAAACTTGTGATGTCATGAAGTATTAAGTCTGGAGCTGTTCCATAGATAATGCATTTTTTCACACCGAAATGAGCTTTATTCTACTGTAGTGTTCTCAGCTGTAAAACAGAAAATAATGACCCCATATACTCAAAATATTTCCCTGGGTGCTCTCAGTGTCGTCTATAACATCTAACCAAATTCATTGTTTATGGAGCAGCTCCTGACTTTATACTTGATCATCACAAATTTGAGTTTTAGCTCTTTATTTTTTGGATTTGGGAAACAGGTGATCATGTTTACTTACTTTTTTGAACTGATGTAACGCACAGGAATAAAATGAGTTTTAAAAAATGGGCGTAGGTCTTTTAATGAAATTAACTCAAGCACCTTGAAATAAGGATAAAATAGATACTCACTGACAGACTGGCCCTTTCTCGATGTCATTTTGACATTCTCCGTGTTGATGACAGTAATCAAGGTTTGTTTTGCAGGGTCCAGCACACTGCCATTGTCCGTTAACAATTTCAGCAGTGTAGTCAGCAAACTCTGAGCAGTTTATAAAAGGCTTCAGATCTGTGATATCTGGTTGACAGCAAAAAAGAAGTGTAAATCATTTTGTACACATATAAGAAAACAAATTCAGAATTGTTGACATACATATACCGATCAGCTGAAATATTAAAACCACTGACAGGTGAAGTGAATAACATTGATCATCTTTACAATGCAATGTTCTGTTGGGAAACTTTGGGTCCTGACATTCATGTAGATGCCACCTGACACACACCACCCACTCAAACAACGCTGCAGACCCACCCCGATCTGAACCTGAACAGTTTTGTTGTGTGGCATGGGGGCCCACTGCAATCAGGGAGTGCCTTTGTCGTGAGGGGGGTGTACTTGGTCTGTAACCATGTGTGGGTAGGTGGTTAATGTCAAGTAGCATCCACATGGCTGCCAGGTCCCAAAATTTCTTAGCAGAACATCACACTGTAATGAGATAATCGATGTTTGCTTCACTAGCCAGTGGTTTCAATGTTTTGGCTGATCGGTGTCCATTGAATGAACAAACATTGACTGCAAAACAGTAACGAGTCAAATCTGCATGTTTAGAGCTGACACTTACTTTTAATCTCAGGTTTCTGGAAGGTGAGTCCATTTAACAGCACCTTTGAATTATTGAAGGCCTGAGAAATCTTCTTGAGGTTACTTGTATTATTCAAGATATCAGTCAACACCCCATCAAGCTTAGTGTTCACAAACTGGATTTGTGTTTCATTGTTTGGATAAATGTACTCCGCCTGGCTCTCTGCAACAACACTTCCTGGTCTGCAGTAGAAAAATACAAAGATATTACCAAAAGAAAACAGCTTGTACTTGATTAAAAAGAGTAATTTAAATAAATACATGGGGAAATTATAATGAACACCTACGACAACTTAATGACTTTGACTTTTTCAAAGGTTTGTGGATCTGCTTCTCTGCACAGGGCTTCAAGCTACAACACATGAGAGATGGTATTACAGCAAGGTTATAACAATACATAATTTTTTGGATATTAAAGGCACAGTGTGTAGAATTTCTCCCATCTAACGTTGAAATCATATATTGCATTCAAACGGATAGTGCACTCTAGTGCCTCACTGTTTTAAACGTGTATTGCAACAACGGTAGCCGCTGTGTACCAAAAAGCTATGTTAACATTGATGAAACCATGTCATCCGATACTACATGGAGTATTCATTCAGCCTCCTACACAGACACATGTGACGCAAGTTGACAAACCCCCTCCTCACCATGCTGGCTGTGTTTACAACATAGGACTGTTGGGGTGGGTGTAAATCGAAACTAACCAATCACGTCTTGTCTTTTGACAGCTGACAAATGGCTCAACCTCACAGACCTCGTCCCTCTCCTCGTATAAATGCGCTGCTAACAGTCGTTAGCGGCCAGCATTGGGATAGCCTTTCCCAGGTGGAGAGAGCTGCTGAAGGAGAAAGATAATGCAATCATAGCTAACAGTGGCGCTGGCCGCTAAGAGCTGTTAGCGCTGTTAGCGACAGCATTATCTTTCTCCTTCAGCAGCTCTCTCCACCTGGGAAGGGCTACCCTGATGTTGACCTTCGTTTTTTGAATTCGCCGGTCACGTTGCCTTTTTGATTCCCTTTTGCGCTTTCTTGGCGACGAGGATTCCGTCTCTCGTGATGCTGCATATGCATGATCCTGCATTATTCTCAAATAGTGGGACTTTGTTATGCTGCATTAGTGCCGGGGTAGTTGCAAAGTGCCTCTTGCTCCTCTCCGGCTTCTCAGTCACGCAGCGCTGGCCTGGCTCTCAACGAAAACATCAAAGGCGGGGCTGTATGTCCCTTGCTCCTCTCTTCTCAAGATGGTGAAACGTCATGGAGCCCTCCCTAGACGACTTACCCGCAGAATGTACAAACAAATCTGAAATTCTCTTTTTATGAGAATAAGTCAGATTATTGGTGGAGGAAATAATATACCAATGATGACATACTTATGAATGCAGACATCAATTTTTGCCAATAAACAACTGAAAATGTTACACAATGTCCCTTTAACATCAAAAACAGCATCTATTTAAAGTATGAGTAATTGTAATTATTGCCCAGTAAAAAGTAATAAGGTATAAGACATGATTAAACACTTGTAAATACTATATATTACTTATCATTAAGTTATGCAACATGAAAAAAAAATACATATTTACCTCCTTTTCTAATTTCTTGATGAAGGCTAATGACTGAGGTGAGTTTAGATTGTTAAAGGCCACCTGAAAAGTGACGCTGATTTTCATAGTAATGTTTGCTTTGTGAGTTGGTATTGCTCCCGAATCTGCAAGAAATGATGACATTACAAAAACATTATAGACATTTCATAAACATTTTATACTGAACACTGAGGTTAGGAATATATCAGTGCCAAAATCAAACATAGTTAATTTAAACATTTGATTGATATCTTATAAATGATCTCTGAATTAATTTATTCTCTTCAGTTGACAGAATATTTTGAAGAGCTGTATCTGGATATGAAAAACCTCACCAACATGAGCAGGGGTGTCATTCTTTCCAAAAGAGCACTTGTCTCCAAGGAGAAAATCAAAACAGTTGCACTGGCATTCTCCAAGTGTCGAGTTGAATTTGCAGATACCCCCGATACAGTTAGTTTTACAGTCCTCACACTGAGGAGTTGTAGACGACGGCACAGTGACAGTAGTACTTGAAGAGGTAATAATGGGAGATGTTGATCGACTGACTGTTGTTGATTTGGTTGTGCTGGTGATTTTCACTGATGTCAGAGATTTAGTTGTTGCTGTGGGTGTTGTCTTTGTAGCAGATGTTGATTGTTGTTCTGTTGACGAGGACATGATTGTTGTAGATGTTCCCTGGCTAGTCAGTGGGAGCTGAGTTGTGCTGGTATTTGTTGGTGTTGTTTCAATTTTGTGTTCAGTTGTTGCTTGAGTGGAGTGAGACGTATTAGGAGGCAATATAGATGGGGAACTTGGTGAGACCTCTGTACCTGTGGTGGGATTTATTGTTGTTGTGGGATGATTAGTGTTGGTAGTTCCCGTCTCTACATTTGTGGGGAGTACAGAGGCTGTTAATTCAGTTGTTGCTGTGGGTGTTGTCCTCATAGCAGATGTTAATTGTTCTGTTGTTGGGGAGATCATAGTTGTAGATGTTCCCTGGCTAGTCAGTGGGAGCTGAGTTGTGCTTGGAGCTGGATGGAAGAATTCACACCGTGTGCCAAAAAACTGCCCAAGACTTGAATTGAAACACCTGAATTGAAGGACCACAAGAAGAAATTCTGTTAGTTAAATGAACAATACCAGCAAAACATATAAGATAAAGTTAAGCTCCTTGCAGTTACACTAAAAACGTTTTGCTTACCGACAGATTGGCCCTTTCTCGATGTCATTGAGACATTCTCCATGTTGATGACAGTAATCGGGGTTTGTTTTGCAGGGTCCAACACACTGCCATTGCTCGTTAATTATTTCAGCAGTGTAATTAGCAAACTGAGAGCAGTTTATAAAAGGCTCCAGCTCTTGGATATCTAGTTGATAGAAAAAATAAAGAAATACATTCATATTTATTATTTTTTTAATGAGTACCACAATACAAATATAGAAATGTTGACATAGTATATTTGTTGAATGATGAAACATAGACTGTCCAAAATAGTAACAAGTCAAATCCTCAAGTTTAGAGCTGACACTTACCTTTAATCTCAGGTTTTTGAAAGGTGAGTCCATTTAACAGCACCGTTGAATTATTAAAGGCCTGAGAAATTTTCTTGAGGTTACTTGTATTATTCAAGATATCAGTCAACACCCCATCAAGCTTAGTGTTCACAAACTGGATTTGTGTTTCATTGTTTGGATAAATGTACTCCGCCTGGCTCTCTGCAACAACACTTCCTGGTCTGCAGTAGAAAAATAAAAAAAGATATTACTAAAAGGAAACAGCTTGTACTTGATTAAAAAAGGAAATTTAAATAATGTCATCAGTAAAGTTTAATGAACACTTACGTTAAGTTTATAACTTTAACTTTTTTGAAGGTTTGTGGATCTGCTTCTCTGCATAGGGCTTCAAGCTACAACACGTAAGAGATGTTATAATAGCAAAGCCATAACACTATGTCATAATGGGGAAACTAACATCAAAAACAGCATATGTTTAAAGTATGAGTTATTGTAATTATTGCCCAGTAAAAAGTAATAAGGTATAGGACATGAGTAAACACTTATAAATACTATATATTACTTATCATTAAGTTATGCAACATAAAAAAACATATTTACCTCCTTTTCTAATTTCTTGATGAAGGCTAATGACTGAGGTGAGTTTAGATTGTTAAAGGCCACCTGAAAAGTGACGCTGATTTTCAAAGTAATGTTTGCTTTGTGAGTTGGTATTGCTCCCGAATCTGCAAGAAATGATGACATTACAAAAACATTATAGACATTTCATAAACATTTTATACTGAACACTGAGGTTAGGAATATATCAGTGCCAAAATCAAACATAGTTAATTTAAACATTTGATTGATATCTTATAAATGATCTCTGAATTAATTTATTCTCTTCAGTTGACAGAATATTTTGAAGAGCTGTATCTGGATATGAAAAACCTCACCAACATGAGCAGGGGTGTCATTCTTTCCAAAAGAGCACTTGTCTCCAAGGAGAAAATCAAAACAGTTGCACTGACATTCTCCAAGTGTCGAGTTGAATTTGCAAGTACCCCGAGTACAGTTAGTTTTACAGTCCTCACACTGAGGAGTTGTAGACGACGGCACAGTGACAGTAGTACTTGAAGAGGTAATAATGGGAGATGTTGATCGACTGACTGTTGTTGATTTGGTTGTGCTGGTGATTTTCGCTGATGTCAGAGATTTAGTTGTTGCTGTGGGTGTTGTCTTTGTAGCAGATGTTGATTGTTGTTCTGTTGACGAGGACATGATTGTTGTAGATGTTCCCTGGCTAGTCAGTGGGAGCTGAGTTGTGCTTGGAGCTGGATGGAAGAATTCACATTGTGGGCCAAAAAACTGCCCAAGACTTGAATTGAAACACCTGGATTGAAGGACCACAAGACGAAATTCTGTTAGTTAAATGAACAATACCAGCAAAAATATAAGATAAAGTTAAGCTCCTTGCAGTTACACTAAAAACGTTTTGCTTACCGACAGATTGGCCCTTTCTCGATGTCATTGAGACATTCTCCATGTTGATGACAGTAATCGGGGTTTGTTTTGCAGGGTCCAACACACTGCCATTGCTCGTTAATTATTTTAGCAGTGTAATTAGCAAACTGAGAGCAATTTATAAAAGGCTCCAGATCTGGGATATCTAGTTGATATAAAAAATAAAGAAATACATTCATATTTATTATTTTTTTAATGAGTACCACAATACACATATAGAAATGTTGACATATATTCATTGAATGACAAAACATAGACTGTCCAAAATAGTAATAAGTCAAATCCTCAAGTTTAGAGCTGACACTTACCTTTAATCTCAGGTTTCTGGAAGGTGAGTCCATTTAACAGCACCGTTGAATTATTAAAGGCCTGAGAAATCTTCTTGAGATTACTTGTATTATTCAAGATATCAGTCAACACCCCATCAAGCTTAGTGTTCACAAACTGGATTTGTGTTTCATTGTTTGGATAAATGTACTCCGCCTGGCTCTCTGCAACAACACTTCCTGGTCTGCAGTAGAAAAATACAAAGATATTACCAAAAGAAAACAGCTTGTACTTGATAAAAAAAATGAAATAATGTCATCAGTAAAGTTTAATGAACACTTACGTTAAGTTTATAACGTTAACTTTTTTGAAGGTTTGTGGATCTGCTTCTCTGCATAGGGCTTCAAGCTACAACACGTAAGAGATGTTATAATAGCAAAGCCATAACACTATATCATAATGGGGAAACTAACATCAAAAACAGCATATGTTTAAAGTATGAGTTATTGTAATTATTGCCCAGTAAAAAGTAATAAGGTATAGGACATGAGTAAACACTTATAAATACTATATATTACTTATCATTAAGTTATGCAACATAAAAAATACATATTTACCTCCTTTTCTAATTTCTTGATGAAGGCTAATGACTGAGGTGAGTTTAGATTGTTAAAGGCCACCTGAAAAGTGACGCTGATTTTCAAAGTAATGTTTGCTTTGTGAGTTGGTATTGCTCCCGAATCTGCAAGAAATGATGACATTACAAAAACATCATTGACATTTCATAAATATTTTACATTGAACACTGAGGTTAGGAATATATCAGTGCCAAAATCAAACATAGTTAATTTAAACACATGATTGATATCTTATAAATGATCTCTGAATTAATTTATTCTCTTCAGTTGACAGAATATTTTGAAGAGCTGCATCTGGATATGAAAACCCTCACCAACATGAGCAGGGGTGTCATTCTTTCCAAAAGAGCACTTGTCTCCAAGGAGAAAATCAAAACAGTTGCACTGACATTCTCCAAGTGTCGAGTTGAATTTGCAAGTACCCCGAGTACAGTTAGTTTTACAGTCCTCACACTGAGGAGTTGTAGACGACGGCACAGTGACAGTAGTACTTGAAGAGGTAATAATGGGAGATGTTGATCGACTGACTGTTGTTGATTTGGTTGTGCTGGTGATTTTCGCTGATGTCAGAGATTTAGTTGTTGCTGTGGGTGTTGTCTTTGTAGCAGATGTTGATTGTTGTTCTGTTGACGAGGACATGATTGTTGTAGATGTTCCCTGGCTAGTCAGTGGGAGCTGAGTTGTGCTGGTATTTGTTGGTGTTGTTTGACTTTTGTGTTCAGGTGATGTTTGAGTGAACTGGGTAGTTACTGGAGCTATTGTCGATGGGGAACTTGGTGAAACCTCTGTATTTGGAAAGGAATTGGTTGTTGTTGTGGAATGTTTAGTTCTGGTAGTCTCTGTGTTGCCATTTGTGGTGAGAGTTGAGGCTGAGGAAGGTAATTCAGTACTTGTTGTGGGTAATATTGTTGTAGGAGATGTAGGTTGTTGTGTTGTCGATGAGGACATCATTGCTGTAGATATTTCCTGGCTAGTCATTGAGAGATGAGTTGTGCTGGTTGTTGCCGGTGTTGTTTCAGTTTCGTGTTCAGTTGATGTCTGAGTGAAGTGATTAGTATTTGTAGACAACGTGGATGGTGCACTTGATGAGACCTCTGTTTTTGTGGTGGGATTGATTGTTGTTGTGGAATGTTCAGTTCTGGTACTCTCTGTGGTGCCATTTGTGGTGAGAGTTGAGGCTGAGGAAGGTAATTCAGTACTTGTTGTGGGTAATATTGTCGTAGCAGATGTAGGTTGTTGTGTTGTCGATGAGGACATCATTGTCGTAGATGTTTCCTGGCTAGTCATTGAGAGATGAGTTGTGCTTGTTGTTGCCGGTGTTGTTTCAGTTTCGTGTTCAGTTGATGTCTGAGTGAAGTGAGTAGTATTTGGAGACAACGTGGGTGGTGCACTTGATGAGACCTCTGTTTTTGTGGTGGGATTGATTGTTGTTGTGGAATGTTTAGTTCTGGTAGTCTCTGTGTTGCCATTTGTGGTGAGAGTTGACGCTGAGGAAGGTAATTCAGTACTTGTTGTGGGTAATATTGTCGTAGCAGATGTAGGTTGTTGCGTTGTCGATGAGGACATCATTGCTGTAGATGTTTCCTGGCTAGTCATTGAGAGATGAGTTGTGCTGGTTGTTGCTGGTGTTGTTTCAGTTTCGTGTTTAGTTGAAGTCTGCGTGGAGTGAGCAGTATTTGTAGACAACGTGGGTGGTGTACTTGATGAGACCTCTGTTTTTGTGGTGGGATTGATTGTTGTTGTGGAATGTTCAGTTCTGGTAGTCTCTGTGTTGCCATTTGTGGTGAGAGTTGAGGCTGAGGAAGGTAATTCAGTACTTGTTGTGGGTAATATTGTTGTAGGAGATGTAGGTTGTTGCGTTGTCGATGAGGACATCATTGTCGTAGATGTTTCCTGGCTAGTCATTGAGAGATGAGCTGTGCTTGTTGTTGCTGGTGTTGTTTCAGTTTCGTGTTCAGTTGATGTCTGCGTGGAGTGACTAGTATTTGGAGGCAATGTGGTTGTTGCACTTGATGAGACCTCTGTTTTTGTGGTGGGATTGATTGTTGTTGTGGAATGTTCAGTTCTGGTAGTCTCTGTGTTGCCATTTGTGGTGAGAGTTGAGGCTGAGGAAGGTAATTCAGTACTTGTTGTGGGTATTACTGTTGTAGGAGATGTAGGTCGTTGCGTTGTCGATGAGGACATCATTGTCGTAGATGTTTCCTGGCTAGTCATTGAGAGATGAGTTGTGCTTGTTGTTGCCGGTGTTGTTTCAGTTTCGTGTTCAGTTGATGTCTGTATGGAGTGAGCAGTATTTGTAGACAATGTGGTTGGTGCACTTGATGAGACCTCTGTTTTTGTGGTGGGATTGATTGTTGTTGTGGAATGTTTAGTTCTGGTAGTCTCTGTGTTGCCATTTGTGGTGAGAGTTGAGGCTGAGGAAGGTAATTCAGTACTTGTTGTGGGTATTACTGTTGTAGGAGATGTAGGTCGTTGCGTTGTCGATGAGGACATCATTGTCGTAGATGTTTCCTGGCTAGTCATTGAGAGATGAGTTGTGCTTGTTGTTGCGGTGTTGTTTCAGTTTCGTGTTCAGTTGATGTCTGCGTGGAGTGACTAGTATTTGGAGACAACATGGTTGGTGTACTTGATGAGACCTCTGTTTTTGTGGTGGGATTGATTGTTGTTGTGGAATGTTTAGTTCTGGTAGTCTCTGTGTTGCCATTTGTGGTGAGAGTTGAGGCTGAGGAAGGTAATTCAGTACTGGTTGTGGGTAATATTGTTGTAGGAGATGTAGGTTGTTGTGTTGTCGATGAGGACATCATTGTTGTAGATGTTTCCTGGCTAGTCATTGAGAGATGAGTTGTGCTGGTTGTTGCCGGTGTTGTTTCAGTTTCGTGTTCAGTTGATGTCTGCATGGAGTGAGCAGTATTTGTAGACAACGTGGGTGGTGTACTTGATGAGACCTCTGTTTTTGTGGTGGGATTGATTGTTGTTGTGGAATGTTAGTTCTGGTCTCTGTGTTGCCATTTGTGGTGAGAGTTGAGGCTGAGGAAGGTAATTCAGTACTTGTTGTGGGTAATATTGTTGTAGGAGATGTAGGTTGTTGCGTTGTCGATGAGGACATCATTGTCGTAGATGTTTCCTGGCTAGTCATTGAGAGATGAGTTGTGCTTGTTGTTGCCGGTGTTGTTTCAGTTTCGTGTTTAGTTGAAGTCTGCGTGAAGTGAGTAGTATTTGGAGCAAATGGTTGGTTGCACTTGATGAGACCTCTGTTTTTGTGGTGGGATTGATTGTTGTTGTGGAATGTTCAGTTCTGGTAGTCTCTGTGTTGCCATTTGTGGTGAGAGTTGAGGCTGAGGAAGGTAATTCAGTACTGGCTGTGGGTAATATTGTTGTAGGAGATGTAGGTTGTTGCGTTGTCGATGAGGACATCATTGTCGTAGATGTTTCCTGGCTAGTCATTGAGAGATGAGTTGTGCTGGTTGTTGCCGGTGTTGTTTCAGTTTCGTGTTCAGTTGATGTCTGCGTGGAGTGAGCAGTATTTGGAGACATTGTGGTTGGTGTACTTGATGAGACCTCTGTTTCTGTGGTGGGATTGATTGTTGTTGTGGAATGTTCAGTTCTGGTAGTCTCTGTGTTGCCATTTGTGGTGAGAGTTGAGGCTGAGGAAGGTAATTCAGTACTTGTTGTGGGTAATATTGTTGTAGGAGATGTAGGTTGTTGCGTTGTCGATGAGGACATCATTGTCGTAGATGTTTCCTGGCTAGTCATTGAGAGATGAGTTGTGCTTGTTGTTGCCGGTGTTGTTTCAGTTTCGTGTTTAGTTGAAGTCTGCGTGAAGTGAGCAGTATTTGGAGACATTGTGGTTGGTGTACTTGATGAGACCTCTGTTTCTGTGGTGGGATTGATTGTTGTTGTGGAATGTTTAGTTCTGGTAGTCTCTGTGTTGCCATTTGTGGTGAGAGTTGAGGCTGAGGAAGGTAATTCAGTACTTGTTGTGGGTAATATTGTTGTAGGAGATGTAGGTTGTTGTGTTGTCGATGAGGACATGATTGTCGTAGATGTTTCCTGGCTAGTCATTGAGAGATGAGTTGTGCTGGTTGTTTCCGGTGTTGTTTCAGTTTCGTGTTTTGGTGATGTCTGCGTGGAGTGACTAGTATTTGGAGGCAATGTGGTTGGTGTACTTGATGAGACCTCTGTTTTTGTGGTGGGATTGATTGTTGTTGTGGAATGTTCAGTTCTGGTATCTCTGTGTGCCATTTGTGGTGAGAGTTGAGGCTGAGGAAGGTAATTCAGTACTTGTTGTGGGTAATATTGTTGTAGGAGATGTAGGTTGTTGTGTTGTCGATGAGGACATGATTGTCGTAGATGTTTCCCGGCTAGTCATTGAAGGATGAGTTGTGCTTGTTGTTGCCGGTGTTGTTTCAGTTTCGTGTTCAGTTGAAGTCTGTGAAGTGAGTAGTATTTGGAGCAACATGTGTTGGTGCACTTGATGAGACCTCTGTTTTTGTGGTGGGATTGATTGTTGTTGTGGAATGTTTAGTTCTGGTAGTCTCTGTGTTGCCATTTGTGGTGAGAGTTGAGGCTGAGGAAGGTAATTCAGTACTTGTTGTGGGTATTATTGTTGTAGCAGATGTAGGTTGTTGTGTTGTGGATGAGGACATCATTGTCGTAGATGTTTCCTGGCTAGTCATTGAGAGATGAGTTGTGCTGGTTGTTGCCGGTGTTGTTTCAGTTTCGTGTTCAGTTGATGTCTGAGTGAAGTGAGCAGTCTTTGTAGACAACGTGGGTGGTGCACTTGATGAGACCTCTGTTTTTGTGGTGGGATTGATTGTTGTTGTGGAATGTTTAGTTCTGGTAGTCTCTGTGTTGCCATTTGTGGTGAGAGTTGAGGCTGAGGAAGGTAATTCAGTACTTGTTGTGGGTTTTATTGTCGTAGCAGATGTAGGTTGTTGTGTTGTCGATGAGGACATCATTGTCGTAGATGTTTCCTGGCTAGTCATTGAGAGATGAGTTGTGCTGGTTGTTGCCGGTGTTGTTTCAGTTTCGTGTTTAGTTGATATCTGCGTGGAGTGAGCAGTATTTGTAGACATTGTGGTTGTTGCACTTGATGAGACCTCTGTTTTTGTGGTGGGATTGATTGTTGTTGTGGAATGTTCAGTTCTGGTACTCTCTGTGGTGCCATTTGTGGTGAGAGTTGAGGCTGAGGAAGGTAATTCAGTACTTGTTGTGGGTAATATTGTTGTAGGAGATGTAGGTTGTTGTGTTGTCGATGAGGACATGATTGTCGTAGATGTTTCCTGGCTAGTCATTGAGAGATGAGTTGTGCTGGTTTTTTCCGGTGTTGTTTCAGTTTCGTGTTTAGTTGATGTCTGCGTGGAGTGACTAGTATTTGGAGGCAATGTGGTTGGTGTACTTGATGAGACCTCTGTTTTTGTGTGGGATTGATTGTTGTTGTGGAATGTTCAGTTCTGGTAGTCTCTGTGGTGCCATTTGTGGTGAGAGTTGAGGCTGAGGAAGGTAATTCAGTACTTGTTGTGGGTAATATTGTTGTAGGAGATGTAGGTTGTTGTGTTGTCGATGAGGACATCATTGTCGTAGATGTTTCCCGGCTAGTCATTGAAGGATGAGTTGTGCTTGTTGTTGCCGGTGTTGTTTCAGTTTCGTGTTCAGTTGATATCTGATTGAAGTGAGTAGTATTTGGAGGCGATGTGGTTGGTGCACTTGATGAGACCTCTGTTTTTGTGGTGGGATTGATTGTTGTTGTGGAATGTTTAGTTCTGGTAGTCTCTGTGTTGCCATTTGTGGTGAGAGTTGAGGCTGATGTAGGTTGTTGTGTTGTCGATGAGGACATCATTGTCGTAGATGTTTCCCGGCTAGTCATTGAGAGATGAGTTGTGCTGGTTGTTTCCGGTGTTGTTTCAGTTTCGTGTTAGTTGATGTCTGCGTGAGTGAGCAGTATTTGTAGACAACGTGGGTGGTGCACTTGATGAGACCTCTGTTTTTGTGGTGGGATTGATTGTTGTTGTGGAATGTTTAGTTCTGGTAGCCTCTGTGTTGCCATTTGTGGTGAGAGTTGAGGCTGAGGAAGGTAATTCAGTACTTGTTGTGGGTAATATTGTTGTAGGAGATGTAGGTTGTTGTGTTGTCGATGAGGACATCATTGTTGTAGATGTTTCCTGGCTAGTCATTGAGAGATGAGTTGTGCTTGTTGTTGCCGGTGTTGTTTCAGTTTCGTGTTTAGTTGATATCTGCGTGGAGTGAGCAGTATTTGTAGACATTGTGGGTGGTGCACTTGATGAGACCTCTGTTTTTGTGGTGGGATTGATTGTTGTTGTGGAATGTTCAGTTCTGGTAGTCTCTGTGTTGCCATTTGTGGTGAGAGTTGAGGCTGAGGAAGGTAATTCACTACTTGTTGTGGGTAATATTGTCGTAGGAGATGTAGGTTGTTGTGTTGTTGATGAGGACATCATTGTCGTAGATGTTTCCTGGCTAGTCATTGAGAGATGAGTTGCGCTGGTTGTTGCCGGTGTTGTTTCAGTTTCGTGTTCAGTTGATGTCTGCGTGGAGTGACTAGTATTTGGAGGCAATGTGGGTGGTGCACTTGATGAGACCTCTGTTTTTGTGGTGGGATTGATTGTTGTTGTGGAATGTTCAGTTCTGGTAGTCTCTGTGTTGCCATTTGTGGTGAGAGTTGAGGCTGAGGAAGGTAATTCAGTACTTGTTGTGGGTAATATTGTTGTAGGAGATGTAGGTTGTTGTGTTGTCGATGAGGACATGATTGTCGTAGATGTTTCCGCTAGTCATTGAGAGATGAGTTGTTGCCGTGTTGTTTCAGTTTCGTGTTTAGTTGATGTCTGCGTGGAGTGACTAGTATTTGGAGGCAATGTGGTTGGTACTTGATGAGACCTCTGTTTTTGTGGTGGGATTGATTGTTGTTGTGGAATGTTCAGTTCTGGTAGTCTCTGTGGTGCCATTTGTGGTGAGAGTTGAGGCTGAGGAAGGTAATTCACTACTTGTTGTGGGTAATATTGTTGTAGGAGATGTAGGTTGTTGTGTTGTCGATGAGGACATCATTGTCGTAGATGTTTCCCGGCTAGTCATTGAGAGATGAGTTGTGCTGGTTGTTTCCGGTGTTGTTTCAGTTTCGTGTTTAGTTGATGTCTGCGTGGAGTGAGCAGTATTTGTAGACATTGTGGGTGGTGCACTTGATGAGACCTCTGTTTTTGTGGTGGGATTGATTGTTGTTGTGGAATGTTTTAGTTCTGGTAGCCTCTGTGTTGCCATTTGTGGTGAGAGTTGAGGCTGAGGAAGGTAATTCAGTACTTGTTGTGGGTAATATTGTTGTAGGAGATGTAGGTTGTTGTGTTGTCGATGAGGACATCATTGTTGTAGATGTTTCCTGGCTAGTCATTGAGAGATGAGTTGTGCTTGTTGTTGCCGGTGTTGTTTCAGTTTCGTGTTTAGTTGATATCTGCGTGGAGTGAGCAGTATTTGTAGACATTGTGGGTGGTGCACTTGATGAGACCTCTGTTTTTGTGGTGGGATTGATTGTTGTTGTGGAATGTTCAGTTCTGGTAGTCTCTGTGTTGCCATTTGTGGTGAGAGTTGAGGCTGAGGAAGGTAATTCACTACTTGTTGTGGGTAATATTGTCGTAGGAGATGTAGGTTGTTGTGTTGTTGATGAGGACATCATTGTCGTAGATGTTTCCTGGCTAGTCATTGAGAGATGAGTTGCGCTGGTTGTTGCCGGTGTTGTTTCAGTTTCGTGTTCAGTTGATGTCTGCGTGGAGTGACTAGTATTTGGAGGCAATGTGGGTGGTGCACTTGATGAGACCTCTGTTTTTGTGGTGGGATTGATTGTTGTTGTGGAATGTTCAGTTCTGGTAGTCTCTGTGTTGCCATTTGTGGTGAGAGTTGAGGCTGAGGAAGGTAATTCAGTACTTGTTGTGGGTAATATTGTTGTAGGAGATGTAGGTTGTTGTGTTGTCGATGAGGACATGATTGTCGTAGATGTTTCCTGGCTAGTCATTGAGAGATGAGTTGTGCTGGTTGTTGCCGGTGTTGTTTCAGTTTCGTGTTTAGTTGATGTCTGCGTGGAGTGACTAGTATTTGGAGGCAATGTGGTTGGTGTACTTGATGAGACCTCTGTTTTTGTGGTGGGATTGATTGTTGTTGTGGAATGTTCAGTTCTGGTAGTCTCTGTGGTGCCATTTGTGGTGAGAGTTGAGGCTGAGGAAGGTAATTCACTACTTGTTGTGGGTAATATTGTTGTAGGAGATGTAGGTTGTTGTGTTGTCGATGAGGACATCATTGTCGTAGATGTTTCCCGGCTAGTCATTGAGAGATGAGTTGTGCTTGTTGTTGCCGGTGTTGTTTCAGTTTCGTGTTCAGTTGATATCTGATTGAAGTGAGTAGTATTTGGAGGCGATGTGGTTGGTGCACTTGATGAGACCTCTGTTTTTGTGGTGGGATTGATTGTTGTTGTGGAATGTTTAGTTCTGGTAGTCTCTGTGTTGCCATTTGTGGTGAGAGTTGAGGCTGAGGAAGTAATTCAGTAGGTATTATTGTTGTAGGAGATGTAGGTTGTTCTGTTGTCGATGAGGACATCATTGTCGTAGATGTTTCCCGGCTAGTCATTGAGAGATGAGTTGTGCTGGTTGTTGCCGGTGTTGTTTCAGTTTCGTGTTTAGTTGATGTCTGCGTGGAGTGAGCAGTATTTGTAGACATTGTGGGTGGTGCACTTGATGAGACCTCTGTTTTTGTGGTGGGATTGATTGTTGTTGTGGAATGTTCAGTTCTGGTACTCTCTGTGGTGCCATTTGTGGTGAGAGTTGAGGCTGAGGAAGGTAATTCAGTACTTGTTGTGAGTAATATTGTTGTAGGAGATGTAGGTTGTTGTCTTGTCGATGAGGACATCATTGTCGTAGATGTTTCCTGGCTAGTCATTGAGAGATGAGTTGTGCTGGTTGTTTCTGGTGTTGTTTCAGTTTCGTGTTTAGTTGATGTCTGCGTGGAGTGACTAGTATTTGGAGGCAATGTGGTTGGTGTACTTGATGAGACCTCTGTTTTTGTGGTGGGATTGATTGTTGTTGTGGAATGTTCAGTTCTGGTAGTCTCTGTGGTGCCATTTGTGGTGAGAGTTGAGGCTGAGGAAGGTAATTCACTACTTGTTGTGGGTAATATTGTTGTAGGAGATGTAGGTTGTTGTGTTGTCGATGAGGACATCATTGTCGTAGATGTTTCCTGGCTAGTCATTGAGAGATGAGTTGTGCTGGTTGTTGCCGGTGTTGTTTCAGTTTCGTGTTTAGTTGATGTCTGCGTGGAGTGAGCAGTATTTGGAGCAATTGTGGGTGGTGCACTTGATGAGACCTCTGTTTTTGGGGGGATTGATTGTTGTTGTGGAATGTTTAGTTCTGGTAGCCTCTGTGTTGCCATTTGTGGTGAGAGTTGAGGCTGAGGAAGGTAATTCAGTACTTGTTGTGGGTAATATTGTTGTAGGAGATGTAGGTTGTTGTGTTGTCGATGAGGACATGATTGTCGTAGATGTTTCCTGGCTAGTCATTGAGAGATGAGTTGTGCTGGTTGTTGCCGGTGTTGTTTCAGTTTCGTGTTTAGTTGATGTCTGCGTGGAGTGACTAGTATTTGGAGGCAATGTGGTTGGTGTACTTGATGAGACCTCTGTTTTTTGTGGTGGGATTGATTGTTGTTGTGGAATGTTCAGTTCTGGTAGTCTCTGTGGTGCCATTTGTGGTGAGAGTTGAGGCTGAGGAAGGTAATTCACTACTTGTTGTGGGTAATATTGTTGTAGGAGATGTAGGTTGTTGTGTTGTCGATGAGGACATCATTGTCGTAGATGTTTCCCGGCTAGTCATTGAGAGATGAGTTGTGCTTGTTGTTGCCGGTGTTGTTTCAGTTTCGTGTTCAGTTGTGATGAGTGAGTAGTATTTGGAGGCGATGTGGTTGGTTGCACTTGATGAGACCTCTGTTTTTGTGGTGGGATTGATTGTTGTTGTGGAATGTTTAGTTCTGGTAGTCTCTGTGTTGCCATTTGTGGTGAGAGTTGAGGCTGAGGAAGGTAATTCAGTACTTGTTGTGGGTATTATTGTTGTAGGAGATGTAGGTTGTTGTGTTGTCGATGAGGACATCATTGTCGTAGATGTTTCCTGGCTAGTCATTGAGAGATGAGTTGTGCTGGTTGTTGCCGGTGTTGTTTCAGTTTCGTGTTAGTTGATGTCTGCGTGGAGTGAGCAGTATTTGTAGACATTGTGGTGGTGCACTTGATGAGACCTCTGTTTTTGTGGTGGGATTGATTGTTGTTGTGGAATGTTCAGTTCTGGTACTCTCTGTGGTGCCATTTGTGGTGAGAGTTGAGGCTGAGGAAGGTAATTCAGTACTTGTTGTGAGTAATATTGTTGTAGGAGATGTAGGTTGTTGCTTGTCGATGAGGACATCATTGTCGTAGATGTTTCCTGGCTAGTCATGAGAGATGAGTTGTGCTGGTTGTTTCTGGTGTTGTTTCAGTTTCGTGTTTAGTTGATGTCTGCGTGGAGTGACTAGTATTTGGAGGCAATGTGTTGGTGTACTTGATGAGACCTCTGTTTTTGTGGTGGGATTGATTGTTGTTGTGGAATGTTAGTTCTGGTAGTCTCTGTGTGCCATTTGTGGTGAGAGTTGAGGCTGAGGAAGGTAATTCAGTACTGTTGTGGGTAATATTGTTGTAGGAGATGTAGGTTGTTGTGTTGTCGATGAGGACATCATTGTCGTAGATGTTTCCGGCTAGTCATTGAGAGATGAGTTGTGCTGGTTGTTGCCGGTGTTGTTTCAGTTTCGTGTTTAGTTTGATGTCTGCGTGGAGTGAGCAGTATTTGTAGACAACGTGTGGTGTGCACTTGATGAGACCTCTGTTTTTGTGGTGGGATTGATTGTTGTTGTGGAATGTTTAGTTCTGGTAGCCTCTGTGTTGCCATTTGTGGTGAGAGTTGAGGCTGAGGAAGGTAATTCAGTACTTGTTGTGGGTAATATTGTTGTAGGAGATGTAGGTTGTTGTGTTGTCGATGAGGACATCATTGCTGTAGATGTTTCCTGGCTAGTCATTGAGAGATGAGTTGTGCTGGTTGTTGCCGGTGTTGTTTCAGTTTCGTGTTTAGTTGATGTCTGTCTGGAGTGAGCAGTATTTGGAGGCAATGTGGTTGTTGCACTTGATGAGACCTCTGTTTTTGTGGTGGGATTGATTGTTGTTGTGGAATGTTTAGTTCTGGTAGCCTCTGTGTTGCCATTTGTGGTGAGAGTTGAGGCTGAGGAAGGTAATTCAGTACTTGTTGTGGGTAATATTGTTGTAGGAGATGTAGGTTGTTGTGTTGTCGATGAGGACATCATTGTCGTAGATGTTTCCTGGCTAGTGATTGAGAGATGAGTTGTGCTTGTTGTTGCCGGTGTTGTTTCAGTTTCGTGTTCAGTTGATGTCTGCGTGGAGTGACAGTATTGGAGGCATGTGGTGGTGCACTTGATGAGACCTCTGTTTTTGTGGTGGGATTGATCGTTGTTGTGGAATGTTTAGTTCTGGTAGTCTCTGTGGTGCCATTTGTGGTGAGAGTTGAGGCTGAGGAAGGTAATTCAGTACTTGTTGTGGGTAATATTGTTGTAGGAGATGTAGGTTGTTGTGTTGTCGATGAGGACATCATTGCTGTAGATGTTTCCTCGCTAGTCATTGAGAGATGAGTTGTGCTTGTTGTTGCCGGTGTTGTTTCAGTTTCGTGTTCAGTTGATATCTGATTGAAGTGAGTAGTATTTGGAGGCGATGTGGTTGGTGCACTTGATGAGACCTCTGTTTTTGTGGTGGGATTGATTGTTGTTGTGGAATGTTTAGTTCTGGTAGTCTCTGTGTTGCCATTTGTGGTGAGAGTTGAGGCTGAGGAAGGTAATTCAGTACTTGTTGTGGGTATTATTGTTGTAGGAGATGTAGGTTGTTGTGTTGTCGATGAGGACATCATTGTCGTAGATGTTTCCCGGCTAGTCATTGAGAGATGAGTTGTGCTGGTTGTTGCCGGTGTTGTTTCAGTTTCGTGTTCAGTTGATATCTGATTGAAGTGAGTAGTATTTGGAGGCAATGTGGTTGGTGTACTTGATGAGACCTCTGTTTTTGTGGTGGGATTGATTGTTGTTGTGGAATGTTTAGTTCTGGTAGTCTCTGTGTTGCCATTTGTGGTGAGAGTTGAGGCTGAGGAAGGTAATTCAGTGCTTGTTGTGGGTTTTATTGTCGTAGGAGATATAGGATGTTGCGTTGTCGATGAGGACATGATTGTTGTAGATGTTCCCTGGCTTGTCAGTGGGAGCTGAGTTGTGCTTGGAGTCTGATGGAGGAATTCACACTGCGTGCCAAAATACTGCCCAAGGCTTGAGTTAAAGCACCTGGATTGAAGGACGACAAGAAGACATTATTTTTGTTTAATTAGCATGACCAGCAAAATCAAGTTAAATTTAAGCTCCTTGCAAATAAACTGTTTTTGCTTACCGACAGATTGGCCCTTTCTCAATGTCATTTTGACATTCTCCTTGTTGATGACAGTAATCAGGGTTTGATTTTGCAGGGTCCAACACACTGCCATTGACCATTAATTATTTCAGCTGTGTAATTAGCAAACTGAGAGCAGTTTATAAAAGGTGCCAGTTCTTGGATATCTAGATAGATAGAAAAAATAATGAAACACACTCATATTTTATTATATTGTAATAGTACGATAATACAAATATAGAAATGTTGACATACATACATTGAATGAAGAGAAAGACTGTCCAAAATAGTCATATGTCAGATCTGCAAGTTAGAGCTGACACTTACCTTTAATCTCAGGTTTTTGGAAGGTGAGTCCATTTAACAGCACAGTTGAATTATTGAAGGCCTGAGAAATCTTCTTGAGGTTATTTGTATTATTCAAGATATCAGTCAAAACCCCATCAAGCTTAGTGTTCACAAACTGGATTTGTGTTTCATTGTTTGGATAAATGTACTCCGCCTGGCTCTCTGCAACAACACTTCCTGGTCTGCAGTAGAAAAATAAAAAGATATTACCAAAAGAAAACATCTTGTACTTAATTAAAATAATGTTATAAGAAAAATTTAATGAACACCTACAATAAATTGATGACTTTAAATTTTTTGAAGGTTTGTGGATCTGCTTCTTTGCATAGGGCTTCAAGCTACAACACATAAGAGATGTTATAATAGCAAACTTGTAGCGATGAATACAGTTTTTGGAAATTAACATTAACATAATATCAGTTCAAAGTATGAGTTATTGTAATTATTGCCCAGTGAAAAGTAATAAGGTATAAGAAATGAGTAAACACCAATAAATACTATGTATTACTTATCATTAAGTTATGCAACATGAAAAAACATATTTACCTCCTTTTCTAATTTCTTGATGAAGGCTAATGACTGAGGTGAGTTTAGATTGTTAAAGGCCACCTGAAAAGTGACGCTGATTTTCAAAGTAATGTTTGCTTTGTGAGTTGGTATTGTTGCGTTATCTGCAAAAAAAAATTACAGTGCAAAAACATTATCAACATTGCAATGACAATAACATATATTAAAAACTGAAGTAGAAAATATCAATGCCAAAATCAAGTACGACTGATAACAACGCATTGCTAAAACTTTTTGAATTATCTCTGCAATCAATCATTCTTCAGTTGACAGAATATTTTGAAGAACTGTATCTGGATATGAAAACCTCACCAACATGAGCAGGGGTGTCATTCTTTCCAAAAGAGCACGTATCTCCAATGATATACGTGTCGTTACAGTTGCACTGGCATTGTGTTGAGTTGAATTTGCAAGTACCCCTGAAACACTTTCTTTCACAGTCCTCACACTGAGGAGTTGTAGATGATGTTGCAGTGACAGTAGTACTTGAAAAGAGAACACTGGTAGATGTTGATCGACTGACTGTTGTTGATTTGGTTGTGCTGGTGATTTTCGCTGATGTCACAGATTTAGTTGTTGCTGTGGGTGTTGTCTTTGTAGCAGATGTTGATTGTTGTTCTGTTGACAAGGACATGATTGTTGTAGATGTTCCCTGGCTAGTCAGTGGGAGCTGAGTTGTACTGGTAGTATTTGGTGTTGTTTGACTTTTGTGTTCAGGTGATGTTTGAGTGAACTGGGTAGTTACTGGAGCTATTGTTGATGGGGAACTTGGTGAAACCTCTGTATTTGGAAAGGAATTGGTTGTTGTTGTGGAATGTTTAGTTCTGGTAGTCTCTGTGTTGCCATTTGTGGTGAGAGTTGAGGCTGAGGAAGGTAATTCAGTACTTGTTGTGGGTAATATTGTTGTAGGAGATGTAGGTTGTTGTGTTGTCGATGAGGACATCATTGCTGTAGATGTTTCCTGGCTAGTCATTGAGAGATGAGTTGTGCTTGTTGTTGCCGGTGTTGTTTCAGTTTCCTGTTTAGTTGACGTCTGCGTGGAGTGAGTAGTATTTGGAGGCAATGTGGGTGGTGCACTTGATGAGACCTCTGTTTTTGTGGTGGGATTGATTGTTGTTGTGGAATGTTTAGTTCTGGTAGTCTCTGTGTTGCCATTTGTGGTGAGAGTTGAGGCTGAGGAAGGTAATTCAGTACTTGTTGTGGGTAATATTGTTGTAGGAGATGTAGGTTGTTGCGTTGTCGATGAGGACATCATTGCTGTAGATGTTTCCTGGCTAGTCATTGAGAGATGAGTTGTGCTGGTTGTTTCCGGTGTTGTTTCAGTTTCCTGTTTGGTTGAAGTCTGTATGGAGTGAGCAGTATTTGGAGACAACGTGGGTGGTGCACTTGATGAGACCTCTGTTTTTGTGGTGGGATTGATTGTTGTTGTGGAATGTTCAGTTCTGGTAGTCTCTGTGTTGCCATTTGTGGTGAGAGTTGAGACTGAGGAAGGTAATTCAGTACTTGTTGTGGGTAATATTTTTGTAGGAGATTTAGGTTGTTGCGTTGTTGATGAGGACATCATTGTCGTAGATGTTTCCTGGCTAGTCATTGAGAGATGAGTTGTGCTTGTTGTTGCCGGTGTTGTTTCAGTTTCCTGTTTAGTTGACGTCTGAGTGGAGTGACTAGTATTTGGAGGCAATGTGGTTGGTGTGCTTGATGAGACCTCTGTTTTTGTGGTGGGATTGATTGTTGTTGTGGAATGTTTAGTTCTGGTAGTCTCTGTGTTGCCATTTGTGGTGAGAGTTGATGCTGAGGAAGGTAATTCAGTACTTGTTGTGGGTAATATTGTTGTAGGAGATGTAGGTTGTTGCGTTGTTGATGAGGACATCATTGTCGTAGATGTTTCCCGGCTAGTCATTGAGAGATGAGTTGCGCTGGTTGTTGCCGGTGTTGTTTCAGTTTCGTGTATAGTTGAAGTCTGAGTGGAGTGACTAGTATTTGGAGGCAATGTGGTTGTTGTACTTGATGAGACCTCTGTTTTTGTGGTGGGATTGATTGTTGTTGTGGAATGTTCAGTTCTGGTAGTCTCTGTGTTGCCATTTGTGGTGAGAGTTGAGGCTGAGGAAGGTAATTCACTACTTGTTGTGGGTAATATTGTCGTAGGAGATGTAGGTCGTTGTGTTGTCGATGAGGACATCATTGTCGTAGATGTTTCCCGGCTAGTCATTGAGAGATGAGTTGTGCTTGTTGTTTCCGGTGTTGTTTCAGTTTCGTGTTTAGTTGATGTCTGCGTGGAGTGAGCAGTATTTGTAGACATTGTGGGTGGTGCACTTGATGAGACCTCTGTTTTTGTGGTGGGATTGATTGTTGTTGTGGAATGTTTAGTTCTGGTAGTCTCTGTGTTGCCATTTGTGGTGAGAGTTGAGGCTGAGGAAGGTAATTCAGTACTTGTTGTGGGTAATATTGTTGTAGGAGATGTAGGTCGTTGTGTTGTCGATGAGGACATCATTGTCGTAGATGTTTCCTGGCTAGTCATTGAGAGATGAGTTGTGCTTGTTGTTGCCGGTGTTGTTTCAGTTTCCTGTTCAGTTGATGTCTGAGTGGAGTGAGCAGTATTTGTAGACAACGTGGTTGGTGTACTTGATGAGACCTCTGTTTTTGTGGTGGGATTGATTGTTGTTGTGGAATGTTTAGTTCTGGTAGTCTCTGTGTTGCCATTTGTGGTGAGAGTTGAGACTGAGGAAGGTAATTCAGTACTTGTTGTGGGTATTACTGTTGTAGGAGATGTAGGTCGTTGTGTTGTCGATGAGGACATCATTGTCGTAGATGTTTCCTGGCTAGTCATTAAGAGATGAGTTGTGCTGGTTGTTTCCGGTGTTGTTTCAGTTTCGTGTTTAGTTGATGTCTGCGTGGAGTGAGCAGTATTTGTAGACATTGTGGGTGGTGCACTTGATGAGACCTCTGTTTTTGTGGTGGGATTGATTGTTGTTGTGGAATGTTCAGTTCTGGTAGTCTCTGTGTTGCCATTTGTGGTGAGAGTTGAGGCTGAGGAAGGTAATTCAGTACTTGTTGTGGGTAATATTGTTGTAGGAGATGTAGGTTGTTGTGTTGTCGATGAGGACATGATTGTTGTAGATGTTTCCTGGCTAGTCATTGAGAGATGAGTTGTGCTGGTTGTTGCCGGTGTTGTTTCAGTTTCGTGTTTAGTTGATGTCTGCGTGGAGTGAGCAGTATTTGGAGGCAATGTGGTTGGTGTACTTGATGAGACCTCTGTTTTTGTGGTGGGATTGATTGTTGTTGTGGAATGTTCAGTTCTGGTAGTCTCTGTGTTGCCATTTGTGGTGAGAGTTGAGGCTGAGGAAGGTAATTCAGTACTTGTTGTGGGTATTATTTTTGTAGGAGATGTAGGTCGTTGTGTTGTCGATGAGGACATCATTGTCGTAGATGTTTCCTGGCTAGTGATTGAGAGATGAGTTGTGCTTGTTGTTGCCGGTGTTGTTTCAGTTTCGTGTTTAGTTGATATCTGCGTGGAGTGAGCAGTATTTGTAGACATTGTGGGTGGTGCACTTGATGAGACCTCTGTTTTTGTGGTGGGATTGATTGTTGTTGTGGAATGTTCAGTTCTGGTAGTCTCTGTGTTGCCATTTGTGGTGAGAGTTGAGGCTGAGGAAGGTAATTCAGTACTTGTTGTGGGTAATATTGTCGTAGGAGATGTAGGTTGTTGTGTTGTCGATGAAGACATCATTGTCGTAGATGTTTCCTGGCTAGTCATTGAGAGATGAGTTGCGCTGGTTGTTGCCGGTGTTGTTTCAGTTTCGTGTTCAGTTGATGTCTGCGTGGAGTGACTAGTATTTGGAGGCAATGTGGGTGGTGCACTTGATGAGACCTCTGTTTTTGTGGTGGGATTGATCGTTGTTGTGGAATGTTTAGTTCTGGTAGTCTCTGTGGTGCCATTTGTGGTGAGAGTTGAGGCTGAGGAAGGTAATTCAGTACTTGTTGTGGGTATTATTGTTGTAGGAGATGTAGGTTGTTGTGTTGTCGATGAGGACATCATTGCTGTAGATGTTTCCTCGCTAGTCATTGAGAGATGAGTTGTGCTTGTTGTTGCCGGTGTTGTTTCAGTTTCGTGTTCAGTTGATGTCTGCGTGGAGTGACTAGTATTTGGAGGCAATGTGGGTGGTGCACTTGATGAGACCTCTGTTTTTGTGGTGGGATTGATTGTTGTTGTGGAATGTTTAGTTCTGGTAGTCTCTGTGTTGCCATTTGTGGTGAGAGTTGAGGCTGAGGAAGGTAATTCAGTACTTGTTGTGGGTATTATTGTTGTAGGAGATGTAGGTTGTTGTGTTGTCGATGAGGACATCATTGTCGTAGATGTTTCCTGGCTAGTCATTGAGAGATGAGTTGTGCTGGTTGTTGCCGGTGTTGTTTCAGTTTCGTGTTCAGTTGATATCTGATTGAAGTGAGTAGTATTTGGAGGCGATGTGGTTGGTGCACTTGATGAGACCTCTGTTTTTGTGGTGGGATTGATTGTTGTTGTGGAATGTTTAGTTCTGGTAGTCTCTGTGTTGCCATTTGTGGTGAGAGTTGAGGCTGATGTAGGAGATGTAGGTTGTTGTGTTGTCGATGAGGACATCATTGTCGTAGATGTTTCCTGGCTAGTCATTGAGAGATGAGTTGTGCTTGTTGTTTCCGGTGTTGTTTCAGTTTCGTGTTTAGTTGATGTCTGCGTGGAGTGAGCAGTATTTGTAGACATTGTGGGTGGTGCACTTGATGAGACCTCTGTTTTTGTGGTGGGATTGATTGTTGTTGTGGAATGTTTAGTTCTGGTACTCTCTGTGGTGCCATTTGTGGTGAGAGTTGAGGCTGAGGAAGGTAATTCAGTACTTGTTGTGGGTAATATTGTTGTAGGAGATGTAGGTTGTTGTGTTGTCGATGAGGACATCATTGCTGTAGATGTTTCCTGGCTAGTCATTGAGAGATGAGTTGTGCTGGTTGTTGCCGGTGTTGTTTCAGTTTCGTGTTTAGTTGATGTCTGCGTGGAGTGAGCAGTATTTGGAGGCAATGTGGTTGTTGCACTTGATGAGACCTCTGTTTTTGTGGTGGGATTGATTGTTGTTGTGGAATATTTAGTTCTGGTAGCCTCTGTGTTGCCATTTGTGGTGAGAGTTGAGGCTGAGGAAGGTAATTCAGTACTTGTTGTGGGTAATATTGTTGTAGGAGATGTAGGTTGTTGTGTTGTCGATGAGGACATCATTGTCGTAGATGTTTCCTGGCTAGTCATTGAGAGATGAGTTGTGCTTGTTGTTGCCGGTGTTGTTTCAGTTTCGTGTTTAGTTGATATCTGCGTGGAGTGAGCAGTATTTGTAGACATTGTGGGTGGTGCACTTGATGAGACCTCTGTTTTTGTGGTGGGATTGATTGTTGTTGTGGAATGTTCAGTTCTGGTAGTCTCTGTGTTGCCATTTGTGGTGAGAGTTGAGGCTGAGGAAGGTAATTCAGTACTTGTTGTGGGTAATATTGTTGTAGGAGATGTAGGTTGTTGCGTTTTTGATGAAGACATCATTGTCGTAGATGTTTCCTGGCTAGTCATTGAGAGATGAGTTGTGCTGGTTGTTGCCGGTGTTGTTTCAGTTTCGTGTTCAGTTGATGTCTGCGTGGAGTGACTAGTATTTGGAGGCAATGTGGGTGGTGCACTTGATGAGACCTCTGTTTTTGTGGTGGGATTGATTGTTGTTGTGGAATGTTTAGTTCTGGTAGTCTCTGTGTTGCCATTTGTGGTGAGAGTCGAGGCTGAGGAAGGTAATTCAGTACTTGTTGTGGGTATTATTGTTGTAGGAGATGTAGGTTGTTGTGTTGTCGATGAGGACATGATTGTCGTAGATGTTTCCTGGCTAGTCATTGAGAGATGAGTTGTGCTGGTTGTTGCCGGTGTTGTTTCAGTTTCGTGTTCAGTTGATATCTGATTGAAGTGAGTAGTATTTGGAGGCAATGTGGTTGGTATACTTGATGAGACCTCTGTTTTTGTGGTGGGATTGATTGTTGTTGTGGAATGTTTAGTTCTGGTAGTCTCTGTGTTGCCATTTGTGGTGAGAGTTGAGGCTGAGGAAGGTAATTCAGTGCTTGTTGTGGGTTTTATTGTCGTAGGAGATATAGGATGTTGCGTTGTCGATGAGGACATGATTGTTGTAGATGTTCCCTGGCTTGTCAGTGGGAGCTGAGTTGTGCTTGGAGTCTGATGGAGGAATTCACACTGTGTGCCAAAATACTGCCCAAGGCTTGAGTTAAAGCACCTGGATTGAAGGACGACAAGAAGACATTATTTTTGTTTAATTAGCATGACCAGCAAAATCAAGTTAAATTTAAGCTCCTTGCAAATAAACTGTTTTTGCTTACCGACAGATTGGCCCTTTCTCAATGTCATTTTGACATTCTCCTTGTTGATGACAGTAATCAGGGTTTGATTTGCAGGGTCCAACACACTGCCATTGACCATTAATTATTTCAGCTGTGTAATTAGCAAACTGAGAGCAGTTTATAAAAGGTGCCAGTTCTTGGATATCTAGATAGATAGAAAAAATAATGAAACACACTCATATTTATTATATTGTAATAGTACGATAATACAAATATAGAAATGTTGACATACATACATTGAATGAAGAGAAAGACTGTCCAAAATAGTCATATGTCAGATCTGCAAGTTAGAGCTGACACTTACCTTTAATCTCAGGTTTTTGGAAGGTGAGTCCATTTAACAGCACAGTTGAATTATTGAAGGCCTGAGAAAATCTTCTTGAGGTTATTTGTATTATTCAAGATATCAGTCAAAACCCCATCAAGCTTAGTGTTCACAAACTGGATTTGTGTTTCATTGTTTGGATAAATGTACTCCGCCTGGCTCTCTGCAACAACACTTCCTGGTCTGCAGTAGAAAAATAAAAAGATTACCAAAAGAAAACATCTGTACTTAATTAAAATAATGTTATAAGAAAAATTTAATGAACACCTACAATAAATTGATGACTTTAAATTTTTGAAGGTTTGTGGATCTGCTTCTTTGCATAGGGCTTCAAGCTACAACACATAAGAGATGTTATAATAGCAAACTTGTAGCGATGAATACAGTTTTTGGAAATTAACATTAACATAATATCAGTTCAAAGTATGAGTTATTGTAATTATTGCCCAGTGAAAAGTAATAAGGTATAAGAAATGAGTAAACACCAATAAATACTATGTATTACTTATCATTAAGTTATGCAACATGAAAAAACATATTTACCTCCTTTTCTAATTTCTTGATGAAGGCTAATGACTGAGGTGAGTTTAGATTGTTAAAGGCCACCTGAAAAGTGACGCTGATTTTCAAAGTAATGTTTGCTTTGTGAGTTGGTATTGTTGCGTTATCTGCAAAAAAAAATTACAGTGCAAAAACATTATCAACATTGCAATGACAATAACATATATTAAAAACTGAAGTAGAAAATATCAATGCCAAAATCAAGTACGACTGATAACAACGCATTGCTAAAACTTTTTGAATTATCTCTGCAATCAATCATTCTTCAGTTGACAGAATATTTTGAAGAACTGTATCTGGATATGAAAACCTCACCAACATGAGCAGGGGTGTCATTCTTTCCAAAAGAGCACGTATCTCCAATGATATACGTGTCGTTACAGTTGCACTGGCATTGTGTTGAGTTGAATTTGCAAGTACCCCTGAAACACTTTCTTTCACAGTCCTCACACTGAGGAGTTGTAGATGATGTTGCAGTGACAGTAGTACTTGAAAAGAGAACACTGGTAGATGTTGATCGACTGACTGTTGTTGATTTGGTTGTGCTGGTGATTTTCGCTGATGTCACAGATTTAGTTGTTGCTGTGGGTGTTGTCTTTGTAGCAGATGTTGATTGTTGTTCTGTTGACAAGGACATGATTGTTGTAGATGTTCCCTGGCTAGTCAGTGGAAGATGAGTTGTACTGGTAGTATTTGGTGTTGTTTGACTTTTGTGTTCAGGTGATGTTTGAGTGAACTGGGTAGTTACTGGAGCTATTGTTGATGGGGAACTTGGTGAAACCTCTGTATTTGGAAAGGAATTGGTTGTTGTTGTGGAATGTTTAGTTCTGGTAGTCTCTGTGTTGCCATTTGTGGTGAGTTGGCTGAGGAAGGTAATTCAGTACTTGTTGTGGGTAATATTGTTGTAGGAGATGTAGGTTGTTGTGTTGTCGATGAGGACATCATTGCTGTAGATGTTTCCTGGCTAGTCATTGAGAGATGAGTTGTGCTTGTTGTTGCCGGTGTTGTTTCAGTTTCCTGTTTAGTTGACGTCTGCGTGGAGTGAGTAGTATTTGGAGGCAATGTGGGTGGTGCACTTGATGAGACCTCTGTTTTTGTGGTGGGATTGATTGTTGTTGTGGAATGTTTAGTTCTGGTAGTCTCTGTGTTGCCATTTGTGGTGAGAGTTGAGGCTGAGGAAGGTAATTCAGTACTTGTTGTGGGTAATATTGTTGTAGGAGATGTAGGTTGTTGCGTTGTCGATGAGGACATCATTGCTGTAGATGTTTCCTGGCTAGTCATTGAGAGATGAGTTGTGCTGGTTGTTTCCGGTGTTGTTTCAGTTTCCTGTTTGGTTGAAGTCTGTATGGAGTGACTAGTATTTGGAGACAACGTGGGTGGTGCACTTGATGAGACCTCTGTTTTTGTGGTGGGATTGATTGTTGTTGTGGAATGTTCAGTTCTGGTAGTCTCTGTGGTGCCATTTGTGGTGAGAGTTGAGACTGAGGAAGGTAATTCAGTACTTGTTGTGGGTAATATTTTTGTAGGAGATTTAGGTTGTTGCGTTGTTGATGAGGACATCATTGTCGTAGATGTTTCCTGGCTAGTCATTGAGAGATGAGTTGTGCTTGTTGTTGCCGGTGTTGTTTCAGTTTCCTGTTTAGTTGACGTCTGAGTGGAGTGACTAGTATTTGGAGGCAATGTGGTTGGTGTGCTTGATGAGACCTCTGTTTTTGTGGTGGGATTGATTGTTGTTGTGGAATGTTTAGTTCTGGTAGTCTCTGTGTTGCCATTTGTGGTGAGAGTTGATGCTGAGGAAGGTAATTCAGTACTTGTTGTGGGTAATATGTTGTAGGAGATGTAGGTTGTTGCGTTGTTGATGAGGACATCATTGTCGTAGATGTTTCCCGGCTAGTCATTGAGAGATGAGTTGCGCTGGTTGTTGCCGGTGTTGTTTCAGTTTCGTGTATAGTTGAAGTCTGAGTGGAGTGACTAGTATTTGGAGGCAATGTGGTTGTTGTACTTGATGAGACCTCTGTTTTTGTGGTGGGATTGATTGTTGTTGTGGAATGTTCAGTTCTGGTAGTCTCTGTGTTGCCATTTGTGGTGAGAGTTGAGACTGAGGAAGGTAATTCAGTACTTGTTGTGGGTAATATTTTTGTAGGAGATTTAGGTTGTTGCGTTGTTGATGAGGACATCATTGTCGTAGATGTTTCCTGGCTAGTCATTGAGAGATGAGTTGTGCTTGTTGTTGCCGGTGTTGTTTCAGTTTCCTGTTTAGTTGACGTCTGAGTGGAGTGACTAGTATTTGGAGGCAATGTGGTTGTGTGCTTGATGAGACCTCTGTTTTTTGTGGTGGGATGATTGTTGTTGTGGAATGTTTAGTTCTGGTAGTCTCTGTGTTGCCATTTGTGGTGAGAGTTGATGCTGAGGAAGGTAATTCAGTACTTGTTGTGGGTAATATTGTTGTAGGAGATGTAGGTTGTTGCGTTGTTGATGAGGACATCATTGTCGTAGATGTTTCCCGGCTAGTCATTGAGAGATGATTGCGCTGGTTGTTGCCGGTGTTGTCAGTTTCGTGTATAGTTGAAGTCTGAGTGGAGTGACTAGTATTTGGAGGCAATGTGGTTGTTGTACTGATGAGACTCTGTTTTTGTGGTGGGATTGATTGTTGTTGTTGGGAATGTTCAGTTCTGGTAGTCTCTGTGTTGCCATTTGTGGTGAGAGTTGAGGCTGAGGAAGGTAATTCACTACTTGTTGTGGGTAATATTGTCGTAGGAGATGTAGGTCGTTGTGTTGTCGATGAGGACATCATTGTCGTAGATGTTCCCGGCTAGTCATTGAGAGATGAGTTGTGCTTGTTGTTTCCGGTGTTGTTTCAGTTTCGTGTTTAGTTGATGTCTGCGTGGAGTGAGCAGTATTTGTAGACATTGTGGGTGGTGCACTTGATGAGACCTCTGTTTTTGTGGTGGGATTGATTGTTGTTGTGGAATGTTTAGTTCTGGTAGTCTCTGTGTTGCCATTTGTGGTGAGAGTTGAGGCTGAGGAAGGTAATTCAGTACTTGTTGTGGGTAATTGTTTGTAGGAGATGTAGGTCGTTGTGTTGTCGATGAGGACATCATTGTCGTAGATGTTTCCTGGCTAGTCATTGAGAGATGAGTTGTGCTTGTTGTTGCCGGTGTTGTTTCAGTTTCCTGTTCAGTTGATGTCTGAGTGGAGTGAGCAGTATTTGTAGACAACGTGGTTGGTGTACTTGATGAGACCTCTGTTTTTGTGGTGGGATTGATTGTTGTTGTGGAATGTTTAGTTCTGGTAGTCTCTGTGTTGCCATTTGTGGTGAGAGTTGAGACTGAGGAAGGTAATTCAGTACTTGTTGTGGGTATTACTGTTGTAGGAGATGTAGGTCGTTGTGTTGTCGATGAGGACATCATTGTCGTAGATGTTTCCTGGCTAGTCATTGAGAGATGAGTTGTGCTGGTTGTTTCCGGTGTTGTTTCAGTTTCGTGTTTAGTTGATGTCTGCGTGGAGTGAGCAGTATTTGTAGACATTGTGGGTGGTGCACTTGATGAGACCTCTGTTTTTGTGGTGGGATTGATTGTTGTGGAATGTTTAGTTTGGTAGTCTCTGTGTTGCCATTTGTGGTGAGACTTGAGCTGAAGAAGGTAATTCAGTACTTGTTGTGGGTAATATTGTTGTAGGAGATGTAGGTTGTTGTGTTGTCGATGAGGACATCATTGCTGTAGATGTTTCCTGGCTAGTCATTGAGAGATGAGTTGTGCTTGTTGTCGCCGGTGTTGTTTCAGTTTCGTGTTCAGTTGATGTCTGTATGGAGTGAGCAGTATTTGTAGACATTGTGGGTGGTGCACTTGATGAGACCTCTGTTTTTGTGGTGGGATTGATTGTTGTTGTGGAATGTTCAGTTCTGGTAGTCTCTGTGTTGCCATTTGTGGTGAGAGTTGAGGCTGAGGAAGGTAATTCAGTACTTGTTGTGGGTAATATTGTTGTAGGAGATGTAGGTTGTTGTGTTGTCGATGAGGACATGATTGTTGTAGATGTTTCCTGGCTAGTCATTGAGAGATGAGTTGTGGTGGTTGTTTCCGGTGTTGTTTCAGTTTCGTGTTTTGTTGATGTCTGCGTGGAGTGACTAGTATTTGGAGGCAATGTGGTTGGTGTACTTGATGAGACCTCTGTTTTTGTGGTGGGATTGATTGTTGTTGTGGAATGTTCAGTTCTGGTAGTCTCTGTGTTGCCATTTGTGGTGAGAGTTGAGGCTGAGGAAGGTAATTCAGTACTTGTTGTGGGTATTATTTTTGTAGGAGATGTAGGTCGTTGTGTTGTCGATGAGGACATCATTGTCGTAGATTTCCTGGCTAGTCTTGAGAGATGAGTTGTGCTTGTTGTTGCCGGTGTTGTTTCAGTTTCGTGTTTAGTTGAAGTCTGAGTGGAGTGACTAGTTATTTGGAGGCAATGTTGGTTGTTTACTTGATGAGACCTCTGTTTTTGTGGTGGGATTGATTGTTGTTGTGGAATGTTTAGTTCTGGTAGTCTCTGTGTTGCCATTTGTGGTGAGAGTTGACGCTGAGGGAAGGTAATTCAGTACTTGTTGTGGTAATATTGTTGTAGGAGATGTAGGTTTGTTGCGTTTTGATGAGGACATCATTGTCATAGATGTTTCCCGGCTAGTCATTGAGATGAGTTGTGCTGGTTGTTGCCGGTGTTGTTTCAGTTTCGTGTTTGTTGATGTCTGCGTGGAGAGCAGTATTTGTAGACAACGTGGATGGTGCACTTGATGAGACCTCTGTTTTTGTGGTGGGATTGATTGTTGTGGAATGTTTAGTTCTGGTAGTCTCTGTGTTGCCATTTGTGGTGAGAGTTGAGGCTGAAGAAGGTAATTCAGTACTTGTTGTGGGTAATATTGTCGTAGGAGATGTAGGTTGTTGTGTTGTCGATGAGGACATGATTGTCGTAGATGTTTCCTGGCTAGTCATTGAGAGATGAGTTGTGCTTGTTGTTGCCGGTGTTGTTTCAGTTTCGTGTTTAGTTGATGTCTGTATGGAGTGAGCAGTATTTGTAGACAACGTGTGGTGCACTGATGAGACCTCTGTTTTTGTGGTGGGATTGATTGTTGTTGTGGAATGTTTAGTTCTGGTAGTCTCTGTGTTGCCATTTGTGGTGAGAGTTGAGGCTGAAGAAGGTAATTCAGTACTTGTTGTGGGTAATATTGTTGTAGGAGATGTAGGTTGTTGTGTTGTCGATGAGGACATCATTGTCGTAGATGTTTCCTGGCTAGTCATTGAGAGATGAGTTGTGCTTGTTGTCGCCGGTGTTGTTTCAGTTTCGTGTTCAGTTGATGTCTGTATGGAGTGAGCAGTATTTGTAGACATTGTGGGTGGTGCACTTGATGAGACTCTGTTTTGTGGGGGGATTGATTGTTGTTGTGGAATGTTCAGTTCTGGTAGTCTCTGTGTTGCCATTTGTGGTGAGAGTTGAGGCTGAGGAAGGTAATTCAGTACTTGTTGTGGGTAATATTGTTGTAGGAGATGTAGGTTGTTGTGTTGTCGATGAGGACATGATTGTTGTAGATGTTTCCTGGCTAGTCATTGAGAGATGAGTTGTGGTGGTTGTTTCCGGTGTTGTTTCAGTTTCGTGTTTTGTTGATGTCTGCGTGGAGTGACTAGTATTTGGAGGCAATGTGGTTGGTGTACTTGATGAGACCTCTGTTTTTGTGGTGGGATTGATTGTTGTTGTGGAATGTTCAGTTCTGGTAGTCTCTGTGTTGCCATTTGTGGTGAGAGTTGAGGCTGAGGAAGGTAATTCAGTACTTGTTGTGGGTATTATTTTTGTAGGAGATGTAGGTCGTTGTGTTGTCGATGAGGACATCATTGTCGTAGATGTTTCCTGGCTAGTCATTGAGAGATGAGTTGTGCTTGTTGTTGCCGGTGTTGTTTCAGTTTCGTGTTTAGTTGAAGTCTGAGTGGAGTGACTAGTATTTGGAGGCAATGTGGTTGTTGTACTTGATGAGACCTCTGTTTTTGTGGTGGGATTGATTGTTGTTGTGGAATGTTTAGTTCTGGTAGTCTCTGTGTTGCCATTTGTGGTGAGAGTTGACGCTGAGGAAGGTAATTCAGTACTTGTTGTGGGTAATATTGTTGTAGGAGATGTAGGTTGTTGCGTTTTTGATGAGGACATCATTGTCATAGATGTTTCCCGGCTAGTCATTGAGAGATGAGTTGTGCTGGTTGTTGCCGGTGTTGTTTCAGTTTCGTGTTTAGTTGATGTCTGCGTGGAGTGAGCAGTATTTGTAGACAACGTGGATGGTGCACTTGATGAGACCTCTGTTTTTGTGGTGGGATTGATTGTTGTGGAATGTTTAGTTCTGGTAGTCTCTGTGTTGCCATTTGTGGTGAGAGTTGAGGCTGAAGAAGGTAATTCAGTACTTGTTGTGGGTAATATTGTCGTAGGAGATGTAGGTTGTTGTGTTGTCGATGAGGACATGATTGTCGTAGATGTTTCCTGGCTAGTCATTGAGAGATGAGTTGTGCTTGTTGTTGCCGGTGTTGTTTCAGTTTCGTGTTTAGTTGATGTCTGTATGGAGTGAGCAGTATTTGTAGACAACGTGGGTGGTGCACTTGATGAGACCTCTGTTTTTGTGGTGGGATTGATTGTTGTTGTGGAATGTTTAGTTCTGGTAGTCTCTGTGTTGCCATTTGTGGTGAGAGTTGAGGCTGAAGAAGGTAATTCAGTACTTGTTGTGGGTAATATTGTTGTAGGAGATGTAGGTTGTTGTGTTGTCGATGAGGACATCATTGCTGTAGATGTTTCCTGGCTAGTCATTGAGAGATGAGTTGTGGTGGTTGTTTCCGGTGTTGTTTCAGTTTCGTGTTTTGTTGATGTCTGCGTGGAGTGAGCAGTATTTGTAGACAACGTGGGTGGTGCACTTGATGAGACCTCTGTTTTTGTGGTGGGATTGATTGTTGTTGTGGAATGTTTAGTTCTGGTAGTCTCTGTGTTGCCATTTGTGGTGAGAGTTGAGACTGAGGAAGGTAATTCAGTACTTGTTGTGGGTTTTATTGTCGTAGCAGATGTAGGTTGTTGTGTTGTCGATGAGGACATCATTGTCGTAGATGTTTCCTGGCTAGTCATTGAGAGATGAGTTGTGCTTGTTGTCGCCGGTGTTGTTTCAGTTTCGTGTTCAGTTGATGTCTGTATGGAGTGAGCAGTATTTGTAGACATTGTGGGTGGTGCACTTGATGAGACCTCTGTTTTTGTGGTGGGATTGATTGTTGTTGTGGAATGTTCAGTTCTGGTAGTCTCTGTGTTGCCATTTGTGGTGAGAGTTTGAGGCTGAGGAAGGTAATTCAGTACTTGTGTGGGTAATATTGTTGTAGGAGATGTAGGTTGTTGTGTTGTCGATGAGGACATGATTGTTGTAGATGTTTCCTGGCTAGTCATTGAGAGATGAGTTGTGGTGGTTGTTTCCGGTGTTGTTTCAGTTTCGTGTTTTGTTGATGTCTGCGTGGAGTGACTAGTATTTGGAGGCAATGTGGTTGGTGTACTTGATGAGACCTCTGTTTTTGTGGTGGGATTGATTGTTGTGGAATGTTCAGTTCTGGTAGTCTCTGTGTTGCATTTGTGGTGAGAGTTGAGGCTGAGAAGGTAATTCAGTACTTGTTGTGGGTATTATTTTTGTAGGAGATGTAGGTCGTTGTGTTGTCGATGAGGACATCATTGTCGTAGATGTTTCCTGGCTAGTCATTGAGAGATGAGTTGTGCTTGTTGTTGCCGGTGTTGTTTCAGTTTCGTGTTTAGTTGAAGTCTGAGTGGAGTGACTAGTATTTGGAGGCAATGTGGTTGTTGTACTTGATGAGACCTCTGTTTTTGTGGTGGGATTGATTGTTGTTGTGGAATGTTTAGTTCTGGTAGTCTCTGTGTTGCCATTTGTGGTGAGAGTTGACGCTGAGGAAGGTAATTCAGTACTTGTTGTGGGTAATATTGTTGTAGGAGATGTAGGTTGTTGCGTTTTTGATGAGGACATCATTGTCATAGATGTTTCCCGGCTAGTCATTGAGAGATGAGTTGTGCTGGTTGTTGCCGGTGTTGTTTCAGTTTCGTGTTTAGTTGATGTCTGCGTGGAGTGAGCAGTATTTGTAGACAACGTGGATGGTGCACTTGATGAGACCTCTGTTTTTGTGGTGGGATTGATTGTTGTGGAATGTTTAGTTCTGGTAGTCTCTGTGTTGCCATTTGTGGTGAGAGTTGAGGCTGAAGAAGGTAATTCAGTACTTGTTGTGGGTAATATTGTCGTAGGAGATGTAGGTTGTTGTGTTGTCGATGAGGACATGATTGTCGTAGATGTTTCCTGGCTAGTCATTGAGAGATGAGTTGTGCTTGTTGTTGCCGGTGTTGTTTCAGTTTCGTGTTTAGTTGATGTCTGTATGGAGTGAGCAGTATTTGTAGACAACGTGGGTGGTGCACTTGATGAGACCTCTGTTTTGCTGTTGGGATTAATTGTTGTTGTGGAATGTTCAGTTCTGGTAGTCTCTGTGTTGCCATTTGTGGTGATAGTTGAGGATGTGGAAGGTAATTCAGTGCTTGTTGTGGGTTTTATTGTTGTAGGAGATATAGGATGTTGCGTTGGCGATGAGGACATGATTGTTGTAGATGTTCCCTGGCTAGTCAGTGGGAGCTGAGTTGTGCTTGGAGTATGATGGAAGAATTCACACTGTGTGCCAAAAAACTGCCCAAGGCTTGAGTTAAAGCACCTGGATTGAAGGACGACAAGAAGACATTATTTTTGTTTAATTAGCATGACCAGCAAAATCAAGTTAAATTTAAGCTCCTTGCAAATAAACTGTTTTTGCTTACCGACAGATTGGCCCTTTCTCAATGTCATTTTGACATTCTCCTTGTTGATGACAGTAATCAGGGTTTGATTTGCAGGGTCCAACACACTGCCATTGACCATTAATTATTTCAGCTGTGTAATTAGCAAACTGAGAGCAGTTTATAAAAGGTGCCAGTTCTTGGATATCTAGTAGAAAAAATAATGAAACACACTCATATTTATTATTTTGTAATAGTACGACAATACAAATATAGAAATGTTGACATACATACATTGAATGAAGAGAAAGACTGTCCAACATAGTCATATGTCAGATCCGCAAGTTAGAGCTGACACTTACCTTTAATGTCAGGTTTTTGAAAGGTGAGTCCATTTAACAGCACAGTTGAATTATTGAAGGCCTGAGAAATCTTCTTGAGATTACTTGTATTATTCAAGATATCAGTCAAAACCCCATCAAGCTTAGTGTTCACAAACTGGATTTGTGTTTCATTGTTTGGATAAATGTACTCCGCCTGGCTCTCTGCAACAACACTTCCTGGTCTGCAGTAGAAAAATAAAAAGATATTACCAAAAGAAAACATCTTGTACTTAATTAAAATAATGTTATAAGAAAAATTTAATGAACACCTACAATAAATTGATGACTTTAAATTTTTTGAAGGTTTGTGGATCTGCTTCTTTGCATAGGGCTTCAAGCTACAACACATAAGAGATGTTATAATAGCAAACTTGTAGCGATGAATACAGTTTTTGGAAATTAACATTAACATAATATCAGTTCAAAGTATGAGTTATTGTAATTATTGCCCAGTGAAAAGCAATAAGGTATAAGAAATGAGTAAACACCAATAAATACTATGTATTACTTATCATTAAGTTATGCAACATGAAAAAACATATTTACCTCCTTTTCTAATTTCTTGATGAAGGCTAATGACTGAGGTGAGTTTAGATTGTTAAAGGCCACCTGAAAAGTGACGCTGATTTTCAAAGTAATGTTTGCTTTGTGAGTTGGTATTGCTCCCGAATCTGCAAAAAATGAAGACATTACAAAAACATTATTGAAATTGCAATAACAGTAGCATTTTGTATTGAACACTGAAGTAGAATATATCAATGCAAAAATCAAACACGACTAATAACAACATGTTGCTTAAACTTTTTTAAAAATCTCTGCATTCAATTTTACTTCAGTTGAAAAAATATTTTGAAGAACTGTGATATGAAAAACCTCACCAACATGAGCAGGGGTGTCATTCCTTCCAAAAGAGCACGTATCTCCAATGAGAAAACCAAAACAGTCGCACTGACATTTTCCAAGTGTCGAGTTGAATTTGCAGATACCCCCAATACAGTTTCTTTTACAGTCCTCACACTGAGGAGTTGTAGATGATGTGACAAAAGGACTTGAAAAGGGGATCATGGTGGATGTTGATCGACTGATTGTTGTTGATCTGGTTATGCTTGTGATTTTCATTGATGTCAAAGATGAGGACATCACCGTTGTAGATGTTTCCGGGCTAATCGGTGGGGGATGAGTTGTGCTGATAGTTGCTGGTGTTGGTTCAGTTTTGATCTTAGTTGATGTCTGAGTGGAGTGAGCAGTATTTGTAGACAACGTGGGTGGTGCACTTGATGAGACCTCTGTTTTTGTGGTGGGATTGATTGTTGTTGTGGAATGTTTAGTTCTGGTAGTCTCTGTGTTGCCATTTGTGGTGAGAGTGGAGGCTGAAGAAGGTAATTCAGTACTTGTTGTGGGTTTTATTGTCGTAGCAGATGAAGGTTGTTGTGTTGTCGATGAGGACATGATTGTCGTAGATGTTTCCTGGCTAGTCATTGAGAGATGAGTTGTGCTGGTTGTTGCTGGTGTTGTTTCAGTTTCCTGTTTGGTTGAAGTCTGAGTGGAGTGACTAGTATTTGGAGGCAATGTGGTTGTTGCACTTGATGAGACCTCTGTTTTTGTGGTGGGATTGATTGTTGTTGTGGAATGTTTAGTTCTGGTAGTCTCTGTGTTGCCATTTGTGGTGAGAGTTGAGGCTGAGGAAGGTAATTCAGTACTTGTTGTGGGTAATATTGTCGTAGCAGATGAAGGTTGTTGTGTTGTCGATGAGGACATCATTGCTGTAGATGTTCCCTGGCTAGTCATTGAGAGATGAGTTGTGCTTGTTGTTGCCGGTGTTGTTTCAGTTTCGTCTTTAGTTGACGTCTGCGTGGAGTGACTAGTATTTGGAGGCAATGTGGTTGGTGCACTTGATGAGACCTCTGTTTTTGTGGTGGGATTGATTGTTGTTGTGGAATGTTCAGTTCTGGTAGTCTCTGTGTTGCCATTTGTGGTGAGAGTTGAGACTGAGGAAGGTAATTCAGTACTTGTTGTGGGTTTTATTGTCGTACGAGATGTAGGTTGTTGCGTTGTTGATGAGGACATCATTGTCGTAGATGTTTCCTGGCTAGTCATTGAGAGATGAGTTGTGCTGGTTGTTGCCGGTGTTGTTTCAGTTTCCTGTTTGGTTGAAGTCTGAGTGGAGTGACTAGTATTTGGAGGCAATGTGGTTGGTGCACTTGATGAGACCTCTGTTTTTGTGGTGGGATTGATTGTTGTTGTGGAATGTTTAGTTCTGGTAGTCTCTGTGTTGCCATTTGCGGTGAGAGTTGAGACTGAGGAAGTTAATTCAGTACTTGTTGTGGGATTTATTGTCGTAGCAGATGTAGGTTGTTGTGTTGTCGATGAGGGCATCATTGTCGTAGATGTTTCCTGGCTAGTCATTGAGAGATGAGTTGTGCTGGTTGTTACCGGTGTTGTTTCGGTTTCCTGTTTAGTTGATGTCTGTATGGAGTGAGCAGTATTTGTAGACAACGTGGGCGGTGCACTTGATGAGACCTCTGTTTTTGTGGTGGGATTGATTGTTGTTGTGGAATGTTTAGTTCTGGTAGTCTCTGTATTGCCATTTGTGGTGAGAGTTGATGCTGAGGAAGGTAATTCAGTACTTGTTGTGGGTAATATTGTTGTAGGAGATGTAGGTTGTTGTGTTGTCGATGAGGACATCATTGTCGTAGATGTTTCCTGGCTAGTCATTGAGAGATGAGTTGTGCTTGTTGTTGCTGGTGTTGTTTCAGTTTCCTGTTTAGTTGACGTCTGAGTGGAGTGACTAGTATTTGGAGGCAATGTGGTTGTTGTACTTGATGAGACCTCTGTTTTTGTGGTGGGATTGATTGTTGTTGTGGAATGTTTAGTTCTGGTAGTCTCTGTGTTGCCATTTGTGGTGAGAGTTGAGACTGAGGAAGGTAATTCAGTACTTGTTGTGGGTTTTATTGTCGTAGCAGATGAAGGTTGTTGTGTTGTCGATGAGGACATCATTGTCGTAGATGTTTCCTGGCTAGTCATTGAGAGATGAGTTGTGCTTGTTGTTGCTGGTGTTGTTTCAGTTTCCTGTTTAGTTGACGTCTGAGTGGAGTGACTAGTATTTGGAGGCAATGTGGTTGTTGTACTTGATGAGACCTCTGTTTTTGTGGTGGGATTGATTGTTGTTGTGGAATGTTTAGTTCTGGTAGTCTCTGTGTTGCCATTTGTGGTGAGAGTTGAGGCTGAGGAAGGTAATTCAGTACTTGTTGTGGGTAATATTGTTGTAGGAGATGTAGGTTGTTGTGTTGTCGATGAGGACATCATTGTCGTAGATGTTTCCTGGCTAGTCATTGAGAGATGACTTGTGCTTGTTGTCACCGGTGTTGTTTCAGTTTCGTGTTCAGTTGATGTCTGTATGGAGTGAGCAGTATTTGTAGACAACGTGGGTGGTGCACTTGATGAGACCTCTGTTTTTGCGGTGGGATTAATTGTTGTTGTGGAATGTTTAGTTCTGGTAGTCTCTGTGTTGCCATTTGTGGTGAGAGTTGAGGCTGAGGAAGGTAATTCAGTACTTGTTGTGGGTAATATTGTCGTAGCAGATGAAGGTTGTTGTGTTGTCGATGAGGACATCATTGCTGTAGATGTTCCCTGGCTAGTCATTGAGAGATGAGTTGTGCTGGTTGTTTCCGGTGTTGTTTCAGTTTCCTGTTCAGTTGATGTCTGTATGGAGTGACTAGTATTTGGAGGCAATGTGGTTGGTGTACTTGATGAGACCTCTGTTTTTGTGGTGGGATTGATTGTTGTTGTGGAATGTTCAGTTCTGGTAGTCTCTGTGTTGCCATTTGTGGTGAGAGTTGAGACTGAGGAAGGTAATTCAGTACTTGTTGTGGGTAATATTGTTGTACGAGATGTAGGTTGCTGTGTTGTCGATGAGGACATCATTGTCGTAGATGTTTCCCGGCTAGTCATTGAGAGATGAGTTGTGCTTGTTGTTGCCGGTGTTGTTTCAGTTTCCTGTTTAGTTGAAGTCTGAGTGGAGTGACTAGTATTTGGAGGCAATGTGGTTGGTGCACTTGATGAGACCTCTGTTTTTGTGGTGGGATTGATTGTTGTTGTGGAATGTTCAGTTCTGGTAGTCTCTGTGTTGCCATTTGTGGTGAGAGTTGAGACTGAGGAAGGTAATTCAGTACTTGTTGTGGGTAATATTGTTGTACGAGATGTAGGTTGCTGTGTTGTCGATGAGGACATCATTGTCGTAGATGTTTCCTGGCTAGTCATTGAGAGATGACTTGTGCTTGTTGTCACCGGTGTTGTTTCAGTTTCGTGTTCAGTTGATGTCTGTATGGAGTGAGCAGTATTTGTAGACAACGTGGGTGGTGCACTTGATGAGACCTCTGTTTTTGCGGTGGGATTAATTGTTGTTGTGGAATGTTTAGTTCTGGTAGTCTCTGTGTTGCCATTTGTGGTGAGAGTTGAGACTGAGGAAGGTAATTCAGTACTTGTGGGTAATATTGTCGTAGCAGATGTAGGTTGTTGTGTTGTTGATGAGGACATCATTGTCGTAGATGTTTCCTGGCTAGTCATTGAGAGATGAGTTGTGCTTGTTGTTGCCGGTGTTGTTTCAGTTTCCTGTTTGGTTGAAGTCTGAGTGGAGTGACTAGTATTTGGAGGCAATGTGGTTGGTGTACTTGATGAGACCTCTGTTTTTGTGGTGGGATTGATTGTTGTTGTGGAATGTTTAGTTCTGGTAGTCTCTGTGTTGCCATTTGTGGTGAGAGTTGAGGCTGAAGAAGGTAATTCAGTACTTGTTGTGGGTTTTATTGTCGTAGCAGATGAAGGTTGTTGTGTTGTCGATGAGGACATCATTGTCGTAGATGTTTCCTGGCTAGTCATTGAGAGATGAGTTGTGCTGGTTGTCGCCGGTGTTGTTTCAGTTTCGTGTTCAGTTGATGTCTGTATGGAGTGACTAGTATTTGGAGGCAATGTGGTTGGTGTACTTGATGAGACCTCTGTTTTTGTGGTGGGATTGATTGTTGTTGTGGAATGTTCAGTTCTGGTAGTCTCTGTGTTGCCATTTGTGGTGAGAGTTGAGACTGAGGAAGGTAATTCAGTACTTGTTGTGGGTTTTATTGTTGTAGCAGATGTAGGTTGTTGTGTTGTCGATGAGGACATCATTGTCGTAGATGTTTCCTGGCTAGTCATTGAGAGATGAGTTGTGCTTGTTGTTGCTGGTGTTGTTTCAGTTTCGTGTTTAGTTGATATCTGAGTGGAGTGACTAGTATTTGGAGGCAATGTGGTTGTTGTACTTGATGAGACCTCTGTTTTTGTGGTGGGATTGATTGTTGTTGTGGAATGTTTAGTTCTGGTAGTCTCTGTGTTGCCATTTGTGGTGGAGTTTGAGATGAGGAAGGTAATTCAGTACTTGTTGTGGGTTTTATTGTCGTAGCAGATGAAGGTTGTTGTGTTGTCGATGAGGACATCATTGTCGTAGATGTTTCCTGGCTAGTCATTGAGAGATGAGTTGTGCTTGTTGTTGCTGGTGTTGTTTCAGTTTCCTGTTTAGTTGACGTCTGAGTGGAGTGACTAGTATTTGGAGGCAATGTGGTTGTTGTACTTGATGAGACCTCTGTTTTTGTGGTGGGATTGATTGTTGTTGTGGAATGTTTAGTTCTGGTAGTCTCTGTGTTGCCATTTGTGGTGAGAGTTGAGACTGAGGAAGGTAATTCAGTACTTGTTGTGGGTTTTATTGTTGTAGCAGATGTAGGTTGTTGTGTTGTCGATGAGGACATCATTGCTGTAGATGTTTCCTGGCTAGTCATTGAGAGATGAGTTGTGCTGGTTGTTTCCGGTGTTGTTTCAGTTTCGTGTTTCGTTGATGTCTGTATGGAATGAGCAGTATTTGGAGGCAATGTGGTTGTTGCACTTGATGAGACCTCTGTTTTTGTGGTGGGATTGATTGTTGTTGTGGAATGTTTAGTTCTGGTAGTCTCTGTGTTACCATTTGTGGTGAGAGTTGAGGCTGAGGAAGGTAATTCAGTACTTGTTGTGGGTAATATTGTTGTACGAGATGTAGGTTGCTGTGTTGTCGATGAGGACATCATTGTCGTAGATGTTTCCTGGCTAGTCATTGAGAGATGAGTTGTGCTTGTTGTCACCGGTGTTGTTTCAGTTTCGTGTTCAGTTGATGTCTGTATGGAGTGAGCAGTATTTGTAGACAACGTGGGTGGTGCACTTGATGAGACCTCTGTTTTTGCGGTGGGATTAATTGTTGTTGTGGAATGTTCAGTTCTGGTAGTCTCTGTGTTGCCATTTGTGGTGAGAGTTGAGGCTGAGGAAGGTAATTCAGTACTTGTGGGTAATATTGTCGTAGCAGATGTAGGTTGTTGTGTTGTTGATGAGGACATCATTGTCGTAGATGTTTCCTGGCTAGTCATTGAGAGATGAGTTGTGCTTGTTGTTGCCGGTGTTGTTTCAGTTTCCTGTTTGGTTGAAGTCTGAGTGGAGTGACTAGTATTTGGAGGCAATGTGGTTGGTGCACTTGATGAGACCTCTGTTTTTGTGGTGGGATTGATTGTTGTTGTGGAATGTTCAGTTCTGGTAGTCTCTGTGTTGCCATTTGTGGTGAGAGTTGAGGCTGAAGAAGGTAATTCAGTACTTGTTGTGGGTTTTATTGTCGTAGCAGATGAAGGTTGTTGTGTTGTCGATGAGGACATCATTGTTGTAGATGTTTCCTGGCTAGTCATTGAGAGATGAGTTGTGCTGGTTGTCGCCGGTGTTGTTTCAGTTTCCTGTTCAGTTGATGTCTGTATGGAGTGACTAGTATTTGGAGGCAATGTGGTTGGTGTACTTGATGAGACTCTGTTTTTGTGGTGGGATTGATTGTTGTTGTGGAATGTTCAGTTCTGGTAGTCTCTGTGTTGCCATTTGTGGTGAGAGTTGAGACTGAGGAAGGTAATTCAGTATTTGTTGTGGGTAATATTGTTGTACGAGATGTAGGTTGCTGTGTTGTCGATGAGGACATCATTGTCGTAGATGTTTCCTGGCTAGTCATTGAGAGATGAGTTGTGCTTGTTGTCACCGGTGTTGTTTCAGTTTCGTGTTCAGTTGATGTCTGTATGGAGTGAGCAGTATTTGTAGACAACGTGGGTGGTGCACTTGATGAGACCTCTGTTTTTGCGGTGGGATTAATTGTTGTTGTGGAATGTTCAGTTCTGGTAGTCTCTGTGTTGCCATTTGTGGTGAGAGTTGAGGCTGAGGAAGGTAATTCAGTACTTGTTGTGGGTAATATTGTTGTACGAGATGTAGGTTGCTGTGTTGTCGATGAGGACATCATTGTCGTAGATGTTTCCTGGCTAGTCATTGAGAGATGAGTTGTGCTGGTTGTCACCGGTGTTGTTTCAGTTTCGTGTTCAGTTGATGTCTGAGTGGAGTGACTAGTATTTGGAGGCAATGTGGTTGTTGTACTTGATGAGACCTCTGTTTTTGTGGTGGGATTGATTGTTGTTGTGGAATGTTTAGTTCTGGTAGTCTCTGTGTTGCCATTTGTGGTGAGAGTTGAGGCTGAGGAAGGTAATTCAGTACTTGTTGTGGGTATTATTGCTGTAGGAGATGTAGGTTGTTGTGTTGTCGATGAGGACATCATTGTCGTAGATGTTTCCTGGCTAGTCATTGAGAGATGAGTTGTGCTGGTTGTTTCCGGTGTTGTTTCAGTTTCGTGTTTAGTTGATGTCTGCGTGGAGTGAGCAGTATTTGTAGACATTGTGGGTGGTGCACTTGATGAGACCTCTGTTTTTGTGGTGGGATTGATTGTTGTTGTGGAATGTTTAGTTCTGGTAGTCTCTGTGTTGCCATTTGTGGTGAGAGTTGAGGCTGAAGAAGGTAATTCAGTACTTGTTGTGGGTTTTATTGTCGTAGCAGATGAAGGTTGTTGTGTTGTCGATGAGGACATCATTGTCGTAGATGTTTCCTGGCTAGTCATTGAGAGATGACTTGTGCTTGTTGTCACCGGTGTTGTTTCAGTTTCGTGTTCAGTTGATGTCTGTATGGAGTGAGCAGTATTTGTAGACAACGTGGGTGGTGCACTTGATGAGACCTCTGTTTTTGCGGTGGGATTAATTGTTGTTGTGGAATGTTTAGTTCTGGTAGTCTCTGTGTTGCCATTTGTGGTGAGAGTTGAGGCTGAGGAAGGTAATTCAGTACTTGTTGTGGGTAATATTGTTGTACGAGATGTAGGTTGCTGTGTTGTCGATGAGGACATCATCGTCGTAGATGTTTCCTGGCTAGTCATTGAGAGATGAGTTGTGCTGGTTGTCGCCGGTGTTGTTTCAGTTTCCTGTTTTGTTGATGTCTGCGTGGAGTGACTAGTATTTGGAGGCAATGTGGTTGGTGTACTTGATGAGACCTCTGTTTTTGTGGTGGGATTGATTGTTGTTGTGGAATGTTCAGTTCTGGTAGTCTCTGTGTTGCCATTTGTGGTGAGAGTTGAGGCTGAGGAAGGTAATTCACTACTTGTTGTGGGTAATATTGTTGTACGAGATGTAGGTTGCTGTGTTGTCGATGAGGACATCATTGTCGTAGATGTTTCCTGGCTAGTCATTGAGAGATGAGTTGTGCCGGTTGTCGCCGGTGTTGTTTCAGTTTCGTGTTCAGTTGATGTCTGTATGGAGTGAGCAGTATTTGTAGGCAACGTGGGTGGTGCACTTGATGAGACCTCTGTTTTTGTGGTGGGATTGATTGTTGTTGTGGAATGTTTAGTTCTGGTAGTCTCTGTGTTGCCATTTGTGGTGAGAGTTGAGGCTGAAGAAGGTAATTCAGTACTTGTTGTGGGTTTTATTGTCGTAGCAGATGAAGGTTGTTGTGTTGTCGATGAGGACATCATTGTCGTAGATGTTTCCTGGCTAGTCATTGAGAGATGAGTTGTGCTGGTTGTCGCCGGTGTTGTTTCAGTTTCCTGTTTTGTTGATGTCTGCGTGGAGTGACTAGTATTTGGAGGCAATGTGGTTGGTGTACTTGATGAGACCTCTGTTTTTGTGGTGGGATTGATTGTTGTTGTGGAATGTTCAGTTCTGGTAGTCTCTGTGTTGCCATTTGTGGTGAGAGTTGAGACTGAGGAAGGTAATTCAGTACTTGTTGTGGGTTTTATTGTCGTAGCAGATGTAGGTTGTTGTGTTGTCGATGAGGACATCATTGTCGTAGATGTTTCCCGGCTAGTCATTGAGAGATGAGTTGTGCTTGTTGTTGCCGGTGTTGTTTCAGTTTCCTGTTTAGTTGAAGTCTGAGTGGAGTGACTAGTATTTGGAGGCAATGTGGTTGTTGTACTTGATGAGACCTCTGTTTTTGTGGTGGGATTGATTGTTGTTGTGGAATGTTTAGTTCTGGTAGTCTCTGTGTTGCCATTTGTGGTGAGAGTTGAGACTGAGGAAGGTAATTCAGTACTTGTTGTGGGTAATATTGTTGTACGAGATGTAGGTTGTTGTGTTGTCGATGAGGACATCATTGTCGTAGATGTTTCCCGGCTAGTCATTGAGAGATGAGTTGTGCTTGTTGTTGCCGGTGTTGTTTCAGTTTCCTGTTTAGTTGAAGTCTGAGTGGAGTGAGTAGTATTTGTAGACAACGTGGTTGTTGTACTTGATGAGACCTCTGTTTTTGTGGTGGGATTGATTGTTGTTGTGGAATGTTCAGTTCTGGTAGTCTCTGTGTTGCCATTTGTGGTGAGAGTTGAGGCTGAGGAAGGTAATTCAGTACTTGTTGTGGGTTTTATTGTCGTAGCAGATGAAGGTTGTTGTGTTGTCGATGAGGACATCATTGTCGTAGATGTTTCCTGGCTAGTCATTGAGAGATGAGTTGTGCTGGTTGTCGCCGGTGTTGTTTCAGTTTCGTGTTCAGTTGATGTCTGTATGGAGTGAGCAGTATTTGTAGACAACGTGGGTGGTGCACTTGATGAGACCTCTGTTTTTGTGGTGGGATTGATTGTTGTTGTGGAATGTTTAGTTCTGGTAGTCTCTGTGTTGCCATTTGTGGTGAGAGTTGAGGCTGAGGAAGGTAATTCAGTACTTGTTGTGGGTAATATTGTTGTACGAGATGTAGGTTGTTGTGTTGTCGATGAGGACATCATTGTCGTAGATGTTTCCTGGCTAGTCATTGAGAGATGAGTTGTGCTTGTTGTCGCCGGTGTTGTTTCAGTTTCGTGTTCAGTTGATGTCTGTATGGAGTGAGCAGTATTTGTAGACAACGTGGGTGGTGCACTTGATGAGACCTCTGTTTTTGTGGTGGGATTGATTGTTGTTGTGGAATGTTTAGTTCTGGTAGTCTCTGTGTTGCCATTTGTGGTGAGAGTTGAGGCTGAAGAAGGTAATTCAGTACTTGTTGTGGGTTTTATTGTCGTAGCAGATGAAGGTTGTTGTGTTGTCGATGAGGACATCATTGTCGTAGATGTTTCCTGGCTAGTCATTGAGAGATGAGTTGTGCTGGTTGTCGCCGGTGTTGTTTCAGTTTCGTGTTCAGTTGATGTCTGCGTGGAGTGAGCAGTATTTGTAGACAACGTCGGTGGTGCACTTGATGAGACCTCTGCTTTTGTGGTGGGATTGATTGTTGTTGTGGAATGACCAGTATTTGTAGTTCCTGTGTCTCCATGTCTGTTGAGGGTTTTGAGTGTTAATGCAGTTGTTGCCGTGGGGTTCATACTGGATGGATGCTTGGTATTTGTAATTGAACTGATAGTTGCTGTTTCAGTAGCAGTGAATGCTGGTGCATCTCTTTTTGTAGTAACTGATTGTGTTATGAGAGATGGGGATTTGCTTCCAGAAACTGCAGGAAGTGATTTTGTGGTCGTCACAGCTGACTTAGTAGCAAGACCAGCAGTTGTGCTGTTCGTAATGATTTTCGGTAATTCATTTGATCGAGTCATATATTGTTTGTCAGTGTCGTTAAATTCTGGTCTGATTAGAAAAACTTCTGGCATTGCTTTTGTTGATAAGCTTATGTTTGATAGAGAATTTCCTTCGCGGTTGTTCAGTATCCGTGGTTTCCTCCCTGTTTCATTTAGTTGCCCTTGTTTTGCATTTTCATCTCCTGTTAAACAAGACAGGATTTGTTCATGATAAATGTATTTGTTAGTGCACATGAAAGCAACTTGAATCACTACTTAAACACTTTCTCTTATCTTTTTTAAAAAAAATAATGTTTCTTTGAATGTAAACCCAAATCCTTAGTTAATTCTATTCACAAAGTAAAGATTCATATCAAGTTGTCAACATATCAACTTTTTTGTGTTTGTCAGCTCCCTTCAGTTGTGCTGAAATTGGCTTCAAGATCTTGACATAATAATAACTAAGGTCAAATAAAATTAAAATCTCTTCCTCCAACGTTGAATATTTTATCTTGGGCCAATTTCTAATGGCTGTGAAATGTTGGTATTCTTAAAACATTCAGTTTCTTCAATTATTTACTGAATATGCCAGTCAATCTACAGTCAGTTATTTCCCTGTTGTGTGTCCTGTTTGGCTTTCATGGAATTTAGGTTGTACCCATAGAAAGTAAGGTCCAATCATGAGATGATGTGCGGTTATTAAAGAATTCACTTCCCAGAAAACTGTACAAACTAAAAGGCACAAAGATGTACTCTGTAAGCATTATAAGAAATGATACAGATTAGACAGGTTTGTCCTAAAATGCATCCAATAAAACATTACACCAGGTGCCTTATAAATTCAAATAACTAATAAATGACTTAACCGAATTAGTCACATTTTATTGAGTACAATAATGTATCAATAACTTTAAAGTATTGGGTGGGGATTGGTGTGCATGTTTACAGCAAGAAGCAGCGTCATTCTATTTGCACTTTATGCATAAATTGTGATTATTCTTCAAGGGTTGTCGGGACTAAAATCAATAATGTCAAAATTAATTGGCAGTTTGTGTACTGTCAAAACAGTGTGTAGAGGGTTATATTCAAAATAATATGTAAGTAAAGTGATGAGGTTCACCCGGTTGTGCATCAAGGAATTTAAGAAATCACAGACTTACCTCTTTTTTGTGTAAAGAACACACAAAATGCTATGACCACGATGACCACAACAGTGAGAACTGTAAGAATGGTGGCAAGCCTCCTCCAATTATATGGTCCCAAATAAATCCACCTTTTCATTTTTCCGTGCATTCAGGTAATCATCCAAAAGATGTAAAGCCAGAGTATTTCAGCTGCTGCACTGTCACTTCATGAGCATGTAGCAGAATCGGTGAGATGATCTGTAATTTTCAGTCTTGCAGTAAAATTCCAATCATCTCCTTTTAATAAACGTCTGTGAATTTCCAGTTAGGTTTAATCGTGTCGGCTGTTGAACGCCACGTAAACATTTGTCCATCAGTATCAGACCGACTCTCTGTGTCATCAATGATCAACTCGTAAACTGAGGTTGTTACTGATGCAGTGCCCTCCCTTGGCAAACTTTTTATGCATTGTGTCAGGGCGCTACAGGGATTCGTGAATTTCCCTGAAAGTACACTCACACCCTGTAAATGTTTGTTTACAAATGTGCTGATCACGATGACGTTAAAGTGGACAAGGACAAATCTTGAGCGGGTGAGGTGAGATGGGTGTAATTCTAGTTAGAAAATATCATTAACCCTAATTAATCATTGGTGACACCACTGATATTTAATGTACACTTATCATGCAGTTGCTTGAATTTTTCATACAGTAAGTGCTGGCTCAGGGTGACAAGCATTGTATGGTGTATGAAATATATGCTAATAAAGACCTGCTTTTTATTTGAGTATATTAATTATATGACATAGTATCCTATAGTGATTTAAATTGAATTCTTTGGCACAAAAATACATAATGCCCCAAAGTACTTGCTCCAACAAGCCATTTGTTTGTGTTTAACAAGTTTTGTGCAGCATCATTGATATACAGTACATACAGTGTCTTACTGTGTCTCACTGAAACTGTATTTTATCCATCAGCAGTATGTTATTCTGCACATCTGTTACAGGTTTTATGTAAAAAAAAAAAAAAATTCATCCATAAATTCAACTACAAAAATAGTCATTCATAGAACATCATTAGTCACATAACTATGCATCCATTGTTTTGCACTTCATACCGTTTATATAATTATATTTAGTTATACAGCAATACATCTGGCAAGTTGTATTTTATTTGTTTTGTTGATGACATTTATTTCAATCCAATATTTACATGCTGTGGCAATCAGCTGAACCTGATAGAGAAGGTCACATGACTCTAACTTAGGAATGTTAGCCACATATTGACAATATGGTCATTTGCATTGAAAGGTTAATTCTATAAATAGACTATCAAACATGATCCCAGCAAGGTTAATAAAAGATCTCAATAGCACCGGTAATAAATGAGCTGTGACGAGGTTAATCACACATATTCTTTTGATCCTGAAGCCACAAGAATTTTAGGTAAAGCTCTCCACACCTCTGTTTGCTTATTAGGAAATCACTTCTGAAATGTCACGCAACTTATTGGGGATATTTTTTTATTTTTTTATTTTTCTTACAATACTTTCATATTTTTAATACGAGTTCATGTGTTGACATGGCTGTAGTTTTTCAGCATTAGCCTTCTGGTGTGTAATTACAGTTGTATCAGAAATGCTCAGGAGGCCAACATATTAAACTGACTTTTATTCCACAGTTCTTCAGGAAATGAAACCGTATCAACAGCACAACTATTATAAGTGCTGTTTGTTTCTGCTGGACTTCAGAATGTCACCTGGGTGTTGTCAAGTGTGTCTTGGCTCAGATTAGGTTTTTTTTTTATCATGACCTGATTGACGCAAGCCACACTTGTGGTTTGGAATATCGACCTGTTCAAGATAACAATAAGCATGCAGGAATAAGCATGTGACAGGCACACCAGACAGTAGTTTATATGTACTAAGGAAAAATCAGCATCAGCAATATAAATTAGGTTCAGTTCAATTAGTGTTTGTGGCACTTCATTAACTGATCTGTAGTACCACTCACTGTTGATGAACCCAAACGCTTATCAAAGAGCTTTCTTTGAACAGAGAGCCACAACAAAAAGTAGAGAAATTGATACACAGTGGGTGTTTTCTGTAGAGTAGGTTTACCGAAAGACAACACACGCAGTGTTCTGCAAGCTGTCCTGTGTAATACGACTGGTTGATGATGAAGACATTTGCTGCTTCACGTTGTTGACCACACAATTAAGTGTAGTGTGATTATGTTTTAGGCAGATCACTAAATTACTGTTGCTTTTTTCCATCGTAATCAGAGTTCTGAAACTGATTAATTACTGTGTGTATGATTAAATGTACATTTTGGTGGTCATCAGTGCAAGCTAGAGCTTACAGCATGAGTGATGTTACGTGAATTTAGCCAGAGAATATTGACTGATTGAGAGAAAACCTCATTGTGCTGTTTGCTATGCAACAGTAAAGCCTGATTTACCTGCATGATGATTCTATAAATGTTGATGAACATTACGTGACTTCTGTGAGTGAACAGAGTTTTCAGTTTACAACGGTTTCCATAACAAGCGGTTCAACAGAAGGGTGGAGAATTTGCTTGTGAGCCAAAAGGACTGTAAAAAGCCTGCCAGTAATATTAATCATATCAGCAATCCCACCCACTTCTGATTTCTTTCTTTTCTAATGTTTGACATTAGTGACGTTCTCTATTGATTCATGTGTGCACATTCAAATACACGCAGGCCAAAACAGAAAGGACACAGATGGAAGAAGGAGGAACAATTGCAATGTTCACAAGTCAAATTAAACTAATTAACAGCTGTACAGAACATATTATAGAAAGAAATCTGCAACTTAATCAAATGCAATAATATTCAAATACTTTATTTAAGTCAAGTAAAACAGTAAATACAAACAACTGCCTGTTATGGCACTCCACTGTCAAAGATAATCTGAAGCGATTGTACATGATTGAGAACAAGTTTCATCTGAACTGTCCATAGCTGCTCCGAAGCAACCAGAAGTACAGTATGCTTTATGTGACGTTGCTAAACGAGTAGTCCACCCAACAAGTTCAGAAACAAATCGATCAGTTCTCTCCGAATAACTGTGACATCCTTTTCTACTGGACAGTCCCACACAGTCCTCGGCCTTCAATTCTCACACTTCAGCCTCCTTCTGTTCCTCCTGCTGAGCATCTTCTGTTCCTGCTGCTGTCAGCTCTGTTTGGGCTCTTCTACGCTCTGCCTCTGTTATCGTCATCGGGTGCAGAGGGAAAAATCCTGCCAACCCTGTGGAAAGAGAGAGGAGAGAGAAAGTATGCATCTCTTATAGAGACATCAACTATAAAGCAAAGAATCTCTGTCTGTCTGTCTTTCTTTCTGTGTGCCCTCTGCATATCTCGGGAACTGTTCATCCAATCTACTACACACTCAGTGGGTGTATTGCTGTGGGACCTAAGCTGGTGCCTTTTTGAACTTTGGACACGTGACACATTTAATATTAATAAACAAGCCAACAGTGCTCTGAGTCTCTGTGCAGCTGAGCATGACGTCTCGCCATGTATATTTCTCTGTGTTTCTGACCGCAATTAATCTTTGGTATTGTTTTGCCGTATTAACTTATAACCAGGGAGGAAAGGAGGCTGATATGGTCCGCTACTCAGTAACACTAAAACATTAAGTGCTGGGGTGCAGTACTGAGAAGAGGAGAGCAGCTGCCGGACTAAAGCAGTTTGGTAAAGATGGAAAGATATGCATGGAGCCAAACTTCCTGGATCATTAACTCATAAGCTAAACATTGCTAAAACACTAGTCTCTACATACAGACTCTACATTAAGTGAATGTTGAGTCTGTAGGCAAACCCCGGAGATCTTGCCTCCAGAAGAAGAGTGGAAGAGCCCTGGTTTCCGGTCGTAGGCTGTTTGTAGTCTGCGTGATATTGACCAATCGCGTTTGAGCCATTCCATTATTGCTACTTGCTGCTAGCTCCGGTTGCCATGCCAACCTGTGGTACTGACAGAGTGGATGCTGTATGTGGTGTTGTTTTTGTTTTGTTTTTGTTGTTTATTTGGGTTTTTTTTTATCTTGTGGTCTTTTGTTGTTGTTCTATGTGACTGAGGCTGCAAACTGAATTGTCCTGCGGGGATAAATTAAGTTGTTTGAAGTTGAAGTTGAGCCGGCTGCAGTTGTTGCCAGGTTAAACGCTCCGTGCGGTGAACTAACGAGGCAGAACATAATTGGCGTCACTGCAAACTCTGAATCCATTGCAATGGTCCAACATATTTACTTATATATAAACAGAAGTCGGAAACGGAAATTCGCCTCCTCTGCCCAAATCCAACCGGAATGCCAAAAAATCGGGGATCTGCCCCCAGAGGCTGTATCGCCGTCTGCCAGAGGTCAGATGCCGAATACAGCCGATGGGTTCCGAGAAACAAAACTACACTTCTTTCCAACCGAAAGTAGAAGTATACAGTAAATTTTATCCCCTTCAGTTGCATGTTTTTACATGCTTTGGCAGACCTTTGTAAGTTATTTTGGGGTAAAATGAGTAACCAGTAGTAGCCCTGATACTAAACACTGAGGTAGGATCAGGACATCTCTGGTTCAGACTGCTAAACGCGAGTGTTTTTTGTAAATATATTCTCATTCTGAATTTGATGCCTCCAACACATTATAAAAAAAGTTGGGACGAGAGCATTTTGCCACTGTGTTACATCACCTTTTTAACACACTGAGGAACTGAGGACATTAATTGTTTAAGTTTTGAAAGTGACATTTCTTTCTCTAGATTTACAACCGCACCCCCAAAATCTCAAGATTGAAAAATGACTCAAAATCCCATCTGAACACTAAGAGCCTACTTTCTACATACAGCAAGCATCTTGAAGCTTGCCTTGCAAACAAAGGCTTCTCCGAGTATTAAGTAGATTGCAATTTGCAAGTTCAATTTTTTTTCTTTCATGTATTTCACTTTATGCACATAATATTTAAAGATGAAAATGTTATGATTTCTTTACCCATGTGGTTTTACTGAGTTAATACCAATGTGTGGTCTAAATTTTATGTGAATAGCTGCACTGGAAATATGCTTAATGAGAAAATATTTCAATATGCTCAATACTACTTTAACCCACTGTGTGTGGAAAAAGGTTTGGAAAACCATTGCCCTCTATTTTTACATATGTTTTGTACAGTGTCCCAACTTTTTTGGAAGTGAGGTTGCACATAAGATGGTTGTGAGGATCACAACCACAGGTACTTAATGGCAAAGTGAACATGTAATGCTGTCTAACAGTCATCCTTTATGAAAAAAACGAATTTAAATATTAGTCAACACAGAGAAGTATATCTTTAGGTGAATATTGCCTAAAAGGTGTAGGTGCTCAGTAAAGCGATGGATGGACCTCCTTGATTAAACAAATCCCTATGAGCACTGAAATTCTCTGGACAGGCAGACAATAAAATTGTGCAATGTTGATCCAGCTTTAAAAGAACAGGCTGATGGAGTGAATACACACCTAGAAGTTTGGCCACTGGCTTTGTTGGGTGTGCACCACAGCCTATCCAGTACTTGATCCGGTCAAAGTTGAAGCTGACGAGTTTCTCGTTGTGGACGTTTGGGAGGGGGTCGTAGGTGCCCAGCTGCTCTAGATATTTACCATCTCTTGCCTTCTTGTTGTAAGCCGCCACAATGCGATAAAAGGGTCTGTTTGCTTGTTTGTGGCCTGCAAGAGCCAATCGGAGGACAACGTAACCCCCGTGGTACTTCTTTAGCAGGAATGATGCTGAAGAAGGAAATGAGCACAAAGAGAAAATAGAATGAGTTTCTTGTTACTGTTAATGTAGATAACCTTCATCCTTAGGTAAATATTGTACCATCAAAGGCCTTAACTATCCTGTTCAAGTCATTTCCGCTAAAATATATTTCATATCATGAAATCCTGTGTACACTACAGACTGATATCTTACCTAAGAAGCCCATGTTAATCACATCTCTGATTTCATGCTGCTCCCATAAGTTACTTTCTTATGCAAGATGTAAGGGAGAGAAGTGAAGGGAGGGACAACAGTGAAACATTCACTAATTGCTTTGTGTTGTTTTAATTTGTATTTTATGGATTAATATTATATTGTGTCTGTCGCTTTTATTGTAAAAAACTTTGTGAAATCTGCTCTATAAGAGGTGCCACACATGCACTATGTTGCAGGTTTATTACGTGCACCTAACTACAACGGATGCAGTCTGAATACTACCTTTAGTGTGTAAGAGAGATTTTATTATTCAGTCTAACCCCCTTCTAACAACTTAAATCAGCTGCTCACTGAAACAGTTTATACAACTTTTATTGCAGGACTGTTGTCTTAGAGCTGTGCTCACTCATTTCAGACCTGCTCTCTGTAATTCTCTACAAGAATTGCAGTCTCTTGTAATGGACTGCAATTCTTGTAAATATATCTTTTTTTGCAAGCATTTAGTTAGGTTTAAACAGAGTGCTCCAGGGATGATGTTTTTTGTGGATCGATGCAGAAGTTATCATCACCCTGGCTCCCTCATCAAAAAAAAAAAGCCAGTGGATTTTGGATTATTGCAGAAAATAAGCTCTGTAATATACAAAGTTGTATGATACTTTCAGTTTTGTTCAGCAAGATACTTTTTTCAAATGACAACCCTTGTATGAATTTTGAAGCCTAAATGCAGTCGCCGGAGGTAAAAAGCTAATGTTAGGCTATAGACGAAGTACACCATGGTTGCATGACTTAAACTTCACCACTACAACGAGGCTGTAAAGCTGTGCTGGGCATGATTACGATCTGTTGTCCCATTTAGGCGCTTGTTAGCTTGTTAGCAACCACCTTTTTAAGACACAAAAGCTTCAAAATTCACAAGTGGGTCTTTACTGACGTATTTTATGTTGTGGAGCAAAACATGAAAGTCTCTTACGCTTATGTTATTTCAGGCATTTAACCAAAAATCTATTCAAAAAACCCATTGACTTTGAGATGAGGGAAGTGAGAGTGCAAAAAACTAATTTCCGGGTTTTAGGACCCATCCCTGGGGAACACTATTGTGTGGTTAATAGATAAAACTGTAAAAATGTAAATGTATCTTATATATTCATATCATGTCAAAAACATTTATGCTTTAATGGAGTGACAGAAAATCAATCAACAATTGAATCTATTAACCATTACACTTGCTTAATACAGCAAACATGGCAAATATTCTCTAATTTGTGCTTCTCTAATGTAAAGTTTGCTCCTTTGAAGAGTGTCATATTATTTCAAATTGCATAATTTTGTGTTTTGAACTGCTGTTGGATAAAGCGACATTTTAACACGACCTTGAAAGCCAAACTTGTGATGGGAATTTTTTTAAACTATTTTTGGCATTTTATAGATTAAGCCATTCACCGACTGATCAGTCAGTAATGGAGGAGAATTATTAGTTGTAGCCCTACTGTCATATTAAGCGTCACTTTACTTTACTCCACAAAATGCCTACAGTAAATCCCATTGTGGGAAGCTTATTCTTTCTACTTTAATAAAAGCAGTAACAATTATGCAAGAAAACTGTCCTGTCTGCTTGAGCTCGATGTAATACTTCTTACAGAATAAATGTGAAATGTGTGACTGCACATATTCTGGAGCTTATATTTACTTGTCTTGCAAAAACTCTTCTCCAGTCACTGCAACTACAAGACAAAAACATTGTAAGTGGATCACATCACTCCATTTCTGAGGTCTTGTTCCTGGTCTCTTAGAGAATCTGTTTCAAAATACAACTTGTGGTTTACAAATCATTAAATAATTTTGGGCCCAAATATACTTCTGACCGCCTGCTGGTTTATAGTGTATGAACCATCCAGACCTCTCGGGTCATCTGGAACAGGTCTGCTTTTTGTGCCCACAGTCAAACATTTATTTTTTAAGCACCACCTATGTGGAGCACATACACTACACTGTGCCTTTTATACTTGTTTTAGAACTATCTTAGTTTGTATTAGCTTGTTTAATTTCTATTCTCCAGCTCTCTAAGGCGATTTAGATTATATGTAATTCTAATTCATGTTTCTTTTGCATTTTGTCTCGATGCTTTATATGTTTCATGTAAATCACTTTAAACTACCTTGTTGCCTGTATGTGCTATGTAAACCTGCCTAAGTGTCAGGATTTGTCTGTTCACACTGTATACTCACATAAATGCACCATGGTGTCGACTGGATTATCCTGCCTGCAACAAACAAAAAGTCACCTTTAAACCCAAGTGTATATGTGTAACTTTCTTTCTGAGCAACGCCAGCAGTGTCCTGTCACCCTGGACATTTCATTGAAAGGCAAACAGTGCAGCTAGGTTAGCTGTTGCTAACGGCTAACGGCTAACAGTAAAGAGCATCCCATGTTTGAGGAACACGTACGATTTAAAAATGAGCAAAAATAAGTGAAATACCTTTGAGGATGATAGACGCAGCAAAGTAAAATCTTCCCAGGTGTCACCTCGTTTTTATTCGCTGGAAAGTGGATATATTTGACGTTAACCACTGTATGTTTTCAGCATGAGAAGTAATGTGACATTCAGCGAGTGGCCATGTTTAAACAGGAAGTGACGTAACGGCCTCAGCGTCATTGCATCGCAGTGGCACAAGATGGCGCTGTTGCACCGCTCTCCAGCGTGCTGCAGCAAACTGTCTGCTGTTGAGCTGCTGTGAAAGTTTGTGTAGTTAACGCTAATGTGTCAGTGTGAAATCATTTCGGACACTATCCTGAATAAGTTATATCATCCTCAAAAACTTCTCTAAAATTATAAAAGTACGCCTTCACACATGGACACTGTATTCAACGTTGTTATATTGTGGTTTTATAATGTTATAATCACTTTTAGTCAGAGGTGGAAGAAGTACTCAGATTGGTAAGTAAAATACAAATAACACATAGTAAAATAATATAATATATATAATATATTACAAGTAAAAAGTGCTGGATTCAAACATTTGAGTAAAAGTAGCCTACATCAGTCATACTGCTGGCCACACTGTTGAGCTTTTCTCTTACGTGCATTAATGAGAATTCAACCGTTCAGACTGCCTATTTATTATATATTGCTTTTTAACTGTTTATGTAATTATTTATCTTGCTGATGGCTTGTCTTTGCTGCTGTAACACTACAAGTTTCCCAGCTGAGAGACTAGTAAAGATCATATGTCATCTTTAAATTACCATCAGCTTAAAGCACTTGGAGTATCAAAAGTAAAAGCAGGCCCTTTGAGTGTTATGGCTAATATTATACACAGCTGCTACTACTATTACATTATTATTGGTATAGCCTATTAAGCAGCATTTTAATCTTTTAGCCAGTTGAGGTGCAGCTTATTTAAGCTACTTCTTTTGGTAATATTTTATTTCATATTGTACAAATAGATCTTGTGTTTCTGTGTGTCAGATTATAAACCACTCACTACAGCTGTCAGTATGGCTTCATACTATATAACCCTAAATGTTGCTCAGCTTTGTTCTCCTTGTTTTTAGCTGCAGGGTGAAGTCAATTTGTGACACTTTTTGGTAGATTTTCTCTTGGTGCCATACTGTCTACAATCAACATGAATGTGTGTATGTGTTAGCATGTTTATAAAAACAATGGTTATTGTGGCAGACATGGACTAACTGCATCATCTTTAATATTTTTTAGGTGACAAAAATACCAAAAGTGTCTGTAATATAACAGGGTGGCCCACAATCATGATTTTATGGCAGCCGAAAGCCTAAAAACATGCTGGTTTTCATATTGGAAAAATGTCCCATTTAAGCTTAATTTCTGGTCCCATTTTACCTGAATGCATAAAATGCTCACTAAAAATTCCAGTAATAATAAAGTTTATTGTGAAAATATTTTGATTATAAGTCAGTTAATAAAGAACAACATCGTACAATCATTTTTGTTGTTATGCCCTTACCCTTTTAGCAGTACTCTTATTACCAAGAAGATAAAATCAACAGGCCACATGGTTTACCCACCAAGATATGTGACCAGTGAGGGTTTTCTTTTTTTTTTTTTTTTTAAATCTTTGCTCTACCCATCCAGTTCTCTCAGACCAATAAAAACATTGCTTTATGCAAAGAATATTTGTAGTAACAGTGTGAAAACAAATGACTCTTTGACAGGAGGTCCGCGGCCCCTAGGGGGTTCTCAGAGTTACTGCAGGGGGCCGCCAAATTATTGTTTGAGAATTTTGTGAATGTTTTTTTATTTTCTTTTGAAAATTAAAACATGTCTGAAAATAGACATTTACATGAGTCCAACATATTTTAGCAAAGATAAACTGGCCTATGCATAAAGAAAAACAACCCAACACGTGTATTTTACAGCACACAGCCTCGATAATACACTAACTGTTACGCATGAATCTTTGTCAAATGAATCCATGATGAAGAAATATATGAAGCTATCAAGAAGTCTAATTTGAGTAGCTTAGAATTGTATGCACCACATAAAGGATGTGTTTCTACATTTCATTTTAGGCAGCCCTATATATTAATGTAGGTCTAGTTTAAGATGCAACTTGAGTTTCATGTCTCTTTCAGTTAAGGGGGCCATGGCCTGGAAAATGCTAAAGAACCCTGCAATAGCATGTTTGAGAACTGGCTGCTCATTTTTAAAGAGCCTAAAACCTTATTTGCCCCATTTTACCTGATGTCCAAAATGACCTGACTTCACCTGTCTAATCTAGCTGTATGTCCATTCAAAACTGACCCCTTTCCAACCAACATGGAACCAGTTCCATTCTAGTTCCTGCACCCATTTTTGCAACATTTCGACCAAAAATTAATTGGTTCAAACACCAAAAGGGGGGTTTTAAGAGGTTTTTCTTGCCCTGCAGTCTTAACTGTGATGACATCAGTAAGTGTGTCACATAATAACAGAACAAAGGTTTGCATGTAATCCGTGATTTTGCTATTGCTGGTTACTTCTGTTGTGCATTACTGCCCTCCGTTGATGACGCATCCTTGATTACAATGGTAAAACTGGTGGAACCGTGCTGGCTTACTAGATAGCGCCAAAGTTCCAGGAGTCCTGAACAGAAATGGATCAAAAACCAGAGCTAATTTGATGATTAAAGCGGTAATTAACAGCACCAAACTAGGAGTCAAATTCCACGTAAGTGCACTCGTGCTTGCTTTGATGTGGTGGAAATTAAGTGTATAAAGTAGTGCACAATGGAAGTGCTAAAAAAAATGTAAAGTCACCTCACTTAAGTACAGTTTTTCAGTAAATGCACTGAAAATTTGAATTTTATCTCTGCTTTTGATGGTAAATAAAACAGATTTCAGTGCTTTCACAAGTTTATTACACTCACTGTAAGTCTCAGTGGTCAAATGCATCAGCTGTGAATGCAGCTAAATGCCAAAAATGTATGAATATGTAAATGTCATGTATTTTTCAAATCCATGTTTATACAGTTTCTAGTTTTAGTATAGGTAATTGAGCTGGTACAAAGATCATAAGCATGTTAAAAAATACAAAAACCAGCTGTTACATTTCTAATTATGACTTTGTACACATTCAGATCTGCTGCTGGAGATTACAGGCTGTCTGATAACAACTGTGCTCTCACACAGGTACTCCTTCACATCCTCCTCTCTGTGATTTCTATTCTACATGTGTTGTGTGTCTTACATCAGCAGCGCATTGAGTTTTAAATCAGTTTCCACTGTTGACCCCAGCAGAGATGAAACACTGATTTCCTGAGAGCGTTCATGAATTCGGGGGTCATTGCTTTGCCTGATGTCGTCCGAGTGCACAGAGATTTCTGCCCACTGGGAGCCCAGCTAGCCCCCACCCACCCCCAGTCTTGGAACATGGTGATTTCACACTCCTGTTGTGTAAAGCTTGTTTTTCTGTGTGTGTGTGACAAACACATGGTTTACTGCAAGGAGAGGTCACTGAAGACACACAAAAGAGACGGGCCCTTGTTTGTAATTCTGAAAATATCCCACTGTCCCTGCGTGACTCCTCATATATAAAGCCAGTTATGACTTACAAACAGATTAAAGAGGCATTACCTGAGGATATATATATATATATATATATACACACAATACTTGTTTTTCATTTGATTAATCAAATTCACATTCGATCACATTTATTTGAAATGCTCTCAGTAAGGTTGACACTTTATACATTACATTTCTTCTATAATGTGGTCTGTCTTATCTCAATTATGAACTATTGTATGTAACTCTGTAGCTGTGATGTTATTGCAAATTATTTTCTCATATTTCAAAGGAAATGTGACAAATGCTACAGACAAAATGCCAACAGGAGAAGAACCTAATAGCATAAGATATTGAAAACTAATTTAATTGACTTGTCGCACTGCACTATCCAAACACTCTCACACTTCTTTCACTGGAAAAAAAACAACAACAAGATTATAAGGATGTTTTGTTTTTTTTTTTAAAAAAAGAAATTTTTGTCAGTTTGGTTTGTCACAGAAATAAAATGGGCAACCAGATGAAGAGCACAACACAAAACACTTGCTTTTCAACAGCCAGAGCTGAAATTTCAAGCGGAAGGCATCATTATTGGGCTGACCACGTTTTTTCTGTGGAAAAAATCTGAAAATGAATAGAGGCTTTACACAGTTAGGCAGCAAACAAAATTCATCTTACATGGTGAATCGGCAATGCGTGATTATCTGAACGGTGACATTGATTCTAGTTGTGGCTCACTCTCTCGTGAGGACCCCATGCTCTTTGGGATACCAAGACGAGTTGTTCCTCCTCTAATCATCTGTGACAGCTCAGTTAGAGACGCTCAGATGACCAGATATTTTACGAGGAAAAAGCAAGAGGAGTCTGCTTTAAGAGGAGAAGGCTGCTCCAGACATTGTAGTCAAAGATGTATAATTTTATTGCACGGAAGTTGCCACTAATGTCTTCTAAACACTGAGTTGGTTCTTAGAACAACTCTCCCTATCTCTGAAAGCTGAATCATATCAAAATCATTTTGAGATCATGGGCTTATTATGTGGCTCCAATCGTCTTTATATATTTCACTATAATACATCTCATGTTTAGAATCACAGAACTGCCTTGTTTTGAGTCACTTACAGGCATGCTTTTCTAAAAATGCAGATATTTATATGATCTGCTTGAAAGACAGTCTTTTAATATATGTGTTTAAATAATGAAACAAGAAGAAATGTTGATTAATGCAGAACTTTGTTAAGACTTGTGTCAGCTACTGTTAGTTAGAGGTACAGATTTTTACATTCATTGATGATGCCTCATACATCAGTGCGTGATTGGTATATGTGACATAGGAATTAAAGGAAGACTGTCATTTTTGGAAAGATGTTCCCTTTTTGGTGTAGAGTGAGATGAGAAGCTTTATGTCTTTGTTGTATTGGTCTGTTAAACATAAAGCTACAGCCAGCAGCTGTTTAGTTTAGCACAAAGAACGAAAACAGGGACACAGGTAGCTGGCTGTGTCCGAAGGTAAGATAATACCAACACCTCTAAAACTCACCAATGAACATTGTGTCTCTTTTGTGCAATCTGTATGTCAACCAAAGTTGGGAAAAAAAGGCAACTGTTGGTTTTGCATGTGTTAGGCTAAGTGCTGTAATATTTCTCGGCTAGGATGTGTAGGCTAACTTCCTGCAGGCAAATTTACGTTTCCAGGATGGCGAAGGCATGGCCGGCTCTACTCTTGGCTAGCGCACGCTGCCTTTTTTGGTCAGATTGGTAAGGTTCAGGCAAGAGGAGTGAGATTGGTTAGGGTGCGATGCCTGGCAATTGGTAATCCATAGCCTTTGTTCTACACTACCAACTCATCATATACTGACATGTGGTCAGTGGCCCTACACGTTTAACTATGATGCTCTGGTACCCCTCAAGTGATTGTTTTGGCTGCTCATGGATGGTGTGTCAATTAACACTTGTTACATGCATAGTTTCTTTTTAAAATAAATTTCAGTTTTCACAGGAAATATACAGTTTCTTATTAAATGCATGCAGTCTTTTTCAAAATTTACTAAAAATGTAGGTAAAAACCTTTGGACATGCATTTCTGTTTACTGTTTTAGGTTTAGGCAACATACAGTGTAAGCACGTGGTTAGGTTCAGAAAAAAACATCATGGTTTTGCTTAAAACAAGTAAGTTTGTCACTAATGTATCGTCACATGACATACATCACTAGTGTAGTATGCTACACATACTAGCACACTATGTTCTTATAACAATAATCTATTTGACTTTTAGATACCCACAGGACAAGAACAGCAGTCTCCTTGGTGAAAGTCATGAGTTTGTTGGACACATCCTCTCACATGCCCTAAGTGGACGTTCTCACTCTTTATACTGCAACAGTTGCTTGGAGTGTCAAACCCGCCATCGCCCTGAGTATCTCGTCTGCTACATAAGGGTGCCTCAGTGCATCAGTATCTGATGCAGAGGCCCACTGACCAAGCGTTGGTGTTTGATGAGTTGGGAGTTAAACCGTGTTGGCTAAACTAAGCTGCTGGCTGTTACTTTATATTTGAAAGAGCTGTATGCAACATCTGAACATATCAATGATTCAGAGTCTGGGGCGGGATTGTCTGCACATGGTTCTCGACATGGAGGTTGCTGTGCTGGGGGCTAGCAGCTAACGGTGCTAACTCCATAACAGTGCAACAGTACTGTATAGCTTTACAAAACAAATAGTGGTTTGCTAATGTAATGCTCTGAATGTCACATACAGTGCGTGAGTTGTAGGTTATCAGTCTTCTCATATAACTCACATCATGAAAGCGAAAAAGTGTACTTGTCAAATGTTTTTTTAAATCTTTCATTAGATCTAAAACTTTGGGTGTGTTCCTCACTCTGTGCATGGACTCTGGACCGTTCGTAAATTCAGAGCGCTATTGGAGTGTCCTGTCTGGTCATTCAGAGCACCACACTCTCAGTGCAGCAGAGCGTACTCTGGTCAGTCTGTCTGGGGAGACAGAGCTGCTTGTTAATTCATGAAGAAATAGAATGCTCTGGTTTTTTTGGACAACAGCGCTCTCATTTAGTGTAGAGCGTCAGATTGGATTTATAAACGCACCCTGTGTTCATTAGGAAAGGGCTATAGCCTAATGCCTTCTTTAAATGATTGGTGGTTATTTATCTTAAAATGTCATCAGTCTATCTTTTAAAACTTTGTGATGTCTTTCATGTATTTAACCCTTTTTTCTATATTACATGCCTTTGGGTTGGGTGGGAAGCAACTGGAGCGATGTCTGTTGACTGTTGTTAGTTGTTGTTTATTTTGTTTACACGAAAGGGAAGAAAACCCCCTCGACAGGCCTTCCCAACACAGAAATACTGTCTGATAAAGTTTGAGCAATGTTGATTATCCAGGCCACTTGCATGCCTTTGAAATCTTTAATGACGCCATTGGAGTGCCCCAAGAAAACCCACAAGAGCACTGGAACACCAAATAGTGGGAAATTTCTAAATCCCATCATGAGCGGGTTCACCACATGGGTGGCCATGAGAAATTTCTCTGGCCTGAACAAGAAGTGAAACACGCAGCAGAAGTGAATTTAAATTTCTCGTCTGTGGAACATTAATATACCACAAAAAAAACACCAGAGATTAAACCTGAGTCCTTGTGTTTGCTACTGACACTTCCCACCCTCCAACGGCTTCAACCATTTTATGCTGCTTACTTCTGACCACCATTTCTGCACCAAATAACACATTTTTTTATGATGGAGTATCAGCAAAACTGCTTGTTTAGACTCAGTGACAATCAGAGTTTGTTGTTTTATTTGTTGAAAGGAAGAGCATTTGCATAAGATTCTTCAGTTCGGTTAGTCAGAATAATGGATCTTTTCAATCACAGGCGCCGTGTGACTTCTCGTCTGTGAGCTCTTTGTGATGCCCCGTGCTTTTTTAAGCATCCGTGTCCAGCTTGAGCAGAGATAGACGTTATGGTTACGCAGAGCACCTAATGGAAAGACAGGATTCGGTCACAGATGGGGGGTCAAGTGATCTCGCTTCTCTGGAAGGATCTTTCAGATGGTTGTGGTGAGACTAATTGTAATAGCATGCAAAATGGAGGCATTACTTTTATCTTCATTAACAAAGAGACTTTTTCTTTTCTGATACTTTTTCCCCCTAAGATTTTTCTACTCATGCAGCCACTGATTAAAGCAAAAGTGTTCTTTGGAATTGAGAGGCATGTGGTTGCTTGCTTTGGTCAACAAATATTGGATGCTGTGGGTGATACACAATTTTACTCTACTCTAAATACTTTGTTTGTAATTACTAATACTGTCGATTTGAAAAGCTTTTATTTTGACACTATGTAGCAACAGTTAATTTGCAAAGGCAAAACGATGTGTTCCAAAAATAGTGCTCTGGTTCTCAAACATATGAAAAGAACACATGTTTTCCATCCTTTGCATCTTGTACAACACAACCTGTTCAACAGTTTAGATTTCAGAAACTAACCAACTCTTGAAGGGCTTATCCTGCATTCATGTGCTTCTCGGATAGTCCCATTTCCCAAGTTGGGAAGTTGTTCTTCTGACTTTGGTGTGATCATGAGCTTTATGTTGTAATGTTGAAACAACATAGATGCTACATTTATTGCTCCGACCATTTAAACAAAACATAACAGCATGAAGCTTCATTTTACAAAGTGATTAAGTGTCAGACTTGTTGCTGCACCAGCACATCCCTTAAAACTACTAAAATGTTGCTTTACCTGGCTAATGTGACACGCTCATAAAAGTAATAATAGATATTAATCACTAATGCCGATAAAAAGCTTTTCTTACTATTTTCGATCCCAGCAACTAACAGTAACAACCTAATAATACCATATTAAACATGTAAGCAAAGAATGACATGCAGTATGCAAATCAGTATAAAGTTTATCATCATCAGATGCATATTTACTTTAGCATTGCTATTTTTTGGTATATATGACTTGTTCTGACTTGAGGGGGCATCCACGAAATTTTCCCAATAGGAAATTGATTTTTCCCATTATTCAAACAGGCTCAAACATGGTCTAATGGGGTGTCATGAAATTTTAAAAAGACATGGATAACATTTTCAAAAAGAGAGACTCACATGATAGTCATCATCGTTAGAATGGGGAAGTAAACTACACTTTTTATTAGGTTGTATTAACTTTGTATCTTCTTCAGTACAGGAAACAGGAGATGAGGTAAAAAAAGATCCAAAACAATTTGGCCTGATAAATAAAAATGTTTGTGATGTGTTTGTTTATATGAACTCTCCATTTAAAAAAACAAATTCAATTTTTAATGCCCAAACCATTTAACGGTTTTAATAACCACTGATAAGCAACATCAGAGGGGTTGTTCCATGCAAAGACAAAAAGAGAGTTGGAGCAAATGTCTTAATGTCTTCCACAGAGTTGTTGTGCTTTTTTGTTCCTACGGATCAGGGTTGCGCTTCAATCGTAGGTCGTGGTCCTGCCTGATGTCTACTATTACAGCTGTTAGTAGGATTCATATATGTACTGTTATTATACACCTATCATTATTATTATTATTATTATCATAGACTATCATTTACTGCTATTATTAGCAGTGAATCATTTTGTCATATGGATTCTCCATTTGTTCTGCACACACAATATACATTGCACGTCTGTCCGTCCTGTGAGAGGGATCCCTCCTCAGTTGTTCCTCCTGAGATTTCTTCCATTTTGGGGGGAGCTTGTCTTTGTCCACTGTGAGGGTCCAAGAACAGAGAGGTGTCGTATGCTGTGAAGCAAATTGTGACTATATACATAAAACTGAATTAAACTGAACTGAACTAACTACCACTACATACACTGCGCTACATTTCAGACAGAAAGCTTGTACATTTTACATCTCTACATCTGACGGCTACAGTTACGTTGCAGATTCCAGTTTACACTCAAATCATGTGATCAGTATATAAAATATGAAGCGCTGCTACAGATTAAACTACCAGTATATCAGGTATATAAGTAAAGCATGTTTATGGCTCAGTGCAACACATTCTCATTCCAACCTCGTCACATATCAACATTTGGTCATGGACTTTTCATGTACAGATTCAGCGTGCAAGGTACCCTGGGTGTGTTGGTTGTTGACATTCTGGGACCTCGTGTCAAGTTCTGCCTGTTACATGAATTGTCTTCTTTCAGAATGCACTTCCGTTTTCACAGGAGAGTTACCGTTAATGTACTGTGTCTTTCAAAATAAACACATTATGTCAGTACAACACCACAAATTGACTTTTTTTCCCTTTAACAACTAACACACATGGTTGGGTTTAGGAAAAAGGAACGGGGTTTGGTTTTATAATTTTACTGGATGCAAACACCAACCTCCCGGGTGAGAGTCGGTATTTGTTGGACCCATCCACCACCCCTACCGCCTGCCCTACTCAGACCTCCACCACCTCAACTTTCATTCTTGTCCCACCACGTTTCCCCCTGATGTCGCCAAGCGCCATTAAACTACAACTGCAACTGGCCGCGTATCATGCCGGCGTTAAAGGACGGCTTTCTTCGTCAGTGTCTGACACTGCAAGTCACTGCCCAAGAGCCGGATTTGACGACTTCAGAGTGAGACCGGGTTGTTCAGTGATGATTATTTACGTTGTCTTACAGGAGGCGGACTGCAAAATTTGTTCTTTACCTGTTTATTACTTCATGTATATTTTTGCTGATAATACTTACAGACTGCATTTTGAATGCAGGACTTTTACTTGTAATTGAGTATTTTCACGTTGTGGTTTTACCACTCTTACCCAAGTGAAGGATATGAATACTTCTTCCACTACTGTCCAAGTCCAGCAAGTACAAAAAGGAGTTCAGATAACCCAAACTATGTCGTTGCTCCTTTAAAGGTCAAGTGTGTAGAACTTAGTGACATCTAGTAATGACATTGCAGATTGCAGCCAACTGAAACTTCTCCCGAGTGCCAAGCCTATAGAAGAACTACAGTGGGGGACCATAGATGTATAAACAAAAATGGATTCGGCGTTCAAGGAAGGGCCCCATTTGATTCTCCTGGATCATCCATATGGTACAGCCACAGCACTAGAGATTTTGTACAACACAATCTGTTCCAACAGCTTTAGCTTTGAGAAGCTAACCAGCTCTCATAGTGCTTATACATGGTCTAATGGGGGTATCATTAAAGTCATAAAAAGACCCAGATAACATTTCAGAAAGCTCACATGATAGTCATGATCAGCTCAGTGAAACGGGGTTGTAAATTTCACTTTATTTTAGGTTTTAATTACTTTTTTTAAATACTCTTTAATGCCACATTAGTCCCTTACAACAGTCGGGCTTCTTCTCATAGAAACAAAACAAAAAAGGAAGTGTCCCTCTCTACAATAAGTTTCAATGACTTAATGATTTTATATCTTCTTCAGCACTGGACACAAGAGATTGTGCAAAAACAAAAAACCTCTATACGGCCTAATAAAAAAATGTTTGTGACCATGTTTCTACTGGTAAAAACTAATATGCCTGTCTGATTATGTGATTAATGTGAGCTTTTCTATTTGGAAAATTACAGTTTGAAGAGCTACCCACAGTGACAATCTACATCAGAGGGATAAATCACTCTACACTGATGTTGTCAGAGAAGGCATGCAGTAATTTTTAATGATGGGAAACAATATTTTTGATGGAATATGGGTTTAAGAAAAAACATTGCATTTAAGCAACAAGTCAAAGGCTGTAGCTCTCCACTACCCCACTCTTCTTGACTTTCAAAATGTTATTGGACCAAATGGATAAAATCTAGAGCCAGTGTTTGGTTTGTGCATTTTGGGCAATGCTGAAACACGTTGTAACACAGGGTCAATGCTGTGAAACTGCTGCGGATAGGCAACAAAACTTAGTGGTTAGCTTTAGTAATCAGATAGTGTGTTGGGTAACAATAAGTGTATTTGTAACCGAACATCATGTGAGTGATGTCAGTGCACGACAACTGTACATATGTTAAGTTAAAACAACATTGACTTTTGGTTTTTCACTGGACACAAACTGTGGTATCCTGCCTTTAAGGTCATCATCTACCTCCCAAGCCCGGTCTCACTCCGAAGGTGTCGAAATCTGGTGCTTGGGCAGTGATTTGCAGTGTCCGAAACCAACAAAAAAAGGCACCCTTTAACGTTGGCATGATACGCAGCCGGTTGCCGTTATAGTTTAATGGCCCCCAGCGGCATCAGGGGGAAACGCGTCGGGACAAGGACGGAAGTTAAGGTTGCGAAAGTCTGAGCTGGTCGAGCGGGAAAGGTGGTAGATGGGTCCAACTAACACCAACTTTCACCTGAGAGAGCGGTGTTCACATCCTGTAAGATTCTAAAGTGAAACCCTGTTCTTTTTTCCTAAACCTAACCATGTATGTTTGTGTTGGAAGAAAAAAAAAAGTCAATTTGCAGTGTTGTACCTACGTAGTGCGTTTATTTTCAAAGAGACTGTAAGTAAACATTAGATTTCCTGTGAAAACAGAAGTGTATTCTGAAAGAAGACAATGCATGTAAAAGGCAGAACTTGACACAGCGTCCCAGAGCGTCAACAACCAACACACCCAGGGTACCTTTCATGTCGTTTGTGAACGTGGAAAGTCCATGACTAAAACATCAATATGTGATGAGGTAGGAGTGAGAATGTGTTGACCTCCTCTCCCTCCCTTGGAGAAAATTGAAAGCCTAGTGCATCTCATAAAGACACCAAAGGTTGCCTTCCACGTCGTTATCACACGCCAAGGGCCTGACACATGACGCCCTGGTTCTTGGCCAACCTGCACTGTGTAGATATTAATGGCTCATTCTAAAGTAACAAAAACAAAAAGATTCTCAGTTATATACATGAAAAAAAAAATATATACAACTTTTATATTCCGCACAGTGGAGTAATGTGCCTTCATCATTGTGCAATAGAAGTCATTTAGTTATATATAACAGGATCTGGGTTATCAATCAGTTAGCGTCTAAGAATGCTGATACTTTAAAAAAAAAAAGAGAGAGAGAGATGTTTTTAAAAGCCACCAGTTTTTCCAATTAACATTATGAAACAGTTATTAGCCGGTGGGAGCAGACAGGGTAACTTCAGCCAGTTAAAGGTGACATTTGGTCAAATTCAGTCAGCACATCACATTGTGATTTCTGCTATAAGGGGTCGTGACCTGCTTCCTGTGCTGCTGCTCTCCCCAGACCTCTGCTGGCAGAGCTGAAACGGCAGAGCCACACTGGTAGGTTGTGTGAGAGGACAAGTGGATTTGGCATGCACATCAGAGCGTGATACCCAAGCATTTGGTCCTATCACATGCCACACACACACACACACACACACACACACACACACACACACACACACTCACACAAGTACAACACGCACACAGAGCATTCTTGGTCGTGTAAAATGGATTGTAACACTGGCCACTGTAATGAAATGATGCCAGCAACCCACAGTATTCCTTTACAGACAAACTCTCTAAAGGTTTCAGTGTACAGCTCAGTGTCCAGTGTTGTTGCAGCATTAAAAGGAGTGTTAACAACTGTATTTTTTTTTTTTTACATTGCAAATGCAGACGGGGGAATAGTAAGGCAGCCATACTTCATTTCTTTTATGTTGAATTTACTGGACAGAACACACACAGTTTTACATCTGACATACTTAAAAACAGATTTTACTTTCCTTTGACCAATAAAATAAATGTTCCAATTAATAGAAAAATCCTTCTGGTTGTTTTCTAGTCAAACCTTTGAAGAGATTTTGAGCAAAGTGACAAAAATCGTCGAGGACAAATTCTTCTAAAATGCTCGTTTGCTTATTTAGTCTCAGTCATGTTTATGCGCGCTTCGGGGAAATCTGTTCATCTGTGATCTTTCACATTAGCTGTTAGTGTAACCTGTTTATTGATCACCCAGTAGCAACACCGAGATTACTCCTTGTGTAACTGTAATGAAGCCCCTCTCTTAGGAAACTGACACTAAACCAAAAGCTGCCTTATCTCAGGGACATCGTAGGCGGCCATGACAAGTTATACACCATTTAAAATGTTGCATTATCTCAGTGCATTTGCGCCGGTCTGAGGCGAATCATCAAAGACACGAGATCAGCGGTTGGCTATGACATGGTACCTTGTTTATGCACAACTCAGAGTAGCAGGCATCGCCTTAAACGCTCACGACCAACGCCATCCTTGCATAAACAAACCTTAAAAAAAAAACTGGTGTTGAAGTGAAAGTGTGATTTGGTGAAACAGAAAGAGGTGCTTTATTGGTTTTCTGTTGTGTTAAACAGAAGAGGACAGGTGAGCTCTGCTGTGGGGTGATAAGACACAGACAACAGGTTTCTTAATGTTATTGTTTAAGGAGGATAAAGGAGCGCTGTTGCTCCTCCTGAGACACTGAGGAGCCATCTTCATTGCTTTGTCATGTGCCTTGTATTTTTTCCATATTTGTTCTCTGTTACTTCCTGGATACGAGCTGTGAGATCACTCTCATTTGAAGACTTTAGATTGTCTGTCTTTGTGCGGTGCATTGTCCACCGTCTCTACCATCTTCCACCTGTTCCTCGGTGATGAAACTCTCCTCCACACCTCTATCTCCAGTGTCACATCACTAGTTTGCGCTGCTTGTGCCAAGCGAAGGTGCTATTGAGGATACACAGGATTCACACTATAATGAGCAGTGACAGGATGTCAACCCCCAGCCCGCTGCTGCCACCCTGGCACCCACCTGCACCCATCCAGCTGAGTCTGCCTGTTTGTGTGATGTCACTCGAACACATTGCTTGTTTCCACAGTGTTCTGCCTGTTTACGGTGTTGCAACAAGGAAGCAACAGTCCCATTTTTCCCCAGCTTTGCCTGATATGACCGATTTGTCTACTCATTTTTGCCACAGTTGTGCCATCACTTGGTATTTTCCATTTCCACTTTGTTCTCCCTGCGATACCTCTGATCTCCTCGGAAATCCAGAGAGAGCTGCCCTCTCTAAGTGGCCTTTGGCTGTGTTTGATCACTGGTTGAGTTATGGACGTCTTCATGACTCATAACTCAGACGCCAGACTCGGATGTCAACATAACATATGTTGTTTTCCTGCTCCCCTACCACACGTGTGTGAACAGAGTGCACAGTGATGTAAGAAAGAGCAAGGCTGTTGTGGTATGTCTTGTGCTCTATGGCAGAATTTCCCAGGCTTTTTGACCTGATAGTTCTCAAAACTAAACAAAGTCTACTTGTGACCAACCAAAGATCGACCAAAAGAGGGATTTTTTTGGAGGATTTTTTGAGCCTGAAAGGTACACGTTTTAGTATTAAAATGTCCAATGTGAAGGATTTAAGGGGGATATATTGGCAGAAATATAATAGCATATAAAAGTATGTTTTCTTTAGTCCGTAATCACCTGAAAATAAGAATTATTGTGTTTTCATTACCTCAGGATGAGACATTTATTAGGAGTGTATCCTCATCCACAAAGTTCACCATGTTGCACCGCCACATTTCTACAGCAGCCCAGAACGGGCAAACTAAACACTGACTCTAAGTAAGGCCATTTATGTTTTTATGTTTTAACATGAAACTGCTTTATTCGTTGTTTTTAAGGGTTTTAATCACCAGGTCTGTTTGTTTTGAAGAAGAAGACACCTCTGCGGATAATTTGGCTCCCTGAAAAACCCAGTCTTGTTCCAAAGTTGTCAAATACTGCTGCTTGGGTAGTAACTTCCACGTCAGACACCAACAAAAAAAGCTGTCCTTTCACATTGGCGTGATACTTGACCGGGTGCTGTCAGTGTTGGTTGATAGTGTCAGGGGTAAACGTGGCCAGACAACGTCAGTCAAGGGGGTGAAAAGTCAGAGTCAGGGGTGGTGGATGGGTCCAACAATCACCAACTTTCACTCGGGAGGTAGATGTTTGCTTCCAGTATGACTGTAAAGCCAACCCAAACTATTTTTTCCTAAACCAAACCATGTGCGTTTGTTGTTGAAGGGAAAAAAAACGTCAATTTAGGGTGTTGTACAGATGTAGTACATTTATTTTGAAAGATGCTGTATGCAAATTGTACAAGTGTATTTGAAAAGACACAATGCATACAACAGGCTGAAGTTGACATGGTGTCCCAGAACATCAACAACAGGCTATCGTGTGTGTCATATGTCGACATGGAAAGTCCTCAACCAAGACATTAAATGTGACGAGGTCGGAGTGAGAATGTGTTGCCTGGTAAAAACCTACTGAACGATAAACACTGGAGGAATTCTTACCAGGAGGAGTTTCAGCTGGCTGCAATATACAGTCCTTGCCACTAGATGCCACTAAATACCCGGAAAACTTACACACTACTAGACCTTTAATAAACAAAAATAAGAAATAATTAAACTAAGAATTTACAAATTGTGTGTAACAGATATTTACTTCAGATAGTATCCATTGGGTCTTCTGAGTCCTCAGCTTCAGGGTTGGGAAACACTCCCTCTCTAAAGGACTATTTCACAAAGGATACGTGATGCGGAGTCTTTAGAATTGTAGAAAATGTTCTTTCCCAAATTAGCCTTTGCTGCCTTTTTTATTATGCCTCTGTGTTTCCTATATATGTTGTATAGAACCAGGCTGAACCACAGGAGTTCAAGCAAGGTTCACATGTAGGCGAACTTGTTCCAAATGAATGTGAGGAATGCTCCTTATTAACCAAACATCACCTTGTCAAAGCCGACATGCCTGTTCGGAGCTCCTCCCTGTGCCACACATAATGAGATGAATATCTCAGATCAGCTTTCTTTAGTTAAAGTTACAACACAGAGTAAGCTTTTTGCCACTCTCCTCCTAAGAGCACATTTTATACGCTCTCTCTCTATCGTGATAAAATAATTCCCATAAGGAAGTGATTACACATTTGGATAATTCTGAGCAGATGTGAATGTCTCAACAAGCTAACAAGGCTGTGGTGGAAGTGCAGATCTGGTCACTGCTGAAGCAGCAGGCAGCAGCATCGAGAAACTCTCTTACAGAGCATTGAGCCTGGCAGTGGAGGTGAAATCTGAATGGATGGAAGATGATGGAAAAACAATTGTTCAGTATGTTTTGGGGGGGGTTTATATACTCAGAGACTTCCTCCTGGAAATCTTTAGGTGGCAGTTTATCACAGTGACCCCTGTGTTGTTGCACGCAGGCAGGTTTTGCATGCAGTGCTTTTAGATTCAACAGAGTGGGGGCTCATGGGAGAGAAAAAGTAGTTTATGATTCATGCGCTGAGTACAAGTGCAGATGTAAGATTAGTAGAAAAAACATTTCGACAACAAAGAACAGAACTTGCCTTCAGCATTAATATGCCCCCCAAAATAGAAAAAAGCTTAAGGAAACTATAAATTTATGAATTTCTAGTGTGTTTTTTTTTTTTTACAGCTGAGGCCAGCATGAATCACAAGATTGATGGAGACAGAATATTTATCTGGATGTTTACTATGTTTTGGGTCAAACTACATTGTGTATAACACCTGTTAAATATATATTTTTTTAAACTCTTGTATTTTATGTTTCACAGTCTGTCTTCTCCCCTTTAAACGGGGCCCACATTTGAAAAAGAAAAGGTTATTCTTTTTAGCAGCTCTGACAGACATCTTTCACAGAGTGAATTGGCTGCACTGCAGAAATGAAACATAGAATCTAAACATATTCAGCACACCATTCACTGAAGACAAAAGGTGTTGCTTGGTTGCTTCAGCACTCCCCCTCTTCACTTACTGGAAGATAAAAGCACAATTTAAATACAGTAAAAAAAAAAAAAATGTTTATATACACTTAATGCCTGTGCTTCTCGCCTTTGTTCGGCTCAGACAAAGATAAAGCCTAAATTGGCGATGCCTCTCATCAAAGGTGTTTTCTCTTTGTGTGAATAGCTAAACGTTGTGTATAGAGAAAATACATGTAGATAGGAGAGGGGGGTGGGGGTGGAAAAGTGTTCACCTACAAGCAAAAAAGAAACTTTGGTAATTGCCATAACACAAATAATGAGGGGCTATGTAGGAAAGTGTTTGAAGAGCGGTCCTGATCAAGATAAGATTGGAGACAGTATCATGAGAGAGGGAGAGGGAGAGAGGAAGTGTTTTTCTGTCTGCTGCAGCTGAGAGGAAACTTAAGTGACAGAGTTACTTATATGAGCCAGATGCTGAGCCGAACCCCGCAGAAACAACCGGGCTAAATGGTGTTTTGGGTGTGACGAGGACAAGGAGGGATTCAGATGCCACTTGTGGTCAGATAATACAGAAACGTAATGCATTCGCACAAACATCAGGAATACAAAACTGCTGTTTGGAGCAGGAGATCGTTTACAGGCAAGGGTGGAGGGTTTGTTTGAAGGGGGGGCACGTGAAACTGGGGTTTTAGGGTCCTCCACCAGGGCATCAAACACTTAATTCCCCTCATTGTGGTAAGTTTTATGCAGCAATTTGTGCCTTTTCTGCATCAAATTAAATGTATTTAACTTGCTGCTACTTTAATGTTTTATTTGAGGGAGGACAAATGCACATGCTCTAAGTATTGAGAGGTCGCCCCAGTAGTCCACACCTGTGCATAAAGGTGCCCAGTGTGGCTTTTCTCTACATAAATCAATTGATTTAAAAAGTGAAAAAGTAGTTGCCCACTAGCGGACATGGTGCCACAACAATATAAAAATCCAGTAATCCTAAACATACACCACTCTCACACCTTTGTAACATTAAAATCAACTGTCTATGCTGCAGTGTCGAGCTCTAGGTTTTTTTATTCCCAGAGGTTTAATCAAAGTAAAACTGACTTACAGTACACAACATATGAATTGGAGCCTTTAATAATCAGTTTCTTCCATTCAACCCTTCTGGATTCAGTTGGTTACCATCAATTAAAGCGGGCATCATGGTTTTAAATTGATCCTCTGGCCTCTGAAAACGGCCTTAAACATAGTGTAACATTAAGAAAATTTTAAACACTAACAAACTGTAAAATAAAGTGAGTTAAGGCTGCGATAAATGCTGCCTTTGTTGAGCTTATTGTGACGCTGTGACATAGTGTTTTCACTGGGTTGTAAAGTTGTTTGTATTTTTAGTTTTCAGGGTTTTTACAAAGGTGTCCGTGTTATTGTATCCACCTGTGAAAATGTGACAACTGATCTGTAGCCTACTTAACTTTTTGGGGGATGAAAAGTAAAGATCTAAAAAAAAAATGCTAAAAATGTGCAGGATATACTGCAGGAGACATGTTTTAGTGTGAAAATGTGTTACAAACTGAGCATCACATTTAATTTCTAAACCTGAAAATGTCTCTGCAAACTCAATTTCTTTTGGGTGTAATTACCAACAGCTGCATAACAAATGAATAACAGGCTAATAATGACGAGGATAACAGAGGCCAGACCTGATGGTGGTGAACCAATGATATTTGCAAGGATTATTAGCTTTATTTGCGTGTCTGTGTGATTTAAATAAAAACAACATACCTGCTGCAGCTTCAGAGACACACAGAGGTGAAGTATTTGCAGAAGAACATGCTCTTCATAAGAGAATTTTGTCATTGTTTGTATTTCACATGATTGATGCTTGACTTAATCCAGTGCTCTTTGCGCCTTCCCAGGAGGGTGAGGCGGTCTCTTTGTGCTCCTCTGTCCCATGTGAAGCAAACCAAAGCGGGAGAGTGAGGGTCATAGCTATTCGGCAGGGTACCAGATCCTTCCCACCGGCACATCTGCATGTGAAATCGCCATTTCACCCCTCCACACTCCCTAATTGTTGCTAAAATTATTTGTGAAATTGCCTTCCACCAGGAGTGTTTTCCACGGCAATTGTCACACAATTTTATATGCACGGTGGGCCCACAGAGTTGACACATGCACCTCTTCTTTTCTCCCATATGTGCTCTTTTTTTATTCCACTTTAATAGTAGCGCATTATTTTTTTTAACAATTACCTTTAAGCAATTACTCCCGCGCGTACTCGAGGGCAAGTCAACCTGTTGTCATCAATAGCGGGTCGATCCAAATGTTGTAATTACCACAGAAGCTATAGGGGCGATTTAGATGTTCATGCTGCGCACATTTACTTAATTGAAAGGTTAACAAGCCAAAAGCATCTTATGGTCTAACCTTCGCCGGGCAGCTTTTGCGCAGCTTTGTGTCCATTCAAGAAACCGCATCATCAACTCGTGACTCAATTATTTTGGGGCCGAGATTTTTTTTATTCACACGACGCGCGTGCACCGGTGCGTCTGTGGAGGAATAACTTTGGATACAGGCGTTTACGCACGTTTACGCACGTGAAGTTTGATCCACAACAAGATGATTTAGGTCAATTAATTCGGGTATTTTTTGCAAATATGATGCTTAAATCGGAATTTAACTCTTAACCTGCAGCTAATGTGAAGAATAAAGTATTTTTAACAACTTGCAATTATGTTTCTAACGAAATTACAACAGTGTGTATACATGGCTCTGCTATTGTTGCTATATTTGCAGCTTTGGGCGATTTATTTTTTATTTCTGGAGTTTCTTCTTATGAAAGAAAGACAGAAAGATCATTTTAAAAGCATTAATATTCCACAGGTTCACTGAATGTCATGAGAGCAGACACATTTGGAAAAAGCCCGGCTTTAGAATAACATTTAGATATAATAACATTTCTGGTGTATGGAGTCTTATGAGGGAGGCAGCAGTGAATTAAAAGTGGAATGTGTTGCTCTGATTGGTCGGCCGGCTCCTGGCTAAACCCACTCTCTTTCATCCATAAAAGAAAGGCCAGCGAGCCTATGGGAGCGCTCGGCTGTCTCCTCCTACGACATGCACGAAAGTTGGCCACTTAAACTACTTCCAACCAGCCAGCAGACATTATACTGAACCCAAACTACACCAAGGGAAAAGAATAACTGTGCATTTTTTTCCAACTCAGACACACAACTTTACGCGCTCTGTTTCGCAGATTTCCCTGTTTAAAGGGATATTTTTTTTGTTTTATTTGCAGCAGCTGTTGTTTTTTATATACATTTTTGGCACGTTCATCGCACCAAGAGGAGAGCAGCACTTTATTTTTCCCCCGGTGGAAGAAGGGCTCGTCCAGTTTCTCCGCCTGGGATTTGGGATTTGACAGAGCATCATCATCTTTTATTTTTTTTTTTTTTTGAGCATTTTGAAGACATTCCGTTTTTCACTTGGACTGGAGTCCGTGGTGTTGTTTGTCTGAGTGGCTAAATGATGGCTACTTTACCAGGAACGGTGCCTCGGATGATGCGCCCTGCGCCAGGCCAGAACTACCCCCGTACCGGCTTCCCCCTGGAAGGTAAGAGACGTGACAGCGTGTGTTTGATGTGTGTGTGTGCCGTGACAAAACTCACCACTGCTCCACTCTGTCAGCTTGTAGCGTGATAGTCACACAGACCCGCACTTCGTTACCGGCGACATGCTGGGAAATAAAAAAAGGTGGGTGAACAGATACGACCTCCAGTCAGTGATGATTAAAGTTAACAACCTGAATCAGCAGTGAATTATATAAAAGCAGCCGGCTCGTCCTTTTAAAGTCAACCCACTGCTTTTTAAAAAATACCTTAAATTAATGTGTTTTGATTCAGCCTGATATTGTTATATTTTTATAAATGTGTGTGCATTCATTTATAATTGATTTTAGTTTGTTTATGTTTAAATGGATCCTCTCTTAGTATGTCCTGCTTATTACACCGGAAATATTTGTATTCATTGCAATTTTTATTCTCTAATTTCTGCATTTGATTTATGCTTTTGATGCTTTTACTTTCAAATTATAGATAAATTCAATTGATACTAATATTAGGCCTAGAAAATGTTGTATTTTAAATAATTCTTTGTGCTAAAATTTAAGCAAGCCTGACAGTAATTTACCCTCATACTGCTTAAAATAACAAAATATTTTTTGCACATTTCTGCACATTTTAAGAAGCATTTTACTACCTCAATTTCGATTATTACACACACACACGCACACGCACACGCACACACACACACACACACACACACACACACACACACACACACACACACAAAAAGCAATCTAATTGTTAATTTTTTTTTTCAAACTTCGATGCCCACACTCGAGTCGTCCGAACATATGGGCGGAAAAAAGATCACTTTGTATTTGCATGCATTTATGGAAACAGTTTTCCCATTACACCCAGTTCGTGCTCAAGTGCTCCGGACCGAAATGCACCAAAACCACGTAGCTCGCAAGTTACTCGAGCTGCGGGATTTGTTCAAGTGTCCTGCTGCTGGAAATGGCAATAATACACACAGCAAAGAGATGACTCAAAGGATCACATCAATATTTGTACAGCATGACTAGGAATAATCAAGGTGGGAAGTGTCACCCTCTTTAGTGTCTCTTGAATGTGAAATTGGATCCTGAAGTGGCCTCGGCTGCATGCTGTCAGACAGACACACTGACGCGGGCTGATTTTGGCACGACGCGCTCTTGAAAATGTAGAATATGATAATGTGCGTTAACTGCGTCCCATTAAAAGTCAGCAACACAGCAAACACGCCGCGATTTGACCACAACATAATGTGAATTAGCTTCATGTAGCTCACACTGAGGTGAGCTAAAGAACAGGCATGTGTTGTTGTTGTTTGTGTTTGTTTTTGAGACTTTTGTTGTTTATTGTGGCGCAGTATCCACCCCTCTGGGCCAGGGTAGGGTGAACCAGCTTGGCGGTGTGTTCATCAACGGGAGGCCCCTGCCAAATCACATCCGACACAAGATAGTGGAGATGGCCCACCACGGCATCCGACCCTGCGTAATCTCGCGACAACTGCGAGTCTCTCACGGTTGTGTCTCCAAGATCCTCTGCCGATACCAGGAGACCGGCTCGATCCGTCCGGGAGCCATAGGAGGCAGCAAGCCCAGGGTGAGTGGGGTCCGTGAACGGGGTCTGTGGGTCACCGCAAGCGCGAGGAAGGGCGTCACGAGGTGTGCAGGACACCTGAGTGGGCTCAGAGCTGATGGTGTGTTGTTACAGCAGCCTGAAGGAGGGCAACGAGCCAGACAGAAATATGATGTTTGACCTCAACTGTCTGCTATTTTAATGTCTTAAATATAATAATAATAATAATAATAATAATAATAATAATAACAGGGTGCGTTTATCACCAGTGACCTATGTGTCCTAAAATTTAAATTACACTTACATTACAGCCCACCTGTAACATGCTTTCTGTCCTTGCTGTTCATACTAAACGTTGCAGATGATATTTTTTTTTCTTCCTAAATAATCTACAATAAATATCCAATATTTTTCATAATCAATAAAAAAAATATCAGGAAACATTTACCCTAAAAAAGAAAATTAATTATAAATACTGAGAAGCCAGTTAATATATTAAATGTTTTGGTCAGCAGTGCTAGTAAATATATATTATGTTTGATGCTAAATAATGGCCATATTTTATCCTTTTCCATGACAGTATTTTTGTTATTTAAAGATAATAGAATATATGGGGACACACTGGTGTTAAATATTAAGTTTATAGTGCCGTTCAGACCTTTTAATATTTGGCCTATTTGTTTGTTTATGGCATTTAATATTCCCATTAAAAATAGGCTGCACATATTATATATTTCTTTCATTTTCAGTATTTTTTCTATGTGTTATAGGATCACATTTCTTTCTTCATCTTTAAAAATGCCTTCAAATTAAAATTCCTATTTTTTTTTCCTTTGGCCCTTTTGTCTGTCTTCCTCCCTTCACACCACTTCAAAACTAAAGCAGGTGGCAACTCCTGACGTGGAGAAGCGGATCGAGGAGTACAAGAGAGAGAACCCCGGCATGTTCAGCTGGGAGATCCGGGATAAGCTGCTGAAGGACGGGGTGTGCGACAGAAGCACAGTTCCTTCAGGTGAGGCTTCATCTGGTAAGCTGCACTTTTTTTTTTCTTATTACGAGCGAACACTGCAGCATCACTTCTGAACATCACTTTGAATCCAACATGTTTTGAGCCCCAGTTACTGATAATAAAAATGTTTCAGTGTAGCAGGAAGCACACCTACAGCTGTGTGACCCAGAAAAAAAAAAAATCACCCAGTTGGGGGAAAATATGCCTTTGGTGCTCAATAGTTAATTTTGATTATTGCATTTATAGTGTTTTTTACTTTAATATAGACTTTTATTTTTTCAACACATCATGTAAAACTTTTCCTGTGTTTTTTTTTTGTATGGTATCCTTCTAAAAAATGTATGATAGGATTACTATGGTTCTTTTATGGGTTTTAGAGCTAATCACCCATTTACCTTTTTGTTGCCATTAGTGAGCTCCATCAGCCGCGTTTTGAGGGCCCGATTTGGCAAAAAAGATGACGAGGATGACTGTGATAAGAAGGATGAAGATGGAGAAAAGAAAACAAAGCATAGCATCGATGGCATCCTCGGTGATAAATGTAAGTTAACAGCAGAAAGTATATGGCCCTTTTTGTATCTGTTTGAAATAACAAATCAACATCACTATTATTAGCAGTATCATTATTATCATTATGCAGGGTAAATTACAGCCTTGTAAGCAGGAAGCAAATGTTTTAAATAGACTTCCTACTTTACGTCCTCTTGGGAAATTGTCCCACATCCGAGCTGCAGCTAAACGCAGAGAATTTATTCCTGCTTTTAACTCCGAGCCAGCAGTTGTTCATTCACTCAATTATTTATGAGAGCCTTGGCAGAAGGTATTTAACTGCAGAAAATTAATTTGTGTAGCGAATTTCCTGCTCATTCATTCACTCATTTAACGACCTCTAAACGACAGCTGACAGTTGACCCATTTCACAATCGATGTCAGTTCACTGACATTTCACCACTTGTCAGTTAAAGTGGAAATCAATGCTCATATTATTATTTGCTCTATTAGTAATGCTGCGAGGAGGGGAAAATAAAGCTTTGACGCAGGTACTCGCTGCCAGTGTTTGTCAATAGTATCTACAAGCTTGTAATAGCCTTAAAATGTGGTATGGAATATTTTTGCAGCATGCATTTTTCCCACATATTTAAAAATATAACTATCACGCGTGAGAAATACACATTAGACTTTAAATTAGAGCATGAGTTGTTTGACATTGTACAACACAAACTTGTCATATTTATTATGTTTCACTGTTTTCTTGCACATTGGGTAAAAACGCTCAGCTTCCAGACGCTATAAAGGCTGCTTCTTTTGATGATCAAACATGACTGAATGGGGTTTAGATAAGAGTTCACAAAAGCCTCCCTCTCCCTCAAAAAGACACTGCCAAAAATTTTTCAAACTTGAAGATGAACTTCACGAGCAGAAACCTCCCCTCCATTGACGCCTTTCTAAAGGGAAGAGTCCGAGGTACAAAAGCAAATCCTGGAAAGCAGGGCAGCGAAAAAGGAGAGTGTGGGCCCGTCCATTCTCATTCAAAAAAGCGGGTAAAAGAGAGAGAAAAGTTTGGACAAAGGGCAAGGAGAGACATAAAAGGAGATGAATTATTCAGTACGCCCCGCTGGTAGATAGTTTTGTAATTTCATATAATGGCCCGTTGGAGAAGAATCACTTGATAGCGTGAAAACGGTCTCCTTTTTTCTGTCACACCACGCAGTAATGTTATGAGGAAAAATGTCACAATTCTGTTGCAAATATCTCGAGTGTCCATGCAGACGGTTTGGCTGCAAATGACCATCGTTTTTTGGAGAGTCTGCTCATTACGCACAACTCAGCCGCGTAAAAGTGAGCACACGTCTCCTGCGTAATGTGATAGTCTGACTTGTAAAGTGTTAACTACATTATATTTATTATTATTGACTGTTGGTTCGAAATATCCACATAATGTTCCTGCTTCTATTTTTTATCCTCAGCGCTGCTTGTGTTTTAAATTGGGACTCAATTACGTTGCTATAAAAAGAGACGCACCCTGCGCGTAAAGCAGTTTAGACTACCGGCATCCGGATGGCATTTAATAATGTTAATACTTATTAGAGTAAGCACTGGAAACGATGGTTGCTGAATAGGTGGCTGTGTTCGTGCCGGGTGTAATAGCTCGCAGGCATGGTAAGAAATGTATTTATCCCCAATCAGCCCCTCACTCTCCGAGTTTGAAGCACAGCCCTTATGTGGAGAGGGGTTTTAAAGCAGATTAAATAGAGCCTTTTATTTCTTTTCACTTTCATCTCAGAGCGGAGCTCACAGTGGCTCGCCCAGGGCACAAAATTCATGAGATTTTTTTTTTCGTTTACTTATCCAGATTTTAAGACTTTATTTATTTATCTATTTGTTTATTAGGCCTGTGTATTTGATTTTCTCAGAGGTTACATCAGGGATTTATCCCAGCTCTAATCTAGCTTTATTTAACGTGTATTCAAACTGCTAACCATATTACAATATTGTAGAAATGTATTTTGTTGCTTGGAATCAAGTGTTATTTCTCAGAAGGATGCTGAGGAAGCTAAACTCAGTGCATGCACCGAAAATACTTCCACCTTTTTTTATTCTGATGATTATTAACCATGTGGAGATCCAGTGTTGTGTTTGCGCAGAAACAAGCTGGTGCGCACTTTAATGGTCATGTACGGCTGTTAAATTCCGCGCCAGCGTTTAATTACGGGCAAGAAACTGCGCAAACTTGGACATCCCTTTTTGTTCTCGCGCCACACCGGGCAGACAGAGAAGGTGAATCAGCTGTCCGGCGTCCATCTGCCACACTATCGCAGCCACCCTGACCGTCAGATGAGGTGGAGACAGGCGATGGACACTTCAGCAAATCGCAGGATTACCTGAGGTCCTCAATCTAATTAAACAGATGTCAGGTGGGATTATTTCCGAGCATCAGGGAGGGAAAGTGACAGAGAGGCGGAGAGGTGTGTGAGGAAGTCAGACAGAGCAAAGACCCAGGTTAGGATTGGCTGAGAGGAGGCCACTCTTATACTCAGTGAAATATTAGTGGAATGAACGTGAGGCGTAAATCATGACCTACACTTTGTTTCACACATAATTGTCTCTACATTTTCATTTCTCCATTTCGGCTTCAGCGTGCTGTAAATTACCTGGGGAGGTTTTTGCGTCATACGTCAACCAATTACGCAAAATACATTTTTTCTCTCTGACGTTTTCCTGCAGAAACAAAGAAACACACACACAATCATTTCTGCTGTTATTAACGACAGACTCTATAGTGACGAACAGTGTGAAAAGCTTCCCCCCTCCATGCTCTCCACGTCACAAACACGCACGCACCAACACGCACACACGCGCGCACACCCAGTCTCTAAGTGTATGGTAATATAATGTAGCTATATTTCGGGTCTAAAGCCGTGCTGAATGAGAAGGACAGGGGAATGAAGCGAGAGACCACTTCAAACAAATCCATCTGGAACAGTGTGTGAGAGAGATTCAGTGAAAGTATGGGGAAGTTATTTAGCTATTAATAACGTTTTTTCCTCAGGCATTGAGAGTGACTCCATCTGCACTTTCTCGCAGCTATTTGGCTGGGTGGAAATTGAGGGAGACCCAAATGTTGGGCAGAGATAACATACCCATCATAGCCCAGACCCTGCGCTGTGCTTCACTGCATTAAACTCGGATTAACCTCCCCTGTCCCCGCAGCCACTCAAGCCACATCTCACTGGAATTTACATCGGTAGGCCTACATTTCTTCTTATGGAGGGGGCAGCAGCTGAAAGACGCGACACCATCACAATAATAATAATAATAATAATAATAATAATAATAATAATAATAAATAAAATATTAATAATAATAATAGGAGGGTTGTTTGTGTTTAGAGTAAATTAACAAAATTAATAAACGTGGAAAAATAGGGCCTGTTTTTTGTTTGATTCAATTTTTTAATTTTCAGATGTAGATTTTAACACTCTTCATAAAAAATAAACAGCATATACTTTTATTATATGCATGTATAACAATTAATGTAATATTAAATAGATTTTTTTGGACATTTTTTACGTGAAAAATACATATTTACACAGACAATTGAGCTGAAATATTTTTGTTTCATCTCTGAATTTAAATTTAAATTTGTTTTCACTGCTGATCACATGATGTTTAGTTGGCACAGGTGATAGTTAGCTACCTGTAGTCTTTCTCCTATGATTGTAATAAACATATATCATGTCTCAGGGACATGTGCAGCCTGTAACAGCTGCTCAGCATTATAAAAAAAATAATAATAACACGCCATATTTTGAGCACATTAGCTAGTTTAAATTGCATTAGCTCATTGGCTGTCAGGTAACTGCAGCATCTCAGTCAGTAGGCCTACATTGGTGTGACAAATTTCAATTTTAGCCTCAGTAATGTTCTTTTTTTTTAACTTCCTTTTTTAAGGTAACTGCAATATTGAGCAGGCTTAAGATGAAAAATAAATCTTTTATTCTGCATATTTATTTATTCATTTATCATTAAAGAATGATGCTTTAATTTGTCCTTAATGACATATTGCGGTATTTTACGTTGAAGGGTGACTACCAGTGTAACAAATTAGCCTATTGGTTCCAGCAAGGTAACATGAGCAAACCGTGCAACATAATAAAACGAAACCCATTGCTTATACGAGTAATGCATCAATTTTTAAGGAGTGCACTTTAAGCTTGTAGGCCTACCACACTGCAGAGACGTTTCAGTGTCAGGAGCTTTAAGTGTCGACAGCATTAGGCTAAATAAAAAAAATGGAGTAGGCTTAAATTCATTCTGTGCTGGCATTTGACTTTGATCACATCAGAAATATTCATGGAAGCACAAACACTGGCTCTGCCACCATTATCCAGGCTGACAGTGATACCTCTCAAGGCTGTCTATTAATTAAAGTGGCGCTTACCATGTGGGACGACTCCCTATCTGGGCACAAAAATGGTTTTTCCATCTCTTGTGGGGCTCTTGAAAAGGGGCAATCTTTCCTCTCCAGCTTCTTGTGGGAAATTTAAAAGTGTACAGAGGAAGACATGGGGATTTCTAGCTCATTTATAAAGACGAGTTTATAATCCTTTCCTGCTTAATAACTTAAAAGGATTCAATTTCTCCCCTCATTTATGGGGTTATGATCACACATTGTTAAGCGCAGATAGTAGCATTTCAAGGTTAACATTTCCTGCTCGAAAATATCAGAATATAAGCTGTAAGCCCATAGGTGCCCTTTGTTTAGCCTGCAATTCCCCCCACAAATGCTGATAGGCCCATTTTAGATGTTGTTACTATTAATGTGATAACAAGGACGAAGCCGAGGAAGACCAAGTCGATAAGATGCCTCCATGCCACCGAGCATTTTTTTTTTTTATAAATGATACGATATTTAATTATAGCATATAATTTCACCATCGAGAATTACACTCAGTAGGCTTACGCAGACTCTGAGGATTGGATGTCTGGTTGGGGGTCTCCAACCCATACGAGACAAATTAAAGAGGAAGCGTTGCCCTCCAGGTATCCTGTCACAACAGTAGGGTGCTTCAGCGCGTCTCTCATTTCTGTCTGTGTTTTATTCCGCCAATTTTCACTATGGGGCTCCGAGATCCTGCCTGCAGGGCTGTAGTCCAAAATAAATAGAAAATCTCAATTTTTTTTTCTTTCTTTGCTTAAGTTTGACCTCCCCCTTTCCCTCTCTTTCACACACATGCATCACACATTCATGTCAACAGGTGGGAGTATTAGTGACACAAGTTGGTGTGTAACTTCATTTTTGTTGCCAGGCACAAACAAGTGGCGTTTAAAAAATGAAGTATGCTTTTAAAGGGCTGTATAAAATGTCAGATTAATATGATTTATAATGTTTCTAGTGGTAAATTAATTTCAGGGTAATTTGGCGGGTAATTTGTGGTGTTTTTGTTTAAATGTGGTGCACATTTTAGGGAATATTTTAAGTTGATTTTCTGGAAAATGTAACATCCTATTATTTTTTATATTGCATGATTATTTTTGTCGCAAATTGCACCAAAAAAAAAAAAAATCAAAATTCAACATCATATTGTGCACAAGCAGTTTTAAAAATATACATATTAGCTCGAGTATTTTTTTGTGTTATCATTATTTAATATTATTATAATAATCATTTTTATTATCCCGTTAGTGTTGCCAGCCTGCTGACATCGCCTCAAACATTTACATTTCCACTTGAGGCGTTTAATGTATTCCCCCAAATTGCCGCCGCTTTGTTAGCACTGATGTTTAATTGGCTGGAAGAAGATGAATGAGGCTGACAGGAATCAGCTGTCCAGAGATTCCCCTGTGAGTCTGACTCGGAAATCATAACCTGACCAGCTTTTCCTCCTCTGAAACCAGCTCGTTGAACTTGTCACATCTAATTAGGGTGTTAAAACGCACCGAGTGCATCGGTGGGAAACAGTAGGTGGTTGGTCCGGGGCAGCCAATAAGGCCTTTTTGGGTCAGATGGTGGAGGTGGAGGTGGTGGAGGAAGGGGTGGGGGGTGAGCAGCGTGGTTGGATGGTGGTGATGTTGTTGAATTGGACCGCTGCGGGGTTTTATTTTCTAAGCAGGCCCCCTTTTTTCCGCTATTACTTCAATTATGGCCATCCAGCGGGCTAAACAGGCCGGCCTGCATGGACTGTAGCCTTGCTTTAATTAGGTATGAAATTAATTAGAGCAGACATCTATTAAAGACTTTTAAGTTTGGCTAATTTTTTTTTTTTACGCAGAGTTTAAAGGTATAACAGTGGATTAATGGCTTACAGCCAAAATTACATTTTATTGCATCCCATCATTTCTGTCTGTCTAACAGGTGTCAGGCAATCTGGGAATTTATAGAAAACTTCATATAATTATTTTTTTAAACTGTATTCTAATAAAGAAATTATAGGAATTTAACATTTAAATCTTAATATTTTTAGGCACAATTTCAGCAAAATATATAAATATAACTTAAGCTGTAGTAAGAGCTCCATTGCTTTACAAATACTCTCATTTATGTTCACAATTTAATTCAGTAAACAACTTTTTAACTTGCGCTGCTTGAGTTCATCTTGTGCAAATGTGCAAATACAATTGTCTTCGATTTTTTTTAAGAGGCCGCATTCTCTTTTTATTGAATACTTTTTTTCTTGTATTGGTACAAAAAAAAGCTCTGTGATGTCTGACAGCCTACTCTCACCATTGTTAGACGAACAGCCACTAGAAAAGGACGAGAGAAAGAAGAGGGAGGAGAAAAGGCCCTTCTGTTATTTTCTGTCTTGAGACTTGCTGCATGGGCCATTCAGGCAAGTTGATGAACTCCTCCAAAAAGTTTATTAAGGGGCTGAAAACAATAAGAACTAAAGCCTTTGGGTGCCTGGGCAGACAGTTTATAAACTAGCTGCTATTGTGCCTCAAAGGCAGATGCATGAATACTTTTGAATAGGGGCCTTCAAACTGACACGATCAGGCTGGACAGCAGCAGTTTTAAAGGGAGAGAGGGTGCTTCTGCTGCAGCTCAGATCTCTGCCCTTTTTTTGCATTAATGTACATCTGCAAAGGAAGGGGGAGGAGGAGGAGCTGGGCACTGTCTGTCAAGGCCACGCTGCTTTTCCCTTGGGCTTTACACTATATGTGTGCTTAAAAAAAGAGCTTAAACAAGATGTATATGTTAAAGTAAACAAGCACTTTGTTAGACTTTGCTCTGAGGAACTCGTAGTTTATAGGTTCATGTTTATTTATTCCCCAAGTCTTTTTTATCAACGTCATATTTGGTGAAATTCGAGCCAAAGAAAGTCTGTCCTGTGAATCATCATAAAAGCAGATGGTTTAATACCTCGCATCCTATTTTCTCCTACTACTAATGTTATATTTTGGGTGTGGAAATTGCACAAGCTCTTATGTGGAGACCAAGAGCAGAGTGTGACAATTGGGCTTTCCTGTTAGTGCTGAATCTCAAACAAAAAAAAAAAAAAAACCTTTCAAATATTCCTGATCATTCATGCACCCAAAAGCAGATAGAAAGCAAGGCAGAAAACTGTTGTGTGCTTTGGCGACGTGGATCCACTGCTGATATGTTTTGTTTTTTTTGAATGGGGTGCGCTGGTTACGCGCACTCAAGAAGATACATTATTCCCCTCCTTTTCAGTAAACAATGGACTGTCACTCTTTATCCCTCTTCCCTCCTCTGTCCCTCCCTCTCCAGCTTTCTCTTTTAGTCCTCTCAGTCTCTGGCTCTGTGCCTCACAACATCAGAGGGAGTCCAGTGATTTGTGACCCCAGCAACCCACACTTAATCTCGCTAAAGAGGGGGAGCATCCAGTTTGCAGCTTGGCGGGCCCCAAATAGACCAAGCCTGCTCTGGCAGGTGTCAACATTAGCAAACAATTGGTCCCCAGTCCCATGCCCCGTACCCCAGTGCGACACTGAACCTAAACTATTTGAGGCGCGCTGAAAGGAGCCACATAATAGGGAATGTGGAGGGGGAGGAGAGGAGGGGGAGGACAAGGGAGAGATTACACTCTCAGACAGCTATTAGCAGGGATGAGGCTTTTCTAAACAAACAAAAAAAAAAGAGAGAGAAGAAGACGATCAATACTGTGTTAGTTTACCAAGTGGAGTCATCATTGTGGCTTTGGAGTATTTATTTTCTGCTCCATTGTTTTTCTCGACTTCTCAAACGTCTGTGGGCCGTATTGGCAATCCAATTTAGTTCGGAGGGGGGTCCCTGGGAGGCCTATTTCTTCTCCCGGGCAGTTGTGTGTTAGCTGCGGATTTCGCTTGCAGTGGGCAGTTCATTCATAGATTTGTAATGAATCCTGATTGGTGAGTATTACCTTCGATGGTGGACGCTGACTGGGCTGTCCGGAGGGAAAACAACACTCAGGGGTGACAGAGCTCTGCTCCAGCCCTGTGGGACCACGGCCCCTCTACTTCATTAGACAGGAGTGTCTTAGCAAAGAGAGAGGAGGAAATGGGAAGAGAATGAGTTGACACGTGGACTGTTGCTGCTCTCGAGTGGATATGTGTCTTGACAAGAGGGCCAATGTTTTTTTAAAGGCCATTTATTTATCTCTCACTGCTGATTCCCAGCCATGCCACGAGGAGAGACAAGTGTTCTCAGCGGGGGAGATTAGTTTCAAAGGTTTTAATGGAAAAAACCTATAGTTATAGGACAGGAATCTCATTTAATTGCTTTGAGATGTCCTCTTGGCGTCTCTCCTCCTGGCCCCCAGAAAAACAAATAAATAAATAGTTCAATTCAGGTAACATCCGCTCAAACAAACCCCCTGGTGCAGCTCTTCTGCACACATCAGTATTAGAGAGGCTGCAGTCATTTTTCCTGCAATAAAACAAGTGTAATTAAGTGACCTCATGACCTCTACAGACAATAGTGCCTGTTGTCAGAAAGCACCAATAACAATGTCAACAAGCAATAAAATGATTCTGAGCATAGGTGTAGATTTTGGATGCATCCCCCTCAATAAAAGCGTGAGAGTAGCAGAGGACTTTTATTTTGACAAAATTAAAGACCTTTAAATTGATGCAGAAAAGGCAAAAATTGGTGCTTAAAAATTCACCAGAATGCAGGAAATTAAGTTTCGATGCTCAAAACGTTCTAGCGGAGGACCTCCAAACATCTAGTTTCAAATGTGCCCCCCTAAAAGTATTGAAACAAAACCTACACCCTTGAATCTGAGCAACCACGAAGGCCCAAACACACAACTGACCAGACTGTATAAAATGTGAGGTTCGCTCTTTTTGTTTCTGTCTCGCCTAGGTGCATTGCCAAAGGGGACAGACAGTTTACAGAGTAATTTCAGCTTCAAGCAGTATTTAATTAACCATGTAATTCCATAAATCGTCATCATTTTGCCTAATAAGTTATCTACCAAACAACATAAATGTCGTTGCCGGCTGTCAGATAATGACAAAGGCCTGTTAAATTCACCAGTAATTCTGCAGTATATTTATGTGAGCCATTTCAGTCAGGAGACAAGTATTGGCGTGCGGTTGCCTTTTTGATTTCATCCTAATATAATCTCCCAACAGGGAAATCAGTAGTATCTTGTATTTATGCCTCTGTTGAACTAAACAGTCTTTTTTTTCTGTGTGAGATTTGATTAACACTGTGAAAGACAGTTTTTACTAACTGCTTTTGCAGGTATTTTACAAATATCCGACAATATATTGGCTCACATTTAACATAGTTTTGCATTTGTTTCCATTTTGTATTTTACAGATTATAAATATGATGATTTATTATGGTTGAATCAGTAAAAAGGGTCAGATTTAGTCTTGCAATCTCATTATGACGATCTGCTTTGGTTAAATATTGTGCTTTTATAGCATTTAAATTTTATCTTAAAGCCCACTCTTCAGATTTTTCCTCTGTAGCTTGAGGAATATAGAATAAAATATATAGTGTAATTGAATTTCCCGCCTGTCTGAGATAATCTTAGTAAAAATTTTAAGACGAACAGTGTAATAATAAGCAGGACCTTTGGCAGGAACAGATCCTTGTCCTGGTGATTAAACCATTGTTGTTCTGCCAAACAATAAAGCCGAAAGGATCACACAAATGAGTATACAATACATCAGGACATCTCCGGCTTTATTATGTCCATGTTAAATTGTGCAATGGATGAGCAGGTCAGAGCCACGTAATTTATTGAAAGAAATGTAGTTTCCTCCAATTCGCCTTGCCACCTAAGGTTGTCAAACTCTGACAGCTGGCACAGATCGGGGACAGTGTGTTGCATTATGACCATCCACTGGTTACCATGGAGCTGCATTAGAAAAGACAAAAGGCATTTCTGGCTAATTTTATTACAATACAGGAATAGCCCACATAATGTGCAACAGTAATTACGTTTAGCACAGTGTGCCCGCGCTCTCCCTCAGTGATGAATGAGAAACATTGACCATGGTCTGCTAGTTTAAAAATCGCCATTAGCCTATGCTACTTAGGGCCAGAACATTTCACATTTTATGCTCTTGATCTGCTTCAACACTGAAATATTCATTTGTTTTAATTGTGCATGTTTTCCTTTCACCACCACAAAGACAATAAACATGTTCCCTAAGTGTTGCAAATCAGAAATGTGTTTTTTCCCCACCAAGTTAAAATGTGTAAGCGGTTGTCCAAACAGTGGGGTGGAGCTCCTGTCCTTGCCGACAAAATAACAACTTCAAATGTTGTCCCCTATTTTCAACTAATGGGCTTATTTCTGCATCGTCAGTCATTCTCTCCTTGGGGAACATGTAGTCTCAGTATAAAAAGCTTTGCTACTGTGCCACATTACAACCCCTCAATATTGTGGGGAACTCAGAAATTAATGCCAAGCACTGTAATGCTTCACTGTGCCCAAAGAAAAAGCTCTTTACGGGAAACATTCATTAAATTATTGAATATAAAGGAGACAGTTTGTTTACTTGGAACTGAACATCACCTCACTTTAACACAGTGTAGCATAAGTGTTTTTTAAATCAAATATAAATTATATAAAGATTATGCAGCCATTTTCCGAGGTTTCACAACCAACTATACTGTTTTTATTTTGTCCAATTAGAGACAGGATGTGCAGAAATAAAGTTGTATTCAGACACATAATTCAGCAGTTAAAAAGGCCAAAAACATTTTTATAAATATAAATCTGCCCATTAATTAAACATATGCATAGTTTTGGGGGGCTTTGTTCACACTAGTTCAGATTTTTTATTAAAGTTTCCATCATTCTTTTCAACTCTTCTTCCCTTCCTGGTGTCCTCTATATCACACAAACTTTTCCACAATATTTGCTGCCCAGCCTTGTCCAGAAAATTAGGAAACTTCCCTTGGGCACATAAAAATGTCCGCTGTGCATTCCTATACTGTGCCCAGTAATCTCTCTTTGGCTTTGTTGAGAAAATGATTTGTTCCTCCAGGAGACCTCGGCTCATAGCCCTGAGACGTTACTGTTTGATTTCCTGCGTAGGTTTTTAGAGCTTTTTGCTGGGGGACCGAGGCTCTGGCTCCAGTGCCATTTGGCACAGACCCCCATGGGCTCCTTTTTTTACTTTCTTGTGCTCTCTGTTAATTTCATTACTTTCGCTGTGACCTCAATTAGCAAAGACTTGAGCTCAGGCGGTGACATTCTGCTCGACAGAAGAGGAAACCTGGTGCAAAGCTCAGTGTTCGTGAGAGGAGAAGTGAGAGGTGGCAACAGTCCTCCTAACAAGGTTCACATTTGGTGTCCTCTGAAGTCTTTATGGGTCCATGTGGCTCTGTTAGATCCTTTCTAATCTGGCTTTGTTATGCCACAGTTGGAAACGATATGATAATTTAGCAAGTAAATTCAGTTATGCTCACAAAATGTGGGATTTTGAATTGTGTGAATGATGAAAACTAACACATTGGCAATGCCAGAAGTGCATTTACCGTAATATCTACATCAAAGAAGTCTTTCAAAACAGTCGCTTATGTTTTAAAGAAATAATAAAAATAACTAAACAATACTCCAAAGTACATCTTTGAGTTAAAAACAAACATATTGTTTAATATCCTAGTTTTAGCCAGCAGTATATTAAAGAAAAAGAATCCCACCCTTCAAGCCCTTCACGCTTTCACACTCAGGCAGCGCAGAGGCATGGGGAGTCAATATGTCAGCGTTTATGGATGCCCTGCGGAGCTGCACAGGGCTGTCAGGCCCCTATTCATGCTCTAATGGCCCCCCGAGGAGCTCGTCTCTCTGGGCTGAAAAGGCCGGGAGGCCCAGTGGACGCCCTGTTGTTGAAGGTGAGCGTGCGCTCTCATGGACGCGCCGCGCCTTCATCCATATGACAAGAGCCATAAAAGAGCATCGCTCTCGCTGCTTCTCCCTCTCTGTCTCCTCTGCTTTCTCTTGCGTCTCCCCCTCCTCCTCCTCACCTCCACCCCCCTCCTCTCTCCCACTTTCTCCCCACCTCAAACAGAGAAAAGGGGGCTAATTGTTTGTTGTGAGAGCCAAAGATTATAGAGCCTCCCATCTTTCTTCCTCCCTTGCCTTTTTTTTCCTCTTTTTCAAGCCCCCTACTCCTTTTCTAAAGAATGTGATTCTGTCCGAGAGACAAGGGAAGAAAAGTATTGGAATTTTCCTGAGGAATGTCGACGTAAAAGAGCCCAACACTCTGACACTGGCAGTGAGAGGTTGAGCGTTTGGTTGCAAAAGCACGGCGACCTTTTCTTTCTTTCATCAGGTAGCTTATTCTGAAGTTTCTACCAGCTTCTCATTAAGTTGAGTAAATTAAAAACTCGTAGCTGTACACAAATTTTAGATCTCCTGTTGACGTCCACTTCCGTCTCTAGCTTGTCCTATCTTACCACTTGAAATAGATTTTTGGACGAGTGCCCTTGGCCCTCGACCACCTGCCATAAACTGGTAATTGACATGATAGGCATGAGACAAAGCTGAATCCAATGACATCTGTCCATAAAGGTGAGCTGAGAATGATTTTATTTTCGATAGACGGTGGATTTTTAATATCCTTATGTAAAGTTACACATCTCATCCAGATTCAATTTCAGCTAAATGTCAAATTACGGCTCAGAGAAGGTCACTGACAACCAGAGGAAATTGATGATGCATTTTGGCATGTTACCAAACCAAGTAAACAGTTAACTTGATTTTGCCACATATGCAGCCTCTTCACAAATTGTTGGGCATGTTGATTGGAATATTTTTGATCTAATATATATGAATAAGTTCCAATTATGCCGAGGCTACGCTCACTTTTAGAGTTTTGTTTTTGTTTTTGCACTGGCAGGGAGATAACTACAGGAGCAGATTATTCATAGAGAATTTGTCTTTAAACCATTCTGGTTATCGCTGTCGTCTATCTTGTATTCACATAAGGTTCCTATCTCAGATACATCCTTCGGTAAATGCCTTGAATCACATGCCTCCTTTAACATGGCAACCCCTTTGGGATGAACAGGCAAGTGCATTAAGCAGAGATGCCGCACCATTCTCAGAAAAATGCAAATTGGGAAGTTGTTAGTTATTTGATGTTGCAGCACGATCCCCCCCCGCCCCCGAAACATCCCTCCACTCCAGTGTTGGTGGTTGAATTGCATGCAGTCCTGGGGACAGGCAGGGCTGTTTATATGCAGGCCTGGAGCAGCAAAGACAGCACAGAGACAGATGCATGTCAGAGATAGCAGATCCCATCTCAGGCAGATGCCTCTTATCACAGGCCTGTTTGCATAATTAGGCCTTTTGATATTCACCCCCTCTGACTGACAAAAAGTATAATTGCAGTATCAACTACGACAAAAGGTAGGCACAAAATAAACAAGTCAACATAAATAGGGAGAAAAGACGCGGTGTTATTTTTGTCCTGTGGGAAAAAAAGAGGGAGGAAAAAACACCATTTTAAACTAAATCTGCTGTCAGTCACAGTCAACTGGTGTGACTCGGTGCTCAGAGGCTGGTCCTGTGAATGCCTGCAAAACACAGAGCGTGAGGCCTGATTGTAATTATGCTGGAACTAATATGCTTTTCAAAATGAGCCATTATGAGCTAATGCTGCACTGCCAAAGCCCTGTCTGTTTTTGTCCCTCTGTCTTGGATAGTTTGCAAAGGTATGGCTGATATTGAGGCCATGGGTTATGATATCAGAGACAGTCTGACTGGGATCAGCACTACTTAACTTTAGGCTAATACTACTCACAGGTGAGTCAGAGATGAGGGCTAAAACACCTGACACCTGCACTTCTGCAAAGGGGTGTTCTTTATAATGTTTCTAATAGAGAAACTTACGAGTTCTGGTTATTATTGCATTTTATTCGCACAGAGGGAGTGTAATTTATTTTTATTTCATAGCTTACATTTTTTTTAAAAATATGTTAATATTGTTGTGATTAATTTTGTTATTTTATTTATTTTCATGATGGCTTTAGCTGTTCCTCCCCTGTTATCAGTACACACCTGGGTCAAAATGCAAATTTTTACCCATTTTTATTTTTAGATTTTAGTTTACCCTTTTTTAAAATAAAGCTTATTCACATTTTAAACATTTTTCTTGGTGTAATCCACACGAGCACCCAATTCCATGCGTCTTTTAATAAATAATTTCATAGATTTTTGCTACTACTTTTGATTGTAATGCTTCATGATCCTGGTTTTTTCACTCAGAAACACCTTCATGAAGTATTTCACAGCAGGACAGAAGGTCTTTGCATAAAACTGAGCTGTCTATGCAGTAGAAAGAAAATAAAATGGTGCTATAAAACTAGAGAAAATAGAGGAAAAGGGCTGCAGCAGTCATTTTAGCTCAAGAGGTAGAAACCCTACAACTACCACAATGCAGTTCACCACTATGGACCAATAGACGCACCCGCTGGGTGGTGACATCATGCGAGCTTGGCCTCAATATGGCGTTGGGCTACTGACTGCTGGTGACAAACTATTTCAAATAGTACTTAAACGGTAAGCCAAAATATGTTTCTGAAAACCTTTTGGGCGAGAAATAGGCAACGCAGTAACAGACAATCTGGTTTATATCTATCAGCACTGCCTAGTTTTACAGTTTAATCTCCATATTTAAGCCTTGGTTCATTTTCAATACCGGAAACAAAATGGCGCTCACTTCCTGGTTACAAACTCCCGTTTTACAACCAAACAATGTAATAAATTATGTTTCTTAAGACATGTTAGGTAAGTACAGGCTTTACAGTAACATAATCTTGGTTTATATCTGATCAACACTGCTTAGTTTTACCATATGATCCAGAGAGATGCCGGTGTTATTCTCAATCTGCTCTATACTCTGTGTCTGTGATGGCGGCCATGTGAAAATGCAAGTATGATCAGCAGCGCTAACGTTAGTTCATAGATGTTTAAAGACTCCTAGAGAGATGAGCAGGGAGATGTGACCACTGGTGTAATGGAGGGAAGTTTACCACAGTTCATTTACACATGCTACCAACAATGCTATGATAAAAAGATAGTTGAAAATCGACTAAGTTTCCCTTCTGGTATTTAGCCAACATTTTTTCAACAACCTGGCAGACGTTAAGTTTATTGCTGTTGTCGTGTATCATAAATCTGTAACCTTACAGATCACTTGGCTAATTGCCGGTATTGAGTGGACAGCTGTCTGTTTAATCTGCATTACCTCAGCGTCCCGGGGGTAAAGGTGGAGGACTGGAGGAGTCGGAGAGGGTTGGAGGGAGGGAGGAGGTCGATAAGAGGAGGGGAGGGGTTTTGAGGAATCGGGGTGATGATGAGGATCCCATCTGCCTGTAGTCTGAGGAGTCTGTCTGTGGGGTCAGCAGGGGAGCATCAGGGGAGAGAGCAGGCTTTAAACCTCGTAGTAACCTTAAAACTATTAACTAGCAGCACAAGTCCTTCAAAAGCAAGAGCTGTGTTTTATCTAAAGGGTCTGGTTAGAATTAAGGCGTCATGAAAGCAAAGTCACACCAGGGTGAAAATCTTTAAGTCTGTAGAGATTATTCCTTGCTGTTAGTAATAACTGTTAATCACTGTAAATATATTATTTGACAGTGTTCATCCACTGTGTGACAGTAGTTTGCTTAGTAAGAGCTGAGCCTCCCAGCATGACTATGCTCCCGATTAAAACATGACTTTAACTTGCTCCCACTTCTATGACCCCTAAAGTGATCACCTTTTTATGTTTTAACAATTAAATGAAGAGCAGTCTTATTATATGACAGCAAGTTAAACCTTTAAACTATTTTCTGTATTCAGTGGTGGAGTGCAACAAGTACATTTGCTTAAGTACCAAACTTCAGTACAAATTTGAGGTACTTTTTACTTTACTTGAGTATTTTAATCTCATGCTACTCTACTTTTACTTTGCTACACTGAAGGAAATATTGTACTTTTTACTCCGCCACTGTTATCTGATGACTTTAGTTACTTTATAAATTAAGATTTTTGCACACAAACCATATCAAAATATACAAGTGCAGCTGAAACAGTTAGTTCATTAATTAGAAAATTAATTGGCAACTATTTTGATAATCATTCAGAGTTGTTTTTTCATGCAAAAACATTTCATGGGTCCAGTTTCTCAAATATGCTACTTTTCCTTAAAATTATTTCAATTTATTAAATTGATTTAATTATCTTTGAACTGAGTACTTTTACTTTTAATACTTGCATTCATTGTCCTGATTGTAGTTATGCATTTTATTTAAGTAGGATTTACAATGCAGCACCTTTACTAGTAAGAGAGTATTTCTCCAGTGTGGCATTACTACTTTTGCTTAAGTAAAAGATCCAAATACTTCCTCTACCCCAGCCCATATTTAAACCATCTTATTTACAAGTCGTGACATTCATTACAGTTTTGGTTAAGGTAGTTTTTACTCAAGCCATACCCAGTGTTATATCTAATCTTAATCAAGCACTTACCTAGACAAAGCAATGTGCAAACCTGATTAATTCCTTTTCGTAATGGGCGCAATTCTAAATCAATATTGGGGGAAAAACCTCAGAGGGCCCCTGGAGGAGAGTACACGCCACTAATCGTGCCCACTGGATGGCACATAATTAGATTCTAATTGGACGATAAGTAATGAAACAAAGCATGAGTGGTTTATCAATATCCCATGAACCTGTGAATGGAATTACCGCAGTCGTATTATATGAAGGTCTAATCAGAATGTACCTTTTTGTGCAGAGTGGACCATTAAGGAGTTGACTTCAGCAGCGCTGCAGGGATTTTGTTCGCTGAGTCTTGTTTTGTCTGTTAAAGTCGCCACGTGTGAGAGGAAAAAGAAGACATGACATTATGATTTTAAAGTGCTTTGTTGGGAAAACTCGCCGATAAAAATGGTTGTTTTCTGTCTTGTGCATACTGACATGTATTTAAGCTGGTTTGTAAGCCGTCTTCTCTTTGGACGGACTGTTGTAACCGCTCTGTATGTTAACCAGGAATCAGTGTCAGCCACTGTCTTACATCAACATGGAGAGCAGCCATGTGTTTCAGTGTATTCTCTGTCTTCTGTTCGCCAAATGTAGTCGGCATATAGATGAGTTTTACGTCCAACCCCAATCCCAGTTGGCCCCATGCAGCGTGTGCCATTTTCCATTTTCCCTTGCTCATTACAGGCAGGGCTGTTGACCTTGTGCTTCTGGTTCATGTACAAGAGCAGATGTGTTGGCTCTGTGGGGCTTAATGGAGAGCAGCAGTACAAGCTATTGTCTGTCGAGGTTTATCAGTCATTAGCCTGATAGCATGCTAAATGTGACACAGATTGCCACAGCGGTTTACTTGCAAAATAAAGTCTGTGAAAGCAGCTCAAACAAAGGGGAGGAAAAGAAAATAATTTGAGGAGGAGAGGACTTTAGTGTCTTTCTCAGAGCCCCCTTGAGTATGTGTCTACTCTGGCCCCCACGTCTCCCTGTAGGACACAGAGGTGACTTTGGAAAGTGATCTGCAGACTGCCGTGCTGGTCTCAAGTGTCGTCATGGCAAGTTACCGGGCAAATGGATATACGCATCCTCATGAAAACCAACAAAGGGATATGTGGTGTATGTACATATTCAACTTTGTATGTTCAAGGGTGTTCTGCAGCAGAGTGAGCTTGTGCTTCAAGAATCAATCTTTATTAAAAAGGATAAGACTGAAGAATTGATTTAATGAATGCGGCCTCATGTCCTGCGGCCACATGTAATCCGCAGAGAATCATTGAGCATGAGCTCAGGGGGACAAAAATGTTCGTAGAAGACTCATAGAGTGGCCTGTAATGATAGTCTCCATATAATCCCATAATTCCTTGTTTAATTAAACTCTGGAGCTGGCCTTGAGACTCCGCCAGCTCTGTTGCTCTTTTGTTCTCACAGTTGTTATTTGGAGGCTAGGTTTGAGTATTCTTTTGTCCACTTATGTTGAAAGATTGGACTGGAGTGAGCTATAAACAGAGATCGGCGCTGTAAAACAATAATTTAGGCGGCAGGAAGTCGCTCGGGCGAGACATGCAGGTGAGCGTTATAGTTTTCATTTGAGCTGAATAACGGAGGGCCTCTGTCAGAAGCAGAAATCTCTTCATACACCCTCTCCTTCAATATCTCCCTTTATTTTCCCTCTCCCACACTTTCTGGACTGTGCATGATGCAATCCAACTAGGCCTGGAGCAACACTGGCACATCACGCCGCCTTGTCAATGTCTCAATGAGGAAATTATGAAAATATGAATTTTATGACATGAAATGAAAAGGGCCATGTAGTTTGAATAGACATGCAGAGGAGGTGAAAATGATGCAATTTTCTAAATTCAGTTATAATGGTAATGTGCAATGGTAATGCGTATTTGCTGTCAAAAATTTCCCTGTCGGCCCGGATTGTACAGCTTTGTGCTGTATCTATATTCCTCGAGCAAAAATTCAGCTTAGTTGAATGCCTAAAAAGTAATGTAAAATATGTTCTAATTCATTTAATGACAGCAGATGGAAACACATGGGGCTGAATGGTTTTGGTGTGATATTGTGTTCTATTTTATACACTTTGGCTGAGCTGTGTATGAGCAGTGTGCCCTGGGCCAATGAGAGAGAAAAGCAGGGTGAGGAGCAGCAAGGTGGCCTGTGCAGATTAACCCCTCTACCCACCGACACCCCCGCTCCCCCTCAGCCCTCTGCCTTCACAGCCTCTGGGGCCCCTCACAGAAGCAGGATTGTGTATCAGGGCCTACTCTATATTAAATAAATATCCACAGATTAAGATAATATTCTCCCAGTTGTATATTCAGAGAGGAGTCGCTGTCATTTGAATCCTCTATGTTGCCAGTCCCGCTCTCCGGAGCAACAAAAGAACCTCCAAAATGTAGATAATGCTGTTAGAGCTCCTTCTCGATCAGCTGCAGCTAACATTTGATGCTATTTTCTACAAACAGTCGTCACTTAATTCACACAAAGCACTCCTTTACTTGATTTCGTTCCATGATCACACAGATGGCCTCTCTGTCTTTTTCTTTTCACCTCAGGTAACCGCACAGACGAGGGTTCGGATGTAGACTCGGAGCCCGACTTGCCCCTGAAGAGGAAGCAGAGACGCAGTCGCACCACCTTCACTGCAGAGCAGCTGGAGGAGCTGGAGAAGGCTTTTGAAAGGACACATTACCCAGACATCTACACCAGAGAGGAGCTGGCTCAGAGGACAAAACTCACAGAGGCCAGAGTACAGGTTAGACATAACAGTGACACCATCAGTGAGACCATATCAGTTATTAAAACATACATATGATGGTTAGTGTTGGGAAGATTAACTTTAAAATGTAATCTAGATTACTAGCACTTTGTTCAAAATGCAATAGGGAATGTAACTTTTAATCTTCAAAGTACTGTAACTCATTACATTTGATTACTTTTCTAACAAATGTTTCCAACTGGGCAATAAAGCTGAAGGTTTGACACCGAGCATTTTGATGCTGACAGCATTTTCACGCTGGTAAACAAGCTTTACACTGTACAGTAATGTTACAGCCGTTTTCTAATTCCAGCAGGAAAATGTTGTTGAATTTCCAGCACTGAAAGGCGTTCTTGTCTGACGTCACGGTCAGCTGCCTTGGCCTTGGCTCGTTGCAGGCATGGCAGACTTGGTTGGTTAGAGCAGTGCGCATTGATTTGATTGGCAGACGAGAGGCAGTGCAGATTCAAACAAGACTACAAAAAACAACACGCAAAATTTGAGCGCATACTGCCAAATGAATGGATCCTGTGTGGACATAGAGACAGCTCCTTGTAAGTCATCCTGAATGATAGATATTTGTCGCAATGGCTTTACTGACCCATGTTGTCTGGAATTATGCAAACAGAAGGCATGACAAAAAGAGCCAAAGCAACAGAATGAATGTTAGATTCTACGCAAATGGAAAGTATTTTGATACTTGATATTTTGATTAGTAACTTTTAATGATTTTTTTTTCCTGTAACTCTAACAGATTACAATTACATTTATTTTGTAATTTAATTTAACATTACACCATCACCAGGGTTAGAAATTAGCATCAGCAACCAGCCAGAAAAACAATGGTAAACTGTTGAGTGGCTTTTAGGTTTTGAAATCCACCAGCCACAGTAGCAGGTGTACAAAAAAGAGATTTCCCAACCCTGCGTTACTTTTAAGTTGATACTTTCCAACACTGATTGCATCAACTAACTGTGCAGAAATGTTAAGTTTTGAAACATCAAAATTTCCGCTTCCAGTCCAATACAAATGGAAGAATTAGTGTTAAAGAAATGCAGCAACTTCAGTTATGTCCCTGTTACTCTGGATAACCAAAAGAACACACTGTAAATTCTCTTCATAGGGACTGTTTCTTTGGCAGAAAGTTCCAGTGTCATATGTTTATCTCCTAAATAACAAAGATGTGTCTTAAAAGGGTGCACTGCAGGAGAGGCAAGCCAAGCAAATATTCAGCCCCCCCCCCCAAAAAAAGAATTTGGAAAAAAGAGGCCCTTAATGGCCACTCATATTGGCGCGTTTTGCAATGACAACTATAAACCTCCGATAAAGGCACTATACATTGCACCACCGCTGCCCCAAAGTAGGGCCCCTTCAAGCTTGGAATGACCTTGATGGGCCTCAAAAGCCTCTGTGCCTTGGGCCCCCCAAGTGTCTAGGATCGCCACTGTTGGTGAAGGCAGAAATCTCAGAGACGGATATCTTAAAACTTGGACAAATAAACCTGAAGCTGTCTGCGTGGCTTGAGGTAAATGAGGAAATGTGTTTTAACTCTACGTCAGGTACTTTAAAAACGTGTAATTTGACTTGTGCTAACTGTAAAAACTCCACCTGCCAACACCAATGTGCTGTGGTTGCTCAGTGCTGAGACTTGTGAAGAAAAAGAGGCTCACACTATGTTTCCCCTTGTGCAGGCCTCGCATGAATCTGTGCTGCCTGAACACCAAATACTGTAATTCCCCTGAACACACGCAAAAAGTATCACGTTTAATACTCTGAAAACGTTCTGTTACCCAAGGCAGTTATTTACTCATCTTTCAGGAGGATGTTGCCCTTGTTACCGTATTGTGCTGTGCATGTATCGCTGCTTATCACAAGCCTCATGTTGGAGATGTTTGAGAGAAAAGCTCTCCATCTTCACACCTCAGACCCAGGATCCTCTCTGTCTGACAGCCCGGGTGCCCTGCAGTTGCATGTAAGATTGAAGGAAGATATGTACAGTAGAGTTATGGCAGCAGCTGTTCTTCCAAAGACGGAGAGAGGGAGGAAAAAAAGAGGAGAGGAGAGAAAGGGAATGCATTCCTGATGGATTTCTCATTTCGGCCTTTGGCCAGGATCTCATCCCATCACTTTCAAGCTCGCCGCTGCTTGTAAAACCCTCCACATATCACACAGGGTTCCTCATCCTCTCCAGGGACCCTATGCCCCGACAACAACATTAATCAATCAGCTGCTAGTAAAAAAAAAAAAAAAAAAGGTCTGGGGCACCCCTCTCCTCTTACCACAGTCGTTCACACTCCCTCTGAACCCCCCAAACTCCTCACCGCATGCTAACTGTTCATCACACTACAAACATGCAGTTGGGGTAACTAATTCCACACATGTCTTTGTCCATCTTGAAACCCCCCAACACGCAAGGATGTCCTGCATGTCTGAGTGTTTAATGCCTCACTCAAGGGAGGAGAAATTTATCTCATGGCTGTTATAACGCAATATATTAGATTTTTGTTAGGGTGTAAGAGGTAAATGTGGACAAGAGGTGGAAGAACTGAAAGCATCAATAATTTCCATTGAAAATCTTGTCTAATACACTCTTATAATAAATATCTAGAGAGCAAATTTAATTTTGCATTTTGTATATTGAGTTCCAACAAGCCTAATAGGGTTTAATACAGCCACATAATTGTCCAAACCACATTTTGTTTTCTTCATTATTAAAGCTTTCAGTAAGTGCCATGTAGAAATGCATCAATCTAGTGCATTTCAAAGTCATCATGGAAACAGAACAAAATCCATTCTTGTATTAGCACCTGAGTATTTCTGGAGCCTGACAAAAATATCTAAACATGAAAGCGTCAGAGAGACAGAGAGAAAGAAGACAGAGTGACTGCTGTGTGTTTGCTGTTAGATAATAGACTTAAATGATGTCATGTGAAAACCTGAGGAATTTGAGTCATGGCTATAATTTGTTAATGCTATTTTCCTCGTAATCTAATTCTTAAAGGCTTTGAAAGTCTCAAAAGGTCAACTCAAACTTAATTTTCGGAGAAGGTTACGAAGGAAGGGCTCTGGTAGCCAAAATAAATAATGCCTAAAGTTGTGCCGCAGTTTGGTGAAGGAAGATTTGGGTCTGTGAATATAACATAAGTCTGATTGTTCAGATCATCTCAAAGGAATCATTGTTCTTCAAGTTTTAAATAGGTTTTCAGTGACTGCTGGATGTACCACGAACATCAACATCTAAGGCCTTTAATGAAGAATTAGATAATAAAAATGAAGTTAATCTGGAGGAATTTTGTTAAAATGTGAATTTGATAGTGTGTGCATGTGGGCGTTATGAAAATGTCCACCAGCTGGGCTTTCACATAGGTGCCCAAAAGGCCCATCACAGGGCAGGAGAGAGGAGACCCTTTGGCCTGAGAGCAAAGCTTCTCCAGCACAGCTGCAATGACGCATCCTCCAGATGTCGTTCGCAGACAAACTGGTGTTTGGGGTTGAGAGGGAAAGTGAAGGCAGGGGGTGTCGGTGCTCCCACAGACTCATATTTTAACTTGGATATGTGTCCGCGGTCATGGTTCTGTGTTACCCGTTTGTCATTAAACATGGTGATAATGTGAAGGGCAGTTTTTTTCCAGGTTGGATTCAGAAGTAAACTGTACTTGTGAGCCACAAACATAGCTGCGATGGCACTCAAGCGCCACAGCCCAGAGCTGTGTTGTAAATTAAAGTGCTAGATTCTGGAGTGATGAGTGTTTGGCTTAGCGCTGACTCACAACCTAAACTCATAAACAGAGCTAACTCCCTTGTGTCTGCCCTCGCTTGCCATTTTAAGACCCTTTCACCATCCATCTTTATCAGCCCTGCTGCCCCTTTCAGCAGAGCTACCAGCGCTCCTTCACCACCGCCAGCCCAGCAATGGTTTTATCACCCCAACTGACAAATTGTGGGATATGATCCGTATCTCTCAGCAATTAGTTCCAGGCTGTCTCAGTGGGAGGGGATACTGCCAAGTCCACCTTCAGTATGTGCTGCGCTGATGCAGTGTGCGCTGCCACTTTCCATCTGATAACCCCTCAGTTTTAACAGCGAGCGGCACAGCCACTCCATGAGCTATTAGAGAAGAGAGCATCATTGTGTCTGCTCCCCCTGAGCAGAGTGGACCAGGTGGGGGTAGCACTGAGGGGAAGGGGTGCAGGCAATAGGCTGCAGGCCGCTGTAAATCAGCGCTCACAGATGAAGCAAATTACATTCTCCTCTATTTAGACTGAAGTTTTTAAGAGAGTGACTCCTGAGTCTCGGCTGAGGCTCATCATCTCAGCACGCCGCCTCCGGCTCACTTTACCGAATCTGTCACATAGATCCTCTTTCATTACCAATAAACATTCTGCATGTAGCTATTATACTCAGTAGAATCTAATAAGGTATAAGCATTGCTTTTTACGAAGCGTGCAAATCAATTTGGTAAAAAGTTTCTCTCTTTATCTGCGGCTTGTGCTGGCCTGTTGGTGCAGTGGAATGAGCGCAGGCAAAAGACCTTTATGTGTACTGGTTTTCATAGCTTTATGTGACAGACCAGTACAGGCACATTCCAACTCACGCTGACGCCTTTAAACAAGTTTTCAAGACAGCTAGTGGAAATATAATCCCATAGGGAGGTATCAGGAGGTACTACACTGTTTCCTGATTGTTATAATATCAGTCGAGTACCAGCGGCAAGAGAGGAAATCACAATGGAGCTGAGTGGTGACAACCAAACCCAACAGGCAACTGTATTCCCGCCAGTATGGGTTTATGTTTCATAAAGGAATAAATAGGATTTGTGTAGATTGTAGGGGAGAAATTGTTGCAATGCATCAGTGTGAATGTTCTAACAGTTTCTTATTATTAGAATTTAAATGACTTTGGTACAGTGCTTCTGTACTCCTGATACTTATCAAGCTAATCCCACTCTCCTCTCAAATTCACACTCCTAGCTACTTTAATTAGCATAGTGCCAGTCTGGAAGGCAAGCAGGGAGGGAATCAGAGAGAGAGAGAGAGAGAGGGGAAAGAAGAGGGGAAGGAGAGAGGAGGAAGAGGAGGGGGGTATTGCGTGGTATGAGACAGAAGAGGATTTGTATGTTGAGGCTGGTTGCATCACCCCTCTGTGTTTTTGTGGATATGAAGTCAGCAGCACATTTTGTTTTGTCATTATCTCGCCTCTTGGTATTCATCTACCGAATGTTGCAAATTGGCTCCAGAAAGGCGTCACACATTCACTGCTTGTCTTTGACAAAATAATTCATGGAGGATTGTCTGAACGGGGAATTCTGAAATATGAGTGATCCTATTTAAGAGAAACAACAGAGAGGTTTTTTACTGCAGTGCAGTGTCACACGTTTACAATGTTTGTGAGTGCGTATTATCACTGATCAGCGATAAGGAAATGCAAAATGCCACTTGATCGCTAGGAATTGATTCTATCGGCTGAGGTGAATGGAAGATTAAAGACAAATGAAGCGATGCAAGCCATCAAACTGGGGGATAAAACTGTGAATGTTTGTTATCCGATTGAGGTTTGCAACCAGACCCTCATCTGCTCTACAACAACCTTCACCCTCCTCCAACTGTGTCTTTCTGCAAGCCTTCCTCTGCTGTTTCACAAGCAGGGCTAAGCTTGACTTCTATAAGATGGGTTACTCCTCTCCCATCTTCCCCCGCCTCCCAAAACTTTCCCCATAACCATTCAGAGATGCAGTGCAGACGTATTCCAAGTGCACTGGATGCTGAGAAACCTTTTAGTCCGTGAAGAGGAAACAGAAGTGAGCCACAAGAATTCAGCGGCACACTTGTAGGTAGATTGGGGAGACATGGAGGAGCGCTGCGGCTCTCTGTACTGCAGAGAATTAAACCGGATTGGGGAGAGCAGAGGAGAATCTATGGTCCAAGGTGACTTTGTGATCAGGTTCCAGAGCGCAGCCTCAAATCCTCAGCTTCAGGCTGTGTGTTAGCCTGTGTGAGAGCGACTGTGTGTATGTAACGTATGCATGTGTGTGATAGCATATGGGCACTTGTGCGCATGTGTGTTGCCACTTGTGTACATGTTTATCCCAGTCTGAGCTGAGAGCCTGACAACTGTCCACTCAGTCAGTGATGTACAGCCATACATTAAAGTGGACACACTGCACACTGACTCATAGGCGCTGCAGTGTGTTTGGTAGATTAGGTGAGTTTAGTGTGTTAACATTGAAGCAGGTCTGAGAATACTGTAAATTATAATAAATTATGATCATACCCTTTTACCCGATTATGTCTTTCCTAGCAGCTGATGGGATTGTGATCAACCCTCTCCCCTTGATATATTATTTGAAGTCAACTAAGTCGCAACAGCAAATACATTTTGAGAGAAATGCAGGCTGGATTACATCTTCTAAATACTAAAAGAGTAGGCCAAATGTTTACTGACAATTTATTTCATTTGTCTTCCCCATAGTATCTGCTTATACCAATGAAGGGAAGATTGAATCATTTTACAGCAATGTTTAACCACTCTCAGTACTTGGTTAGGGTTAAGGAAAGATCAAGGTCTTGGTTTAATATTGATAAAATTAACAGCGACTTGAAGTTCGTGACATAAAGTATTCAGTTTATTAATGTTTAACTAAGCCACAATGTTTGTGCGGCAGAGAAACAATTACAAAACACCCTTTAGCATCTGTATGAGACGCACAGCGGTCTCCTTGGTAAAACACATAGTTAATGTTCTAAGTAACAAAACTTTTTCATTAGGTTTAAAAAAATATCATGGTTAGAGTTATAGCTATAAGCAGGCCCAAAATATTAGGCTCGACCCTACATGAACCCAAGCCCAAACCACGGCAGCAGCTTTGGGCCCAAGCTGAATTAAAAACCCAAGTTTCCATTGTAAAAAAAAAGAGAGAGAAAAATGTATATACCAGGTCCGTTCGGTTAGATGCAATGTAACATGAAGTATGTAACTTAGGTTACTCAGTTAAAATAAGTCAATGTGGACTTTTGGTTTTACACGGTACATGAAACAGCAGTTTCCTGCGTGAAAGCCCTGTGTCTGTTTGACCAATCCATGTACCCCAGTCTCATCCCTGTGCAGACTTTCTTGCTCTGCCTCAGCACTCAGTACTTTTGTCAGTTGCTCTGGGTGTCTAATATTGCTGCAGATGGGTTTCGACTGGAGTTAGTTGCTAGCCCAGGGCTCCTTGTGCGTCGGTATCAGATGCCAAGGGGCGAGTAAACTTTATAGGCAAACTGATAGAGATTTATAAATGTATGTTTAAACTTCAGTGTTACGAACAATGGAATCATATTAGACAAATTATTTTTGCAAAGAAAGTGTCTAACACTGTGGAGGAGCAGCTAGAAATAATTTAATTTCATCATCGTCAACATTAGTAAAGTTAAGAGCAGGATCAAAACTGAAAAAGCAACATTGACAAAAGGAAAGTGGTAAAAAGCAAAAAGAGCGGACTTGAGCGTTTAAGTGTTTTGTGTCTGCCATGATGGAACACCTCCTTCCTAAGCTTGGATGACAACGGGGGAAGGAAGTTAAAGTGAACATAAAAGAGGGGTGGGGTGAGTGGATGAGGTCGGAGGTGAAGTGGCACTGCGGGGTGGGGTGATGGGGAGTGTGTGGAAGAAAGGGGTGTGCCCCCCGTGCCCCCCTCCCCTGGGCCAGGCAGCTGTTTGTCTGGCCCAGTAGGAGCTTAGTTCAGACCTTGGACCACGCTCCACTACATCCCAATAGCAGAAATTTCACTGGAGCCACTCACCACATTTGTTTTGGAATAGCTAATTGAGGGATTCAAACGTGGTCTTTGGAGGCGATCGGGCTTGAGATAAAGATTTCCTGTTGGTTTTCCAGTTGCATGTTTGAGGTTTGCCTGACACAGTCATCGCCTGTTGCTTCCCATTTTTCATTTTAGACTAAACCAAGCTATAGACCAAAAAAAAAAAAAAGAAGTCACCTGGTCTTTGCAGAGGCAGCGACTGTGTGAGAAAAGAAGCACATTCAAATTAAGATCTCTGTTGGGCTGAGATCCCTTGTAGGCCTATACGAGTTTATATGTATGTTTGTGTGTACAAAAAGAGGCAGACCCCGAAAAGCAGTGAGTATGTCGCTGTGTAAGTCCCCTTGAAAGTGTCCCTCTTTAAGACCTGTTTAAAAGGGACGCCCCCTCTTTGTGTCCACTGTTCTCCGTGGCGTATGGAGGGGCTTTTGTCCCCCTCTTTCATGTGCTCTCACAATAGCCCGGGCCGTTTGAAACACAACAGTAGATGAACTGCGCTGACAGTGTATTAAACTCTGATGAATTGCCTGTGCGAGGCATAGATCAATGTCCTTCAACCCTTAGCACACAGTGAAGCCCGGGCCTTGTCTTGGTTAAATGGAACAGGTTGCTGGCTCTTTTCAAAAGCGCCTGATTATATTCATGTTTTGTTGAAGCAGAAGCCTTTTTAAAATGTGTAAATCTTTGCGGTTCAAAAGAGTCCTATTTTTTCCCCTTTTCATTCAGGGAATTGACATTGTGTGTCTGCGCTTTGGTCGCTGCTCGTTTTGTGAGTAGTTTTTGCTGTTTGCAGCCTCCGCGTCTTGACTCCAAAGTTAAAAACAGTTTCTCTCTCTTTAAACGGACTTTTAAAGCTTCAAAAACAACCACATTAAAACAGCACAGCAGCAGTTAATGTTGCTGAACGTCTCCAGATAAGTGATGGCCTCTCTTAAAGCGTCCGATAGCTTCACAAACATACTTGAGGTGTGTGATGTGGAGGCTAGTGGCCTACCTCTGACCCTTAAATGACTTCTCCCCTCTGAAGGGGGCTTAGGGCAGCGTGTTTACACAGATCACAGCTTCAGCCACTTAAGAACAACAGGGACGGACCACTGAGCCTCTATGGCAGCTCCCACAGGGACTCTCTCAGCTACCACCAGCACCAGCACCACTAGCACTAACTGGCAGATTAATCACAGGTGGCAGCAGCCAGCAGACTCCACTGAGAGTCAAATGCTCACAGCACAAATATGAATGGAGTTTAAATAAAACAAAAACAACTTGTAACCTGCAGGAGCTCAACATTCAGAGCTGAAAATGACTAAAAACACACAGAGATCTGATTTGAAGTTGTGTGCTCTTCCTCTCAGGTGTGGTTTAGCAACAGGCGAGCTCGGTGGCGTAAACAGGCCGGCGCCAATCAGCTAGCCGCCTTCAACCACCTGCTTCCTGGAGGCTTCCCGCCCACAGGGATGCCAACTTTACCCACGTACCAGCTACCAGAGTCCAGCTACCCCAGCACCACACTATCGCAGGGTGAGACAAAACATTTCCATCCAGTATGCTCTGTACTTTGGGTTTAATCTAATTTTGGTAAAGATTACATTAGTCCTACTTATTTGTGGTATGCTATCTATATTTTATGTTCATGTTAATAACATTATGAATTATATATAAACCATGTGAAGCATATAAGAGCCGTGCAGCAAGTAGTTATGTTTACAATCACATCTTTGTCACAGTAGAACAGAAGCAAGTCTTTACTTCTTTTCTTGTGCGGGTCATTTCTGTCCTTTGCAATATTTTTAATGCATAAAGAGATTTTTTTTTATGGTAATGCATTTAGAAAGAAGAACACTTAATGCATGACTTATGACTGTGAGTGTGAGGCTGTCGTTTGAGGATTCTTGTTTAGCCTCAGCACAGAATTTTAAGTGTTTTCCCCTCGATTTTCATTCACCTGTTTATGTTGTTCTCGGTGTCAGACGGCAGCAGCACATTGCACAGACCCCAGCCCCTGCCTCCATCCTCCATGCACCAGGGAGGCCTGACTGCTGACAGCAGCTCTGCTTACGGCCTCTCGTCCAATCGCCACGGCTTCTCCAGCTACTCCGATACTTTCATGAGCCCCTCAGCATCCAGCAACCACATGAACGCCGTCGGCAACGGGCTGTCCCCACAGGTCAGTCCGACAAGTTTTACTTCAGTGTTTAACATCCCCACATATAGGTAGCGCTCACATTCATCAGTCTACCACCTCCCCTCCTCCTCCTCCTCTCACTCTTCAGAATATGTAATTGTATTTGACTAAAATTAAAATTCAGAAACAGCATGTTCAGCAAAATAACTGCCAGTGTGGGCTTTTATGTTCGCCTTCCAAAGCCCTGGATTTATTTTAGCTACTCTAAATTGCTACATTTGTAAAACAATTGGATTAACATCAACAAATTAAAATTCATCTTGATAGTACCGCAAGTGCTCAAGCTGCTCCAAACAGCGGTTTCGACTTTCCTGGGACATCTAAATCCTTGCGCAGCGCAGTGAGAACACATGCAGATGAAATAATTAGCTAAAGCTTATAAATGTAGACCCATAATCTTCTTCATGTAATTGTCTGCAGCTGGAAGGCTCCAGTGCTATGTAGCGATTTTCTTCATCTCTTTACTGCTTGATTTTCAGGCAGCTCCATGTACAGAGTGACAGAGGTGATGTGCTCTCTATGTGTGAGGTTTTCTCACAGGTTTGGCCACTTCAAGCGCTCTTGTGCACTCCTGTCATGTTAGAGAAGAACATTTCCCAGGCTAATTAGGTTTCTTGGTTTCCTAATTGCAGTTTAAATCCCTAAAATATCCACTCTTCCCATTCTCCTGTGCGCCGTCTTAATGTGTGACACAGTATGTGCAGGTTTGTTTGCTTCCTCTTCTGAAAAAGCTCAGGATTTCACATGTTAACCTCTTTGGACACCTCCATTAATGAGCGTTTAAATGCGACTCTATGGTAAGGGTTGAGCTTTAAGTAGCACAGAATGAAAAATGATTTGTATTGATGCAAATCGTGTGTACGGAGTGAATTATACACAATTACCCATCAATACTGGCCAGTCTTGCCCACCCTCACCAACAAGATGTGGTTAACAGGCAGAAAATAAGATTGAAATGGTGTGTAAAGAGTTGAAAATGAATTTCAATGCTGCATTTGTCCACAATTACCCCGTCGTTCACACGTGTTTTATTGGGAGTTTTTTTTTTTTTTTTTCTTCAAATATTTCTCAAAGCAGATTGGAAACATTCTTGGTATTACCCTCTTTCTTCAGAGAAGAAAGAATTAAGGATTTTGTGACAAAAAAGAGATTTTCTCTCCTGCTGGAGCGACGGAGGATAACATGGAGGCTCACAGCGTGTTTGATTGTTAATCGTGGCACAGGGGCTTTAACTGCTAATGCTCTCACTGCAAACCTGCAGAAAAACACCAGGAACATGGAGTCGCTTTTTTTTTTTTTTTTTTCATTAATGGCTCTCTCTAATACTGGCATGGGGTGCACTGTCGCTTTCTCTCCCTCTCTTCACAGGCATTCAAGAATGTGTTGGGATATTAAACATTTCCTGTCATAGTGAGGATTAGGACAGGAGCCTTTGGGCAACTGTACAGCCTGGATTTTCACTATTCAATTACTCTATCAAGTGGGTTTGATTAAAGTCTTTTTTTTTTTTAAAGAACCCACCTGAAATGCATTTTTATTTGTTTTTTAATTCATTTATTTATTCAGAACTTAAATTGTGGATTTTTATTTTTTTATTTTTTTGGAGGGGGCATATGCATGCAGTGTGGATGTTTTGATGTGTCACACCATGTTTGCACTGCACAGAATTGAAATGTATTGAATGCATGCAGAATGCTGTGTGGCATTCCTATCAGTCTCTCAGCATGGAGATGAATGTTCCCACTGATAGCAGAATCAGAGTTCACTCTGTGGTGCAGCGTCCTGCTGGGCTGGCCAGCCCCCATCTCTCTCACTCTCTTCACAAACATGCAGCTATCCACCTAAAACTCACAACACAGAAATCTCACACAATAAACACTAAGTTTACCTCGTCCAAGTCAGACCCTGTTTTGTCTTTTTGCATTTAAACAAATTTCAATCAAACGGCGAATTAGCCTCAGCTTCATAAAATTATCGACACACATTCGCCAGTTTATTTCCAACACGTTTTTACTCTCCTGTTTTCCCTTCCCTGTAATGGAAAAAAAAAGCAACACAAAGAGACTCTCTATCGAGATGGAAATGAGAATTTGATATTGTAAGTTACAGACAGCATCTGTTTGCAGGAGATATGCTTGTGCATTGGTATGTGCAAGCTATTTCTTCAAGTGTCTGGCATTGATGGCCTAGCGCTCGCTGTAAAGATTGACAAAAATTCTCTGATTCCCAGTAAATGGGCTGCGGTGGCGAGGTGCCAAGTCTGTAATGGAATCCTGCAGCGTTCAGCAGTCCCGACAGGAGCTCGCGTCCATCCCAATCCCATAACCTATCCCGACAGCACACATTTTCCCATTACAGGCGGTGGAAAAGCCGTCCGCACTCAAACTGGTTGCTGTCATTGTGGGATATACAACGTGTTTGGGCTGGTTGAGGGAGGCAGTGTATTAGAGGGGTGGTGAGAGTGAAGCTGTGCATGGCTGGGCAAAAGGTATGAAACCAGAAGTGTGTTTTGTTGTTGGTCTTGTTTCATTTAGCGGCACAGCAGGTGTTGGAAAGAGGAAAAGGCAAGGGCACGGAGGACAGGCATTCCAGTATTTTCTATCTATCTTTACCTGAAGATTCAAGCTTATGTCTGCTCTTTCATTATGGGCGATTTAATTTTTAATATCCCATTTGAAGCAGGCCATTGTTTCAGCCTCATAAATGCCCATCATGATGCTTCGAATATGAATTTCGCATACAGACTAGAAAACAAGCGAGATTTGCTGTGGACAGACAGTTTTTCTGTAACTGAGAGGGCATGCTTTGACAGCCAACGCGCAGTCATCTATTAAGAAAATAGTATATTTTCAACAAACCCTGGTAATATAAAACCCTAAAGAGCCTTTTAGATACTTTTCAAATGATTCTTTGAAGCAGCGTTCATGGGCATTGGATTTGTGGGGAGACATTTGGGCTGAATTCCTCATTATTGCATGACAGGGACACCTGCTGGGAGAGGAAAGAAAACAACTGCACTGACTGGAGAGCTGAAGCCAGGCAAGAGGAGCTCAGTGGCAGAGCTTGGGTTTCACTCCTCTGAGAAATTTCCAGAAATAATGACATCAGGGAATAATAAAGGCATTTCTGTTGCAGAGTGTAAGTGGGGAAAGCACTGTTGAATGCTGTGCAGTGATGTTGTGTGGCATTCACAGGTTATTCGGAACGATACTGAGATGTGATAGGGAAAGTGGGAGCTCAAAGGTTTGACGGCTGGAGATTTTATTTCTGTTTTGATGAAGGAAGTTTGCAAAGTTTTGTGAGGAACTTTTTTTTCTGTTTTGCAGTTTTATGAAAGTGTTGTGTGTTTTGGAATGACAAGGATGTGTGTGTGTGTATCTGAGGAGGGCCTTTGGGCTGTGTGAGTGGGCCGGGCCTCCACACATACACACACACACATACACACACACACGTACACGGGATCAGAGGCAGAGCGGCTCTCACCCCTGCCTCCCTTTGATCTGTGTCCCCAGGCCTGCCTGCCCGCGCAGCGCTGCACCGTACCACGCACGCTGACACCATGCTCACCAGCGACTCCCCACAACTGTCTGAGAGAGATAAGCCAGGGGAGACTCCAAACTGTGCTGCTGCTCTTCCATTAGCTAGCGCAGACGCTTCTTTTAAAAAACGGGATGAATTATTTTTAAGAAGCAAGCTCTGCCGTTGCCAAAAAAAAAAAAAAAAAATGGAGAGGGGAAAATGTACGGAACAATCTGGAGCTCTGGCTTCATTCCGCCTCCCTCCCTGACTTCTAACAAGACATTCTGCACCTGAATACCAATGAGAGGGGGAGATTCATGTAGTCCCCCACATTATTAAAACTTGGGCATTAAGCCTCTCACCGGGCACTGTGTCAGCTGGCAGGCTCCACTGACAACAAATCAAAGGGGATGAGCACATAGCCTGCATTCATAGCTCAGCCACTCGCAGAGCAAGAGGGGGAATACATACTGGTTAATTAGAACTCCCATTAAAACAAATACTGTTTCAATTTGGCAAGTATAAAAAAAGATGTAAGAGGCTTTCAGAAAAAAGAGACCTGCTGTTGGCAGCTGCCAAGAAAATCCAGGGACTGTAAATCATATCCACTGGCTATACTGTTTCTGCACAGATTATTAGTGTTTGCTGTTGTTTTGCAACACTTTTGAACTCTGAGGAAAGATTCTGCGTCTGTGACACCAGAAATGTACCTCTGCACACATCGTGGTCGTCGTTGGCTCTGCGTCTTCTGTGTGCATCTTGGTTTGTTTCTGCAGCTTGCAGAGACTTAATACCTGCGTGGACTGTAGCTTTTGTGACATAACTATACAAGGTGTAGGTTTGGTTTCGACATTGGAGGGGCACACATGTGAAATGAGAGGTTTGGGGATCCTCCGCCAGGAAATTTTGAGCGTCTAACACTTAATTTGCTGCATTCTGGTAAATGTTTATGCACCATATGTGGTTTTTCTGCATCGTTACATGGTGTAAATGTCTTTAATTTGGTTAAAACAAACGTCCTTGTCTACTTTAGTGTTTTATTGGCGGGGGAAAATGCACGTTCTGAATAATGACGGGTTCGTGTCCCCTGCGTTCCTCCTGATAACTACACCCATCTAAGTATTAGTTTTTTCTCAGCTTTATGGCACTTTACAGAACCAAAGACTGCGGCTTGGCTGCAGCTTTACACACAGGCCTTATTTGCACTGAGACAGTACCGCAGATCACTAGCCATCTGTATACCTGAGCCATTTGTTGCTCCCTCCGTCTCCCGAGCACCCGAGTGAAGCCATTTTCTTTCCCATTCCAAAATATTTTTGGTTGGAGCTTTATGTATTCATAATCTATTTTTCACCTACCAACCTTCCTTCCCTCCATTTGGCTTTTTGTCATCCCATGATGCCTTGCCAATAGTGCTTTGCTCTCCCTTTCTCTCTCCCTTTCGCTCCCCACCTTCCCTCTCTTGCTCCAACTCTCTCCCCTGGAGAGGCAGCTCTTCTCCCTACGCCCAGATGAAAGGCTATGGCGGACAATAAAAATGCTATTTAAATGCAAGGGTGTTTGTGTGCGGGTGAGAGATATTTCCTGCTGAAAGTGAGCTGCTGCATCCTGATAAATAGTAAATATAAGGGAATGTGATTTACATTTATCTTGCAGAGGCAGCCAATATGAATTTCAGTAAATCCTAGAAGATGGGGATTTAAGGAGGAAAATGACTGAGACTGATTCACATGCTGTGTGTCCCACGCAGTTGAAATGCCTATAAGGTGGAGAGTGGTACTGCCTTTATTAAAGTATAGGCACAGACATCGATCCTATCTAAAATACCTATTACACACGGACATGCACCGTGTGTCACATGCTCATCTACGGAGATTTTCAGCCTCATACATAAACAATTTGAAGGTGACTTGTATTGAAAAAAATAATAGCAATAATAAGAATAGTAATCATAATAATAAAATGCAGTGTGACAGGAGGCTGCCAGGCAGGTGAAGTGTCTGCAGGGTATACGCTGGGTGACCCATCTCCGGGTCAAGGGTCAGGGTGCAGGGGGTTATGGGACGGCCAGGGAAGAAGGCGGGCTGGTTTGCTGTGAACCTGTCCTGCTAGCCGGAGGTCTCGGGTTGTTGTCTAGCTGCATGTGGTTCCTCTTAGTTCCAGATGCCACTCTGACAGGTGCATAGCTGTGATTAATACTCCCTCTGACTTCTTCTCTCTCTCACGTTTTCTCATTCTGTCCCTCCTTCCTCCTGTCTCCTTCTGCATGTCCCTCACTGGTTCCTTGGTCCTTGCTTCGCTGTGCTCGTGACCTCTTTGCGAAGTTGATGTAACGCTCACAGTTTGCGTTTAAAATAAAATAAAAAAGGCCAGAAATATGAGTATCTACTGCCAGCATGCTTCATTGCATGTGTCTCTTTCTCTCTCCTCCTCTCTTCCTCCTGACAATAAGATGAGAATATGGGAGGTGGTTGGGTCCTCAGCTGGTTGTCTCATGCAGCAGCTCTCCCCGCTCAGTCTCCAGCTGAGAGCTATTTCACTATTTATTTACATGTAATTATGGCTATGAGGTGCAGATATTAACACTGTCAAGAACAATTTGACCTGACATTTTTCACTAGACCTGGCCCCTGCTGTTTTTAGCAAACAACCCCCGCCCTCCTCCTCCTCCTTCTTCCTCCCCCCTTTTTCTCCTCCACTCCCTCGATCCGCCTCGCTTTCCTTCTGGAGCTGCTCCCTCACACATACATACACACACACACACTCACATACACACAGGCCCTGCCTCGCTGAAACCACTCTCCTGGAATCAGAAAATCTGCCGTTTAATTTAGAAGAGGCGTTGGTGCAAGGTGCGGAGAGTTGAAGTCTGTGTGTGTGTGCGCGCGCACGTGTGTGTGTGTGCACTTTGAAGGGGCCTCTCTTGTTCCCAGTGGCTGAATCCATCCCATAGTTACTCAAGCATATCACTAGCAGAGAATAGAGGATTGCTCCCCACACGTTCTCCAATTGCAGTCCAATAGACGGCATATTAACCTCTGGTTAGCGCGGGGCCAAGTTTATAGCTTATACTGAGGGATGTTTAGGAGGGAGGGAGGGAGGGGGGGCGGGCTCGCTCCAGTTTGAGCAGCTGCGGTGTCTTGAACACTAAAACTAGCACGAGCTAAAGTGAGCTGGAAAGGATTTAGCTTAATGAAAATTTGCAGTGAGAGACAGAGAGGAGAGGCATAGACCAGCCTAAAATAAATATTTCTTTTCTCCACTTGTTTCGGCGTCCTTTGTACGCATGAACGGCTTCACGGGGAGAGGAGACACAGGCGCAGGATGGCTAACATGTTGTGAGGACTGACAGCTTGTTCCAGTGCCCACTAATCGTCCTCATCTGTGCCTGACTTGTCAGTGCCCAGATTCTGTCAGTGCCAATCAGCCAATTAATTGAACACAATTAGCACCCCACCCCAACCCCCCCACATACGCACCACATTCTTCAAAGGCCCATCTCTCTCCCTCCAGCACCAGCCCTCCCCACCCCCGCCCTTCCTCCCCATTCTACCTCTCATTCTGCCTCTGTCTCTTCATCCTATGGTCGCTGGTGGAAGACACTTTTCAGTTTTTATTAATGTGCCGCGGCCAATTAACGCAGTGGCATGCAGGCCAGAGCCCGTCATCTGCTGCCTGCCACCATCCCGGCTGTCTGCTGCGGCCCCACGCCACCCCTCGCGCCACCTCCACCGTGACCAAAACGCTTTAATTCAATTTATGCAATCACTGTTATTTTTAAATAGTCATTTTGTCTGCTCAGATGAGGGGCCTTACTGCCCGCTGGGCCGGCCCTCTCATGTGAGGGATGGGGGAAGGGTGGGACGATGTGGGAGCAGGAGTCGACTGACTCGATGGGGTGGTGGGGGGGACCATGATATTTTCATTTGTTATTTATTCCTTCATATTTGTTAAGTGTCAGGTTATTAGATGTTTGGATTTGAGGGATCTGAAGCAATTAAAATTAAAGTTAAAAGAAAATATCTAGATTTTTCTCTGCATGTAAACACAGTATCTTTATAAATATATTCTGGCAGTTGTCAAAGTCAGACACTTTCCAGACAGTGGATCTGTGCGACTCCCAGGTCACAGAATTAAGCAGTATATTCTCTTCCTGTAATCACACCCTCAGGACTGGCCTTCAAATATTGATCTGAAATTCAGTGTCATCACTGTGGATCTTTAATCACTCCGTGCTGAAGCGAGTATCAGCCGGGCAGATCTGCTAAGGTGCAAGATGCTATTCTGCAGCACTCAGATAACTTACAGACATTTGGAGTGCTCATTTTTCCCTGCCTGCCCCGGTGACCTCTGCCTAACTTAAAGGTACATCTTGGGGGCATTTTGATTTGGGCAGAACAGGGTGCTATCGGTGACAGAGGAACTAATCCAGTCTTGCGCAGATTAAGAGTATTTGTGGAGTGGGGTGTGTTGGCGCTGGCGCCGGGAATGGAACAGAAGGGGCTCCTATCAGCTCTCCAGGCAGGCTAGCCCTCAGGCCAGCGCAGTCCTACAGGAGTCTTTGTACTTCCCAAAGCCTCCACTTTCCTCTCACTCACTCTATATCACTTTCTCTTCCCTCCTCTGCCCCCCCTCGCCCTCTTTCTATAGGCTATCATATTTTCATTGCCCCATTTCCTCTCTTTACATTTGTGAATTGTGTTGTTTTAGTCCAATGTAAGAGTTCATGTGTCCAGTTATTATCGTCAGGTGCTTGATTGACTCAAATATCTTTTTTTTTAAGTATAAAACATAAATTCTATTCATTTAAATAGTGCAAGAGATACTAGCAGTACATTCTAAAAGTGCAATAACGCCAACAAGTTTTAATAAACCAAATCGGGCTGTCACAGCTCATCTACACTCTGTTTCTTTGCAGACTTTTCCCCCTCTTCTTTTTGTTTTTATTTTTTTCTTGTATCACTCTCAGTGTTTCTCTGAGCTCTCTCTCCGCCACATTGTTTTATTCTGGAAAGAAATCCAACAAAGAACATCTCGTCAAACATTCGCGCAGACAAAAAAAATTGTAATTTGACTGTTGAAGAAATTAGGGAGGTATGAAAGGGCCTCTTTTTGTGTTTCAAGTGCGCTATTTATTTATCTGAAAGGATGCACATTGTATCAATTTACACTCCCCCCATTCACTTCGCCACAGGCTGGAGGGCTCAGAAGTTGAGAGAATTAATTACTTTTTTATTATTATTTATAAAGTAATCTATCTGTAGAGAGGGAGCTGGAAAAAGGAGAAGGAGAGGGTGAGGGGAGGGGGGGTTAGAGAGGCAGGGAACGCCCTGGAGCATTGTCCTTTAAACTAGGTCCTGGCTCACATTATCTCCCAAACCAGCACTCACACAACGTCAAACAACAAACGAACTCTGGGCTGCTGAGGACGCTGTATGCAAGGGAAGAGAGGGAGGTGGGGGGAGAGGAGAGGAGAGGCGAGAGAGAGGGAGGGAGGGAGGGAGGGAGGAAGTCGTCTCTGCGAGAGTGTAAAGAGCATGTTAGGAAAAATAATGTGGTTGTTAGGATTTTTTTTTCTCAACTCTTAAATTTTACACTTATTCAAACTCCACAAGTCTTGTTTAATGCACCTGTGTGTACACTGAGAGGAGTAATTTAACACTCGAGTGACGTCCTGGTGCACCAGACCCCGTTCAGTGCAACTCCATCAAATATTGCATCAACAATTACCTTCAAAAAAACACATTCATGTCAAGCTGCGTGCATGTTATATGTATAAAAACCTTAAAAAACAAAAAGCTTTTTACTCCTCTCTGAGAGTGAGTTTACTGACTTGGAGTTTGTCAGCAGGAAGCGTGCCAGAATTTGAGATCTATAAAGTTTCATGTAGCAACAGAGATATGCGAGGGTATCCAGCTGCAAATGTTTTTTTATGAGCTTATATGACAAAGTATCATTTAACCCCTGAATGTGAAGTGAGAGGAGTTTATGGGGACATCAAAGCAGCAAAGCCAGGCAATTAAAACTGACCCATGGAAAACATGAAATACTGTAGATGTGGGTGGAAGAAGACAACTTAAGCCCTGTCTTCTAGAATCGATGTTTATCTGCAACTAATTTGAAACAGCAAATACGTTTTTAACACTTTATATTTATTGCTTTTACCAAGTGTTATAAAAAGGTAGGGAAAAAAAGGGTTGTCCAGATTGCCATGTCTCTCAGAAGCTATTCATCCCTGTCCATTTCTCCCAGTTCTTTCGACATTGCTCCTCTTGGGTCCTCATCCTGTGGGTTAACAGTTCCACATCATGTCATTCCTTCACAATTTTCACCCATTCATCTTGTGTCGGTGGTTCTGCCTCGTACCATCTCCTCTTGATGGCCTTTTTACACGCTGCCAATAAGATTTTCAGTCGCTATCTGTCCTCTCTTGACACAATTCCTCCTGCCATACTGCCTAAGTACAACACCACGTGTGATCTCGGTATATCATAAACCAAATTTTTTAATAATAACCATATTAACCCAAAATGGTTGTGCTATAGACAGCTATTCGCTCTTAATTTGTGGTGTAATAAAGAATCTAATTATATCTTTTGACAGTGCTCTCTGCAAATAAGGAAATATGTTTTTGAGGGAAACGTACTGAACATTATCCAGGCAGCCACAACAATGTAATTACGAGAGTAGTTTGGTTACATACAAATGTAATTTGTAGGAGACAGGGTTGCTGAGAGGCTGAAGTGACTCCAAGTTTCCAACATAGTTGAACCTGGAGCTCACCTTCTCCCCTCTAGTAAATTTCAGATCATTAAGTCTTCTGGGAGATGGACGACCGAAGGACAGCGACTTCCTCACAGATGACAACACTTGTTAGACTCTAAAGTGGCCGAGCCAAGCTAATTCGCTAAAATAGCAAAGCTGTCGCAATGTCAACGATAAGAAGTCATTTTCTTTTGAGGAACTTTTATGAGCATGAATAATAATCGAGCCAATTGTTGGCTATTCTATTTCATAAGGAAGCGATGGAATCAAGCTTCAATTAACCAATGACTAAAATGGACTCATGCCCTCCAGCTGTCTCTCTCAGGACACTTAACAAGCTCAACCCCCCCCCCTCCTCACTCCTTCACTCTCAGCCATCACAACCCATCAGGACATACACTCCTCTCATCCTTCTCAGAGTGTGCAGCTCGGCTCCATATGGGAGGAAGCATCACATGTGTCCGGCATGAAGAGGGCCATGAATCTCCCTCTTATGGATACATGTCACATGCTTTGTCCGCAGATGTGGAGGGGATGGAGGGCTGGTTGGGGGGGGGGGTTTCCATACTGATAGAATTAACATGTGGAAATGACTAACCAGCTTTTATGTTTCTGATGTGCTTCATATTTCCTGGGAGGCCTTTTCTAAAGATATGATTAATTTGCAGAATATGGTTAATTTTCCCTCGGTGGGATCTTCCTGGCCTAGCGCATCATTTGTGGACTGTTTGGCTCGCCTGTATGTTTGCAGCGTATGTGTGTGTGCGTGTGCGCATGTGTCCGTTCATGTGTGCATGCATGCAAACATATGTCTGCGTGTGCATCACCCCTGTGTAACCACCTCCATGATGGGCTAATTGGTTTAGCAGCCAGGGGGCCAAAGGCCAGTGCAGCATAGCAAAACTCAACATGAACCTGATGTTGAAGGGAAGGCTGCCCTGCTATAGGAGGGAAGCATGTGTGGGACAATTCCCTTTTTACCACCCCCCCTCCCACACACTCGCACACACTCCACTTTCCTTTTTCACTTAAAGAAACTCGCAGCATAAGAAAACTAAATTCTTCACAGTGTTCTGGGCCGCTGTGCTTCAGACTGGGGTAGCACTAGAGGTAATCTCTTCCATTTTAACATATTTTGAGACCTTCTTCTGACGAGTGTCACATGCTATTACATTAATCTAGAATATTGAATTGGAAGCTTTTATGCACTATGAATAATATACACACTGTGATATTCAAGCGAGCCTCAACCTGCAGTATCAGCGGGCCCCTCAGTAAGGTTTGTGGAGCCTACTTTGTGTGGGGATCTGAGGGGATCATTTACCAGTTCCAACTCCATTACTATTCATGAGATGGGTAGGCTAGGGGCGAGGGATTAGGGACTCCCTTGGTGCTTGTTGTGCTGTAGGCTCGGGCTCAGGCCTCAGGCTCCGGGACAGGGGCTGTCTGGCACGGATGGTGGGTCTATTATCACCCTGGGACCCTTCTGTCCCACAGCAGAACACTTACTGGCAGCGCCAGCTAATGGAAACAGTCTCTCTTGTTCCCTTTCTCCTTTTTTTAACCTCATCACCCTCCTCGTATCCTTCCCCCTGCTCTTGAAAAAAAAATGGACGGGGAAGTTTTTCCCTTTCCCTATTTCAAAGTTGAAATGGTATATTTCTATTGGCATCTTTACCGTGAAGTGCTAGGATGGCACTATATTTGCAGAAAAAAAGTACTTTCCCTCAACTCTGTCAATGCTTTGATCCTCAATTTTCCAAATTTCTAACATCCTCCGTTCCCCCTTCCCCCCCAGGTGATGAGTATCCTGAGTAACCCCAGCGCCGTACCCTCCCAGCCCCAGCACGACTTTTCCATTTCCCCCCTGCACAGCAGCCTGGAGAGCTCCAACCCCATCTCAGCCAGCTGCAGCCAGCGCTCTGACACCATCAAGAGTGTGGACAGCCTGGCTTCCTCCCAGTCATACTGCCCCCCCACCTACAGCGCCACCAGCTACAGCGTGGACCCTGTCACTGCAGGCTACCAGTACAGCCAGTACGGCCAGAGTGAGTAAACCCAGCGTTAACATTTATACACTGTGCGTTTGTTTTCAGCTCCAGTTGTTGTGCTTTTGTCTTTTTATGTCCAAACCAGACTCAGTCCTTCATGTCCTCCGCTTAAGTTGACCACATTTAAAACTCCCAGGCAGCAGAGCCTCCTGACCTTTGCACCCCGGTTGGTGGAGGCAGACACGTGCTCTTGATAAAGACCCCCCCCCTCACACCACCAACACCACCACCATCCTCCTAGAGAGCTGCCTTAGTCACACCCCACTCCACTTGGATGGGAAAGAGGAGAGGGCCACTTCAAAGAACGGCACACCCTCAGGGGCCACAGTGTCCTCTTGCCCACCTCTCTCCCTCTTTCCCTCTTTCTCTCTTCCCCATCACACACACACATACACACACCCTAAGGGCAGGAAAGAGTTTGCTTTATTAGATTAGCATAATTGACTGATGCTGTCACAGCCATTCATAAGAGGTAAAATGAAGCACACTTCCCCAACAAGCCAGCCCGCGCCAGCTAGCCCACATTTGTTTGTATTTATGTGCAGCTTCTCGTCATCATCTGCTGCATTGTGCATCTTTTTTTTTTTTTTTAATGTTATTTGTGTTGTGGCGCGTGAATGCACGTGAGCGCGTGCCAACCCGTCACGTTTTTGTGTGTGCGCACCAGTGTTTTGTCAGCAAGCGAGAAACTGATGGCAGTGCGGATGTGAGCTGATGTGAGGTTAATTAAGATGGTGATTGAGCACAGTAGATGGGTAATGAATGGAGGAGAGAGGAGAGAGCTGCTGTCTGAGGATGAAAATGATCGGCCATGTGGAGTGTGGAGGGCATGAAATCAGAGATGCCAAGTGTAATGAAGACTGGCACACAGAACACACACGGGGACCCGTCTGAGTGACAGCATGGAGACTTTACCAGGATGCACATGCTCCGTGCCAGCAGCGTGCCAACCTCAGACAAGGGACAGGGGAGGGGTTTTTATCTTTCACTCTCTCGCTGTGAATTGTTTTTCGTTTGACTCACTCGCTTCTGCCACAACTTATTTCAGCCTTAATCAGAGGAATGAAATGAGACTGAATGGGACATATGTCTCAGGAATCTACCACCTGTCTGATGTGTGTGTTTCTCTGTCTTTCTGTCCCTGCGCAGCTGCCGTAGACTACCTGGCCAAGAACGTGAGCTTGTCCACCCAGAGGAGGATGAAACTGGGAGACCACTCGGCCGTGCTGGGACTGCTGCAGGTGGAGACGGGACAGGCCTACTAAAGCCCCCTCCTCCGCCCGGGTTGCACCCTGCACCACTCTCCTCCGCCCTCTGCCGCCCTCCTCCATGCTCCATCAAGTCTGGACTCCAACTCCAGCTCGCCTCTCTGCTGCTCGCTCTGCAGCCCCGGCCATGACATCAGCGCACAGACATGCAGCCTCGCTGTGTACCAGAGAAAGTGACGCTTGCGGGCGTGACAAGGCACTTCGGGGAATGGAACTAAACTTTTCACGCCATTGTCAACCACCAGGCGGCTCTGCACCCTCTCTTCTCAATCTCTGGGCGTCTCTGCCTGCTCCTTGTTCTCCCCCCCGCCCCCCAGTCCCAAACCCTGTTTTGTTTTGCTCCGAAGACCAGACAGAACCCCAGAACCCCTGAGGATGGTCGGCCGCCTTGGCCCGGGTTCCTGTTTGTCATGGCTGCAGTCCAGCACACATTTAGAGCCATCAACAACATGTACTTTGACCTTGCTATTCATAGTAGTTAACAAAGCCAATATCATTTGAACGACTCTTATTCCTTTTTGATATTGTTAAGATTATTGTTGCTGTTATATGATTATGGTTAATGTGATTTATGTTGTTCTTTGATTCCATTCGTATCTCTTTTCTCTGTTAGATGTTGGTGTGTAAAACACAGTGTGGATGACTGAGACGATTCAGGAGTGAGTGTCTGTTGCGTGTGCATGTTCTCGCGTGTCGGCACAGTCACACAAAGAGAGGATGATTGTTTTCCAAGCTGCTGTTCCTCTGCCTGTTCCCTGAGCTCTAATGTTCGTGAGCGATTTGACCTTCCCACTTTCATATTCATCTTGACATTCCTAAAGAACTTGGCCACTCTGTGGGAAGTCTGGCTGGATGGATTCTGCAGGGAATTAAAGCAGCGTTTTGGCGGCCAATAGCTTTCCCCTTCTAACCTCCATCCCATCCTTAGCCGCGGTCCATTGGGAGGGGGGCATTGTTTGCAAAAACAGGATTGGGGAAATTAATGTATTTTGTTTAGAAATATGGACCTTGCCAAGGAGGGCTAACTCAATTCCCCCTCTACTCCTCCTAAATCCCATCTGCCGGGGAACCCTGTGTGACTTTAACAGTGTAAAGCAGATTAAATCACACAGAAATAATGTCAAAGCTAATTCACAGTGACCCTTTCCATTACTAGCCAGTATTTGTGTTTTTATAGAGTAATTAGCTCATTTTGTAAATGCACCCTCGGTTGGTTTCCACGCTCAGACTAAACAAGCATTCCTCCGAAACATTCCTCCACCTCCATCCACGAATAAACTACAAGCATTCCAACGCTTTCTGTTACCAGATTAAAAAGTACACAAGCTGTGCCATTCACATGCACTCTGGAAAATCATTTAATCCAGTCAGTTGTGAAAGGGCACAGGTAACACCGCTGATTGGCCCCCCTCTCTGGCTTGGACCGGAGCCCCCCTTCTAATCCTCCGCTTTGACGTACTCACTGAAATGTACAAAAAGAAGAAAAAATGTAGTGGATATGAGACGTTTGTGTAGCACTCATAGTTGACTTTGACACGATCCAGGACCAGCCGTTTCCTTGAGATGTGTGAGATATTTTTCAATGTGACGACGATGACGACGACGATGTTCACTTTATCTCAAGACAGGATTTTGGTCCTCAGTCGCCTTTACAAACTGAAACCTGTACAGTAGCTGGAGCAGATTGTGTATTGTTTGTTTATAAAGAGTATGTTTTATACTAAAACAAAACTATCTTGAGTGGTAGGTAAGCAAGGGATCTGTGGAAGTAAATGTTTGATTTGAGTTTCCTTAACTGGCTTGTTTTTCTGTTGGTTTTGTTTTAATTGTATTTAATTGGTTTACCTGTTTTGACCAAAACTTCTGTTCCTGTTTTTGGGCCCAGGTAAGAATGAATTTGTATAAATTAGTAAAATATAAATTCCATTAAAAATGTTCCAATTAAAAAATGTATAAAGAGGATCAAACTGAGCTCGATGGAAAGTGACAGCTTGGTGATGGATCGACTCCCTGGACCACAGGACCGCTGTATATTTGAAAGGTGGCTGGACGAAACATCCGAGGGTGTTTTTGACCACCTGATCTCACAGACTGATTATAAGTGCAGACCAGACTTGACTGGACCATGGACCTAACGCACCTGAGACTCCGGTGTGGGACTTCACCAACGGTTCAGCACGGTGAAGCTGGTGAACACAGCCTCTCTGCTCTGGGAAACTGAATCGAGTCACGTTTGATTTGTGGACCAATAAGACTTCACGGAGAAGAAGTCGATGTAACGCTGACTCCGCACTGAATTGCAGCAGCTCCAGCTGCTCCGCTTAGACGCCTCACTCGTGTATATTTTAAAAAGGAAGAATTTTAGACTCGTCTTTAGTGTATCAAACCCATTTCTAACACTTGCGTCAATAAACATTTGGATATTTAAAGCATACAACACCTTATCCCCCCTCTCTCCCGTCTGTTTGACCCTTAACCTGTTTAGTTGCTTTCTGACATCTGTGCTTTGCTTTACTCCTTTTTCTGTTCCGCATGTGTGTATATTATCATGGTATAATTTATTCTGCTGTATGAAGTATTAGAGTAGTGGGAAACTTGTACTGGTATTTACTACCTTCAGCCTGTTGGTGTGTTTACTGTAACACTGGCGTAACTGTTATCAATTAAAGATCCAAAACTGACTCTGCCAGTCGCCTCTTTTTTATCGTGAAGTGTGTTCTGCGTGTGTTTAAAACGTGTAAAATTTATTTCCTGGTGGTTTTAGTGTGTGTGAAGTAGTGTGATATGAAAAATTAATCTACATTAATTTTTCATAAATGATTTTTAAGTCATTTTGTAAACAAAAATGAGAGAAATTCTCTGTCAGCTCCTCAAATGTGAGAATTTGCTGCTGTATATCATTGTAAATTGAATATCTTTGACTGGTTTTCTTTACTGCTGTTCCAGGGCAGTACGTTTACATTGGACACATCCCCACAATATTGATTAAAAAATATAAATACAAAAATTTGCAATGTTACGACAGGCAACCCTGCACCGCTGTCCAAAATAGTAATGAAACGTGTGAAACGTGACAACTATTGGTACCAATTATGTTGAGAGGGATCCAAATTTAGACATCAGATAATTAGTATTATTAACTCTAAAATAAGAAACCAAAATATATCCGTATACAATTACCAATGTCTCCTAATTAACATAGTTTTCAACTAGCCTATGCACAATAACAGCATAATAAAATTCCTGAAATTCAGTTTGTACTTTTAGTTTCAATGTGCCACCCCAAGACTTTCAGTGGCTCCATCTGGCCGCCCCTATGAAGCTGCTAGTATCATAGCGGGGTTTGTTCTGGTGGTGTTGCCGTATCCCAGCAGAGGCTGTTGCTCAACTGCTGTATTTAGGTTCAATTAATGCTGAACATTGTACTGTCTCTGTTTCATTATGTTCAAATGTATTAAAAAGTGGAAAACTACAGTGTAAAAAGGGTTTTAGTTAGGCTACATCGCTGTCGATTGTTAGGTTTTGTCATTAAAATGGGGTTAAAAATGTTATCTTCTCACAATGTTATGCTAAATTCCTGTCAGAATGTTAGCTAGCTAGCACACATTCTGTGTATTAAGCGTAATTGATGGTTGGACGCGACACTTTTGAAGAATGTTGCTAGACCGAAATTACGTATTTTCGATAGAACAAGTGCGGCACAACATTTTTCTTTCATGTCGTGCACCAGGAGAAGTTTGTAATGTCGCTGACATCGACATATTTTTTGTGCAATATAATTGGTGGGAGCGCCGTGGAGTTTTATATCCACATCGACTCCGACCTACATTCAGTGTTTCTGTCCACAGAAAAAGCCACGTGTCAGCAGCTGCTCTTCCGGAGCTGAGAGGAGAGCGGATGGCCAAACTGCCTCCACCAGGCTGACTGACAGCAGACATTAGCCTTTACCGAACCAAAATACTTTTCTTTCCAGCGTCTTGGGAGGAAATCAACAGTTTTTGCATTTACTGCTTCATATTTCCCAGCCCACCATAACAACTGAGGGAAATCAGACAGACTGGGAGCTGATCGATTAATGAATATATGGATAATAAAACACATACAGTGGGATATTTGTGTGGTTTTAAACAGCTGACTGTGCAGTTCTCTATACGCGACAGAAATAGACTCGACCTCAAAAAATACGCAGTGTCTCTGATAACCATGACGGCTACTGAAACCCTTCACGAAACATAAATTGAAAACTCTTCAGAAGTGTCACGCGCCCAACCATAAATCAGCCTTTAGCTAGCGAGCAGCCGATAAAATCTGAACATATTCCACTTGCTAGCTTTACACGAAGCTAAGATCCGTTCATGTTCCATCAGTTGATGATGGGAAACTTATTATTGTATAATTGTACTATTAATAACAGCTCAACCCAGACCTCCCAGCAGACTTGGTCCCCCCTAACGTTAATGCAATGGCTACGACCTTGGCAACGCATTACTATAAGACTTCAGTTAGTAACCCCGGCTATTATTTGCTTAATTGAACTGAAATAAACTGAAATCAACAGGCCTTTATTTGGGACAGGTCTGTAATTCTTTTCACACAAAACTGTTGATCAACAAAGATCAGGAAATACTATCAAATTACTTTTTCATTACCTTTTGATTCTTTTGATCTGAGGACCCGTACAGACTAAAGGAAAATGAATTACTTAAAGGGTGATGGAGGAATAGACACATAATTTGAGGTAGTCAACAACCTGGTTTTATACATCTTAAGGCCTATTAAAAAAGGATCTGCTCGGCTACCAGACCAGGCTTCTATTTGAGACAGGCCTTTATTTGTTAACATGTGTAGCCACACTGGGCTAGTGAAAGGGACTAGGCTTTTGATTTAACTTTTATGGTAATTATAATATATATTGGGGGGGATATCCCTCCCAAAATTCAAATATGCTCAAAGTTTCACCCCCAATATACAAATAAAAAACATAAATAATAATAAAATTTAAAAAAAAGCTATTTTACAACAGACAACCACACACCTTTGTCCAAAATAATCACTAGCAAATGCCTCATCATGAATAAACTTAACAAACCATTACTACCTGTGCTAACTGCTGGGGAATGTCCAAGTGGTAGCCGTCAGCCGTCAGCTGTTGCTTGACGGTAGTGTTTGGGTACAAATAATGTCTGTGTCATTACTTTCAAATAAATTAAAAAGTTGAAAACGAAAAGTGTTATATGGCTACTGGTTAAATCACTGTAGATTTCATAAATGCTATCTTCTCGCAATGTTACGCTAAATTTCAGTCAGACCGTTAGCTGGCTACATTCTGCGCATTAGTTAGCAAACAGCTCACACGTCCTGAGCATATTCTACTAACTTTGCTAAAGTTAGGAGCGGTTTATGTTCCCAAACAAATTGGTGAAGACACACTTTGGTTTCTGACGTGTATTTTTTTTAGAATTTCTTACATTTATTAGAGTTCATTTAATGATTAATAGAAAACAAATCATTAATACAATCATTGTAGGTGGCAGCCCTAGTGTGAAGTTTACACCTGCACCTGTCCTCATGCTGTGAACATGCCCACATATGCACATAGCCCGTGCATGTGTGTGTCCTCCATGTGTGTTCAAGTACATTAGCGGAGCCAGCGGGGCCACCAGTCGACTGTTCCAGTGCTGGTGATGTGATTAGGGAGTGATGAGAGCTCAGACGTCCCAGACTCAGAGACACAGACTGAGAGCGTGTCTGGTTGCAGCTGTAGGAAGTCATTCATTGTGCCCACTGACCAGCAGCGGCTCTCCTCTCCCGCCGCTGACCGGGGAATGTTGTCTGCAAATCTCTGTGGTATGGTGTGAATGCTGGGGGGAACTAACCAGTGTGGTGTGGAAGCATCCGCTGTGTTTTATATTACACGTCAGAACAGTTGAGCTCATTCAGCTTTTTACCATCAGCGCTGCTGGAGGTATGTCAAACACGCCTTAGGTATGTTCATTCAGTCCTGACTGATTCCAAACCAACATGGTGGATGTGTCTGTATGACATGTCTGTACGTAATCCAGTGTAAATGAGCAAAGACAAATCTGCCAACTTACACTGTGTGAGACGTGTTTACATTTTACATAGTGCAAAATACTTTACTGTTCATTTGCAATTAAATGAAACTAATTAAAGGCATCGCTAATCACAAGTATTAACATCATTAACATCAAATTGTATCAGGAGATAAATTTGATGCTAAATAAAGTGAGGACTCATCTGAATAAACTTCTATTTAGACTGCGCTATCACGAGGTGACTATCACTCATATTTCATACTTTGTTAAATATTTGAGAGATCTGAACAGCTCAGCGAGTATAAATAGATGCAGAATATTTAGTATTCCCTTTAGATTTACAGATTCAAATCAGCCTCAAACTGCAGCGTTATCGCCGCGTTATATCATCCAGGCTCAGTGAAATTTGGTGCAAGTGGAAATTCTCTTCAGCGTCTAATTAGAAAACACACATTTGAAATAAAGGCAGTGTCACTGGGCTGTGGAGAAGAATGTGAATAGGGTAGGAGTATGGTCAATAGACTATATGAGTTCACTGTGGAGGATTTCAGTGGATCCTCTCAGTATATTCAATGTGCATTGTTAGGTGGCTCTTTGCCTGCCGTGTGTCATCCCTCATATATTCCCCTAAAAGTTTGTGTTCTGGTTGTCCAGATTAGACCTTGGCATGTGCTATGGTTGTCCCCTTTGCTCCAGCTCGTCTCCTGAGGTGCCGGCCGGGGAGTTTTGTCTCCCTCCGGTCTGCTGTCACTCAGACTGGACGAGGTGGCAGCTCAGGCAGTGGTGTGTGGGAGAGCTTTGTGACACTTCCCTCATCTCCTCCTTTGATCCCCTAATTGATTGACTACAGGAGCAGAGGATAAACAGAGCCCACAAGAGCCGATTCCACTCGCCTCTCTGGAGTGGTTTAGATAAAGTGCAGAGGCCCGAGCTCTCCGTGCCTCCTCTCCCCTCTCTATATGGACACACGGCCATTGAAGGTGGCTCTGTGCCACGGTAGCTTAGCCGTGGGCTGTGTCCTCAGGCCCGGGGCTTGCGTACTGCCCCTGTGCATAAATGGCTGGCGGTAATGGGTTTGTTTAGATCACAGGGATGGAAATGAAACTCCTGAGCCTCGCCGTAGAGACCAGGAGGCCCTATCGCTCAGGAGGCAGCGATAGAGGAGTCGCAGCCTCAGCCTGGTCATACTCACTTTCATATTGAGCCATGGAATAGAGGCTCTGATTCAGATCTAATTTAGGGACCAGGCTCCTGAACCTGGCCATGCTGTGATAAATAACCAGCTGCTGAAGACTCCGGGAAGCCACGAAGAGGAAGAACAGAAACAGGCCCAAGAAAATGTCTCCATTTTAAAGAAAATATGTGTTTGGAAACATGACTTTAGAATGATTTATACCAGATATGATAATTATATTCTAATTTTACAAATCTGTCTTCAGAAAGAGAGTTCAGAGCCGTGTGCAGGTATGCTAAGAAATGATTAAGAGATGCTCTGGGGGTCTTGGTTTTATTCTTTGAGATTATGTGTCACGGGGAGTAAAAAGCTCCCAGCTGTCGCCATGAAAGCACTTACAGTATAATAATCCTCCAAATCCTGTAATTATGCCAGCATACGCCGTGTACCTGAGCCTCAGCTTTGTGCTCGTCACCTCAAGGATCCCACTGACACAGACACAGACGCACAGCTTGGTGTGCATATATCTCCTACCCAACTGTGTGTATTTTGCATAGGGAGAAAATCTTATTTTCAGAACATTTTAGGTATTTTGAATTTCATGGTCACCCCTCTCAGGTATTATAGATAGACAATCTGTCATGTAGAAGTAGAAAGCAGGAGCTCAAATGAGGTATTGTCATAGCTTAAAGTCGTCTGATTTACCAGAGACTGTGTCCCACTTTATAAAATATTTCACCTATATTGCATAGCATCAGTGTACATTAAATTTATGAGATGCAACTTGACTTATTTAAGTGTGCATATACATGCACACATTACACACACCTCCCTTAAAGCGGGTTGAAAAAAATAAAATGAAAGGAGAAGAAAAAAGTCCAAGTAAAGTTGTAAATCTAAGAAATCGGAGCGAGATAAAAATCACTGTGAAGCCAGGCTTGATTTACATTTAAAATCTGAGCTGTGCTCTCAAACTAATTAATATTAATAACAAAATGGAAATGAGTGCAGTGGCGGCCCTAAGTGAAGAACAAGCTGGGTGCATTCAGTCAGGAGATTCATATATAAGCCCTTTCTCAGGAGAGGTGGGCTCTAAACAGGCGTGACGGCAGGGCATAGACCGCCATACACAGTGACAATTTTTCTAGATAATAGCCTATCACGCAGGATACAATTTAAATTAAAAAATGCAATTTTCACCTTGAAATGAACAAATGATTACAGTTTCTACACAAATTAAGGCATCCAGGCTGTGCCTCAGTACTGTGCCAAGGCCATGAAACCTGACATAATTACCATGAAATACATTTTCAAATATTTGTATTTTGTCCATCGCTTTAAAACATGCCACTCTGCCTTCTGCGGGTTTGTGATCTCACCTTCTGGGGGAAATACATAAAAAAGAGAGAAAATCATCAGAGATGAAAAGCTCTTCAACAGGAGAGATAAAAATGTGGAAAAAAACAACCTCCCATACACACAGTAAATCAGCGCAGCTCTGCACAGCGGCCCCCGGAGCTATCTCTAAAAGCCAAATTACTGCTCCTTATCTAAGGAATCATATCTACTAGTTATCTGCTCCTGAGATAGGCTCCTCTCTCTCTTGTGCCTTGTGCTCATCGCTAGAAATGCTATTTATTTGTGATTACAGACACCCTTTGAATAAAAGATGTTTGTGTTTGAGATCCAAAGTTTCGGCAGATTCTGAACTCCTCAGATTCTTCAGAGAGGAGAGTATTGAAGGCAGAACACCTTATTTGGGCAGGGTTGCTAGGGGTGGTCTGCTGCAGAGAGAGGGATGAAAGTGTAGCCGATGGGAAATATGAGACAAGACCTCAAACTTCTCTGACGCTTCATATCACATATGCTTTCGGAGGGGATTCATACTGAGATGAGGTGTCGAATTGACTTTAAATGCAGAACCTTATGTTTGAAACACATGGAGACAGGAAGTTCTGGCATGTATTTTGTAGAAAGCTGCCAAAAGCTGCAAAGTTTTTTAGAGTTTTCTCTACTCGCAGATAGTAGTGGCCTTAACTGCGAGGGGAAATATGAAAGTAAAACATCATGTTTCTGGCAAATAAACAGGGATGTAACACACAAACTACCACAAGCTTCTCATGTAGTAACGTGAGTAGGAGTCTTTGAAGATGAAACAAACATGATGTGCTCATATACTGAACGTGACTTTGAAGAAATGGACACAAATTTTTAGTTGTAATATTCAAATTCACAAGCACATCTTTTCTTTGTCCATTTCTATGTCCATTTCAGTCTAATAAACGCTCATGAGACTGTGACGTTTCAGCCTGGAAATTACGTTTATTTACACTATAAAGAATGATTGATGGGGTTAGTGGATAACACTTAAAATAAAGACGTTTTTGAGCATTAAAAAATTATGTTTGTTTCATTATTGACAGCTTATTAAAATAAGCTGGCCAAAATGAAAAACATTTTTGAGTGGAATTGAATTAAATCAATCAATTAAAACATCTTAAACAAAATAATTTGACCACTAAATATCACTACAACATTTGGATGAATATCAAGTTGGTTCAAATTAAGTTTTTCAAGGTCAAAGCAATTCATGTTGGTTGTACTAAACTGATTGAGTTTGTCAGATTTACTCATTAATGCCAGAGTTGGAACTATTTAAAAAGATGCATCCAAATTGTTATCTTAATTTAATTTAAGTTGAACCAGTGGAATTTTTTTAGAGTGTACAACTAATATGAAACAGCATGTATGTTTTCAGGGTACATAATGTAGAGAAAAATATGCTCTATGAATATAATGATGAAATGTTGCTATTTGATGTATCTGGCAAGTAGCAGAAATGTTGATACTGAACACAGTGTAACCATAATAACTGCACATATTATATTTTTGTTTTTTTTAAATTACTCAAGCTGCTGTGTTATTTATTAATGGGTACATTATTTATATTTAAGTAGTAATAGATTCAGCAGTTTTGAGCTAATTGTTTCCTACCTGCCCTTGTTTTGTGGAGACAGGTCTGAGTGATACACAAGAGAGAGTGAGTGCCTCGTGTTTAACAGTGAAGAGAAGTTGTTATCTTGCCATGTTGGTAAAAATTAAACAAAGATGAAGAGACAAATGTTGGAGCCACTTACTACCCACAACCGAGAAGAACTGATGAACACCAACAATCAAGAACTGTTACTGGCTTTTAACATTTAACCAAAAACATGATCCGTTGCCTGAACTTCAGGCCCAGACACACCAAAACAGCGTCAAAGAATAAGTGGTGATAAAGGCCGAGTGTTGTGTTGCCTCACATCGCCTGTGCCTCAGCCAAAAAGTTGCACCTGAACACACCACAAAGATTACAACCGACAATCAACTAGCACGTACATTCTGCATCGTCATAAGAGGAAATAAATCTCCGTAGCAGGCAGTGTGTGTGTTCGTCATTCAGAAAGGGATACTGGACATGTTCAAGACGCTAGTTAGCCACTTAGCACAAAAACAAGTGAATATAACACAAAAAATTATACACCATTTCTGCTAAAGACCTCAGTGACTTAGAAATAATCGTACTCATACAACAAGCTTCTTTCAGTCTCACGCCCTCTTGACTTCAGTCATTTGTTCGTTCATTTATTTATTATCTATTTAACAGGGGCAGTGCACAGCGACTTGCTGCACCAGAGCTGCGCCAGAGTTGGCTATAAGCTAATGTTCATATAGTCCCTGGGCACTGTTTGCTTTCCTCACATCCTCTCATGCACAGAGCTGAACAACCAATCAGAGTGATGCCATTCACCAACAGGCTCCGTCGTCGATTCAACATGCTGACGCAGCCGGGAAAAAAACCCTGACAGGGGCTGACTGGTGCCAACAGTGTGGGACAAACCACAAAAAGTAGGACAACAGATGCTCTCCGTCAGCCCGACATTGACGAATGGCCTACCGTCACATTGGTATGTCAGGGCCTGAACGCTAACCCGAAGTTCTGGTGTTAAAGTCCTGCATTTTGTGCACCCACCATCCTCCTTTTGAAGTCTGTACATAGTACGTGAATGTTGTGTTTCATTGTTGTTGTCTATGAACATAATCCAGGCAGCGATTTTGTCGCCTCAATAACGTAATTAAGAAAACAGTTTAGTAACATACAAACATAATTTCTAGGACACAGTCTTATCATCATCTACTTTTATGTTTGTTCTTAAAATTTTGATTTTCTTTCAAAGAATTCTTCCAAAATTTAAACAAACCGAAAAACAACTCTTGATTAAAAAAAAATCTAAAACTAGTTCCCACCCCACGAACAGATTCTCCAACTTATTTGGAGCGCAGTAACTTTTTAAGACTACATATGGCGCTATAATGGACGACATGTCGAGATGAATCTTTCCTCCTCCTTTTCCATTTCTTCCCTTCCCTCTCTTTCCCTCCATCTGTTGAAGTCCCTCAGCCAGAGAGGCGCACATCAGATTTCAATAGTTGACCTCTTAATGCTGAGGTCAGTGCTGCACCGGCAGCGATTTCACACTCAAGATGAAAGGGAAATGAACACTGAGGATGCTGGGGGTGACATGGGGCCCTGACCACGCCAGCCATTGCCACTCTAACCGCTTCACTGCACCAGGCTGGGATCTGAGAGGAGCCGAGGAGGAGGCGCTCACATTGAGGTTTGCCACCTGTGTAACAACAGTTAAAGCCACTGACCTAAGACAGATACGCACTGATTGGTTTTCAGTGACGTTAAAACTCTGATAATCCCACTTTGAGCCATTGATTTCTGATCAAACTAACAGGAGCAGACACACATCAAGCGACTCCTCTAACCGGCAGGTCTGCAGCTGAGCTCCCGTGTGACTTTTAAACTCCAGCGAGGCTCTCGGTGTCTCCACGAGCTACTGAACCCTGACAGATTTTCCTTTTCCACCAATGAGCCGGGGCCATCTTAAAAGTCTCCTGATGCTTAGCGTCAGGCTCCCGGGCCTGCCTGCCCGGCGTCAGCGGCTCGTTACTGGTGCATTTCTCCGAGGCCATTATTGAATGAACACTGAGACAAGGCCGGCAGTGAATGGACAGTTTGGTTACACCGCCGTGAGGCTTGAGCTCCTCAGAGTAATGTACCGCTTAAGTACCTGTCAGCTTTATAAAGGAGGGAGTAGACTGTGTAAATATGTGTGTAAATAGAGTGTCAGATCAGGACCCCAGGGAGCGGAGGTGGGGAGTGTGCATGTGTGTGTGTGTGTGTGTGTGTGTGTGTGTGTGTGTGCTCTTTTGTTCACTGATGCATATGTGAGCGCATGTGTGTGTTAGCGTGTGTGTGCATGTGAGTGTCACAATAATGATCATTTAACCCTCCTCAGCATTCCCCAGGGCTCCACGTTCCCCTTTCGACTTCACAGTGCTCGCGGCTCTCTCTCATGCACGTCTCTCTGTCTCCTTCTCTCTCTCTCCTTGCCTCCTCTGTCTGCTCCTCACGGCTGGGCACAGTTGGGGAGCAGCTCCTTATTCATTCATGAGAGAGGCACCGGATAAATAAAAAGGTTCATTACTGTGCTAAAGTGTTACTAATGACATGTACCTGCCACTGAGCACCTCCGAAAATCTAATGTGACACACTAGAATGGAAAATCTATTCTGCCGCACCAAGGCCTCCAATGGTGCTAGCACATACTCTATGGAAATTTCTCTCCGCTTGCCCTCCAATTGTGTCTCTCTAAAACCAATATTTACAATCCCATAGCCATTATGTCCTACTACGCCCTCTGCGCCTGCTGTTGCGACCTCCATATTAGCTGAAAATTGGACTTTGCAAACTTAGCAGGGGGGGAAAGAGACTCTTCGCGTAGATGAGAGGGGGCAGCACCAGGGGACTCAGCATGAGGCTCGCGGTGCCTCTCAACTCCCTGCCGCCCCAGCCCTAAACTGACAACACCCACCGATGGCAAACAAAAACACAGAAAAACACGCTGTGCTGCGTTCCATCATTCAGTCGCTAATAACACTGTCAAATGTGTTTTAATCAAATGCTAATAAAACACTAACTGACTCCTTCAAACACACCTTATGTCTGAGTTTTAATCATGAAAACACTAAAAATCTACTTGTTGTTTCACCGCAGCTCTCTGTTACCACTAAAATGTGTCACTTGATCACGGATGTTCAGCCCTTGGCATATAGGCGATGCAAATTAGCACTTAAGCAGCAAGAACGCTTCTGCATTTGGGTGGTTAATAAAGCCAAATGACAGGATTGATGGGAGAGAGGCCGGATGGAGATGCTTCTGGAAATGAGTTAGCATTTTAGCACTTCAGGTTCCCTCGTCTCAAAGTCAGTGGGTAGGTTTGAATGGGTTTGTGTGGTTAACACAAGCTGAGGAGACTTTCACAATTTGTTCTACAACATAAAACACATCAGTAAATACCCCACTTATGAATTTTGAAGCTTTTAAGTGTCTTTTGAAAGACGGTTGCTAACGAGTGGCTAAATGAGACTACAGAGCTGAACACGGCTTTGCTGTGGCGGTGCTGACATTGAAGTCATGCAACCACGCTGTAGGCTCCCAGTAACACTGCTCAGCCCTGCTTCCACTTTGTCCCAGTGGCCACTTATGGTATTGCAGTAGAAAAATCCCCTGCGACCGAAAAACACATTTTCCCCTTAGATAAGAATTATAAAAGAGAAGTCTGACACTGTTGACACCTTGAACCGTTAAATTGTCACAGTTTTGCATAGGAAAAATGTATGGCAGACATATAAATGAGGAAAGGTTGTGTTAGGGGAGTGCATATTTATTTTGTAACACTGGGTGGTACGTGGACTGTAAATAAATTACTGGGGATGGTTGTATATTAGTTGTAAATAAATTGAGAAGAAATGTGACAAAGTTGTCTTGTTTGTTTTTTATTATGTTTTTATATTTTTGGTTTGAAATAAAGTCATTCATTCATTCGTTCCTGGTCACCTGCTCTTTTGGCCCAGCCCTCAGTCAGTAATTCCCTTTGGGTTCCTGCCCTGCCCTGTCACTCCTACCTGCCTACCTGTCGACACATTTCCTGCTCCTGCCTGTCCACCGCGCCCTCCTCATTAAGACAACTCAGTTCACCTGTTCCTGATTACTAACAGCAAATATAACACAGCCTCACACACACTCATTGTCAGGTTGTTTTTCACCACTCATGCAAGACTCTCCAGCATCTTTTAGTACATTATTTCCTGTTGCCAACCCTGCCTGCCTCTGACCTTCCTGCTTCGTCTCAGTCCTGGTGAACACTTAAGCCTTGTGTCCCTGACCTCAAGTGTCCTTGGTTCCTGTTTGCCCGTGGCTGCTTGGTGTTACTGTGCGCCGACAATGCTACAGTGCGTGTTTCCCAGCCTGCTTACATGCGTGGTTTCCAGAGGGAGAGATTTTCACCATGTTGCTACACCCACCATTACATGTGCATCGTGTGAGTGCCTACCTGCTGGCCTCTCGGCACTTCAGCTGGCCTCGACCATCCTTCTGTGTATCTCCCGCTGGTTCTTCTGCTTGGACTGAGCACTTACCTGGCTCCAGATCTTCTGCTTCCTCGACTTTGTCCCCTGCCTGCTCCTCCATTGCCTACTATTAAACTGAACTGTATTAGTTGTTGGTCAAACACCGCCACTCACTCGCCCACCTTTCAGCACAGTTCGACCTGCCAAACCAGCCGGACTCACTACAGCAACATTAGCTGCTCTGTGTCAACAATGTTGGGCTGAAATTAAACCGAGCTGTTCTGTCAGGAGATGCAGTGACTTAAACCACAGGTGAGTGAGAAAAAGTATAAATAATACTCGTAATCTGTTAAGCTATTAATTGAGGAAAGTCCGCTAGCTGCTAGGCTAATTTATGCCATGTAAACCTGCTTGAGCTAATAATGTGTGACTAGCAAAAAAACAACTGACATGTCTGTGAACCATGACAGTTATTACTGAGCTGAATATTATACCTTTGTTAAATTATCTTGTTGTAAGTCCATGTTTTATGGCAGCTGGGAGAAGTTTGCCTTTGCTGAAAGCTAAACCTGAAGTTTTAGGAAAAAGATCATTGTTTGGGTTTAAGTGAAAATATTTCCTCCAGAAAGACTTTCTGGCAGACAGCCAGATTCTCAGCAATAGTAAGACATGATGGTTGTTTTCTTATCCCATCACAGTTGTATTTTATTTCAGTATAATCTTATATTTTTGCAGCACATAAAATCAAATACATTGATGGCCCTGTAGGTTCATAGATGCAGATATTTGTAAATCAGGGGAACAAGCCACTGCTCTATTTAACCTGCTCAAGCAAAATAACTGTTATGTGCAGACTTTTCACTCAGTTAAATTACTAAAAAGCTGTGCAAAATTGATTATGAGAGCTGCACATTACAATCAGAGAAAATATTGCTGAGTGACCCTCAAACTTCACCATCCACCTGTTTCTTACATTTCTTAAAGAGGCTTCATAAGTGAGGCTGATGTGCTCACACAGACATTAAAAACAGCATGAATTAAGGCTTTAAATTGAGTTCAATATTTAATATTGTATATTATTTTTACACATGGAAAGTCATTTTTGCAATTAATGAGGCGTAATAACATTGTAGCTAGTTATCAACCATGTTATTTTAATGTTATAAGATGTTCCAGGGAGATAACATTTCCTTTATATGGTCGCACACGTTTAATGCTAGTTTCTGACGTCATCTAAATGAGGCACAAAATGTGTTTCACAGATGTCAAATGTACAATTAATGAAGTGCTCTCACAGAGTTCCTCAAAATGATAAAACAGCAGCACATTGGTGCGTCTTTACTGTTTCCAACAATATGACTTTCCATAGAACATAACATATGATCTGAATACTCAATGTCTCCCAGAATTATTTGGGGTTTTTTTTGCAGCCGTTATCATCTCTTTTCTATCAAATAACTGCACCAGTCCTCAGGAGGTTTACAGCAGTGTGAGTGTGAGTTCCTGTGGTTGTTGTCCTCCCTCCTGAGCTAAAAGACTTGTTGCATCTCTAAGAGCTCGGTATCTAATTGAATCACGGGCTCCATCAGTGTCTCAGCAGAGTCTTAAATGACTGTTTGCTCAACATGTCTGCCCATTTCCACTGATTAATTCATACGAAGCCAAACGAAATGTTCTGCCTTGTTTGTCATGTTACAGCCGAGCCCTGCAGTCAGAGCAAATGTTTTTTAGACCACAGAGAAAACACTGAAAAATAAGGCCGGGATTCACAAATAATATTCAGAGTGCACGACAGAAGAGTGCTGATGCATTTAAAATGAGTTTTTAATAACTTACTAATAATCTGAATGTGTTGCATCATCATATTGCGTCTACATATTTTCTATATATCTGCACCTGAATATCAAACGCTGACAGATGGACATAAACAGAATTCATAATTTCACACAATCGCCGTGGTAAAATTGTCCTCCAGATGAACAGATTTAAAAATAGGAAATTGTTGTTTGTTTTTTGCACACCTCTCTGTCATAGTGTTTGATACAATGACTTGAAAAACATCGATATTTGATACCACAGGTAAAAATTAACATTAGGCACAGATTATTATAAAACTTTATTCAGAGACAAATTTAAGCTCAAACATCGGTCTTCATCGGTTACGTTTGAAGACCTCATCAGCTAAACCGAATGGTTTCCAAAATGGGACGGTCTGGTCTACGGGGTATTTCCTGGTTGCATCACTAGTTGTAGTGAGTAGTAAGCTAGTAAGTTAGCTAGCCCTGAAGCAGGGACCCAGAGATATTTTTTTATTCAATACCTGAGGAGATGATTCAACGCTGGAGACACCGCTGCTGATATATTTCAGGCTTATGGACCGTTTTCAGATAAACTTATTAAGATCGTTTAAGCTGCGTGCTTTTGGCTAATGGTAATGTTAACGACAAGGCTGCACTTCTTGGCCACATTTGAAGGAGCCTTTGAAAAATGGAACGGCCTTGGTCACGGCGGTATGATGCAATCGGTATTCAAATGTGGCCTTCGAAGGCTGAATTGAGACACAGCTTATGTTGACAGAAGAACTCATTAAATTAAAAAAGGTGCCATTTGCTTCATATGCTCTCTAAAAAGGCAATCTGTGTCTTTTTTTTTTTTTTGTAAAATAGTCAGCAGCAACGATAATGAAATTATCTGCTTATTCTTCGCAATATAAAAAACTGTAAAAGGTTTAAATTAAATTAATCATTTCATATTTTCTTCGGTATTTTTTGTCATAAAGATGCAGTGAGGATTACTGTGTAATATACTTCATGTTGATATCCAGTGCTGAGTCTCTATTGGATCATGTGACGAGAAGATATGTGCACAATAGCATGACCAAGGGCCTGCCAAATAATCTGAATCGATATGTATCAATAAATCGATATTTTTGACAACACAGCCACCATTCGTGCTGAAAAGCAGTAGAAAACACAGTGAGATGTTCTTATGACAGACACCTATCTGCTGTTATTCACCATGATGCAGAAAACTGCAACAATAATCAAGAACAGGAACAATCTGAGACCCATCATCATCCAGAGCAGAACAGATTTAACATCACTGCACAAATCTGCCTGTGTTGTAGTACACTAATTAAATGAATTATTCAGATTATTTAACATTAGTGATGCATGGACATTTGGTCAAGCTGAGTGTCCACAGTGGTCAAAGATGTAACCTAACAGCAGGCGGAAATGAAAACAACAGATCAGTCCAGTTAGATGTAATGTGTTACTGTGATGTGAATTTAACAAGAGTCACACACTCTGGCTCCATGTGCATTTGTTTTATTTTGACAACGTTTCAGGCTTTGGGTGTTCTTCAAGATCAACAAACACACTGAGTCACAGGTGCACTGATCTGTTATATGGACCACACCTTTGGCACACAGCTGGCAGAGGTTAGATTGTCACGCCACAGCATTATAGTAGGTTGAGCAAAAAAAACAATTCTGAGGTCCTCAACAAATCAAGATCTTTCACCCAAAACGTTGTCAGGAGCTACAGCCAATTACGTGTCATCAAAACCAATGACAGCAGCCACTACACATTCTACCACATTTCAGTATAATATATGTTTTTAATTAACCATATTCAACAATGTTAAAATACAAAAGTATTAAGCGGATTACTTATAGATAGCAACATATCAAAATGAACATCATGAACAACTTCACATATATCCAATAATTACACATACAGTACATCACAGAAACATTTGAAATCATAGTCAATGCTCAGTCCATACGGTGTCAGGGTAATTAACACATCCAAATAACCTCCTCTCGAGAGGAGGGTTACCTTCTCAGTCTCAGCGTAACTTAAAGAGGAAATAGGATGATTAAACTTTAACAAAATGTGCTGCTACTGGATAATTCATGTATTGACATCTAATAGTACTTCTGTGTTTGGCAATACAAGTTTTAGTGCTCTACTGGTCTTTCCAAAGTACAACTTACCACAAGGGTAAGTAATCAAGTAAATAACAGATCTAGTAGAACGTGAGAATTCCTTTTATCCACCTTATTTCTAGCTCCCATCATACCTTGTGTGAATTATGGGTGCAACTTCTGGCATTGAACATAAAAATACTAAAAACATATTTCAAAGTATATTGCTGTTTGTTTTATAACGTGCAATTCTGATTTAATTCTTTTTTTCGCTATGTCTCGTGAAACTCTCGTGGTTTTATTTCTCATATCAGTGGTACCTTGTGGGCAACAGGAACAATCCCTTTTTGTTCTGGTTACATGTTCAACACACAGTTGCTGAAAACAAAAACTTAGTTTTGACTGGTTGTTAGTCGTTACAGACACGGGCAGGGCAGCAGGTACCAGAGCTCCGCAAAGACATTTTAGAAAATGCTAAGTTAATATTGGTTAAATATTTGTTAAAAAATAAATCAGTATTTGCTAAACTGAAGGCAAATTACTTTGAAAAGAGCCAGCGTTGGCGGTTTGCCACCAAGAGTAGCCACTGGGACTAACCACAGACGGTCTATGGGACTAACTAGCTTACTGCTACTTCCGCTCAACTTCACAGGAAGTTGTGCCCATAATCATTTCTACAGCAGTGTTCTCAGGAATAAGGTGGATGGGGATCTCTTGACCTATGTGGGAATGTTTGAAATGGTTTCAACGTATAATTACACTGACTGCAGCAACCCAGGCGGTTGCCGTCAGAGATAGGTGCTAAAATACCTTTAGGTGGTACTTACTGGGGAGAAGGCAAATATGAGTGAACTAGACGGTCTCTCAAATATTTACCTCGTTTGAATACACCGCTAAGTCAAAATAAAAGGAATGCATATGGAGCCTGAGTGTGCAACCCTTGTTTTCTACAGTCAGGTCTGTTGCCAGTGATCAGCACCTCGTTGTTATTCTTGGTGTGCGTTACTTTTATATTTTAAATTATAATGTGAACTAATATCCGGTTGATGGTGAGTCTGATCCCAGTGACTCTGTCTATCAGACATGGACAATGAATTTCTGTTGGACTTTTCTGGATTGTCTGCAGGACGAGAAATGTCTCCACTGACGCGAGAAAGTGACGATGTGCCGAGTTGTTCCCAGTCAAATATAATCCCAAATGTTTCAGGTGCACACAGCTAACAGGTATCTGCACAGGAGCAAGGGCGTAGGCTCGTTAGAGTATGAAACATTCAATGTAGGCAGGTTTGGAGATCCTCCGCCAGGAAATGTTGAATGTTAAACACTGAATTTCCTGCATTCTGGTGATTTCTAATGCACCAGTTTGTACTTTTTCTGCAGCAGTGTATGGTGTTTTAATTGGGGAGAGCAAATACACATGTTCTAAATATTAAGGGGGGCATTTCTCCTGCATCCCTGCTGACATCTACATGCCTATGACATGGAGTTAACTTGTAGCTGAGGCCACAGCCTGTTAGCAGGAGCTTCCCAATGATCTCCAGGAGAAATTACTCTCCCAGTATCTATTACTGGCTGCATGTGGACGGGGTGTGATGATGTTTAATGCTCATAAACATATGTTTGTTTGGGCTAACTAACAGGACAGATATTTAAAGGTCATTAGTCTGATGATAAATCATGGTAAGGGTTAAATCCTCTGTGGTGTTCACAGACCTTGTGACAGCCACTGTAATTATCCCCCCTCCCAATGCTTCCTAAGGGTCCTATAAAGCACATTAACCACTCCAGCCAGGCAGATCATTTAGACTTATATATGAGGGGCCTCCTCCTCTGAACATCACTCCACCAGTCCGCAGCAGCAACCACATCCAGGATTTGACACAGCCGTGAATATACAGATATGATGGTTTCATTATGACGTGCCTGCTCTGCAGGAAATGTGTTTATATAAGTGGTTTTGTTTTGTTTTTAATTTTAAACACAAGAAAAAACTGTATTTTACATGTGTATGTTCTTAAAATGTAAAATTAGGGTTTGATTGAGCATAAATTTGCTGCACTGTGTCTCTTTGAAAAGCCAGCTCAGTTCCTTATTCAGCAACCTGTTCAGGCCGTGATTGACTTTTCCCTCAGCGCCCCTGCAGCAGATGAAGGAACAGAGCTTAAACCTGTTACTGTCAGCTTCTCACCTGGATCATAAGAACTCCTGCTCGGAGCATGCAAACCAATATCCTCCCATTCTTTGCTCCAGCCGCCCAGGATTCACAGCAATAGCTTTTCACAAAGACCAGGGCAGAGCGCGGTCCGTGTTATCTTATTGAGTTACCTGTAGCTAAGCTCTGAGCGAGCACACACAATGGCAGGCAGTTAATGACAGCGCAGGGCCTAACCCCTTGTCCCCGGCCTTTCCCTGAGCCTCATTTCCGCGCGGCGGCTGCCATTTCACAGCTGTTAGCCACAGACTCTCTTTGTCATGATTAAGGACAAATTAATAGATGCCTCCTGGTAATCAGCTTTCATTAGGGCTGTCAAACCGTCAGTGGCGTTCGCTCAGTGCACTGGACACGGGATGATCACCTCCCAGTTGAGAGACACTACAGCTGGCTGTGTGCGGCCCTGGTACTGCCTCTCAGCTGCTGTATTTGTGTGCTTGGTGTGGCTAAAGTGTGGGTAACCAGTGCATTAGCACGCTCCTTCGTGGCACAAGTGCTTGTAGTTGGTGCATTAACAGTGCTCCGTGTGGAGCTGCAAGATGGAGGTCATCGTGGGAATGACATAAAGAGTAGTCTTTCTGCTGGGTGTAATTGGCCCCAGCATGCTGAAAATGGACTGTGAAATGTAAGGGGGGGTCAAATAATTGATTTTCCTCCGAATGCAGAATCCAGGGCAGGGCTGTTTAGTGAGTAATTTACAAGAGCAGTTCAGCCCGGGCTGACTGGCATATCTGTTGAAAGTTCCCAGGGGCACAGGAAGAGATAACACACACCTGAGACCCTGGAGCAGATGGACAGCAGTCACTGTGCTACTCAGAGGGCAGAGAGGATCCACATCAAACTTACTTCCACACATCTGTGTATGCAGAGGGGATATGTATGCACACACACACACACACACACACACACACACACACACACACACACACACACACACACACACATACTCAGAAGATGATGGACACAGGCTATTGTATGTAGAAATAGACTCTCTCCTCTCACTCTGTCCATCTCTCTTTCTCTGTCCGTCCGTCTCTCTCCCTCCCTCTCCCTCTCTCTCTGCAGTATTTCTGGAATTGATGAAATAAACTCATCAGACTTCCAGCAAGTTTGGCATTGTGCGACAGAGCTGAAGTCATTTCAGTATGTAGATTTCAGACTTAAACCCATAACCGTGTTGCGTGGTGCATGACCACCCCCACCTGCTGGAGAGAGAAGGCTGGGGTGTGCATGATGGGATAGGGACGTCTGTAAGACAGGATATAGCCTGGCCCCTCTGTATGTTCAGTGATTTTTCTCCACCACAGCCTAAGGGAATTAAGACAATAGCCTTATGTCAGATAGCATAATCTAGTGACAAAATGGCATTTTATTTGCTGTGCCAAAATCGGGCTCAAATACATGTGTAAGCTAATTGAGAAGAAGCAGCTGCTTAGCCATCTGCACGGGTAGAAATTGGTTTCATCTTCGATTTGGCGAATTTCTTGTGAAGTAAAAAAGATGAGTGACGATTGTCAAGATGCGTGATCTCTGTAATTTGAATTTATGGAAAACACAATGATTAGTTATTGTCGTATTGTACCAGAAAGTCATTGCTGTCAGAAATGTAGATGAGCCACCCAGAGCTGGTGTATTGTGCTCATCACAACAAGGCATTTGTATGCCGCGCAGTCAGTGCTCTTCAATTTTCTTAAGCATCTTGGTAAATTGCACCAAACAATTTTCAAGATCAATTCCAGCGTCAAAAACAATGCACACAAATCCCAATCTTCAACCCATATTGTGTTGGAGAGGGCCCCTGTGTTTGCATGAAGGTAATTACAGTGGGATTTGATGTTGTGGTGTGCCCAGAATTCTCCAGCTTTAGATCAGGCTCAGGGTGCTCCACCCCATTAATACTCCATATGGGGAACCCAGCTGTGATCAGAATTGGAAGAGCGGGAGGGGAAATCGATTTCATTTGCAGGATTATTGATGTAACCGAGATGCCGTTTGTATGAAACATAAAGTCTCATTTCAGAGGTTATGGATAAAACTGGATTGAGGGGCTGGCTGTTTGTTTTGTTCAATGAAACATTACAGAAACAGAGAAGTCAATATACACACTGCTGTACAGACCTCACCCGCATTGCACCACATTAAAGCCTTGGAGTTTTTCACATCTGCCTCCTCATACTGACACAAACTGCTGCATACAGAATGTGGAGAATCTTTGCATTAAAGGTAGAGAAATCAATGTGTAAAGGAATTACAGTTTAATAGATGCTCATGTGGAGAAATTAACAAAATAAATGTGATTTACTGCGTTGCAGGAGGTTAAAAAAAAAAAAAAAAAAAGCAGGGTTCAAAGCAGCACATAATGTTGGCAGGGAAACTGACCTGGCACTCAGCCTCTTCCACCCTTTGCCAAACTTCCCCGTCCACCTGTTCCCTACATTTTTTAGGAGGCTTTATAAGTCAGGCTGATGCTGCTGCTGGCGAGGTGATCGCCCATACATTAAAAACAGTATCAGACTTTCCCAGGGTTCGGATGGCCTAACAGCTGGATCTTTCAAGTGAATCCATCCCTCTCTCCTACTATTCCTCCTTCTTTTCTTCCTCCTCTGTGTGCCCAGTGCAAGACGTTGTAGTTCCCACACGTATAACAGCAGCAGTTGGAGTGATGGCGAGCCAGATGGGTTTTTTTCTTGTGGGTTCACAGCATTCCTCTGATGACAACAGCAGGGTCAAGACAAGGTAACAACTTCTATAATAAAAATCCTCGCACCTTTGATTGTGCTTTATAGACAGAGAAAGATTTTGGTGTCACACAAACACATAAAAGTGCTGTGAGATAAAGTTCACATAAAGTTTTCCCATCAAAGAGGTTTTTAACAACTGCTCATCAAATTAAGGGACGGAGGCGTTTGCGGGCAGCCTTCTTCACCCGACTTACTGTTTTTGTTCCGAGCAGATGTTCGCAGTGTTCTAGTGTCAGTGATGGGCAGTGTAAAAGCAGGCTTACACATGTCACCATATCGTTACAACTCAGAGGAGGAAGTTATGTCATCGCGGCCAGCTGGCTCTAATATGTGCTGTGTGAAAAATATAGAGCAAAAACTGGAGGGTGGAGCCAAAGCCTCGCATTTGGCTGCACCAACAGCGTTCTTGAGCACAATAAGACGTCCTGCAGAGTTTCACAAGTTCTCATAAGTGAGTCGTTAATTTTACTCTGCGCGCACGCACACACGCATGCACACACACACACACACACACACACACACACACACACGTCAATCTGGCCGGTGCAGTTTTGTTTTCAGTGACAATAATTACGGGTTTAAGAGTCGAGAAATGGGCTTGTTGCAGATGATAAAGGAAATTGCAGAATTCCATCAGAGAGCATTTGTATTTTGACAGGGAGAAAGCTGAGCCGAGTGAAAAAAGAGAACACGCCATTTGTGAGCGGCGTGTCTGCGAGGGGCTGGTGTTTTGATATGTGCCTGTGTGGAGTGAGAAGGGAAAGTGGGCCCCTGTCTGGGAGAAAAGGCTGAAGCTCTGTTATGGAGCTTAGGTCTCCATCTATCCTAATAAAAAACACTTAAGCCAAACAGCCCCCTCTTGCTCTCCCTGTGTCTGATCCTGGGAGCTACCTGCAGGCCCTCCACAGAGCACATTTAATAATGGTCTCCACCCCGAGCGATGGGCAGGCCAAAAGGCTCGAGGCGGCAGCACGGTATTCTGGGAAGGCGTACCGGCGTGAAGGGCGTGGTTAGAGTCCCTGCAGTGTGTGTTTCACAACAGCACCGTGGTGTTTAAAATAATGATATTTTTTGACATTTTTCCAAACTACTGAACTGCACCGCACTTTAACTGACACGTTTGTGTTTATTTTTCCCCTCTCCGCTCTTTTTCACTCGGGCTTTTCAAGACGCCATTCTTTGATGGTGTTTATGGAGGCAGTTTGAAGTGGTTTTCCTTTGCCACCGTAATCCCTGTTTCTGTTCCACACAGACCCTGATGTGAATGAGCGGGAACGTAATGAAAGACTTGTGCTTTCGACGGTGTTAAAGCAGAATAAAAAGTGGCATTTTTTATTTGTTTTGCCTCGTGTTTGATTCCTAGTAATGCAGACAATCAACAGGGTAGAGGAGTTAAGTGCATTATAAATTACTGAGAGGGAGCCACCTCGCTCTTGGAGCTCATCCTGATGCTGCTGCTGCCACTTTGGGTTATGTGAGGAGTAAAGTACTTTAGCAGAGACCGTGGAGCTGCTCCACAGCACTCCTTTGCATATCAAATAAACAGCAGGGCATGATGGCGGTGCCAACCCAGACAGCTATGTTATATGTACACGCTGATGCACATGCATATGTCTGTAAAGGTGCCACTGACGTCTATTGAATACCGGCTGTGATACAGATCATTGTGACATAGTGTCTGAGGTTGAGGTGTGGGGTGTATAGAGTCCCGAGGAGATGTTTCACATGGTGAGCTTTACCTTCAGGATATGACACGTTTGATTTGAAGCATCACAGGTGAATATGGTAATAAAAACAAACCTTTTCACACAGAATATAATTAGGAATTTTACACAAGAGAGATTTCATATTAACCTTAACACTGTTCCCGATCGTTTGCGCCGCTTTCATGTTTCTGAACCACATTGTGTTGTTAAATAGGTGTATTTTAATAGTCTGTGCTTTTATTTACAGTAGAGAGAAAAAAAAAAGATCAGGATTTTCATGCTGAGATGCCATGTTTATGGTGCCCTTTTCTGTGTCCTCAATCCGCAAGGAAAAGATCCATGACTCTTATTTTCATAACAAAGCGTTCCAGAGTCCAGCAAACAAACTGTTGTATGGATGTACTATTGATTTCACATTCACACGTCCGGACTTAAAGGGACTATGGGATTGCCCATGAATCCCAAATCTGTGTGCTACTCACAGTCTGTCAAGTTGACATCCACTCTCTTCTGTAAACTGGCAAGATTATTCACTCAACAGGATCTCTCTCCCTTTCATCCTGCGAACTACAGGCCAATCCGGCCGCTGACAGCCAAGTGATAGCATACAGATGGAAATGAAGGCGAGCGGGGGAATGGTGCTGTTTGTCAAACACTGGAGAGAGCTTCTGGGTTCAGGGAGTAGACTGCTGCGCCAAACTGGGTCCTCCGACTCTGACTCCACTTACTGTGAGGTTTCAGCACCCTGAAATCTTATACTTAACACAGTTATCACACATGTGAATGCCGGCTGAACTCAGAACTCAATCTGATCTGATTACTGAGAGATATAAATGTTTCGGAGCCGTCAGAGTGACAGAAGAAACCTCAGTTTTTACCACAGGCTTGTTGCGAGACAGCACGGCCCCCTTACACTTCCATTTGCTACCATTAAACACATACAGATGTGGCTCTTCAGTGTAAGCAACGATAAAGCGTAATGTTACCGTGCCAGTGGTTTTTGGCCTAAAGGGCCTGCTGATGCATGCACCAGAATTTATTTTCTCCCTCGGATGCCCTCCGTTCGCTCTGTTAGGAACAACCTACTCTGAGCCAGAGAGGAACACAAGAACGGGAGGAACTCACAGTCTGCTGAAGGGATGTCATTCATGTCAGTTATTTGTGGAAGTAAATTACGTCCAGCCACTATGTTGATAACAATCATATGACAACTAAACTGGTCTCAAAAACTGATATGAGCAATATGTGCTGTGAAATGTATTTCCTTCTCCTTGGGCAACAGATAATATGCATTCTTCCCTGTAGTCCACCAAGCAATACACAGAATGCATTCTGCCCGTTCAATCACAGCGTTGGCTTCTGCTCGGAGATGGCCATTGTGCTCTCCACAGTCACCGGGATGAAACCAATTTGAGCTCCTTTCAAGATAATGCAAATAAATATCAGCGCTGATTTACCTGTTTTTTTTTTTTTTCACAACTTTCCTCTCTTCACTCCCCTTATCGGCACACAGAGCATTCCTCTCTTTCTTAAGGGTCGAATGAAAGGTCTCTCTTTTCTTAAGAATCAAGGCAGAGGAGAAGCCTGGTCCAGGACTGATTCATGTCGCACACACTGGTGGGATGTTATGCATGGATAATTGATTGTCGAAGCAGCATGGCCACTGTTGGATCTTGATGGTGCTGCCGAAATGTCACCTTACTGATGTTACAGCGGCGCCGATATTAAAAAGGCTGGTCTCAAAGGCTTCCATCCGAGCACACTCCTCTCCCACTGTGTCTGGGAGAGACAGCACTGTTTGTCAGGCTTCTATTTCAGAGAGACAGATCTTGCATTTGCAACCTTATCTGCACGGGACAGTGCACCCACTTCCAGAAGTGCATTGAACATTTCCAATCATAGGGATATATCACTCTGCTTTTAAAGTGGAATATCAAAAGTGTGGGAATAGTGAGGGGGGGGGGGGAACATAATTGAGATCGCATAGGATTTATTTAGAGGCAGTTTGTCTCCTCCAAAACCCCGAAAAATTACACCGCAAGCTGCAAATACCCCCTTCGACAACAATAAAGAAGCCATCATTTTCGTGGGAATGTTTTCATACCAATTTGAAGAAGTTTTAAAGGAAAATTGTTTGGAAACGTCTCAGACATTAAGTCAGATAATGCAGTATGCGTTTGTATAAAAAAGTGGGAGATTAAGTGAGTAGAATCCGGTTAATTTCAGAGTTGGGATAGTGTACGGAAAGCTGAGCAGGGACTGGTAAACTGTGTTAATCTATAAAGGCTTATGCAGGTAAAAATAGACTACACCTGCATGCCTCTTTACCTGCATAATACTTTGCAGAGGGGAGACTATTGAGCATCCATTTCCATTACCAAGGAATGGAAAAAGGATATTTTACCATCGGTTTTCCGAGTGGCTGCGGTACATTGTTCAAAGAATGAGGCATACTGCTGCCGTCGATTCAGAGGCCTGGGCGGGAAAAAAACCCTGAACTGAATCTGAATTTTTTGCCAAATTTGTTGCTGCATGAGGTGCAAACATATAAGGTAATACCACTTAGGAATAAAACTGCTATAATCAAGGTTTGATAAATACATAAACCAGTATTTAACTGTATTTTGTGAGTTTCTTTTTTTCTAAAAATCATTTAAACTATGTTGTTGTGTTCCTGAGCAATGGTATTTTTTCCTTTATTTTTTTTTTTAATTTTAATTTGGAGATAATATTACAGTTTTTTCTACTGGTTCCCATTGTGTATGTACTGTTCAAGGGGTAGCCCTTTCCTTATAGTGCCTCTCTGACATACTGAAACCATTCAGAACTCGGGGCTTCCCCCATAATCAAGTGTGAATGAACATGTAAACTTAGCCAAGTATTAACAGAACTTGGCCTGCCTTCTGCACGCAGCAGTTCATGCTGCTGTGTGAATCCTGGTTGGCGTGACAGAGGTAAAAGGCAAACAGCTTGAGGAGTGAAGAGGACCCAAAACAGACAGGCGGGAACAGACCATACTGTTTGGCAGAGGGCTGCGGCTGAAAAGGGAGAAAGGAGCATTAATAGCCACCATATGTCTGCATATTCTGGGGGTCTCCAGCGTAAATTTCATTACCCCAACGCACAAAATGGACCGTCTAAAAGACGTGTGTAACGTGGCCCGAGACAGCTACCGTGTGAAAGGCGGGCCGTTATGTGTGAGAGCCATGGCCTGATCTGTCACGCTGGGGTTTTTAAGGAAAAACGGGGGTAGCAGCTGTTTGGTTCACCTGTCCTGTCCTGTACACGGCTCTCCATCAAACCAGAGGCTACTGTCCTCACAGGCCTGCAGCCACAGACTTGTTCCTCCACAGTAATCTCAGATGTAACACTCCTATCTAATGTGACGACATTTACAAGACCACAGCCCCTCTGTTTATCAGACTTGTACAATTATATGGTGTTCCATTTATATAAGCACACTGGTTATAGTGGGAGAGATATCCATAAGCATACTGTAGGGCCTGTAGCCTGCGCTCTGTAGCATACCAGAGTTTTCCACTGGTAGTGGCAGATCTTTCTATAGGCAACATAGGTGGCCACCCAAATACAGGCACCAACATCACCCCCCACTCCAAAAAAAAAAAGATATATGACAAAATCACAGTTAAGGGAAATGATGGAGGTGGAGTGGCGTGTATGTGGAGAGGATTAGAGCACTGGTTCCCAACCTGAGGGTCCCGACCCTGACTAGGGGTCACCAAATCTTAATGTAGGGTTGCGAGGCCCTCTCAATTTCAAGGGGTGTAAGAAAACTTTATAAGATATTCATACACTAGGTCTATATCTCAGCATTTCATTAATTTCTTTAAAGTAAACTAAAGCCTTTACCTTCTGCTAAACAGCCTCATCCTGTATTACAAAATTGAGAGTTTCAAACAACTAAAGATCTAATAGAACAAAGGCCAAGCATCAGGGAGAGGAGAATAATTACTTTGTCAGAAAAGAGGCCTATATAGTTGTTAAAAATTACACAATACATACAGAGAATTGTACAAATGTTTCTAAAAATATGGAAACAAGACATTACTTCTGCCCAGAAGTTCCCATTTTACACGACCTTCCCGCTTTTGTTGCGTCCACTATTTGTGTTCATTTTACAGTTTATAAGTTGTTCTGTACTATTATTGCTATGCATTAAACATAATAACAAAAACAAACATAAAATATGTCATTCAGTCAGCGGGCCTCAGTTAAATCAACCATAGAAAATGATCCCTTAAGTTGAAAGGGATTCACTGCACAAGAGTGAAAGAAAACAAAAAGGCAAAACCCATCCAGGCTGCAGTACAAAAAAAGAAAAGAAAAAAGATGTAGACAAAACAATATTCTCCTATTGTTTGTCATTTATTACGGTTGTTTCTTGTTTGTAACAAATACAGTCACCGTAAAACTTCAATTAATAACCCGGGCTATTAATTGGTTAAATCACTGAAATCAGCAGGCCTATATTTGGGACAGACCTTTTAATTCCTGTTAAAACAATACTCACAACTGGATAAATTTCTATGAAAAACTCTTTGAACTCTTTTGATCTGAGGACCCTTACAGACTAAAGGAATATGAATAACTCGCAGGATGATCAAGGAATAGACCCATAATTTGAGCCGGTTTTATACATCAACCAACCAGACCAGGCATTTAATTGAGACAGGCCTTCATTTGTCAAAATGTGTAGCCACACCAGACTAGTCAAAGGGACTGGGTGTTTAATTGGGACTAGGCTTTTAATTGAAGTTTTAGGGTAATATAATATAATTGTAATGATAATACTTACAATTATTTGGTGGGTGGCGTCAGGGGAAGCTTGCCCAGGGCGCTGAACATGTTAGGTCCGTCACTGTGGACAGTGAGTGGGATAAATCAGCACAGGCAGACACAGGTTGCTGTGTAGGCTCAACTACATCACCATGGGCTTACTGATGGTGATTTCCAAGCGCCTACTAGTCAAACTTTTTTTGTCTGAGTTCACTGTGGGAAAGTGTTTAGTGAAAAATATGCAGGGCGCGAGTCTGTGATTGAATTAAATTTAACTGTTTGCACATATGTTCCCTTGTTTAAGGGGGAAAGTTACTACAGCACCGCTTAAGCCACGGATTATCTGTCTGCGTCCTCTGCCTCTTTAGCATCAACATGAATTCACCCACTCAGAGTCTATCACACATCCACAGAGCTCCCTGAGAGAGAGCGGACCTTAGGGAAGCCCGAGCAGGGGGGGACCTCGACAGAGCCGAGTGGAGCTGAGCAGGGTTGCGGTGGAGCCCATGGGCATGGCCCTCTCACTCTCTGGCAACCACTTTGTTAGGCACACAACACTAATCCTCCTTGTGTCTTTATTGCCCTCTGTGTAGAGGAGCAGGCCGGGGCTGGGGCTGGGGGGGAAGCACCGCTGCAGGGCCAGTATCATCAGCATTCCTGTTTGAAGATAGGCCACGCTGTACAGCATTAAGGCGTCTAATAGCAGCAAGCTGAGAGCAAAACAGACTGATACTCACTGAGACAGAGAGGGAGAGTTAAGAAAAAGGAGAGTCACTTTGTGCCCCCCCCATAACACAGCACGGGGTGGGGGCATAATTTGAGGATAGGCAGATTATTGCAACCAGAAATGACTGTGAGGCAATTCTGGTTCATGTTGTTAAACATACTCAATAATCTAAACAACACATTAATGTGCTGCCTTAATTTGTTATACTGCCTCTGTGGCTGAAAACAATTTGTCATGGGCTGAATTTATAGGAATCTCATTTTGAATAATTCTAAAGCACTTAACACAAATTGTTTAATGGATGTCGAGACATATATCTTTGTTCACTTTATCTGTTCAGGCAGCGATACAAACTATACATCTGAAAACTTTTGATGATTCAACAAAGAGGAGAACTGATCGGCTTTGTTGTGGCATTACAAAGTCAACTTTTGTTGTGCATTATTTTCTTTTTATCGTCTGCAGAGATTATTGTTGAAAATATTCTCACACGCTTGGCCCTGCTCTCAGGACAAGCCTACTCAACTGGCGCCATCTTGTGTCTGCGCGCCGCTGCTGGCTGCCGACACAGGTGCACAAAATCCAATGTCACCTTTCCCCCCAGATCTCCTCACTGTCCCCCAGCTGTCACCTGAGCGCTTGGCAGCATAAGGTAATAGCATCAAGATGCAATCAAGATTATATGCTTGTCACTCACTCCGTGCACTCAGTGGCTTACAATGTGTGAAACAGACACAAGATAAAGCCTGTGCACAGATGGGGAGATAAAATGCTCCTAAATATTCATCAGTTTTCTCACTGCAGCAATGCAAGCCCTGCATGCTGCCATCATTAGATCACTGGGAAAAAGAAGAAGCGGCTAGCAAAGGGTTGGACCAGACTGAGTTAAAATGCAGCAATGCAAAGAATAAATAAAGAAAAAACATCTGAAAATTTTAATCTCTCCCCGTAGAAGCAAATTTTCTGTAACCACTTTTGCATTTTGTGGCACTCTTCCTTACTGGGGATCTGAAACAGGGTTTGCAGCTGTATATCTCAACTGAACAGAGCCTCTGCTTGTAAGCTACATCCATATTAGCAGTTTATTTCCATGTTTACACCGTTTCATATTCTTTGCAATAGTAACAGGATTACTTTGTGACAAACGGTAATTTGTGGAATTCCCTCATTTCAGTTTGAGGATTTTCTTTTTTCCTCTGTCCCCGTCTTATAAAAAATATATATAAAAAAATGTTTCTGTATTCTCGTCTCCCCGGAGGTTTGATTCCAGAAGCCCTTCAGGTTTTCCAGCAGACCTCTGCGAAGGGCCAGATAAAGCAGAGCATGGCCTGGTGGTGCAGGCATGAGGGAGCACCAGAGAAATAATAATACGCAGAGGAATCCACTGATGTGCACCCTTCTACTCAACAGGCCAAATATCCCAAGAAGAACATGCAAACTATTCTGTACCACATGTGCAATATACACTGAGTGTCGCTTTTCTGCCACGACACACTGATGGCCAACAGCAGTTTGTATGTTTTGCTCATATACAAATTTTCCAAAGCATGCTGTTGTGCTCATGTGTGTTTTAAAGGACATGTCTGGCATTGTTTTATATTTTCATTATTTTCAACAAATACTGTATAAAGACAAAAACCACACTGATTTTAAGATACTTACCTTATACTACTGAGCAGCTGCCTAGGTCATCAAGCCCAAACCTGTTGGCAACACCACCAAACTAAGGACCAAAGGTGACAGCTCTTGTGCTGTCCTAATAATCAGAATTTGACCTAGGTGAAGACAAGTTACTGAAGGTTATATGTTTAGTATGTGTACTGTATAATGTTTGATTACTGTCTCTAGTATGCACTTTATGCATATATATTTATACATATTTATGTATTTAAAATTGTTTTTAATGCCTTGTTTTACCACTCTATTTGAATTATATTGTTGTTTGTATGTTCTCTGAAGTTTTAATAGTTACCTTAACATCACTTGATCTAGCATTACGAAATCTTGTTATATCTTACTGTTGTAGTTGTATTGTTGCTGCTGTTGTTGCGATGACTTGATGTTGTGTTGTTTTGCTATTGTTATTGCTGAATCTGTTGTGTCATGAATATGTTCTGCTTTGTAAAAGTGTCTTTTAGCAGAGAAATTATTCTCTGTTTCCCGCCCAGGGACTACAGATGAAAATTAGCTTATAGCGAACTCTGATGCAGCTAAGTAGTTGTGCACTGTCCCTGTTAAATAAATGAAATAAATTGTTTTTTTTACTCTGCTTCTTTATCTGCTTTTATTCTCTTGTGAAACACTCTCTCACATCTTTGAAAAGTGCTTTATATCTAAATATATTGTTATATTTGTCAATACTTTCCACCGTCTCTATCCTCATCCCACAGTCCACGGTTTTCTACTGAAGATGTAAAACTTAAAGAAACAGGCCAAAAATATGTATATGTTTCATTAAAAAAAGACTTAGGCTTTTCCTAGAAGAGTTGGGCACTGTGGTTTTTGGCAAATGTCTCTTAAACAGAAGGAAAACTGTGCATTTGTTGGGGACTATTTTCAGCCATGGATTAATACAAGCTAGCTGCAGGGCGATGTATGTGGGGCTGAGTGCCTGACTAAATTACAGTGTTTATTATAGTAAATAAGTCCAGTGCAACATTGTGGCTCAAATGTGTGTTTTTGGACAATGATTGTCATCTATGGCACAGAGGTAAGAGCTTTGGCTACACAGACAATACGTCTTAGTCTGATCAATTTATCGATGAAAAATCTAGAATATGGCCAGTCTTATTTTTCATTATTTTCCAGACATTGATTTAATCTACTCTACTTTTAAAGAACTGAGCCTTGCTTGAGATTATAAATTGAAGCCCCGTCATCGTATAACTATTATTATAAAATAATAATGTTATTTGTCAGTTGTTAGTCAGAGCCTTTGTCTCAGTGTCTCAGATATTAACTTGTCATCTTTACTGCTGTCACTTTGAGATATCAGTGTGCACTTTATCATTACATACTGAAAGGAATTAGTAAATGTACATAGTGAATTAATATATGGAAATTAGCTTGAGTGCCACCGCGGGTCTGGTTCAGTTGATCCCCAGCTGCATATGTTGGTAATCACCGCTGCCTCTTGGATTCACTCACAGGCACGCAATAAACAACCTGCTGCCAGCACCCCCTACGCTTTTGTCTAATCTGCCGTTTCACTGGGCTCTAGTTTGTCGCACAAATATGAAAGTGAATCTCAGCAGCAGAATGCACAGAGGCACATTAACTAGGATGGGTGCCTGCACGCTAAAGCCCCAGACATTAAGTCTAGGATTTACACTGGAATATGATTCCCTAACTGTCTTAAGAGTTTGGTGCAGAAGTTCTCAGACAGATCTTGAGGAACTTGGTGAACTCGGTGACCTGCTGCCTGGTGTTGTTTTCAAAACCACATTCATTACGCTGCTGAATTAGCTCTTTGAGTTGCACCTTAGAGCTGATGATACGCCTGTGATTACCTGGCATTAACTGCTACATGGATTTCTATAAAAATAGCTTCTGTCGTGTTGTCTCCATAATGTCCAAGTAACATCTTAACTTTGCATTCAAGACAGTTGAACAAAACTGTTTCATGGAAACTTCTCCATCAAGCTTCCCCTGATGTACCTTTAACAATCTTTGGTTAATGCCTCCACCTACTGGAAGAATGTGTGTAGTGTCTGTAATTAAAGGCCTTTACAAGAAGCTGGCTTTGATGCTTCTAGCTCAGTGTCTCTCAAACTCTTTCTATCATGCTCCCCTTCAGAAACCAAAAAAAGTTCATGCACATCTTTTTTTATCAGTCATTAATAATAATTGGGGAAGCAACTAATGTTTAAAGGGTTCAAGTTGAATTTCAGTGAAACAAAGGTCGGCATGATACCAACAGCAAACTCACTGTATTTCCCCCACATACATCATATTCATTCAACTTTGTTTCACTCCATATGTAACACATATGTGGACTCTAGTGTTGTCTGCTGTGTTGATATGAAGATGCCCAGACCATGGATAACTTTGGAAGTGATCTCCGATCTCCTCCGTCATTATGAACATAAAACTGAGCCCCTACACAAATTAGGTGACACGGAAATATGTTATGTGGCTGAAAAATGAACTTATAAACAGCTTATCAGTGCTAAAACACAGAAATTACTATGAGAATAATGTCCTTACCTCTCCCATGAGTACTACAGCAAAAGGGGAGAGGCAAGGCGGGAGACACCCCTGTACCCAAGATTTGAGAACCACCGTTGTAGCTGAACTGTCACTTACTAGAAAACCTTTTGTTTCAAGTGATATACCACACACCAGTACAGGGACATGAATATAGACAGTGCAGGCAGCATGGTTGAGCTGAAGCCTGTGGGGTGCAGGTGCCTGATAACCACCTGGAAATATGTTCAAAGAAGAACTCACCTTAAAGGGATAGTGCACCCAAAAATGAAAATTCAGTGACTATCTACTCACCCATATGCAGATGGAGGCCCTGGTGAAGTTTTAGAGTCCTCACATCCCTTGCGGAGATCGGCGGGAGCAGTGGCTAGCACACCTAATGGCAGATGGCGCCTCAAACTAACGTCCAAGAACACAAAATTGAATCCACAAAGTATCTCCATACTGCTCATCCATAGTGATCTAAGTGTGTGGCAGCCGCAACATAAAAAGTTGTTTCGAAAAATGTCATATGAACTCTGTTTTTAGCCTCACTGTAGCCTGTAGCTCTGACTGCTTCGTGTTCACGTGTGCACGCCTGCACGAGACCAGTGAAAGCATGAGATTTGCTTACCAGTGTTTACATCACGTGACTCGTGCACCACTGGGGTGACAACAGTAACCACAGAGCTAAAAGATAATTTGCACTAAGGTCTTTGAGCAAAGGACAACCCAACATGTCTGAAGACTTTGAAACTGAGGAGGAACAGCATTTCTTTGTTGAGCCGTATTTGTTTGAGCCGCCGCAGCTCATGAGCCTAACCCTCAGCCAGCCGCAGAATACCGGAGTCGAGCACTGGAAACCTGGTGGTGTAGTTGCTTCAAATGCAAAGCAATGCCAACGGATGAGGAAAGTCTTTGCTGCTCAGACTGGGAATTGGCAATGCCTGCACTTGAGAATCTGGACATCAGTACTGACCATACCTGTGAGGTTTTGGATTTGAAAATAAGGGAAATTTTTCGGCGCCCACCGCGAGACGGCTCATTTCTCCTCTGACACGCCACATACCTGTGTGCCGCCACGGCTCAGTTGTCCAGGTACTACTGGGCAGTCATGACACCAACGAAAGAGGAAATTACTGGACCTGGAGTTGGACTTCTGTGTCGCTGGTAAGCCGTTATCTTGCACCGCAGAGCACTATGAGCCTCTGCCATAACGTTATTCCTCTCTGTGATCCCCGTTCAACCTCCAGGATTAGCTGTTCCTTTCTGCTGCTGGATGAAACATGATAATAGGGGCGCCCCAGCACCCACTCCACTAACTTGACGTGGAAATGAGCGGTAGTCTAGAAAACTGCAGAGTTTTGTTTTGTTTGGGGTTTTTTTTGGACGAGCGCCCTCTCATAGATTGCGCCCTGGGCAGTCGCCCACATTGCCCACAGCAAAACCCGTCCCTGGGCCTACAGGAAATCTAAAATAACCACTTGTCAACCAGACCTGCTGTCGACACTAACCTCGTGACAACTGCCACCCAGGCTACTGCAGGTGGCAGTTCTCACGAGGCTAGTGACAGGGTTCAGTTTGGAGAGGCAGAGGAATGTTTTTTTTAAAAATTATATTATAATACGGAAGATTTACAGGAAAATAGTAATATGGGAGGACAGCAGGAAAGAGGGGTAAAATACAGTAGTTTCCCGGCCAAAACGGGAAACTTGACAGGTATGAGAGAATCCTACAGTGTCTTACATGTCTTACATGAATGCATTGAGTAGTGTGAGCATTATTTGATAGGGTGTTATTGGACTATCAAAATATGCTACCCCTGAAATATTGATTAAAAATGTTAAAATAACATGTCTAAATATGCTGCCATTAATCCTACAGTGGCAGTGAGGTAATTAGTAGTCTTACATGAATGCATTGAGTAGTGGGAGCATTATTTGATAGGGTGTTATTGGACTATCAAAATAGATACAATAGATATACAATTTACAGTAGCTGGTTCGACTGACAAGCTCGGCACATCTGCAAACAGACATATCATAAAAGCGGCAGTATGACACATTGTTGGTAAAATATATGTAACTAGTAATTAGGGCGCACAAGGGCCCGTCATAATGGTCTGCACTGGGGCCCATTGTAACCACCTTACGCCACTGCACCAGTAAAAGAGTGGTCCTAATAGTACCAAAAGCCGCTCCACTCTCAGACAAGAATGTATGTGCACATATATGGGCCCTGGTGAAGATATAACTTTTTAATGCTGAGGTCCCTCTCATACAGTCTCTTAAAACAAACACTGAAATTGACAAGGTATGTTTTCACACCATACATTTATTTGCTATATTTAAATGCTGCTCCCCTGTGAGCCAGAGTGCAGCCTCAGATCCTCGGGCAGGGCTCTGCAGGTTGTTCCCCAGTCCCGGCTCAAAACTAAAGGTGACAGGACTTTTGCAGTCAAGGCCTCTCAGCTCTGGATCCAGCCTGAGGATCTGAGGCTGCTGAATCAGTGACATCTTTTATATTGCATCTTAAAACATATCTGTTCAACAAAGTCTTTTATTAATTTCAGCACACTGTTTATTTTATATATATCTCATCTGATTATTTTTATTGCTATTATCTCATGTTGTCACGGGTTATTTTCTTCTTTCATGTTGTATTAGTCTATTCTATTAGCTGTACCTCAGTGCAATCTACAGGGCAATTAGATGCCAACTTTGCTTATCTGCTTCAGTGAATTTATTTTTATTCTATTTTTTACTGTTCTTTGTATTTTCACATTAAAATTGCCTCATTTTAATAGCTAGAATCCCGCATTGTTTTGAATCTGGGGTCAACCATGTGAAGCACTTTGTAACTTGAAAGGGGGATAGAAGCACGCAGCCTGGCAACCCTGCTCCTGTCAGACACATGCCAGTAGCTGCTGGAAGTTGCTCCCTGCAGTGAAGTTAGCGTCTTTGCACCTGACAGTAGCATCGCTGAAAGCCAACCATGGCAGGAAAGAGAGCGTTGGTGATCCTGTCTAAAGGTGCAGAGGAGATGGAGACTGTTATCCCTGTGGACATCATGCGGAGAGCTGGGGTTCGTGCACTTGTTTCATGCTAGCTGTTAGCTTGTTAGCTAATAATAGCACATATAGTGTAGCTAGCTAGCTTGAGTTTAGCTTCCCATTCAGTCAGCCCACAACACTGTCATGGTTATTATGTTTTATTAGGCGCATAAATATTTCACAACAGCCTCATTAAGACATAATGTCACTGTGATGTTGAGTTAAATGTCAGCGCAGAGTAATAGGCTACTTTGTGATGAGCTAACGTTACATAAACTTTGCCTGAACTAATTGTAGCAATATCGGTAGCAATGCTAATGTCCCTTTACCGTTTACAGTATTTATGTATGAGTAATAATAACATGATAAAGGCTATAATGAGCTGTCTGATTTACTGACGCACTCACAGCCTCCACAGAGAGATCACACAGAGGCCAAGTTAAATGTCAAAGTCCAACGTCACTGCACTTCTCCGCCATTTGATAGCCTTCAAAATAAAAGTGTCCATTAGCCTCACACAGACAGGATGCCATATCGAGACATTAATGCTGCGTGTTATATATTGCCCACTCTGACCCTGCAGATCGCAGTGACGGTTGCAGGACTGACGGGCAAAGAGCCAGTCCAGTGCAGCAGAAACGTCCTCATCTGTCCCGACACCAGCCTGGAGGAGGCCAGCACACAGGTGGGGCCCAGCATCTGTCTGCTCACACTCTGTATCACATGTTAAATCATAGTCTAAAGACATATATATCTTTTCAATTAACCAAACCCTGTTGAATAGTATCATACAGTTTCAAGCCTTATATCATGTGTCTTTTTTCTCCCAGGGCCCGTATGATGTGGTGCTGCTGCCAGGAGGGATGCCAGGGGCCCAGAATCTGGCAGAGGTGAGACATGCTGCCTGTACATGGCCCAGTCTCTTCGTGTTATGATCTGCTGGGGTCCCAGTCACATATATGGGGCTGGTCCTGCTTGGTAGCAGGCTCATAGACTAGCACCATGTTTTTCAAACTTTCAGACAGAGTCTTATCATGGCCTCTGTACACATTGCAAAACAAATTCAGCTACTCCGAAGCCCCCTCGCTCCTAACATAATGCCAGGAACAAGAAATCTGGGCGTTGTCATCGGTAGTTAGTTTGGTATGAAGCAACATGTAGAGAAAGTTGTCCAGTCCTGTTTTATCAACTGAGGAACATCTCTGAAATTAGATCAGTTCTGTCCTTATGCCCCCCCGATTACTGTACTGTAAAGCCTGGTTTACCTGCCAGAGTATGTAACTGAGCTTCTCTGAGCTTTGGACTGTACTGTCCAAATGGGGCGCGCAGGTGTTCTAGTCTGGATCTTCTAACTGTTCCAAAGTCCACGTTAACAACTCAGGGTGATCAAGCCTCTGCAGGACTGGCTCCTCGGCTCAGGAACAACCTCTCACTGAGCATCAGATCAGCTGACTTTGTTCACGTTTTTAAATCTCATTTCAAAACTTACTTTTGCAGAACGGCTTTTCCCAACTGATTACAATGCTATTTCTTTTTTATTTATTTATTTATTTATTATTGTTATTATTATTAATGTTATTATTGTTCGTATCAGTAGTAGTGATAGTAGTAGCAGTATTTCCTCTTATTTAGTTATTTTTTGTGTGTATATGTTGCAGATATGTGTATTTGTGTGCATGCATACATATATTTATGTGTATATGTGTATGTACAAGTGTATATACATACACACACACACACACACACACACACACACACACACACACACAAAGCAAGAAAAGAACAAAGTGCTTACCAAGATGAAAAAAATAAAATGCACACACACACACACACACACACATATGTGTGTGTGTGTGTGTGTGTGTGTGCATTTTATTTTTTTCATCTTGGTAAGCACTTTGTTCTTTGGCTTACAAAGTGCTCTACAAATAAAGTTATTATTATTATTGTTATCGTTTTTATTATAATATCTTTGTGTACTTTATATAGTGAGAGTGCCCCGCTTTGGGTGTGCAGAATCAGTCATGCCAGAAACCTCATGTTAAAACATAAATTCTTACAAACAGTAATATTGTGGAGTTACAAACAAAACAGGCCAAGTTAAATAACAATATCAGGGACATGAATGTGCCTGGAATCTTGTTTTCAAGTTTAGATGTTTCTCTATAACATTAAATATTTGTGACTAAATAAGCAGCAATCAAAGTTGAAGTTTTATCAGATTTAATTGAGTGTATACAAACAACGTACGCAACAACCCAACAACTGTTGTCAGATTGTGATTCCAGTTTGGCTAAATCTTGATTGGTACATGGAAGTATGTGACATAACCTTCTTCCAACCAAGCCTCGCCCAGCTCCACTAGTGAGAGCACAGAGAAAAGAGAAATGCAGAAATCTTTTATGTGAAATAACCAAACCTGCTCCAACAAGCTGATGGAGAAAATGTGTTTTAGGCCTTAACTTCAGGGCCTTGTAAGGATAACAGCACTATTGTTTAATGTTACCTCACGCAGGTTTATATGTGTTTTACATTTTCCCCTGGTGAACTGCACCTGTCCAACAATCCTTGTTAGAATACCTGTAAACACTCAGTACAGTGTCAATATACAGCCCAACATGAGGTGATTACAAGTATATATTTGGAGACCGAGCACAGAAGTGTCAGGGACCTATTGTTTTATAGAGATTATTATTTTGTCCATGGGCTTGGCATGTTGGCTCTATAGTGCCCCCAGTTACTTTTAGCCTTTGAACGCGTTTTTGATGCCCTTGGTATAGGCTACTTGGAAACTCACAGAACTTGACACAAACATCAAAACCTGTGATCATCATAAGAATATATAGCCATCGGGTTCATGAAATGTTTAGTGGGCTACATAGCACTCCGAAAGCATGGAAGGCCTTTGGACAGAGATGCTGTGATATTGATGAAATTTGGTAAGCGCGTTGCACTCATCATTTATGACAAATTTCTCATTAGGATTCATTAGCTCCGCCCACATGGAAGTCAGACATTTTGAATTTTGTGCGTTTTACATTTATTTTATACTTTGTCAAACTCCTCCTAGAGAGTTTATTGGATTCATTTCAAGTTTGGTTGGTGTAAACTCCCGACTAATATGATGCTAAATTGCGAAGGAAAAGTCGATATCATGAATGATGGTGTCATAGGTCGATTGACAACACGCCATTTCAGGCACTTTATACAAGAACCATCTTCAGAAGAAAATCAATACTCTCTTGCTCAGACTTGTAAAAAAGTAATTCATGCACTCATTTTTTCCAGACCTCACTGTAACACTCTGCTCCCTGGCATCAACTGAAGGTCTCACCCTGGTCTCCACCTAGTTTTTTAACAGACAACATTACATCACCCCAATCCTTGGTTCTTTCCATTCACTTCCTGTGCCTTTTAGAATTGATTTTAAAGATTTTACTGATCACTTTTAAAGCTTCTCTGGGTCTGGCCCCAAGCTAGATAGCAGAAAAGTTGACCCCATGTGAACCAGTTCATAGCTGGCCCCCTCGTTGGCCCTTTATTGCCATTTTTCTTGCTACTCTAAAGGTGATCATGTCTTTGCCATCAGGGCCCCTCTACTTTGGAACGTTGGCCTGAGGAGTTATAAATAAATAACAAATAAACTTTATTTATATAGCACCTTTCAAAACACAGTTACAAAATGCTGTACAGTTACACTAAACACAATTGAAACACAAATAACATGCCATAAAATGTTACCAAGTAAAAGATAAAATAAGGAAGGCCAAAGCTAAAATCAAGATAATAAATGGGCATTAAAATCAATAATATAGCAATAAAATAGACAGACAGCCCAGATAAAGTCAGGATATGCTTTCTGATAGAATTATGTTTTTACGAGAGACTTAAACGAAGCCAGTGACTCAGACAGAGATAAGGCTTGAGTGACCTCTTTAAGATAATTTCTTAAAACCCATTTTTGTAGATTTGCTTTTATGTGATGTTGTCTTTCCTTTATTTGATTTCCTTTTTATTTTTAGCGTTTTATTGCTTTAAAAAAACAATTAAAAAATTATTGACATAGTGCATTTTTTTGTCCTCTTGTTTTAACTTTATCTTGTTAGATTGCCTTCTCACTATCCTGTTTCTGCTTTTGCTTTTAAAGGTGCTATTTAAATAATGTTATTATTAATTATTATTATTATTATTATTATTATTATTATTATTATTAGTAGTAGTAGTAGTATTCACAGGTATGGAACTTTTGAACTTTTGAAACTCCTGTTAGACGATCCAACATATCCATCTCATTTGCATAGTTCTATATGACACAGGTAATTGTTGTAAGTTGAATTAATAAAATCTAATCTGCCCCAAATTTCACATGCTGGATAAGAGTCCAGGAAGAAAATCGAAATGCCCATACTGAGTCATAGTCATATCATCACCCTCCGACAACAGGAAGACAGCCTTATGTGACAAGGATGAACATATTTGCATGAAATGTACATAGTGGGGTCTTCACATTATATACAGCAACCTGATGATTAATTAGTGTGTGTCCTCTAAGGCCACATAGTGGATACAGGAAGTGGTAAGAATTTTCAGTACATCATTTTCAGCGCCATGCATCCCGGTGTCAGATAGTGACAGAAATACACAGCAGTGTCAATTGGCATCCCACCAGTAGCCCAGACGTTTGGGAAGGTGCGAGGGCCAGTTCATCGCTGCTTGCAGCTTTAATTGTAGTTCATAATTGCATCAGTCATTTATAATACTGCATTAAATAACTACAGTATAAAATGCTGAGTACACAATTTTGTACACTGTGAGTGACGTACATTTATACTTTGCTTTACATTTAGATGGGGGGGATGTGATTTGAAACCATTTCACTGTATGTTAAATGTTAATTAATAAATGACAGGCCTTTGCCCAGTGCATGCTGGGATAGGCTACATTCCTGTAACCCTGACGATGATTAATATAAATGGGTGTAGAAACTGGGTGGATGGAAAATAATTGGCTCTAAAAAGCAACAAAAGAAGGTCTCACCATCATTTGGATTTGAGAGTTGAGTTCATGTTTCATTATTGTTTTGCATCCTTTTCAAAAGCACATTTTGTGGCTTCAAAATAGAAAGTCCAAAAACATTTTGCTGTATTTTCTATTATTCTCTATCCATCATTGCCACAGAAGTGGCATAGAGGAGCATCCGCTCACCCTTTTAATGTTCTCAAAAAGATACTTGACATCATGAAGGTTAATGTTTTGAGTCTCATCTGATAATTCAATAAAAATATTGTTAGTGTTTTTGCTCAGTCAATCTGTGGCTGTGTTAAAACAGTGATGGGTTATTTTTGATGTGTTTAAAACATTGCCAGTCTGTTCAAATAATTATCATCGTCGGGATATACACTGTGCAATCACATGGCCTGCGAATGACTCACGGTGCATCTGGTTTCCTTGCTGTCTTGCAGTCTCCTGCTGTGAAGGAGGTGCTGAAGAATCAAGATGGCAGAAAAGGCCTGATTGCAGCCATCTGTGCAGGTACCGTTTGTGAAAACAAACCAAAGTCATAATTATACAAGGCCAGCTGCTAATGGGGATGTATTTCTGTGGGTTAAAGTTTAAATATGACATGACCTCAGATGTGACCGTCATACTTAGATGTAAATGACTCAAACCTACACAGTGCACTTTATTCTGGTGCTGCAGTAACAGAGAAATAAATGTGCTCATGGTCGTTTTTCCCAAATCAAATGTAACCAGATTGACAAGGCAGTTATATGAATTAATAAACCATGCATTATGCTACCATGTGACCTGTAAACATTTTTAACTAGAAGCACTAAATGTATGATATTTTGGTTTTAAATCTACCGAGCTAACGTGGTGCCAGTAAATGGGATTTGGATTTGCTCGCGAATAGAATTAAAGATCTTGGACAGAAATAAAATGTGCAGTTTTTATACACACGTGGATTCAGTGGTTTTTCCGGTATTTCAGTAAATGGATGTGCCCTTGAAAGAGTTTATCACATACCTCAACCACATTTTAAAAAAAAATATACAGTTAACAAATGACATGCTTCATTAACTCACCGTCGTGTGTGACCCCTTTTTGGCATTTGGAAATGAAAGGGTGAGGGTTTGATTAATAGCTGTCCCCGAGTGAACCCACAAGCACTGACATTTTATTTGACAGCCTCCATATGCAGGGAAAGGACACTGGAAGGACACTTTGAATAGGGACGGGGACCAATGCGGCAAAGTGGATTGAAGGGTGTCCTAGAAAATGAGTGAAACTCTCACAGGGATATACAGTTTAATGAACCTGCCAGCAAGAGGGCCGGCTGCGAGACTTATTATTCTGCCCTAACATGGAATTTTTTATCTTGAGGTGAAAAAAAAAAAAATTAAAAGAGGAAAGAAATAATGAATGTAAAAAAAAAATAGCAGGATAAGTCTACCGTTATTTAAATTTGAGCTAATATAGCTAATATCATTTCTAGGATTCACAAGATGATATAAAGATGGTCATCATCACCCTTCTCTCCACGTCTGCCTCGCTGTCTGACTCTGGTTCTCAGAAGGTCTGTCTCTCCCAGACTGGCGTCCTCTGGGTGGGGACTTGCTGTAACAGGAGTAGCTTGGCTTTAACTGGCAGTCTGCTGTTCTGCCAGGGGAAAGTGTAATCTTTAGACCGCATGGGAAGGCAGCCAAGGAGCATAATCAATAACTTTCTATTTATTAACAGTTTTTGGATGAGCTCACTGCAGTGGTAGGACGTTGCCAAAGTTAATGCAGCAGCAGTCAATGTCTTCAGCCTCTCCTTTTTTTCTCCTCTCTTTTCAATGTGGTGCATAGTGTTTGGAGAGAGGCTGAAACTGTATACGGTATGCATGTATTCTTAGAAACAATGGCCCAGTTGAGGACACCTTTAGGACATAGCGTCGTGCACGAACTGCGATTACAAATGTTAAACTCTGCATTGCTGTGTTTTGATTTAGCGTTTAGTGTAAGGGAAGTGATTCTGAGACACACTATTTCACCCATGACTCTTGTTAAACTTCATAAATCTGCACAAAGCAACAGAACAAGTTTCACTTAATCGTAGAGAGCAGTTAAATGAAGCTGAAACACCTTTGCTCCTCTGCAGGTCCCACGGCTCTTCTGGCACATGGCATCGGGTTCGGCAGCACAGTCACCACACATCCTGCCATGAAGGAGAAAATGATGGCTGGAGGTAAAAACACAACGACAAAGAACATTCTTAACAAAAAAAAAAGGTGGAAATATCTCTGAAATATAAAGCTAGAGAGCAACATTTGCAGATCGAACTCTGAGCAGGCAAGTTGTAATTATATGTAAAAGGCAGCAGATGGTGCTGCACTAGCTCTTTCTCGCCTATAGAAAACCATGTCACTATGCAGCAGATGAGAGCACACCACTCAGGTACAAGGGGATGCAGAAATTTGACAGAACATACCAGAACTGGGTCAGCTGTAGAGGTGGCAGGTTACCTATATGAAAGGGCTTGTAGTATAATGTGATTACTGAAGTGTGGCTTTCACTCTGTAGCCGTGAAGCTCTCATGTTGTGATTATCCTTATGGTATTGCTTTTTTGTCTTTTTTTTAGACCACTATAAATATTCAGAGGCTCGAGTACAGAAGGATGGACATTACATCACCAGCCGTGGGCCAGGAACCAGTTTCGAGTTTGCCCTGACGATTGTAGAGGAACTTATGGGGGCTGAGGTTGCAGCTCAAGTCAAGGCTCCTCTTGTTATGAAAGACTAACTGTAGCCGCGTTCACTTGCATCCTGTAAGCAGCACTGCCCCGCCATAGACGCCCTGCACTACTGAGACAGCTAATCCAACGTGGCTGGCACAAAGAGTCAAAGTCACTAGTGACAAATCGCTCTCCCTGGGGGACATAGGGATGCTTCTGTCCTCACAGGTTATTGTCTTTCTCGGCTGTAAATGAAAAGCACCCAGTTATTATTTAACGAACGGATTCAGATGGTTTTCAAATGGGATTAAATTTGTGTCATTGTAGTTTTCCTCACATTGCTCATTATTCTCACAGCTTCCACTTGACATTAAAACATTAATGTGACAATACTGTGTTTGTCTTCTGTGGTGTGGTAATGCTGGGGGTCAGTGTGTCTTGTTTCCACCTATGCTTTCCACATGTCTGCAGTTGTCACTGACACTAAATATAGGCTGCATCATGTCATGTATTGTGAGCGCTGCCGAGAACGCGGGAAGCAGAATCCGAATAGATTGGCAGGCGCTCCGGCCAATGAGAAGCCTCGGCTCGGCTGCGGTTGTATTCCAACTGACCAATGGCGGCGCGTCTGCAGCCAGCGGGGCGGGGCTCTGGTGCAGCGCGTGGTAGTTGTGTCAGAGCAACAAAAATCCGGAGGGTCTTCACACAGTGCGAGAGGAAGAGAAAGATATCGGCAAAGGTAAGAGCTTTTGCGCGTCCTCCGCTGACTCCAAGTGTTGTGTGGGCTTGTATAGACGATGCCGGTCCTCTGAAATGTGTTCAATATCTTCCATGTCAGCTAATCCATGTTGGCAAAGCAGTTAACGCAACGTTAATCACGGTAACTAGCTAGGTTACTAACGGTTGAACATGACATCGTAACGTAACCGCTAGTTAACAACACGACAGCGACACAGACACAAGCCACGTCACTAAAACGGTGGGTGGTTGTAATTAGGACTTAATTTTTGTTCAGCCGTGATTAGCTGGCTGAGTGAGCTGAGTGGTGAAGCCCCAAGTTCGCTGCAATCCGTGGCATAATGGATTGACATCAGCGACTCAAATTGGCCGGGCAGAGTAACGTTAGCTCGGGGTAACGTCCACTACATGCTCACAATGTAAAGGTGCGTTCAGGACGTGAGTGCGAGTGAAATCAGAGGAGCACCGTATTCTAACACTGAGAGATGGTTGTGCAGATGTGACCCGACATGGAGACGTCAGATCCAGAAGCTCTCCATCCTCAGCAGCAGCAGCAGCAGCAGCCGCAGTCAGACTGTGCTGCATTCACTGACTGTAGCTAACACAGTGCGGCAGAGGCCAGGTTGGATCCTCCATCAGTCTGAGACATCACCGTGACAATGAGAAAAAGCACTGTCAAACACGTGCAAGTAATCAAATAATCACATAGTAATTACAAAACACCACTTGAATTGTCATAGTGTTGAAGTTGAGGTCAGGTTGGTTGATTTCTCCTCATATGACATGTCTCATTAATAGAAGCAAAGCAGAGCAATTGGCTTCACCAGAGAGATCTTCACTGACACGAGGCCCCCTCAAGATTATGCTCTCATTTGCCTTTCAGCGCTTATAACAGGAAACACTGGAGATGTCACCGTCTCTTCTCTCACTTTACAGATACAGGAAATACAAAGCGAGGTTCTTTTTCTGGTAGACTGCATTTTCAATTGCTGGGAAACCGCCTCTTAGTCATTCTTAGCAAAGCATGCAGAACCACAGCAAGTCAGGGGTCATCCAAATAAGAGGCCAACTCAAGTGGCTTTTTCATCCACCATTGTACAACCAAGTGAGCCAAAAAAAGACTGCGAGGCTCTGTTCCCATTACAGTGCATCGAGAGAACTTTGTTTACTGTTAAAATCGCATCACATCAAAATCCAAATCTTCAAAATCATGAGTGTGCATGCCTGTGTATGACTGTTACCTCTGGGTGCTCTGCCAAAAGGTTCAGGCGAGTTGTTTGCCCTATGACAGTCTTCAACATTTTAGATGGGGCTATGCCTGTCACGTCGAGGCAGCATCACTACATTGTGTGCCTGGGCCCAGTGTGTTTTAGTTTGTGTTTTAAAATTAAGAGCTAATCGTTGCCACTCCCTGGAAGACAAACATCAATTCTTGAATAGTGTCTCAATGACATGTTTTTATAGCCCAGTCTCATTAATGCTATGTTTTTCAGTTGGATATTTCTGGAACGCTAACATTTTGCGCTGTTGCACATAACATGTTAGAATTATTCTGCTTGAGCAGCTGTACAGTAAAGAGCTCGAGGCTTGACTCCCTATTTCTGGATGGGGCAGAGGAGGGAGTGGTGGGGGAAGGGGGGGAGGCTGAAGTCACTGTGACTGAGTCATTGGTTTAGCTAATGATGCAATTAGAGAGCTGCACTTTGCATCTCCTGATTAGATCCCCCACTTGCATTGGCCTGCAGACAATGAAGGCTGAATTTGCTTGCCTGAGTTGCTTTGGCAGATAAATTTCAAAAGGTAACAGACAGCTTGCGAGCAATGGGTATTTCATCAAACATCAACGTTTTGTGTGTCGTCAGCAAGAACAGATGGATGTGTCGATCTCTGGCACTTTCATCTGCGTGCGTAATCTGAATTATAGCTTTGGGTGGCTGTAAGTTTTGGAAACACTACAGCTCAGTGTTTCCTATACTAAACTTTGGAGTGATGGCCTGTAAAGTTTGGATGATTAACTTAGTTTCACCATGTTCAGTCTTGTCAATGTGCAAATCAGCATAAGGGAACTGAATCATCACACCATCAAGTCATCATGAAACTGATGCAAAACAGGACATTGTGAGTGGCGGAGTGCTATTTTGGTATTGCTGCGTTTTCATGGACACCAAAATTCCACTATTATTCTATATATGGCAATACACTGAATTTGATTGGGGTCATGTATGCAGCATATTCCAAATTAGGCCTTTTTCTTAATTTAGCATTTTCAGAATAAGACGTGGAGTATGCAGTTTTATTTGAGTTTTAATAGCATTATTAGGGCATGTATATAGCATATTTGGAATATAGGCTATGTCCTAATTGGGGTTTTTACTGGAGTTAACTGTCAGTTATGGAGATGTTTCAATTCATCAGCAGTTTGTAAGGCTTGTGTAGAGATGTATGCCCAAAAGAAAAGTCTACATCTCTTGTCCGAAAGAGAAACATGCCTACATTTAAACATTATGAAAGATTTGGACCGGTGCAAATATCACAACAGCAGCCTTCTCAAGAAAGTAGTAAAGGAAAGAAAGAGGGAGGCTGAGTTCACACCGTCCAACAAGTCCACCTCCGGTAGGAAACTTTGAAAAAAATGCTATTTTGATGCATAAAAGGCTCCAGTCGTTACTTTTTCCATATTTTGACGTGATAAAGACATGTTAGGTCACGTAAAGTATTCACAGCTGCATGTAAACAGGAATATTAGTGGAATACTCATTTTCATTAGTCATGTAAATATCTGTAGGAATGTGGCCTTTTTCGCAATAAGGGCAAAATGTTGGAATATTTGTGCACGTAAACATACTCACTGTTAGATTATATGCTTTAAACTGATATGAGTTTGTTTTTAGCAACCATTTTGTCCCAATCAATTACTCTCGGGGACTTTGTTTGCCAGAGACGTGGTTTGGAGAAATTGCTCTGATGGCATCTACAAATGGAAAGTACAGCCTTAATTTGCGTTCGTTTATTTTTAGAAGAGGACATGACAAGGTAATTACATAGATACTTTAGACTTTTATCTAGAACATTTCGAAACGCAAAGGTTAATGAGAAATGCTGAACTTGGCTGTCCAACGTCACACTTATCATTCTGTTACTAGGTTGTCGGCACTGCTCTTATAATTAATGTTTCCATAAACAAAATAGAGTTCCAGGGCTACGTGAAGACAATTGCTTTGAAGCTCTAAATTTTAATAAATCTACAAAAATATTTCTAGGTATTTGTGATGGCCGTTAATGGATTAGACTTTTAATTTCATTAAAGTTATCATCCAGATGTGCCGATTACACATGAAGTCTATTTTATTCTGTTTGTTCTTAGGTCATATACAATTGGCAGAAATAAGCAGGTATGATCTGAGTAGGGCTGCAACAGACAATTATTTTCATTGTAGATTAATCTGTCGATTTTTGTTAAGTTGTTTGGTCAACAAAATGGCAAAAAAGGGTGAAAACTGTCGATCGGTGTTTCTCAAAGCCCAAGATGACGTCTTCAAATGTCTCGCTTTGTCCACAATCCTAAGATTGTGGACAAGAAAGAGAGAGGATTAAAGAAACCAGAAAATATTTGCATTATAGAAGCTGGAACTAGAGAATTTTTACTTTTTTCTTTTAAAAAAATTACTCAAACTGATTAATTGATTATCTAATTAGTTGGTAATTAGGGATGCACCGAATATTGGTAACCAAATATATTCGGCCAAATATTGCAAAAAACCACACATTCGGTATTCGGTGGAATAAGTTAAAAGCAAGGCCGAATAATAGCGGCATGTTTTGATAACGCAATCAAACAGCATGCCATGACGGGCGGAATAAAATGTCTGCAGTGTGGCGATCCGTCCGTCACCGCACTGACATTTGCGACTAAAAATAGTTTTGAGCAAGCAAAATAGGCTTAAATCATTCAGCACGCTGTGCAAGCAGCCTACTGATTTCAACCACTCACAAAAATGATAGGCGAATCCCACCGGTTGTGGGTTGAATGGGGGTCATAGACACAGGCAGTAATGTGTTCCTGTCAAATATGGTGGCCGTCCACTTACCGCGATAGAGAAGTCGGCTCCAATAATATCCTCTTCTTGGCGTCATGACTGCCCAGTAGTACCTGAACAGCCGAGCCAGCTGAACACAGGTATGTGGCATGTCAGAGGAGAAACGAGCCGTTCACATTTCTGTCATTGTGTCAGTAACGGCCCACAAACCTCACCGCACTTTAGGGACTGTTCTTTACTTATGGAGGGACTGTTTTTTACTTGTCAGGGGAGGAGGGTGGCTGGTTGATTTTTATTTTAGTTATTTATTTTATTTTGATCCCCCCTATGTTAATCACTTATTGATGCTGTTTTTGAAGTATCAATAAGTCAATAAGTAATTTATTGCATAAAATATCATTGATTTATTATAGAAAAGTGATTTATCTTTTTATAAATGACAAAAGGCACATCTCCCTCATTTTTGCTGTGGTATCCTGATAATACTCAGAACCGTGATACTTTCACTGGTATCGTACCTTGGGTCCCAATTTTGGTATGTGACAACACTAATCTGGAGGGGGTTCATCTGCAAAAACTAATGAAAAATTAAACAACGATATTCGGTACTCGGTATTCGGCCGAGCGTTTAATATTATTCTGCTTCAGCTTCGGCCCCAAATTTTCATTTTGGTGCATCCCTATTGGTAATTAATGTAATAGTTGACAATGAATCAATGAACTGTTTGTTGCAGCTCTAGTTCTCAGGTACAAAAGAGGACCCTTAACCAAAACAGGAAGAGTGTTACCTTACACAGCTTGTTGTGGAATGGAACAACTGTATTTACTTGTCAGCTGTATGTTATTAAAGGGAAGCAAATATACAAACAAGTACAGTTGCAGTCCCATGATGACCTGCTGGTTGTGCAGCACCAACTGTTTGCTGAAGTTCCTCCAGTAATGAAATAACTGGTAATCATTCATACATTGCATTGTCAAGAAAACCAGATCCACTTGGGATCCACACATATGTTTTTTTAAGCTCAAGTTAATGTTTGCTGCTTTCCTATTCTGCAGACGTGTGTTATTTCTGCAGTCTGGTGGGACTTTTGCATAGCGCACTGCTTAAAATTGCATTATTGTGATGATTTTTGCAGCGTACACTGCAGTTATATTTCAATGGCATAACCATTGTCCTCTGTGAACTTGAGATTTAAGATGTGAGACTAGCTCAAAGCTTTTCCCTGCCATGTCTGTAGATTATCTGACTGTGTATCAAGTCTAAAACTGTAGCAGTAGCATGACATCGTCACCCTCCTCAGTCTGACACATCAGTCAATACTGTATCTTTACACCCTCATGTAGCAGGTCAGGAGCTCATCCTGGATGTGTGGCTTTTTGTGTTTTACAAGAAGTTACAGCTAATTCCTCGGAGCCTGTAATTTTGTTTACTTAATGCATGTCACTTGCTGTGTTCTCTGGTAATCCCAGTGAGACCGTGCAGACTGCAGTACTAAAAGCCTAATGGCCTTCTCCTCGGCAATACCCAGAGGACCTCCGAGTCAACCCAGTATGGGGCTGAAAGTGTGGCTTACTGCATGTAACTGCTGTGTAAACTGTGGTATGTAGAGCGATAATTTGCCAGGTAGTTCTGTTTTGGCTATTAGTGGTCCTCTTTATATTTGTAGAGGTAAAACATTGTGATCATATAATTCAGTTCAGTTCAATTTTATTAAAAAGCCCAATATCACAATTCACTGTTTGCTTTACAACATACGTCTTTGGACCCTCAACGTGGATAAGGGACCCCCCCCCCAAAAAAAAAAAAACAAAAAACAGATTCCTCATTTGAAAAAAAAATAGTTTTCCCTGGAGCAGTGTGAGTGTCAGCATCTTCCATGGAAGCTTTCAAGGAACCAACCGCTGTAGAAATGTTGCAAGTGTTGTCAAATAAATATTTAAAGAGATAGTTTGGGTTTTTATGGAAGTGGGGCTGTATGAGGTACTTATGTATAGTTAGTATATTAGGCTACATGCAGTAGATGGGGTGAGCATGCTTCCTGTGTGGAGGAACAGATGGGACTGGCACCCCAGAAGCTCAGCAATGAATTGCTGTGGATTAGGGTGAGCAGCAAAATGTATTTTAGCAACGTCAAAATTGGCCCACCTAAAAAAACAAACAACCTATCAGTCTAAGAGGACACTGTATTTAGAATATTTTTACGGCTTTACCTTGCTGTCAGACAGCCCTTCCTTTTAGTGCTATATAGGGTTGCAGCAATATGAGATTTACCCAATACGATAACTTTCACAGAAAATATTGTGTTTCACGGTATTAAAGACTTTGGTTGAACAAACGTTTTATAATGAAACTGAACTATTTTGTGTAAAAAGTCTCCCCTTAAAAAAGATTTAACATCCAGTTGCTTTTTTCCCCCCAATATTGTAGATAAGCAAATGATCACAGTATACCTTGAAACAGGTATATCACTGCATCCCTGGTGCTACATTTTGTCAACCGTATAACTTCCATATCCCTACCCAATACACCAAACGGTGCTGCTCAGTGTGTTATGCTCTAGGTCAGCTAAATATAGCATCAACTTACAGTGATATTGATCTCTTTAGGTAGGACTTGTTTTTTAAGTGTCCAAAATGTGTTTTGCTGCTGACCCTAATCCACAGCAACGGATTACTGAGCCTCTGGGGTGCTAGTCCCGCCTGTTTCTCCAAATTGGGAGCACGCAGACTACCATCTACCCTGTGTAATACACTAACCACAATATTACACCTGAGATCTTCCTCATTATCAGTGTTTTCGTTCATTTTGTAGAAAGAAAAAAATAGTTTAATGAATTCTCAAGTAAAGAGGTAAAAATGACACACCAAAGTATGGTTTACGTTTTGTACTACCTTGTCATTTTCAAGTGGCTTCATCATTTCAAGTGTTAATTGTACAGAGAAATGTTATTTTGGGACCTCATATTGTCCCACTAAAAAACAACCTGAACTATCCCTTAAAGTTGAAGTAAATTCTCATCATCTCCTGAGTGATTGTAGACTCTTGAAAAAGTAGTGAAAAGTAGTAAATCAGAGAGGCAGTGATACAGCAGTGTCTTCAGATGCCTGATCTGTATTTGTGTTTGTCGAGACAGTGCTTGGTAAAGGCCATCCACACAGAATACACACAATATCTGTCATGATAACAATGTGAGCATCCCCAATGATGTACGATAAAGTTCTGTTAACAGCTGCACCATGAACGCACTGCACGCTTCAGCTGTGTAGGCAGCCAAGGAGGTGTTTATGTCGTTCATCAAATCACTCTGAAAGTAATCCTGAGGATATCGTTTGCAACTGTTATTGTTATGTTCTTGGTGTGGACAGCCCTTTAAACTTGATAGAATTTAGATGCACCTGTAAGATCTTGCAAGACAGAACTGGTCTGCAGCTGCCATGGTTTACCTGTTCATTTAGATTTGGACTACACAATACAACTGTACAGTTTGGTAGGGTGTTATATAGCTATAGTTGAGCGTAGAGAAAGGAAGGATGGAGTTTGTCGTACATTGTTGTAAAATAACATCTTGATATGTTTTTGAAGCTTCAACCTCTCAGGTATGGGTTAAAATTAATGGCCAAGTTGGTTCTTAAACTTCCCGGTTGGTATCGCAGAGGGCAAACACTCAAGCACCTGGCATGATCGCAGGAACATCAGCCTTCCTCTGCGGCTGTTTGGCAAAGCTCCAGAGTGTCACACAGTCTACATGTGTACTGCATTTATGTGCGCCACAGAGCCAACCTTCACACCGTTTAGTATGAACATGGAGTCACAGGTAGGACGTTTTGGAAGGCAGTGGTTGGGAGTGTGTTTACGGAAACAGTGGACTTTGAAGCAGTGTTCATAGTTGTGTGCATTTTTTATTTCTATTGGCCCCAAGTTGCAGATCAGGCAATCAATCAGCACCATTTTATCCATTTCATACATTAAATGTTTTTGATATATTTTTGGTTTGCCTTCAACTCTCAGAAACTCCTAGGTAAGTGTAGTTATTGTTGTAGCTGTGGGTGAAGATCTCTCGCTGTGGCCCCATCGGACTGTCTGGTAGACGCCCCACCATGCTTGGTGTCATGATTGGAGAGGAGCGAGCCGTGGAGCCATGGTCTGGCTGGAAGCAGAGGTTGGAGATGCCGTGACTGAGCTTGAGCTCACAGAGAAAGGCCAGGAACAGTGGTGCGCAACAGTGAAGCTGTAGCTGTCCCCGCAGGCTCATGGGCAAAACACAGAAACACATACACACACAGGGTGAAGCAAATCCATTAATACAGATCTAAAGGAAACTGATCTGAACACCACACTGACAGCAACTAGAGACGTAGATCACATCTAAGAATTACAGTTCTTGGAAGTAGAAGCACATTGAAATCACTTTACACAAACTATGCAGAGAATGCAAAGTGTGTAATTTTTCATTACCATCATTTGTATAGATATTTAAATTTTGCTGAAGTGTTTGCAAACAGCAGGCCCATCTCATTTTCAGTACTGCATGCTACGCCATAAATGATTTGTGATAAATTACTGGTTTCTTCTGGCTGTGGCTGCTTATGTAAGTTCAGACTGGCTGTGCTCCTGATGTCTTCAAAAAAATAAAAACTGTGCTGCATTTTTCAATAGTGTTTCCTAAGCACCAACTCATATGTACACTGATACCATATTGCTTAATATTTCCTTGGCCCAGACTAGTCAGAGACACATGATTTAAAAGCGTCATCTCTGACCCTGCACTTCCTGCTCAGCCACCTGTTCAGTTACCTAGTGCTCAAAGCAGTCTTGGCTAAAAAACCCAGTTTGACCAAATCTGGAATTCCCTGCACTCACCATCACCAGCCTACGGGAACTAGGGTTACTAGTAATCACAATGACACAGATAGATACAGGCAGTGTCTACTCGTAGCGAGAGGGCGTGGTGAGGGTATAGTTGGCTATAAAGGCTGGGAGAACGCATTTGTTCAAACTCACACTATTACATTTACTTTATATGTGATGTATTAGAATTACCAGAATATCACTTCCCTATAGCCATAAACACTGTGATGTAATTGATTAGCATGGTTTAGTGAATTCCATGTGTGTTTTGAGGCAATAAAGCAATGCTAACATTACTAAGTGCCATTAGCCCTGGGTTTTGATGATGTGCTATGATGTTAGCATGCAGGGATTTGCAACCTTAAAAGCTACGGTTCCTGGGAGGCTCACATTTTTTTTTTTTTTAAATAAAAAAAAAAGCAGCGTGTGTCTACGGCCCCTTAGTGGACATAAACTGACAGTGGGAACATGCCTCAAGTGTTAACATTGCAGGCTAGCACTGCTGGCCGCAGCGCTCTCCCTCAATGCTGGACCAGTTTCAATAATGTCGTTCCCATAGTTACGTAGACACAAAAACATGGGAAAATAGGGTCTACGTTGAAAAATACCCCTGAACTCTGGATTTCTATGTTTATTTAATGTATAGAAGGCTTTGTTTTCTCCCTTGTGTAAAATGATGTGATGTTTTATGGGCGTTCCAAAAAGTACAGACTGTATCTGTACAAAAAAAAAGTGAACTACTCTTCATTTCTCTTCCTACTCCATGCACTTTCTTATCCTGCTCTCATTTTTCCGTCTATCTTTTTAAGAGCGGTGAGGTGATCGCTTTCATAAATTTAAACATCAATAACATTAAGTGAATTTTCCATCCCTGCTTTTGAAAGCAGCGGTTTTATAGCCCATTGATTTGTGCTTGCATCAATTGCATCTACTATAAGCAAGGTAGGGTCAGTTTCACAGACAGACAAGCTGGAGATAGGGACTGGTGAGCAGGCAGTATAATTGGCATCTAAAACCTTGAACAGTCTCTTTAAAAATCATATAGAGAAGAGTATAACAGACACCTTAGCATACAGGATTTGACGGAAAGGAGTACATATTATGTAACAAGTTATTGATTGTTGTAGGAAAGTAATCCTCCTCACTTGACCCCCCTTTGCATGAAGGTGAGGGTGCATTGCAGACCTGGATCTGATAGTGATTTTATGGCATGCCCTTACAGATTTCTGTAGATGCAGTGTAGATTACATGCTGTGCTTTTTAATTTCACCTTTTGCATCACATATAGGATTTACAGGTGTTTGCATTGAGCTTTGCAACGTAATGCCTGAGCTATAGCCAGCTTGCTGAGCCGTGTTCACTTACTATGCAGGCTTTCAACTTTGTGCCAATTTCAATGGACTTCGCATCCCGTAGTGCGACAAAGGAGTGTCCTGTCATTGAATGTAAAATAACCACATGCTTCTTTCTTGATTTTCTCTGGCCCACCCTTTTTCTCTTTCACCATTTACAGCTCACTCTGATTCACTGAATGCATGCTTACTCGAATGCTGACTGTGCAAAGGGAGGTGTGTGTGTATGTGTTTGTGTGTGTGTAGAGGAAAGAGGGAGGGGCATTTCCTTTAATGCATCTGCTCTGCTCAGTGACTCCAAGCTCACACATTTATTCTGTCTCTTCTCTCTGTCTCTTTCTTTCCTTCTTTCTTTCTCCCTGTTCCCTGTCCCTGTTCTGTCTGTCTCGTGTCACTTTTTTTCTGTCTTTCTTGTATTTCTGTCTCTCTCATGTCAGACATACATGCTCATCTCACTCCGACACATAATCTCAGTCACACAGGATCGCACATTTACCAGTCTCGTATCATTCTTCCTCCCTCTCCTCTCTGCTCACCCTCTTGGATTTTGGCTGCTGGTCCTCCATCATAGCTACTGTCTTCTGCATTTACTCCCCGGTTGTGCTCACTGCGTCAGGAATCAGCAGCAGACCGAGGTGGGTGTTTTAAGAGCATCATCGCTAGGTCTGAGGCTATATGTCTTTGGTATCTCTCTCTCTCTCCCTTTCTCTCTCAGCCCTTTCTCTTCCTGCCTCTTCTCACTTCGCTCTGTCACTGAGAGCTGGAATGATCATGCTTGTCTGTTCCTACACTGGAGCAGATGCCATACTATCTCTATGCAGCAGAATTCAACACACACACTGTGCTAGCGAGGTAGCATATCTACCTCTCCAGATCTGACTGTGGAGCTGTCAGTACGGTTGATAGTGCAGCTGTGACTGCTGCATTGAAAACAGTCTTTGCATACCTTATTACACTGGCATGTATTTTGCTCTCGCTCTCTTTTCTGCCTCTACTCCATTACTCCTTTCTGTCTGAATGTCTGTCATGTTTTATGCATGCTTTGTCCTTTTGAATGCTTGCCAGAGACTTTACCACGCTATAGGATTTATAAAGAACCACCTCAAAATAGCCAGGGTGAAAGCCTTGTGCAGGCTCGCGCAAAAATACACATGCGCATTCACACAAGGAGGTTCGATTCCCCCTCACCTTACCTGCCCCACTGCCGCCGCTGCTGCAGTTCCATCTGTTGCAGTCTCCACAGCCAGCGACACCCTGAAGCCAGGCTTTAACTGTTGTGTGTGTGTGTGTGTTGCTGAGAGGTTGTGACAGTCATCTGTGCCTGACTGAACGTGTTACCGTGTCATTTGAATGTGTGTTTGTGTGTGGGTGTTCATGCTGAGGCTGATTATTGTGGGTCAGTATCTCTGCATGCCTGCGCGTGCTCGTACATGTTTGTGCGCGTGTGTACGCAGTCTTGTATGCGGTGTGTGTGCCTGCCTGCCTGTTTATGGGCTCTGGTCCAAGAGGAGAGCACAGGAGAGGCAGGCTGCAGGGGTTCAGTTTGGTGCAGTAAGCTGTTGAATGCTCTGTAACGAGCAGAAAAAGGCAGATTCATGTGCTGGTGTGTTCTTTCACTGGGCTGGTACGTCAATATTGCAGGAAGCACAGCCTTTCTGAAATGTCTGCAATTCATTTGTCCTTGAAAAGCCAAACTCTTAGCAAAGTTAGATTGTTAATTCTAACACATAACTTGTATTTCCAGCAAATAGCCTTCGCTTATGAGGATATAGGTGTTAATGTGACAGTGCTAGAACAGAAATAATAACGGTTTTTATTCTGTATTTGTTGCTTTTTCTCTGATGAGGCCCAACAAACACCACTTCAAACAAAATGTCTTCAAAGAAATGCTATGTGACATCAAGTGACAACAGGAAAGGCAGATTCCTCAGGGATTTGCAGAAGTGCTTTGGTTAAGTGTCATGCCCAGTACTTGTTATGCTAGAAACAAAGGAGACACTTCTTCTCTGATGATGTGGTAATTATGCTGGATCTGCTGATTTTTAGAATGAACTGTAGACACATCTTGTGGGGTTTGCATGTTTTCTGGGAAACTGACATTTTTAGCATACAAAGTAGTTGCTGCTGTATTTTATAGCATCAATGAAGAATGCAGCACATTCAAACGGGTGGGAATTACCAGAAGCCCGAACGATACGATGATCATCTCAATACTGAAGTCACAATACAATGTTGTTGCAATTTTCAACATTTTGCAGTATGCTGAGTATTGTGATAATATGTACTGTGACTATTAGCCCTTTTTAAATAGGAATTGTGCAGATTTGCAGGAAAGCCCCATCAGTCTTTTTTCAGCATCGGTAGTATAAAAACAAAATTGGGGAGTGCAGTAGCATACTGCCTGCCTACTTTTGTTTTTACAGGATGTGCTTTTTTGGGGCAATGAGGGGCGTGAGCAAGTAACAAAACATGTAGCTCAGCATGTGAAGTAAACAGTGACATGGTCCGAGGGAAGCTGCGGCTGGTCAGTCCTTCCTTGATTCTCTCATAAGTTGGCCTGTCCTTCACCGTCCCCGTCATTTGAATGTTAATGGCCTCTTCGTTTGTGAGGACAAGGAGGATGCGCAATTCTTTGTCTCCCCAGTTGCTCATCTTTACAGTGTCTGTCAGGCTGGGGTTTTCCTCTTGCTACTAGCTGCTCGCTAATTCCTGCTATCAGCTGTTTACTGTTTACCCACCACCAGTGGGTCGCATGTGCAATGTCATCAACAGCTTCTCCCACAAGTCATCAACAGCCTCCCCGTGGTGGAAGGGCACCTCGTTCTTTTTAAACCAAAAAGGTTCCGCCACTATGTCTACGGAAAATTGGGCACCTTGGATCAACTCGCCAATCTGGCTCTGTGTGTCGAAATGCTTGCAGCTTGCTGTCAAAGCGGCCCAACATTCGCGGAAAATCTGGCAGTATAAAAGGGGTTATTGTGAATGTATTATCTCCTTATAACTACAAATCTTGTTCCCAAAGGAAAACTTGGTGAACATTTGTTTAATTTAGATTAATGAGATAAAGTTTTCAGTCTGTTTATTTCACTTCAGTCCTTTTTGTTGCAGCAAAATGTGTGTAGTGGACTGAAAAAGCAATCGATTTTATTATTCTAGTAGGCTATCAAGAGTTGTCTCAGAAAATATTGTGATATTATGCTGTATCAATTTTTCCCCCATCCCTTACATCATCCAGCATTTTGACTGATTAGAGCAAACGGTTCATACAAGGTGCTTTAAGTACTTGAATTTACTGGAATCCCTTGAAAAGTAGACATTTTATAACTCTTTGAATCAAAAAGGAGAAGACCTGCACATTGTTTGCACTTGCAGAAAAAGGTTAAATTTATTAGACTACAACGTTTCAGTCATGGACCTTCATCAGGTAGATGACTACTTATAACTCAGTCCTTGACCAAATACTTCCGTGCTTGCATTCTCCAGTGCAATATGAAGGGTATGAGGTTTGAGTGCCATTGGGTTGGTAAACACCAGTTAAGGAGTCGGCACTAGGATGTTTTACAAGTCTGCAAAACTCTACAACTGAGCAGTGTCAGCCGCAAATTTTGAGCTGTACTTCGGTGATAAGTAAGTCACCGCATGTGTCTGACAGTGGATGGTAGAGCTGTTGAATTGGATTTGGAGATTGTTAGTTGCAGAGGTGGCTGTTAACTGCTAACTTCGCTTGTTAGCCGCTTGAAGAGAGGGAAGCTGTTGGACTTCGCATCTGTCGAAGGTTTATTGTTTGTTTGCGGGTAGGAGGCTCGGTTATCTCTAAGTGTAGCTGTATGTAAACAGTCTGAACTCAGTGGAGTTTTCTCTGACAAAGCCAAAAGTCCAGTTTTAACCACAAACTCTGTGAGAGGACATGAGCTTAAACCTCTAGACTAACACATTGCAGATTTAGAAAGAAGTCAGGGTAAAATGTAGTTCTGCTTATTCACAGTGAGGTTGATGGTTGCAGAGAAAGCAATTTCATCCTTGAAAATAAAAATGAGTGCTTGATTAAGGTACTGAAAGTACTTGAATTCGACCTGCCCCTGTTTGTGCAAACCTTGAAGTATCTGCATTTTGTTTTTGATTACAGTCGTATTGTGATATTGTGCTTTTCTGGTCCAGTTGTCAGTGAATAGGAAATGGCTCTACTGTACTGCAAACTTCTTTAAACCGCAAGGTCTTTCTTTTAGGTCTCCCAAAGTCGACGTGTATCTGTTTTACATGGGACTTTTCCCTCAGACCTATCACTAAGGTAGGACCTGACCCTGTGTAGTTTTTACAGCTCGGTCTGCTGGATGCACCAGTGGGGTGTTTCCTAAACTGAGCTCAGTAATCATTCTGCAGTTGAGATTTAGCGGCCTGCCTAACTTCATTAGCCCTGTTTTGGATCTCCCAAGGGGCATCACACTCATACAAAAAGATACACACACACACACACACACACACACACACAAACTGAGTGAATTTCTCACACCATATATTTCGGGTGTGTTATTCTCCTGAGCTCCCATTTTTGTCTTTCAGTCTTTTTTTGCTTAAGAAAAGAGAAAATATTGGTACTGTTAATCTTCTAAATCTTTATATATTAAAGTCATGATTTAAAAGAATTGTAATTGTAGGAGCTGCATTTCAAGTATTACTTACAGTATTAAAGGACCTCAGAATAACACTTATTCAAAAGTGTCTGACATGAACAGTTTTCTGTCAAAGTTCAAAAACTGCTACAGATTGGGTTATTTCACATCAGATTTTGGTCTGTCCTGTCTTGTCTGAGTTCTTCAATAGTTTGAATTGAATGGGATTCAGGATTTAGCAATATTAAAATCAAGATGTGATTACTGTCAGAGATGGGCCGATTAATTAGCTTAACATTGTTATTTGCCGATATTTGTCTTGTTGACTGTCATAGGCCTTTCTGCAAATTAGATGATGTTCACAGATGGCAGTGGCTGATACTTTCTGTTGTTACATCAGTTTTGCACAGGCTAAAAAGCAGGGCTCAAGACTAACTGCCACAAACTTAAATTATTGAGCAGATACTAGAAGAATACAGTGACTATTTGGGAGATGACTATGGCGTGATGGCTATGTAGCAGCCGGCGTCCAGTTCTTCTGAGGCTAACAGAAAACGTGTTTGGGACAAACATAGATCTTCCCAAGTGCTCCATTGAAAGATAAGGTTGATGCCGTTGAAAGTGTGTTGGGTCTGTATTAGTGTTGTCATGATACCAAAATCTTCGTTTCGGTACCCATACCAATATGAATTAAAATACTTTTCGATACTTTTCAGTACTTTTCCTAAGGAAAAGTCCTTTTGGCTACAAACCTTAGAACAATAAATAGTAGGGGTGTAATGGTACCAAAAAATCGTGGTTCGAAAGTAAATATGAATAATTCTTTCCTATGTTTATGTTTTTTTTTTCTTGAACTAACAATTTTGAGGATGAAGTCTTTTTTTTAAATCAATGGTATGGCTGGTTGCATTGTGTTGTTTTTAGATAGGTAGTTAATCAGCCCGATAGTTGTCAAGTAAGTTAATACAATAGTCTTACTATTTTGACTTCATAACCTTTTAAATAGACGGCACTGTAACAAAGGAAGTCTGGGGATATCTTAAATTCCAAGGAAGATTTACAGTACGACATTGACTGGATGTTTTTACAGTTGAACACTGCAGCCAGGACTGTGTTGTCATTAACAGTATTGCTCTTAGTGTCTCAGATGAGACAGACAGCTGAAGCTTAGTTCCAGTTGTGGTGGATTACCCTTGTGTGATTACTGAGAAAGATTGACTCTTTGGCTTGTAAGTTGGTCATTCCCATGAGATGTGACATTCCATCAGAGGAGCCTGAAGGCCTTTCTCAATACACAGCACACTGAGTTCGGACTAGCATACATGAGAGTTAAAACTTGGCAACTTTATCACAGGAGTCCAAACTTCTGAGGACGGGAGGACACAGTATGACCAATTTGTACTTGGGACAGCAGCGCTCTTATTAACACCATTATCTGCTTGGCTCTGGATTACACTTAGACACAGCGACTCTACCTTCCTGTACTAAGACAAAATAATCCCAACAAAAAAATAAATTGAATATAGGCCGCATTGCTATTTAAATATGTTGATATTGGTACACATACGGACCCTCACATCTCTTAACATGTCTCAACATATTTCCAACTAGGCACTGGGATACACTGACCATATATATTCAGACTGAGAAAGGCTGTGACTCTCCATGACCGTGACGTTCACCTCTAAAGATCTCACCTTTCTGCTACTGCGATATTTGTTGTTTCATATTTTTCAGTCTTTTGATAACAATGTCAGGCCTTAAAACTGCTGAAGTTGCTGAAAGTGAAGGTTGGAAGGACAGAGGGTGTTGTATGCTGTACAGATTGTAATGCACCCTGCAAATTTATGATTTATTTGTGATTTGTGATATTGGGCTATACAAATCAAAGGGACACATCTTGACCGATTTAAATTTAATCTCCCAAAGATTTGTTTTAATATGTTTTGAATGGGAATGATGTTAGATTTGTGAAGCATTAGTGGCCTGTCCTGAGTACTGTAAATACTGTGACCTTCTCTTTTGCCTTGTATGGCTTTGGAACTTAGTAAATCATTGTAATGGGGAAAATTATCCCAGAAATGTTCGCTTTGAAACTACAATGACTGTAACAAATACGATATCAAGTTGATATTGAGATAATTCAAACACAAATATTTATTTTATCCATACCATCCTTCCTACTCTGTTACATGCTCTATAATCTTGTACTCCACCCCCATTTTGTAGCAAAAATGGCTAAAATGACATACCCAAATTAAAATGACTGTAGTTTCTAAATTACTCTGACTACATGCATGCATGAGGTCTTGACAGAAAGAAAACTCCCTGAAGTTTCTTGTGAAAGTGTCAGAAACACTCTAGGTGATACAGAGACAGAGTAATGGGCCTCTGAAGTCAGTAAAAAAATTTTTTTGCCTATAACAAATAAAAATTGTTTTCAGGATGAATAACTCTCTGGCTTCATCTGAGCAGGTAAATGACACTATGGGGCTGTAGGCACACTACCAATGAACATTTCTTTCAAATTTGAAGAAGATTGCTTAAAGTATGACCATTCTACGGTATTTTTTCCATGAAAAGATCCAGGCGGAGCTCCAAAAGACAAGCCGCTCACTCGGCTTCAAAAACAGTACTGTCAGTGATAGAACAACACTCAGCCAGCTTCTAACATTGTACCTTGTTGAAATCAGGTGTGATGGTGATAGCTGATGTTGTTTTTGACACACAAACACCATAAAACATCACCAGAATAAAGCCACATGAAACGTGAAAGATATGATCCCAATTTCTAGATGGTATATCTCAGCCAAAAATAGTGGTAGGAGTGAAGACTCTTACCTTTTATAAAAGAGCTAAGTCCCCGCTAATGGCTCCACATAAGATCGCGAGTGATCCTTTAACTTTTCCAATCGAAAAACGGCATGACATGACTTGTCACCACTCATTTTGGACTATGTGTGTTTAGGCTGCTCTGGTGCGAAATACATAATAAATAAAAGAAAAACAATGTTATTTTTGAAAAGTCGAGAGCTTCCTCAATCCGGCAATACCAAACATCACATGGTTTGATGATGTAGTACGCCTGGGAAATACCATTTTACAAAGGAAAAGGGGAGCGAGGACATCGCGTCCTGGCGGAGTTAGAGGATAAGAAAATTAGAGAGTATTCAGTGTAGAATTTTTGAGGTCTTCATTTTATTTTAATATTTATAGAGTCTAGTCTGATAAGGCGGACTGTGTTACCTTCAAAGATTATTTTATTCAAATGACTTTTGTATGTATTTTCAAAACCATAGCGGCTTTTTAAAATGCATATGTATACTCTGCATTTTGAAAAATAGGTCTGTGGTTTTTTTTTTATTACAGTTGCCGTCATGCATTTGGACTTTTGTGATCCATTTATCCCTGAGATGACAGTCTAAACAGTGGCCTCCCTCACTGGATACATGCTATGCATAACAGTGCCTCTGCTCTTTTCCTCTGAAGGTTTTATTATATAAAGGTGTATTGGCATCTTCTGATTTTGGAGGAGGCCCGCCTCCGCTATGAAGCAAGAAAATCTTTCACATGCAAGTAAGGCAGAGTGAGCCACTGTCTGCATGTAGCCTCCTTCTCAGCAGCGACCACAAACATCACAGACTGATGGTCCTGAATAGCACTGTGAACATTTTCACACATACAAGCTACTTTTAGATTATACAGGTCACTGTTGATGTACATTGGGGCTGTCACCCCTCCACACCCCACAGATGTTTTTCTGATGATCTCTGATCTGTTAGTGCTTCAGTCGTGATTTATGATACCATGTCCATTTTTCTCAGGGTTTCTATTGAAGTAATATGTGTGTGTCAGTGGTGATTTGTGAGCGCAGACGCCATTGACAAAGACCAAACCATGTTGATCATGATGCACTACAACACCGTGTGGACAGCCCATGTGAGTTACGGCAACAATATTGCAGGTGTGAACAACGATTTAGCGCTGACTGTTGTTGTTGATGTGTGTCTGTGACTTATGAGACATCGTGCCTGTCGTGATGGCTGAGTTATTGGGGTCATGTTTGTATTTGCTGCACATACTTGAGATTGATTAGAATGCGTCAGTCTGAAGCCTGAGCACTGTGTGGGATTTTTTTTGTGCTGATTCTTGACTCCTACATTAGTAAAGCTCCAGCACTGTGTTGCCTGTTTAGCATACTAATCACTGACTTGCACCCAAAATGTGCTAACTGTTTATTTTAGGCTAACACGATGCACCTCAGGCTAACTCACTTTGATTTAGTTCTATGTGATGTGTGTTGTGTGCCAGCGCTCTGTCTCAGTCTGTGGGACATTAGTGGAAGTGTTAGGATAACGCGTTCCTTAGACGGTGTTCCTGCCCATTCATTTTTCCATACATCCCTCACACAGACCCAGGCTATGTTTGTTCTGCTCCAGGGGGCTGTGGGCTGGACCAGCTACTTCCAAAAAAAATCCAATAGCCTGTCTCCATTAGGTAGCCTAGAGACAGAGTAAATGATTGAGGAAAATGGGTTGAGAGGAATTTAAGCCTGTTTAATTCTGCTCACACATGACAACGATGACATGAGTGGGCAGTGGGCACAAATCTTAATAAGATCAGGCACACATTAGCTCAGTTGCATTGTGGTTATAAACAAATCTTGCAAACAAATAAATGAAATCACATCCCGCTGTTGGAGATTTGTCAGTCCTCGTGTGTCTGTGCTGCAGTGAGAGCAGAGGGCCGGCTGACCTGGCACATAACTCTCAGACAAAGACGTGGGAGAGGTTGAAAATAGATTGATGGAAAGAGAAATGCAGAGGAAAAAAAGCACCAGTGGAGGAGACAAACTGGCTTAACAGCATTATTATTTACTTACTATTTGTTAGTGCTCTTCGTGTTGAAAGTACACATTAGGAGATAGCCTGCAAGATCAGGATGGATCATGTACCTGACTTTTATTTCAATGTCTTTTTTTACAGATAACAGGCAGGGCTGTGTGATAATTTAATGTTAGTATTGACTGTCTTTTCAAACAACAACATTGTGACAAAATCCAGCTTTTGAAGCTTTTGGAGATCCCTGCTCATCTTCCTGCTAAAATCTGTCGGATGACGTGGCAGATTTTCGCTGGCTCTAGGACTTCAACTACTTATGCATTAGTACACGATGAGAATCAGATCAAGAGAAACTACAGCCAAACTCAGATCATACTTTATAGCTAATGCCGGGTTCAGACTACACAATATCAACTCGATTATAGCCTGACATGGCTGCGTACGGTTGCGGCTTGGATCGTGAGTGTTGTATGTGATAATCCATAATTTTATCTCATGTAGTGTGTCAAGTCTAACATGTTCAATTTTCTTTTTGTCTTGCACAACTACTTCCATTACAGACATCACTTTGATCAATGAAACACAGAGCAATCTGCTGCTGTGGGCAACTATATTGCAACAACACCCCAGCCTTTTTAATATTTTCTCTAGGGACGTTACCACCTAGAGTAAAAAGGGAAAAATAATGGTGTGAAACAGCAGAGGCACTTAGCATCAGGCTAGCAAAGAATGTTATTTCTTCATAATGGAGGATATAGAGGAATAAAATTAACAAATAGTGGCAGGGCTTTTACTTACCACAACTCCAGAGCGTACCAGCTTCATTTGAAACAGACTACATCAGAAACGGCCCTTATTTATTATTCCCTCTGCATTTTTCTATTTTTATTTTTAACCGCTCCCGTTTGCCCTAAAAAAAGTAATACAGTGTACGGTCATTTCAAACCTAACACCTCCTGTATCTGTTTAAAATTAAAGGCCCATTATAACTTCGGTCGAGAGAACCCCTTCATTTTCTAAAAAGTCTTTTATTGTGAAACATTTACAGGAACTTGTTGTGGAGGGTTCAGTGACTTGCATGGTTTGGATGCCGTGCTTCAAATGTAGCTCCAGACATCTGGTGGTGCTTTCTGTGTTATTCCAGTAAAATTTTGGCTGGGACATTAACAGCCATACTAATTGAAATACTAGTTATAATGATGAAAATAGGACAGTAATATTCCCATGACATCATGCACGTCATGAAAGATGACCGGGGACGATTGGTCGTGGCCCAAGGTCTAGTCTGTCATGTCTGTCGGCCATGTCGTGGCAAGATTTTATGTCTCCACAGTCGCCTAATCTGACAAAGTGATTGTCGGAACAGACAAAAATGTTGTGTGGTGGAAACCTGGCAGAAGCAATGCTGATCAAATATGGACCGTGATTCTGTTACTGCGTTGCCTATTTCTTGCGTAAAATGTTTTCAGAAACATATTTTAGCTTGCTGTCTAACTGTAATATGAGATCGTTTGTTACCAGCCAGGCACAGTATTATTTTCGGATGGTAAATTTGCATCTTCTGTTTATCAGTCCAGTACAGTGCACTGCATTCTGGCAGTTGTAGGTTTTCTACCGCTCAGCAAAAGTGAATGCCACAGCCCTTTTTCTCAGTTTTCTCTGGTCATGTGGCACCAATTTCAAAACTAATCGCGTCCTTCTACTGAATAGACAGTCCACCTCTAGAGAAGACCATCCTTCCAGGAGTCAAATACTTATTTAAGTGCAGTGGAAAAAGACTAAATCTGTAGCGAGCTGGTTTCCATCCAAAGCTGACATGAACACTGGCTGTATACACTGAGGGACCTGCCTGACTTTCTGAATGACTGTTTGGTGCCATGTTACTCCATGACGGCCTGGTTTGGAGACAGGATGCTTGTGATCTAAAGTCAGTTCCCTTTTGAAACTGTTTCTGTTCAGTCTGTCTGACTGTTTGCTGTTTTAGTGTGTTGGTAACTACTTTATTTTTAGTTGGACTCTACAGTATGTGATCAGGTTAAGTAAGATACCTAATCAAATATTGTACTGAATATTTTTGGGTATTAAATAAGTAAATTGATAAATTGTTCTTTTAAAAAGCAGAAACAGAATATTCACTGATTTTATTATTTGTATACAATTGCTGTAAACACTTGAAAAAGTAATAAAAAAACAAGTATAAAAATGTAATCACTGGCATGTCTCTGTGCTTCAGTGACAGATACTACTTCCATTGGCAGGTCCCATTTTAAGCTTGGCAGATATGTATCGTTGTAAGCAGCTAGCAGGCACACAGGTCACCTAGCACAGCAACTGGCCTCTTTCAAACTAAAATGCTCCCAAAACTATGATGATCAGCTCTTGGTGTGACAGCGATTTAAGTCTGAACCCTCCGCTGTGTTGGTTTCATAATAGTTTCACAATGTCACAAAGCTTTCAGGCTGAGGATTTAAATCAGGGATTTTCCCTTTAACCTCTTTTCAGACTTAATATAATTACTATAGTGTATGTTTTATTTTGTCACCCTTGCTTGTTGTCCACAAAGATCCACTTTGGCCTCCAGAACAGTTTGTATTATTTGGGGCATGGATTCATTATGGTGCTGGAAACACTGACTTGAATGTGTCACCGTTGCTACAGCTTTTGTAGCATTGACATAGCACACAACCTCTCCCCAAAGGTGTGATGTAGAGACAACTGATGGAAACTGAATTCGCTTTTATGTTTAGGAAACATTGTCCCGTAGAAAGGCTGTGCCCATTTAGCAATAATAGTTATATAAGCTGTGGCGTTCAGACAGGGCCCATTTGATACTCAGGGATCCAGTGCTTGCCAAGAATGTATTCCCACCCCCATAGCAGCCTGGGCTGATGACACCAGGCAGAAAGGGTACATGCTATCTATGCCAATTTGTGTCCCCCGTCATCAACATGTCACACCACAACCTGGAAACAGTTGGACAGGTTGAGGTTTTTCCACTCTTCCAGGCTTTGGTGATGATGTGTCCTTTGTCGCACTGTCTTCTTGTTAGCTGAGTGGAACCCACCATGGTCATCTGCCACTGAAGGCTCCCCTCATCAGTGTGTGATGAGATGTATCTGCTGCAGTCTGTTCTACTCAGCAGTATTGCTTGCATGATTATGAATTTCTTCTTAAGCCTGAGTGAGTTTTGGTATCCTCTTACTTAACATCAACAAACCATTTTCTCCTTGAGCCTCCATTGTGTGGCTGTTTTGTTGTGGAGCATTATATTGGATACATTGTTGTGCAAACAACAATGTTGTGTGTCTCGCGTATGTGGGCTGTGACAGAATTTGTCAATATTGTAGTTTTGGAAGATCTTCTTAGCAGGAGGCGAAAGGAGCTTTTCACTGAGAGGTATGTTGTGGAGACTGTTGCTAGTGTAAACTGTAAGGCAGGATGTTTTTATGTTGGTACAGATAGTCTTTGTCTTGTTAGTTGTCTTGTTGCCATTTTCCTCTGTAATTAGAAATGTGAAAACGCTGGTGTACAGCAATTTTAAACTCTTCACTTGGCATCTTTAGTTAAACTCTCACAATTTAATCCTGTCACCTCCTACACAGATGAAAGTTAAACTGGTCCTCAACATAATAACCCAAGCTAAAATGTACCTTTAATGCTTAAAGCCTAGGTAGGCATAAATGTGGAAATGGCCAAAAAAATTGGCAGGCTTTAAAAATACACCCTAATCCTGCAGCTGTTCCAGCCACCCTCTCTGTCCTAAGCCCCTCCCACCAGGCAACCACGGGCGTACACAGACTTTATACAGTAACGCAGTGTTTCCATTCCATACATTTATGTATTTATCCTTATTTCATTGTAGAGCTGCCCGCTGCATATTCTCCCAGCCCCTGCTTACCCTGCGTACTCTGTCTCTGTTTATCAGATCACAAATGAGACAAGAATTAGCTAGCTAGCCACCCCACGGTCCCTCAGCCTTGCTCCCTGCTGCTGTGGACTTCTTCCCCTAGAGGATAGCAGGCAGCAGCAGGACCTTCTATCAGCAGCTCAAATTTTACCTGTGCAAACTAGGGCTGTCAAAATTGCTCAAAAATGACATTCGAATATTCCTTCTAAAAATAACTCATAGGTTCGACCCATTAAATTTTTTTTTTTCTTTCGCATTATGTCCACAAGAGGGCAAACTAATACAAGGAAACATACTTGTATATTAATATAAGGAAACATAACTACTTGTAGGTATTTTTATTTCAACATTCACGTCTTTGAAAACATTTACATACCTACACATTAAAACACATAAAACAATTACCTATAACATTACGTTACAAACGACCGCGGACCTTTCGCCCCTCTCTCACCATCAGGCCACAACGCCCGTGGAAGCACTGCAAATAGCCTTGAAGCGCCAAGAAGCGAAGCCAGTTTCCTTTCGGCGCTCATGTTAACCGATTGTGTCATCCACTCCGTGGCTGACTCGCGCCCTGCAGCAATCGTTTCAGCGTCTGGTCTATTTTCTGCGTGAGCCGTGAGGTAATGTGTCAAGCCAGGTGATGGAGACAACAGCTGGGAGCAGAACCGCTTGTCGACCAGCGTGGAGAAATGGGTGTTTGATGTGAATGGAAGTGCTGCGGCTCGCGCGAGAATTTCGGTGCGCTGTGCTTCACAGCACTTCCGCGGGCGGTGTGGCCTATGCAGTGCGTTCAGTGCAGCAGCCCAGGCCAACGGCCACTCGCAAAGAGGACAGCTGCAGTGGTGTTTTTTTCTCTCCACAATCAAATGTCAATTTTCACATTCAAAGGTCCATTATTTTTTTTCAAATTCGGATTTAGAATATTTGTTTCCTTGTGCAAACCCCTGAGCATCGGTGTCACAGCAGGCTTGGAGCCAGTGGTAGCACCACATCTAATTTGTGTAACAGCAGCAACAGAAAGTTTACTGATCCTGTGAGGAGTTGGGGCCGTCGGGTTCCCTCATATTTGGGGTTTGCGCTGGCTGGTCACTGACTGGGGATCAGTCTCCAGAGCTGCTACCTTCTGGCAACGTGGTTTGTAGTGGTGGGGAGTTAGGCAGAGGACACACTGTGCTTCGAGGCTCTAGTTAACCTTTGCTAGTGTAAATGTGAAATTGAAGCTGCCGCGAAGAGTCTTTGGCTACAGTTAAAAATTAGCAATATTTTAGGGGCGTCGGTAGCTTAGTGGATAGTGCCGGCGCCCCATGGATAGAGGTGATGCCTCGCTGCAGCGGTCGCGAGTTCGACTCCGGCTTGCAACCCTTTGCTGCATGTCGTCTCCCCATTTCACACTGTCCTGTATATTAAAGGCAAAAAAGCCCCCCCCCCCAAAAAAAAAAAAAAAATTTGCAATGTTTTTGCCCATCTCTGAAACGCTTCGCTGGTGTTAACAAGTGTTTTCTTTCATTCATTGTCAGACTCTCTTTTTGTCATTTTCCTTTTTTGGGTTCTTTTGCAGTGTAGGCAGTTGTTGCCAGTGTCGGAATAGCAACTTTATCTACAGGATTCTCCGCCATTGAATCAGGCTTTCACCAAAGGGATGTACACTTGCGTCTGCATTTGTAGAACAGCCAATAGGAACGCCCTCTCTCTGATATGACCTGTGATTGGCCAAAGTCTCCTGTCACGGGTTAGATTTTTTAAAGCCTGAAAACAGAGCCAAGAGGAGGTGCAAAAGTAGAGTGTTCCCTTGGACCACTTGAACCATAATGTGCTCAAAGTTTATTACAGGATCTTTGTTGTACTATGCCAAAATGGAACTGCGTGCTCCAGCTTTAGGAGTTTAAAAATGCATGAGAACTCAGTGTTTCCTACAGAATTAGAATCCATGTGTGGTGGTAGCTCGGGGCCCTGTCGTTAACTATTCTTTTTTGTGTTTGTCTTGCCTGTGTGACCTTATATATCAGTCTGTGTACCCTCAACTACTCTGGAGGTTTTTGTGGGTCCATGAATGCGGCGTAGGTGGAATTGTTGATGAAGTCATTTTTATTTAATCACAGCAGCAGTTTGTGGATAATTGATCAGTTGACCTAATCAGAGCTGATCAGATCAGATTGATTGATTAGAGGAGCAGCTGCTATAGAGGCAAAGTTCTGGACCCAATGCAATAAATAATTAAGTTTCACTTTGACTGCGTAGAAGTATAAGTATGTGCTGCCCAAACAAGCAGGGTGTTATTCCATTAATCTCACTTACTTACATGAAACAATTCTGTTTTTATTCATACAAATAAAATTGTTACATATAAGTAGTAGTAAGTTCATTTGATTAACTTGCAAGAAGTTAGACAGTAGTACAGAATTTTTATGGATCACAAGCAGTGGAAACTTATGATTTTTGTGTAACTGAGAAATATTACCAGGAACTTATTATTATTCACTGATTAAAGGATGAAGGGGATTTTGTTTACAGAGTAACTGTACAGATACGGTCAACAAAATGTCACATCACTTCATATTTATTGAATAATGTGCCTGAGATATGTACAGGGAAGACTATATAACAGGTTGAGAGACAGATGGACAACACTGTTGGAGGCAGAGACACAGTCTACTGGAGACACAGTAACAGAGATACACATATTGAGATAGGTAAGGGTGGAGAGAGAGTTCACATGAGGCAGAACCTCTCTCCCTTCTCACCTCTTTCAGGATTATTTTCAAACTGAAAGAAACAAATCTAAGCATTGAGCCTTAAGTGCTACACACACCGCTGCCATATGCCGCGCGTCAAAACGCCCGCCTCCATTATATTCTACTGTGAGAAAAGCCTTTTATGTACCTCGCGGCCACTGTAGTATCAACTCTGGTTGCTTTTAAATTTTTAATAAGATGATTTTGATAAGAAACTCACCTGTGAAATCCAAGTTGTTGTTGCCTCAAAGTTTTTCCTCTTCTTCTTCCGTTACTAGCAGTTGGCAACCTTTGGCAACTAGTGTAGGTGCAACCACCTAGCGGGCTGGGGTGGGGAATACACTTTGGTATCGACGGCGCTGCTGCGCGTTGCTGCCAGTGTGTGTTGGGGAACGGCACTTGACGGCCACAGTGCCGCGCCGGCAGCAGTGTGTGTTGCACTTTACTCTCAGCTAATATACAGACATTGAACGACTACAGGTGAGTAAATCATACAATCTTATAGCCTATATAAACAAACACTTGTATTCTTTTAAAGAAGTAGATTAGGGCTGCAACACATGATTATTTCCTAAATAATTTAACGATGATACTGGTAATATTTCTGTACACAAATCAGCTGTGTACTCGACAAGATCCGTCAGCATGTCAAATGGCAATCTTGTATTTTTCTAGTATCTTTATTGTCAGCTTATGTGGTAGAGGAGCACAAAACCCCATACTCAGAAAAGACAGATAGACTCATGTGGCTGAGAAGACATGACTGTTATAGAATAGTAACAACCAACCGCTGGCAAATGCACATGTGAATATTAAAGCTCTGCTGCGAGCTGTATTTCACAGTTCTACACGTTGCCTTCTGTTAGCCTCATGGTTTACCAAGGTTAATATAACAGCACAGATGGCACCTGGACACATTGCACTGACACACAGGATCAAAACAAGTGCTATTACCTTAATACACATAGAAGCCTTCTCTTCTTAGAGCGTAGCTGCTGTTGCCTCAGGGACACAGGAATCAGTTGGTAAACAAACACTTGAACTTCCACAATGATTGTCTGTGACACAGACTATGGGCAGGCCAGCAGACATGAATAAACAGTGAATATTAACCCTTTTTTTGCCTCAGGAAACCTTGTGCTATTCTCCTGCTCTACTGTGCAAGCACTATGGGTTTGTGTAGGTAGTCTGATGTAATGTGAGAGTGTTTGTGTTTGTGCAGAAAAATAAAGAGGGAGATGGACTTTTGTGTCAATCATCCTTCTATCTTCCTATAGAAAACTACTATGTTAAAGCATGCTCAGATGGGTCCATGCACTGCTGTACAGTCATTGTGTGGGCACTTGCATGTAGCCATTGAGTTTGTCCTACTTTCAACGGAGGGCTCAGTGTATTTTATATGCTTGCTGCACTGCAGCTCCCGTGTTGGTACTCAGATTCAGTTTGAAGGCAATTCTCCGCTTCCAGAACAAACATAAAAACAATCCAGTAACCAGCTGTTTGAGATACGAGAGTTTTGTGTTTACAATATGCCTGTTCAGAATATGTAGAGTAACTTTATGAAGCAATTAGCTGCAGTGCCCTCTGGAGTACAAATGCTAGAGTCACAAAGATAAATGAATGATGTTTCCACTCTGGAGCTACTATAAGAATTCATGCTTTGTTATAAAAGAACAGCTGCATAAGTGTCCTGAGGTGGTGTGTGCATGTGTGTGTGTGTGTGTGTGTGTGTTTGTGCGTGTGTGCGTGTGTGCGTGCGTGTGTGTAAAGTGACCCAGCCAAGTCATCCATGACTGAGTCAGATCTGCACACATGTATGTGCACTTAAAGGATAACTTCGGTATTTTTCAACCTGGGCCCTATTTCCCCATGTGTATGTGTGCATGTGATTCATAGGCACAACTCTTTTTAAAATTGATTCAGTATTGAGGGAGCTGCATGCAACCGGCAGCTGCGAGGTAGATATGGGGGCAAATGCATCCCGTATAAGTTTGTGCATTAAAAGTGCTTTTTTTCGCCACTGACCGGTTCAGATCACCAGTGCTATCTCTGTAAATACTAAGCGTTTCCCTTACCCTTCACTTCCTGTGTGCTGTGTGTGACGTCATCTCGCGAGAGCTTTGCTTGTTGCCGGAAGAAAACAGAGGAGCCATGCTGAGCGCCACTCAGAGTTGCGCTGGTTGTCCCGGAGTACAGCTGAGAGTTTTTACTGCATCGGTATCATGGCTGCATATTTACCTGATTTCGAGAATGAAGATGAGCCCTTTTATTACGATGGCCGCCCGTACTTGTTTGAGCCCGAGCCCCACGGACGAGGAGCCCCTACAAATTAAAGAGCAGACGAGGATAGAGAGAGAGGCTGCATCCGTCTCCCTCAATACTGAACCAATTTTAAATCGAGTTGTACCTATGAATCATACGCACACATACACATGGGGAAATAGGGCCCAGGTTGAAAAATACCAAAGTTATCCTTTAATGCAAATTTACAGGAGGGTTTTATCTGCAGTCTGCATGTGATCTTGGGGTTACAATGATGGCTCAAGGAGGATGTAACGCTGCAGACCGTCACTGTCTCGTAGCCGATAACCACAGTAAAAGCCGCAACCTCCCTCAGCTGGCATTTAAAGCCTGCGTGAATCACACATACTATGTCAGACAGGCAGATTGTCTGTGCTCTGCAAATCTTCAGGGTTTAACTGCCATTTCAAAGGCACAGTACGGCGTCCAGCTGGACTTATAATAGTCTAATTGTCTGTGTCTGCCAAGAGTTTTTCTTTTTTGTGTTTGTCTACGTGCTGTTGTGAACTTCTTTCTTGTCATTAGGGATGTGCCACACACCAATCCAGAGTCTTTGATATTGAGTATCCTCTGATGCAGGGCCTGTGATTGTATAGATTTGTTGTTTTCTCAGCATGGTTATGATGCAGCCCATTGGTGGGCAGTTAAATTATTTTTTTCAAACCACCCCATACACAGGATAATGAATGAAACTAAGTCAGATTGTTGGGAATGTATTTCCTTTAGGGGCAAAACACAGGAGGGGTGTACTGTAGCAGTGTGCATGATAGCCTGCCACAGTGTCATTCTTGGTACCAGTAGTCGATCCAAATCAGATACATAGTATACAACTAATCCACTGACAGTTCTGAAATGTTCATATCTTCATGTAGTTGGCTGTTGCTAGCATCACTGGCCAAGCTGACAGGAAGCTGTAGCTGCTAATGACAGCAACCTTCTGTGAAGTAAGGTAACATGAAACTAATAATATGTAATAAAGCAGTGATGCTTCCCCTTACTCTGTGGTGACGGCAATTCATCCGTGATAAATACAATGACGGGAAATGCTTGAACAACAGTATACTGCGTGACAGACATAAATCCGAGGCAGAAGTGCACTTTGGTGGCTGTTAACTCACCTGCACACAATTCTAATCAATATTATCAATATACAAGAAACTGTGCTTGTTGTTAGGAAAGTACATGCCCTTTGTCACATGCACAGTATGTTCTGTGTGTGACTGAGTGCATTGGTCACCCTTGTCACTACTTTCACATTGAGTGGGCAAAGTAGCATGGATTGTGTGAGTGAGGCCTGTGGGTGAGTGGGTGGTTGTACTGTATGTGTAACTTGCCGGTTTGTCACAGTGCCTCAGTTTAATACTGTGATACATTTACAGCCTGTGTAGGGGACTCTGTAGTACAGTAGACACAGGAAGTTAGGGATTTTGTAGGAGGAACGCATTACCTCAGATGGGGGCTGTGATTTTGTGGGGGTTTTTTCCCCTTTAAATGTGCCTTTACACAAACACTTGCAATTTGCGCATTTTATTTACTGTCTTTCACTTCCCTTGCTTTTTACTCAGATATTAAGACGTGAATGAAGAGCTTGCTTAAGTGTGTCCTTGATTAATACACAAATTCTTCAATTACTCATTGTCGGTTGACTTAAAATGAACGGTATGATGAAGAATTTCAACTGGATCATATGTTACCATCTTGCTAACAAAATGAACAGTGTCTGGTGTTTTCTTCACCAGAAATAGGTATTCACTGTGTACCCCCCTGACCCATACTGGGAATAAGAAGGCCAAAACCTTTGGTGGCTGGAACTGGTTTTCTTACTGTCTTTTAAAATTCTTATGGTGAACGGACAGAGGCATTTTCCTGATGTATACTGGGGGGGTTGATATTTTTCTAAATGTCATCTCCAAACTTAGACACATGCTTTGAATTTTATTTGGGGTAAATATATTTATGTAAAACTGAAATATTTACATTTTGTTAATGACAAAACTTTAAATTTGAAAAAGTAGGCTAAACTAAAAGAAGTTGATCACTGAAACAAATATTCCTACATTTGTCATTTTTTTCAGTGATTATTTATGTAGATTAAGCTCTTATTGTGATTATAATTTCAATTTCTCTTTTTCAAGCATGACCTGGCCAAGAGGGCAGCATAACCAGTCCCTCCAAGGTTTCACAATGTTGCCATTGCAACAATTAACGCAAATTCAACCAGTTCACATGAATTCTGTGCAACTTTGCAATTTTGCCCAATCACCTTAACTTAATCGCAAATTGGACTATTTAAAACAGGCAAAATCTCACTTCGTTGTTGATGTACACAGAGTGTATTGATTCACTCAGCTCCTACTTGCCCCTCTCTCTTTGTTAATAATGAGGCTACTGCTGTGCCTGTTACAGAGCCACACACGTAGTGACAGGAATAACTGTTGCTGTCACACAGCTAACATCACTCAACATTTATCAGTAGAGATAGTAGTTTTAAATCCTCACTGACCTGCATTCAGCATCTCTGCTCACAGACGCAGCAAGTCTGTCAGCAGCAGCTCCTGCTGAGCTGACTGGACAGAGGCCGGCCAAACTGCCTCCACCAGGCTGACTGACAGCAGACATTTACTGAACCAAAGTAGTTTTCATGTCCGCTTCATAAGAACAACGAGTCGAGGATGGAAAATGGACAGCCGATCAGCTGTTGATGAAGGGGGCAGCTAATCAGATGTTCATGATAGTGCTCTCGGATTCTGAGACAGCATCGCAACTAGTTTAGCAGTTTTCACATGCCACCACAATTTCATCGCAAAAACCCCTAAAACATCACAATATACATCACTTTTTCTTTTTTAGAAAAGCTGCCGAAATATGGAAGTCTGGAAATCCGAAAGCTGTTGAAATCTGGCATTTAAGTCGCAACAACTGCAAAAACAGCCCATGAAATCCTGGAGGGACTGAACACAGACAAATACAGCCACAATATCCAGTTAATATGCAATTCAAGGTCAAGGACAAAAAAAAGCACAGTTGAACAGTACAGAACAGTGCTGCACAAACACAGCTTTCTCTGTCAGTTTCAGTGAAAATTGAGGAGCCCAGTTTCCTCAATCTTTAAATATTGACCTAAACTCCCCTATATACTCAGCTCATTAAATTTCTGGTCCTTCTGCACATTATTTGCGGAAGAACGAGCAGCATATTTAAAAGCCATTTTTGCCTCGTTTTCTTCTAACTCTAGGGACCAACATCTCTAACATGGCAGCAAAGGTCCCCAGCTTGACTCAAATTGCAGTGTTGTGAACACAGAGTGTCTTAATCCCTGCTTGGACATATAACCAGCTACTTATGACTGAAACTTGAGACCTAAAGCTCGATGGTGTCAATGCTCTGTACTTGAAGATGCTGAACAGAAGCTAGCTTGCATCACAGCTAAGAGGAGGCGGGGGTGTCCTTCCTGTGCAATACTCAGCCATACTAACACCATAGCAGGACTTGAAATGAGATGTGTGAAAGCACATTTGCAGCAGTTTGAAAAGTAAATGGAAGAATAAAGTAATAATAGCATGGAAACATCACCTCCCTCTTACACTTTCGCAGTTCTTCAGTGACCTTGTACTGGTTAGAATGGCACACAGAGGAATAAGAAAAGCAAGTCCTTTTCCAGTGAAGTGGCAGCAGGATGCTGTCCCATTATTTAAAGGTCACAGGGTTTATCTTTACCACCACCGTGTGTGGCAAGCAAGACAAATACAGAACGCAGTTACTTTTGATTTCAAATATAAGCTTAAAATGTTTTTTAAAACATATGTAGGAGACTGACAGCATTGTCTCTGCTGGTTCTTGTGGTGAAATAGTCCATGTCTCACCCCAGAACCATTGGAAAGAGTGCAAAAAGGAGCTTGTTTAATATTTTATGTTTTGAGTGGTCTAACATACTGTTAATGGTAAAACTTGGCAAGCTAAGCAGGTCTTTTATTAGTGCATCTAGTCATAGGGTTAAAATGTCTAAAACATAGACAGTGCAGATTTGTATTAGTTTGAAATTGTGAAAAGCAAAACAATATGGCTGAAATGGCACGTTGCAAACATTATACACACTTTGAATGTTCATCAGGCATGAAAATCACTCACCTTTCGGCGAAATTCGCCGTTTTGAAGGCAAAATAGGTGACCTACGTGAATCGTGGAGATTCGATGAGAAAGTATTTTTTTGGGGGGGGGGGGTAAGCGGCGCGGCGGGTGAGCTCGTGGGCACGTGAGCTCGCGGGCGCGTGCACAACCACAGCGCACCCATTGAGGAGTCTGAGTGCAGACCGTCAGAAGTGGGATTCATTTACCGGACTGAATTTGGTGAGTGATTGATAGTCTGGTCGTGCACGCGCCTGCGAGCTCACCGCCCGCGCGCGCGCAGCGCACGACCACTGTGAAATTGGAAAAGGGAAACTTTGATTCTAAATCAAACATATTTTTTTCTGGCATGCTCTGTCTCTGTTTCAATAATGGTAGAAAACTCATAGGGTGGTTTCTTTGCCCCCCCCCCCCCAAAAAAAAAAAAAATCTTGTCTGTCAATCATGATGTAAGAATGCATTAAGTCATGTTGCTGCCCTTACCACACTGTGCCTCATATGTTTTGTAAATGTTACATTAAGTGACAGGCTGGCATGCGCATTTATTATATCCGCAGGCGCCCTACAGTGTCCGTCCGTCCAACTGTCCGTCCGCGCGCCCTTCTCACCTTTTTCACCCCTGACCCGTTTTCATGCCTGGTTCATACAACCCATAATGATTCTTAATCCCAAAACAATAGTACTCGCTATGTTACCAGTTGAGTGATCAGCATTACCACAGGACATGAGTAAAGGGAAGTGAAGGTCTGAGATGGAAAGAGACCACAGTGGGAGGCGTGATGCATATCACTGCTGTTCTGCAGCACAGGGCCTCCCTGGACCAGCCTGCTCTCTAGTGCCTACTCAGCTTTTTCCCCACAACGTCTGCTTACTGCAGTTTTCTCTTCTACTTTCTCCTCTCCTTCTTTTCCCATTTGTTGTTTTCGGGCAATGTACTTTTTTGTCCTTTTCCTCTTCGTCTTGTAAGGTGTGTGTTGGTTGTTACTCGCCGCAGGCTGCTTCTCCTGGGGCCACTCAGAGTCTGTTCAAAGAGCCGCCAGCCACTTACTGCATTTGCGCCAGATTTCATTAGGAACTCTGGACCATACTCTCTGTTTTCCCCATCCGTTAGAAACAGCATCCGTCAGAGTGGCGCGGTAGCACCCTGAGGGAGAGAACTGAATCCTGTGCGGCTTGAAAATAGAATACTAGAGGTATCAAGGACTTGTATACGTGGAGACATTAGGAAGATGCATAAAAAACCTTTTGCATTATTGAACAATCTATTTTAATGATCAGTGTAATTGTATAAATAGAAAACCAGCGGCAGAAGCTGAGTATTAGACGACTCTTATCTGCTGCAGTGGCTCTCTTCCATATGCAAAGACTCCAAGGAATCCTTAGCCGACTACATGTAAACTAAATCTAGCAGATAACTTAAATACCACCACTGGCTGTAATGTTTGCATTCATGGTTATTATTGCATCAACCCGGAAATCTCCCATACCCAGCTCAGATGGGGGAGCTGGGTAGGCTGACTCTTCTCTCTGGTTTTGTGTTTGAATCAGGCTGTTATAGTAGGGCAGGACCAAAATGTTTCTGGGTTTATTTTTATTTTTATCAAAAGCCCAGTTTCCAGTCTGTAGCCACTTCAGACCTAGCCAGAACCCACAGTTCTTCCTGTCACTTATACAAACATTAAAACCTCTACTCTGTGTGTACAAAGCTGATGCTGTATGTAGTAGAAATATAATTACAGTCTTACTTTGGCAACAGTAGCAAAAAGCAAGGTCATTGGGTTCATTGTTTAAAGTTACTGTATGTGTTGTGCAGAATTAAACTACTAATATTAATATAGTTTTACTGGTCTCTAGGCCTGTGTAGTAATTTTCTTTTTAATACCTTCATACCTTCCTGACATTTACTAGGGCATGCAGTATATGGTATGGGGTTGGCGGCATGGTGCATGTTCTCTCTGTGTCAGTGTGGGTTTTCTTCGGGTGCTCTGGCTTCCTTCCACAACCCAAAGTCATGCAGGTTAGGTTAATTGGTGACTCTAAATTGACCGTAGGTGTGAATGTGAGCGTGAATTGTTGTCTGTGTCTATGTGTCAGCCCTGCGATAATCTGGTGACCTGTCCAGGGTCTACCTCGCCTCTTGCCCAATGTCAGCTGCGATAGGCTCCGGTCCCCAACAGCTGAGCGAGCTTTGAACACAGCAGAACCTCAGTCAACTTTCCCCATTCCTGCTGTACTTAGACGGGCTATATGCTAGTTAGAATACTGTCAAAGTAAAACAAATTTTGAAGGCTGGTTAAAAGATGTCACTGGGGGACTGTCATAATGTTCACGGACACATTACATGGTATATAGTATATAGTATATATAGTTAGTTAATGTTAGCAAAATGCCAGCTAACCAGCTTGCTAACTAATAGCTACATCAAGATGAGTTAGCTTGATGTCAGATCACCAACTTCAACTGGATTTGCTTTCTTCTTATCTGTGGTAACGCTGAAGATTTGGAAAAGACATTGACAAAAGCATACACACCAAAACTTCAGCTCGAGTGTGAACACATGCTGCTCCACAGTAACTAACGTATCTTTCTACAGTTAAGAAAGACTAACATTAGGTCAGCACTGTGGTCTGTATTCAGTAATAAATACAAAGAGTACCACTGATACTGAACCACTGAGGAGAAAAGGAGACAATACAGGAGCAATGACCAGGGATGAATGTCATCCTCGGTCTCTGTTTCTCTCTTTTTCATTTAGACGGGAAGCTTGAGTTTATTTCCTTTTGCCTTATTCGTTAAAATTAACATTGTGAATACATCCTTCAATCACACACCTTTCTTGCGGTCACCTTCTTGAAGCTATGTTGTCTGACACAGAGAAACTGTCTAATAAACACTGCATTACCCGGCTAAGTGGAACCAGCATCACCATGTTTTTTTTTTTTTTTGTTTGTTTGTTTGTTTGGTCAAACTTGTCCAACTTGGCAACAGTATCTAAGGGTCGGGGCTTAGGATTGGTCAATTCCAGGTTCTCTCTTTCACCAAACTAAGACTAACCTAACTGCCTTGTTAATGCATCGTGAAATACACTTCATTCAAACTAACCGTAACAGTCTCCATTAGTCTCTCCACTGTTCCAACAATCACCGCATCTGGCTGCCTGTAGTTCTGTAACGTTATCCCCACCTCTCGCAGTTGCCATCTTTCTCAGCTTAGCCATCTGTTCAGCTAATAGGGACTGACCTTTGGTGGTGTGTGCTGTGCACTGCATCACCTCAATACAGCATCTCCGTATCAGTTTAATTAACAGAAAGAGAAGCGTCTGTATTTTCGACAGTAGTAAAAATCACACCATCGGGATTTCTAAATACCCTGGTATACAGTTATCCTGCCCAAACCTACTGATCTGCCGCTGTCCTGTCTTAATCCTCCCTAATGACAGTGTGGATTTAAATGTATTGATTGTCACCACTCTGAGTCCCTCTGCCCAGCTGTTTTTGTACCAACTTTAATGCTCTCTGTTCACCTATGCACAAGTACATATTTAATTCTGTACAGCCTGTACAGGGGAAGTTATGTATTGTGAAAGGAATCTGGAATATGAAGCATAAAGGAAGTATGTGGACTGAAAGGATTTGTTAGACATGCCAAAAAAATCCAAATGTTATGCTCGTCTTATATTTTTGAATGTGTGCTTACAGTTATGATTTTAACAGGCACGAAAACCTGCCAGAAAGGCAAGGACACAGTTCATTTGAACATAGCAGTGCTTTCCAGTGTGTAGGGAGTGGTCTGAAAGAGCTGCCTATCTAGGTTAACAATTCAGAGCACAGGGTAAAAAAAGGTCAGTTTCACTAACACCATGACCCAACCTAGAGCTCTTCAGAATGTCTCCAGTTTACATACCATGTGCCAAGTGCAGGGGTGTGAAGCTGCCACCAGACACTTCCTAAAATCACATTTGTCTCTGTAGCCCTAATTATCATTGTCTGTATTTGTCTTCGAGGGAGTGCTGAGATGGACCCAGAACAAGAGAAAGATGGTTTCATATTTCTGCTGCAGTGTGCTGCCTCTGTGCTCCTGGTTCACTGCAGCATGTTCTCTCCCTGCAGTGCTAGCAACAGCTTCATTTCAGCTTCACAGGCCCAAGTTAGCTGTATTGTGCCTTGGCAACTTGCTTATGATATTCCACTCATTCTTTCCGTATTTCCAGGGGGTCTGTAAACCTGACTTATGGATTATAATGGATAGTATTTCTGTAGGAGCTTCTGTGGCGCTGAGTTTAAATGTTGAAGATTGACTGTAAGTCAAGAGCATAAAGGAAACGTTGAGCAAGGACATGCAGAGCGCTGATTCATCTTCATGCTGTCAGTGATATAGGCAACTGGGGACCATACATCTCATATTGTATAATAACCAGGTAGTGGGAGGTATGTACTACACTTCATAGAGTACTTCATGGCTTAGTTAGACACAAAGGCTTTGATCAAAGCAAAAGGCTTCTGGAGAGTTGAAAATCTAGGAAACAGTCAAAATTAGCAAATATAACATTATGTTACAAAAAGTTTCAAAATGTATGTGGTTTCCAAACATACTAACATACTGAGAATTATTTTAAAGAGAAATTACACAAACTATACAATAGGTCGCATGTGACCATTGTATTATTGAATTGCTATTGCTGGAAATAAAAAACATACACAAGGCAAATAGCATCAAAAATGGGGTCTGACATAATTGAAGTCTTGAGGATTATAACTTATAGTGCCCTGCATTAGACCTTTGCAGCTGAACTCTAATCTATGTCGGCCCAGTCACAGCAGTTGATGATGGGCATGGCTTAAAGTTTACCATAATATGTGATAAACCGCAGTGTGTAAAACAGCCGCAGCTGTCCTAGAATTTAATGATTCCTGACAGCACAGCTCTCAGTTGCGCTTTTAACTTCTTTTAACTGGGGGGAGGAGGATTTGTATCAGAAGTTTGCTGTATAAATAGGCTATTTATGCAAATTGGTGTTAGCTTTTTTTCTCTGTTGGCAGCCAGTGACCTGCACTGTTTCTGTAATCAAGGGCCCTCCACAGCTTAACAGAGGAGACCATTTATGAAATCACAAACTGTCTGATGATGAGAGTAAAGATGATGCGCCGACATGGATTTCCATCTTACATGGTTTTGACTTTCATCCTTTGATAAATGTCACCGAAGAGAAGAAGAGGAGATTCCGTCTGAATCCTCTTTGTAGCCTGACGGAGAATGAGGTTGGGTTAGCTCCTCTCTGCCTGACTGATCTCCCATGTAGGATATCCCCGGCAGTTCTCGTCTGTTAGCCTGTCTCCCTCTTCCGCAGCCATCTGCTCGGGTCCGTGTGTTTCCCGCAGCTGCCAACATACTACACAACACCGTGCTGTGCTTTCCAGGCCAGCACTGCCTGCCTGCTTGCCTTGCTCACGTAAGCCCTGTCTCAAGAGGGAATTCACTCAGGCTGGGTGTAGGTGGATTTATGGATGGGAAGCATGAAGAGCAGCCTTTTGTGACTCAATTTTGCATTTTGTTTGGAAGAGATTGAGGTGTATGAGACAAGCTTAGCAGAGGCTATGGAGAGGCATGTTTTTCATGGCTTCAGCTTATCAGGGACGACGTGGCACCATCTCTCTCATTCCATCTAGTCTTTCTTCTTTTACCACCGCCTCTCTCTGGCTGTTTTGTAGTAAGCCTGTAGTTTATAGTATAGCCCGACTAGATTTTTCAATAAGACAAAAAAAAAAAAACACGCCACATTTTACATTTACATTACATTATTGGTAAAGATATCTTAAGTTGAATGAATGTGACTAAGATTTGTACACAACAGGACATTTGATATCATATTGACCAATTTAACGATGGTAATTTGCTAAAAACTGCAGTATATTGACACAGTAGGGCTGTTTTTCATATAAAGTTTTGACGTTTGGCTCATTCAGTGTGACAGCAGCATTCATGTAATATAGTAAACATGCTAATGACCCTCATGACTGATCAGAAATGTGCAGCAACATTTTTTGGCGACACTAGATATCAAACAAAAGCCAGAAACTGTGTCATATTAAGTTGCTGTGAGCTGTAAACTCACCACTTTCAAGCAGAGCAGAGAAGATAATGTTATCTTGGAGGCTTATGGCGCAAAGTTTCTCCTTCTCTGTGCCATTGCATCGTGTCTACAGCCATCTGTTCCATAGAATAGTGCGAAAGTCAAGAGCACTCAATTTGTAGACCAAAACATCCCCAGAAGAGCACACTGACTAGAACCCCCCCACCATCCCGGCAGGAGGAAAGCTAGTTAACGTGGTTGTTAGCAGCCAGTAGCCAGAACCATCTGCTGACGAAGGTTGACTTGAGTGACATGATGCGTTAAAGCTCTGTTAAGCAAAAATCAGTATCGGGTGAAGGTAAATATAACATTCTAAGGATGTGTTTAAATGCAATCTTGTAATATGTAGTTTTTGGTGAAAGATTTGAATAAATACAGTTGTTTTAGGAGAAATTTGTTGATTTCACAGCAATAAAAACTACATATTAGAGAGGAAATTATGATAAATTATATACAGTAAGAAGACTTTTGAAGCATTTTTTTGTTAAATTTTTTTTTATGAAAAGGAAAGGAAAGGCAGTTACTTTAAAGGTTGCTTCATTGATATGTATGCTTAAATTTGTGCTCATTCAAAGGTAGTGTTTGCAGTAGTTTTCCTGGCTGAAAAGGGGGAATAAATAACAACAAAAATTGGCACATGTAATAATGATACTAGTCACCTTGTGAGGTTGGAAAGAGATATAGTTTTCTTACCCGTTTCAAAACCACAATCAAACCCTGAAAAGTGTAGGGTTAGTAAGCTAGCTCCCAAAGATATAGCCTACTGAACGCATGCTTCTTTTGCTTTGAATGATCATAACAGTGAATAAAGACCTGCCATGCTGTACAGGAACCAGTTAAGGGAAACTTCGCCACTATTCATACAGCTGTGTGCCACTTCAATGTGTATATATGAACAGTGTTTGTCTTCCCCTGGAGCTCCCCACCCGTCCAGCGGCAGAGGTCAAGCAGCGGAGGTTTGGGTGCTGATGGCAAGGGGGAAACCCAAACACTGTTCATTTGCACACACTGCGATTCCACACAGCTGGTTGTATGTAGCGAAGTTTACCTGTATATTCACTGTCTTTTTTATCAATTGCCAGTAATGTGGTGGTTCACTTTTACACTGTCACTTGTAGCCTGTGGTTCGGCTTTAGCTTCTAACTATCTTTATCTTCTTAACCTGTTTTTTTCTGGATATATCCTTCAAACACATACTGTAGACCCCTCTGTCTGCTTCTGTGCTTCTTCAGGGAGAGCAGTGAGTTACAGTTAGTTACCATGTGGGCTCCATGTTAGCTCTGACCACTTGACGGACCATCACAAAAGCGTGGGGCTTAACAAAGGGTCAGATCATACTGAAGCAGGCTTACTATATTAGTTAGTTTACCTGAAAGCTGAAAAGAATGAATAAGTTCAACAAAACCAGGAAGCATCTCCTGAGTTTGAGCCCAGAAATGTTGTAACACCTAAAAGTCCAGTAGTCATGTTATTTAAAGAATATTTATTTAAACCAGACGACAGACGGGTTGTTTACATATTCTGTGTGAAATAAATCAGTAAGGAGTTATTGCTATGGCAGAGACATCTGTGTCTTGTCTAGGGGTGTAAATCACAAGTTTCACCACAAACATGATGGGCTGATGCGCTGGACAACAATACCATATTTGCTGATATCACAGAGTCTGCCAAGATATGATTTCGATTCAATTTAGGGGTCTGTGAGATATGAGATGATATCAGTAAGTATTTTCATTGTCTTTTTCTTGGCTGCTTGACATTGCCTGCCTAGCGCTAGCACTGTTTGAATGTTTAGAAAGGAGATGTGCTTGGATGGAAATGGTGACAGATGTGCCATGGTTATTTCAAAATAGAAAACACATCTTAAAGTTGATATGTATCAGTGGTTTCACTTTGCATCGATAATATTGGATCATTGATCACTGAATTGAAAATATGTTTAAGTGCAGTAGAATATTAAACAACTTACTATGACGTGATGATTCTGATAAGTGTTAAATACAATAGTCCCCATTAGATATTTGGTGTGAGGTTTATCTGTGTAGTAATGTGGAATATAATGTGCATCAGTGGCAGATGTTAGGCAGCAAAGTGCAGATATAATGTTACTGATTCTTTTAATTTAGGGAAATAAATAAATGGTGCTCACCCGTGTGCTGAATTGCAGTGAAACAATTTGAAATGACATGTAAATGCACAATTTGGAAACACGTAATTCTTGATGCTTCAGGCCGTGTTTAGATCACTGCATCAAACACAAGCAGCTGTGTTGGAGTGGGTGTGTTGCTATTTGCTACAGGGCACCGGTAAACAGATAAAATACAGGAAGTCCATTCTGAAGGCTCCTCAGATGCCTTGACACTCACCGATTCCTCTGCACCAGACAGAGAGTCGTTTTTGTACTTTTCTTAATGTGTTAAATAAGAAATGCTAACAGCAGATTGCAGTGTTGTTTCTGAACAGCCAACTTAGTGATAGTTTTTAATGTTGAATGAATATAACGGTGTCTAAATCATCAGACAGGAGACAGGGCGGTTGTACTCCAGTATCAGCTCCTTTCTCTCTCTCCACTTTTCTTTGTGCTTCGTCGTGTGTCTGTGTATGTCTCTCTCTGTCTCTGCAGTTTTTAATCTGCAAAGTGCACCTTGGACCATTAGTGCAGTAAATCTGAGCCCTCTAACTTGAGCAGGACGAGTCTGTAGTGTACCGCATTGCTGCAGTCAGCAGCAGCAGCAGCATCCTCTCCAACTGCAGCTCACTACAGGCATCTCTGTGAGAGACTGGTGCATTGCTCTACAATATGCCACAGTCAGTGATCAGGTGCACAGACAAAATGTTTTGTACAGTATCTCAGTGGGCTAAAAACAGCTGATAACCTACTATATTAAACTACAAAGGGGGTAAAAGTAGGCACTGGAGCCTTGAGGCCCCATGTGGTCGTTTTCCTAATTTATGCAAACATGCACTAATTGGACAGGTCAGGTTCCACTCCACTGTTCACTTCAGAAGCAATACATGATAGGATTTAGGTTTTGTGATGTAATGGGGCTGGTAATTGCCTTTAAAACAAGTTTTGGGTGTTGACCAATTACTGCTGTTCAGTGGATATGATATATTTTTTGTAATTATTCTTTTCGTGTAGGCTTATTGGTCAAAACTATAGTACAAATTGAACCAAATGCAACTTTAAATGCAACACAACTATGCATGAGTTATAGTAAAAACTGGAGGGAATCATGCGTTAAATCCTTTGTGTGAGTGTGTGTATCTTTCTGTCTGCAGCTAATCTCGCAATCTACAGGATAAGTCAGCACATTTTTTGTTTGCACATTTATGACTGTATGCTCTCGGGCTGCTTGTGGTTGTGGTGATTTACAGTTGTTGAAAACCTGTTTTATCGAATGTGTTTTCCGTCATTGACTGCTGACTCCTCACTCCTCTTAACTGGCCGGTAATGGCCAAGATATGTCCGGAAATCGTCTTGGCTAAAAACAACAAGCCTAGCGTCTGCTGCAGGCCACAGTTTTGCCTTTCTTGTAACTCAAAAACTGACATCCATAGAAAGTTTGATCATACTTTTGAAGCAAAGTATCTGCAGATTTATACCAGACCCGATCTGTATGAGCCACAAAAGATAGGCACAACATCAGTTCATCTCCCATTTATCTCCTTTATCTGCCATCTTGACTTGAGCCTGTAGGAATAATTCCCCAGGGTGTAGTTGTCCAGCGTTCTGGCTGTCATGGCTGCAACCTGGTTTTGTTCCATCCGTGGCATGGTGCCATACAACACCAGGAGCAGTTTGGAGATGAAGTGTCTGCTAGAATTGTCCAGAGTGGCTGCAATACGCTTGGGTTGCGTGTAGCAGCCAGAATGCGGCTCCCTGATGTAGATCTGCACTCTGATGGCACTCTTTTAAGTTGACTTGCATTTTGCTAGTTCTCAGATCGCTCAGAGTGCTTCTACACTACAAAGTCGCATTCATACATCACACAACGGTGGTCAAAGTCACTGTGCAAGGTGCCACCTGCTACTTAGTGTGAATGCACTCAAACACCAGGGAGCATCTTGCCCAAGGATACTTAGACATGTGGACAGCAGGAGCGTGGGGATCGAACTGCCTTACAGTGGACGACCTGCTCTACCTCTTGAGCCACAGTCGCCACAGTTCTTGTTGTGTTTGTGAATGTGATTGTGTCCAACTTGTTAAAATCATTGTTGTCCTCTATTTGGATCAGTATCATGCCCTTGCTGTGTAAAACTTGATTGCTTCTATAATTTCCCTGCACTATTTTCTTTTTATATTTTAAGTGCTGCTGCTGGCAATGCTAATAAGGCAGCGGTTGTTTGTGTGATTAACTTGTAGATAGTGTGAGTGCTCCTCTTATAGGACTCATTCATCTAGGGTTGTTGTGGAAATGTGTACAGTTAATAGCTGAAGACTTCCATCAAAGGACAGAACAGTTTTTCTAGATGTTTTACACCTGTCCTTGTCTACGCTTGTGTCAGTGTCATAATTTCATAAGTAGCCTACTTGTTGGTATTAAAAAATGCAATATTGCTAAGAGCAGGGCAACAAAAGCAAAAGTGTGACGATACTGACTCCATTAATGGTTTGGTCTATGAAATATCCTTATGATTTCCTTAAATTCAAGTGGATTTAGTCAGTGTGTGGTGTCCAGGCAACAATCCAAAATCTAAAAATAGTCAGTTTATTACCCCATAAAGCAACAAATCTCACAATAAATCCTAGCTACCACTTGAGGTTCTTTCTGCAAGAAAGTATGCTTTCATTTCTCCCCCACTCAACCCACCGTGTCCTCTGATCCACATCAATGACAGATAATCCAGGAGTGCTTTGCTGTGCTGTGTAGTGGATCTACTACCGTGCCTTTCACCCATCAGGGTCACACCATCATCATCACCCTGTAGCAGGTGTGACCGGTGTCGTGATTGAACTGAATGGGCAAGGAGCATTAAATGAGTCCTTGGGAACATGGGACACCCTATTCCCTGCCAGGGAAATTGATGGGAAGGGAAAGTCACCTTCATGTTATCATTACGATGTCAGTTACGAGCCATGACTCACGTGAGTGCAGCTGCTGGTGAAATAGGGTAGCACGGGCTGCTCTGCTCACAGCTTTGTCAGGGTGACATAGATGCCATTCTCTCTGCGGCTCTCCCCATTTGATTTTATTCACGACAGTTAAACTGGGGTAGAACATAAGCAGTGCTGCTCCTCCCGGGCCATGTTATGAACTTGAAGTGTTTTGATGAGGTATTTTGTGTGTGTTAATGGAATCTGAGTAGACCTAACCACTGATCCAGCCCTTATTGATGCCCAGCTCTCTTGCTATAGCCCTCTTTACAGCAGCGGCCTGCTTCTTGGGCAGACACTTTGAATTATTCATAGAATCACGTCGCTCTTAGCAGTGGATCAGCTACAGTTTGCTGCCGTGCACACACAACAGTATACAGGATGATGTAGTAGAATCAAGATCTTAGTATGTGATATTGTGGGCTGTTGTTGTCGTCACTGCCTGGCTTGTTACTGCAGTATACTGCAGGGCCAGAGTATTTTTCTGCGTTGATTATCCTTCTCTATAAATGGTTAGATATTCTGAATATTCCACACTGGTATACCAAACCTTTACTGAGAAGATGTTAAAATCTTCAACTCACAGCTGTGGGGAAACCACAGAGGGCTGGGTTACATAGGGCTGATTTATTCATTCAGCTCATGTCTGCAGAGTGAGCACATGACTCCATCTAGTGGTGGAGGCTTGTAGAAGTTCTTTGAAAAAGGTGTTACAATGTCAAATAATTAACCTACCAGTCTCTTCCTGACTAAAATTTTCAAGTTCATATTTAACTTAATATAACTTTACATTTTTGTTCATTTCTAAAATTACAAATAAACCAGGCCAAAGCAAAAGTGACTCGGCCTCACAAGTGGTACCTTTATTGGATCACCTTTTGGTGAACTATCATTCTGCAACATTCGAAATATTGTTGATGCAAATCTGAGACGAGTCTTCTATGAGGTACACTAATGGCTCTCTGAGGCAATGTACCACTCCTACATCTTGACACTATACCAGCACTAATCTACTTGGTAGAGGCTTGATGTCCAACTTGCTTTGGACCAAATTGCCACTGATCGACTGGATGGCCGATTGCATCATTCCAGGCAGAGTCATTGTGGAGCCCTGTCTCCCTGTTGCTGTGGGAGGGTCGGCCAGCCTTTGTTTAATTACCCCCTCATGCTCCTGACCTTGTCTGGGACGTGTTGATCATTATCAAATATGCATGATACTTACACTGGCAATCTTTCAGTGTTTGTGGACAAATGCCTGACTGTTTACTGTAGCCAACAGAATGGTAGAAACTGTGGTCGGTTAATGTGAGACGTCTCCCGGTAAAACAGTTTGTGGCCTTAGTTTTTGCTTGTGTGTATTCTCATATCTTTACAAAGCATCCTTGTGGTTAATATAATCTCTTACTAAGGAAAATGAATGGCTGAAAATAATATGTTTGACCATAATTTTGTGAGTGGCAGACAGATCCTCTCAGCATTACATTTAATATATTCTGACTGGAAAAACGTAATATTGTGAATATCCCAAAGAATCAAACCTTAGCATGGTTCAACAGCTGAGTCTGGGTTGTCATTTTATTTGTGCTTGGCATCATGGCCTTGGCTATGGAAATTAATATTTATTCCCTTATTTTCTGAAAAGCATCCATAAATGATGTTAAACTGGTTGGGTGGGCGTATTCTTTCCTTTGACCTAATTGTGGGGCAGCGATGTCAACAGTTAACCACTGAGAATATTTTTGACCAGTTATGCATGTCAGTGAATTTAGGTCAATATTGGATTCACCTGCAGTCTCCCCTGTTATTTCTGTGGCTCAAAATGAAGCTACTTACTCAGCAGGGCTACCTGGGAGGAGACCAGAGGGTGGCTACCACTGGGTAGCCACTGGGAGGGCGTTACCAGCAGTGAATGCTTGGAGCTGCGAGCTAGTTTCCGGCCAACCTGGGTGGTGCACAGTGCAGAGCAGCTAAGGCTAACATTGGGGCAGCAACACTGGGGCGGCATCACTAACAGTTCTTCTTGCCAAATTAGTTAGCTAGCTCCTACCCGACCTGGTTGGTGCACAGTGCAGAGAAGCTGAGGCTAACATTAGCTAACCAGTTGAAACTGGAGGTAATTGTCACTGTGTTTCCACATGTTAATGCCTCTCGCCATCTGTCTGTCAGCAAAGCCAATAGAAAGTAAAATTAAAGGCAAGACATTTTACACAAGAAACAACTCTAAATATTAAAATTTCATCACCTCTACAGTGAATAGTGCTTTGAAATGGAGCTCACACTGAGTCAGTGGAGTGACGGCCAGACTGAAAGGAAAGGCCTTTTGTATTTCATGTTATTTTGCTTTTGTTTGTTTTTTTGTAAAAAAAAATTAGCAGTTTAGTTACCGAGGTGTTTGTGTCAACCACCGACTGACACAAGTGTGCTCTCTCTCGTCTCCAGAGTCCCTGATTGGTGATAAACTGCAGCACCCCGTGGTCCCGGTGAAAGAACACCACCCCCGGCAGGCTGGCCACACCCCCTCCCACCTGCCTCCATGTATCCTGAATCTACCACAGACTCCCCTGCTCGCCTCTCCCTCCGACAGACTGGCTCACCGGGCATGATCTACAGGTGAGTTGATTGGTGTACACTGTAGATGGTCACAACACATCTCAGTGCATTTCCATGTCTGCCCATACCCCAGTTACCGAGGGTGTATCAATTAACAGACTATTTGGATTATAAATTAAAATCAAAGTATCACTAATAAATAATTTATCGGAGTTCATTTAATATGCTACACGTATTACATTATGTATTATATCATGCTAGTGCTACTGCTGTTTGCCAACCTGTTTGCTTGGTAAATGTTGCTGTGTCTGATCATTAATACACTGTATCAACAGGAAAAAAAGAAATGGTTGCCATACTGTGCAAAACCAGTGTTCAGTGTCCGATAGTTATTCTAATTATTACCTAAAAGCTTGCAGCAAAACTGTTAAGTCAGTTATGACAAGGTGAAAGAAATGTGTGAAGTGTGTGGTGATCTTAACAAAACAAGCCAAACAGACTGCATGAATGACTGAAGTGGAACCAAGTATAAGTACTCAAACTGTGTTGACTTTCTGTCACACATACACACTTGCAATTGCTCACATCCCTGTTGAGAACATTGTGATTTATGTTTATTCTGTGGAGGTTTAACCATAATCGCCATCGATGTTGTGTTTGCTTGGTGGAAGCCGCAGTATGAACAGCCATGCCTAATTTGCACAGATTCCCCTGCACTCTGATGTTTCACCAGCATGTGGCGTTAGAGACTCATCATCTTAAAAAGCATCTGTCCCACTCTTCTTCTTAAGCAGCTTTATGACTCTGTTTCACATTGCTCCATTATGACCAGATGGGGTGCAGTGGCTGTCAGCTATAGGTTTTATGATACTTACCTAAATATACAGACCTACTAAAGCTATTGGACAGCTCTTGGCTTTTATAGACTTGAGTAACATAACAATAAAGGTGGATGAGATTTTGACATGACATTTTGATTTGCCTCCACTGGGAAGATGTGGGACACAGTATAGTAGCCTGTCACCAGCACGAGCACCATTCATAATTTCACTGTACTACTTTTGATCTGCTACTTTTCTGCACATTTTCCTCAAAGTCACTGCACATCTTTTCAATTAAGATAAAAGCTTGAAATAGTTCACTACTTTTTTTCAAAGGTAACATCATCAAACAGTAGTAGTAGTGTGGAGTGTTGCTGCCTTTTTGACGTTCGACTTGACGTTTTAAAACACATTAGAGAAACCTGGGGAGAACTAAGGGTATGGAGGCCTTGTTCACTCTTCTGTGTTGTAGATAGTGTTTTATCAGTGTTGACTCTTTGTTTAACTCTTGGAATTTTGCGTTAGCTTGTGTTGGATTAAGTGAAACATCAGTTATATAGCGCACATTTATTGACACTTCTTTGAGGAAAGCACTCCATGTGAAACAAACAGAACTGGGTAATGGATGCTGTAGCGTCTTGCATAACACAGATTCCTCAGAGGTGCAGGTTAAAGGTGGAACTACTGCTTTGCCAAGATAAGTGATTTATAGTCTAATGTCAATTCTATTTGAATCCTGTTATAGTTAAAAACTGTACAGTGTGCTTGGAATTTGTTTGATTAACTATGACCAAAAAAAGTTTCTTTCCTGTGTTTAATGAACTCAAATATAATGTTGTTATTTCAAGTCAGTGAAAGGAGTGCTGTTTGGCTTGTACTTGTCTGTACTTCACAGACAATCACTAATATCAATAAAGTTAATGTATATGTAACAATATCTTGAAATATTTTTTTTAATCAATTTGACCCCCTCCTAGTTTGTTGTGAGTATAAAACATGCATCCAGAGTAGAGACTATGAGATCAGATCGCTGGATGTTATTAAGATGCGGGTTTGTTTATTTGTTTGTGAAGTCAAGAAATGTGTGTTAAGATTGTTTGGGATGTTTACTAGGGCTGTTACAGTGTGTGTATTCTTACCTAACCATCACAGTACAAAGGGGTCACAGTTTGGTGCGTGTAGTACGTACGTTCACAAGAGCTAGTTCTGCCTGGAAAGTTTTATCTGCCCACCATTAGCAAAGGGTATTAAAGTTAGCACAACAAGTAGATTGGCATGACTCAATGACACAATGAGGTCAAATAAAAGGGCAGAGCTGGAAGACACACCTGCAGGTTTCTGGTCAGGTCTATGGATAGAAACACATCCAACATGCTAGCGCACATTCAGTGTTATCACCCAAGTGTGCCAGTCACCAGGATGATAAACGTTAGGGTGAAAATGTTTGAATGTCTAAATATAGCCAAATTTGAACTCATTGAAACACCTCCTAATGCTTGAGTTTTATTTTATATTATTCATTTGATTTTGTATCTTCAGTTTACTTGCGTAGGAGATGCTTTTCGGTCTTATAGCCTGTTGTGACCTGTTGCCTTTTGGGAAAGTGTTTGTACAGTGAAATGCAGAAGTTTAAAACATTCCTAATTTTTATAACGATAATAGTTTGCCAAAGTTGCCAGTGGGCACAATGCCGCCTCAGTTACCAGTAAGAAGATTTTGTCTGTCTTTGACACTAGACTGTTCAAACTACATGAAAAGAAATGGATCCTTATGCATCCTTTTTTTTCTCACTGGACCAAACTCGCACCAAACCGTGACTGAATCCTGACTTCTAATATTCACAAATGATCAGAACACTCACAAATAACTGCACTTTTCATGGAGTGTAATCAGTATTTTTGTGACATAATGTCATGTCATGTTCCTCACACATTTCCAGCATGTATAACTTAATCCAGAGAACATTTTTAACAAGCGAGGCTTGTGAATCCTCTTTTTAATACTCTATATCTGTGTCATTTACAAAGCTGTACTTTCTATTTCCTCCTGCTTCCACATTTGGTAGCATCTTCAGCTGACAGTCAACATTTTATTTGACCTCTGTGTCCATATCAAAGTTTCCCTGCTACTAACTTCTTCCTTTTCCTGCTCATATTAACCAAAGCTTTCCTTTTTTCTCCTTCCCCCTGACGTCTTCAGCGCTCGTTATGGGAGCCCCAAACGACAGCTGCAGTTCTACAGGTACCTGTCTGTCTGCATCTGACAATCACTGTTTGTTGTCGCTAAGCCGTGTTTTATTTTGGTTTTTTTTTTTTTTTTTTTTTGTAAAGTATTTTCCGTGTTTGTGTTTTTCTGTTTGTGGGTGTGATGTATTTTATAACATTTTGTGTTATATATTTATTTTAGTCCACTATAATAACCTTGCTGTAGAGACTTGCTGTTCTGTCATTTAAAACCATACATCCATTAGTAAACCTCTGCTGCACAGATAACACTTATCATCTACTGTTTAGCTGGCAATGCACTATGCAGCTAAAACCTGATAGGGGTGATGATGGATTTTGTTGCAAGGTTGCTCTTAAAACCTTTGAATCAACAACAACTGCCTGCGTTTTTAATTTTTTTTTAATTTTTTTTGTCATTTTGTTTCTCAGCAGTGACACTTGATACACCCTCAAACTTCAACAAGTGACTAAGAAGCTCCTTACAGAACTGATTTGCAGACACTTTTTTTGACATGTCTCTCACTTCAGCATGATTAGGCAGATTGCCGTTTCCTTTATTCATCATTTCTATATTAAACTGTAATCCTTTTTGACCTTATGGGAGTTGAACCTGATCTGCCTGTGTTGGGGGTGAGACGATGTTCCCTCAGAGTAGGGTTTCTGGTACTCACTCATCCTGTAGTGTGCCATTTAGATGGTCTGTTTTTGCTGCTTTAGAGTAGGATCATGTTTTATGGTCTGATACCAGGCCTTATTCTGCTGATCCAGTTATAAAAACTCCTGACTACGTGAATGTGCTTGTAATGAGCTCACGATCGAATTTTTATGTTGGTGCCTTGCACATTTCTGTCCTTTTAAAGTGCAAACCGTCCCACCAGCTGCTCCCCTGGCCTACAGTAGGTAAGGGGGATCGATGAAGCCCCTCATCTCTGTCTGTCTGTCACTCTGACAGCATAACGGGCTAATGCTGCGAAGGGAAGTTTTATTCTTTTCAGTCATCTCAACATTGTAACGCACAGAGTGCATGATGACTAGCACACTTACCTCTGCTTACCGGGATGCAAATTAACTCTGAGTAGAGTTTAAGTCTACAGTCACGTGACAGTATTTAGATTTGGCACTGCTTTGTCTCAAAGTACTTCTGATGTTTTCTATTTTATCTTATTCTGTATTATTTATTTTTCAGCGTGAGTTGTAGAGCTGTACTATTCTGTGCGTCTGTATCTATTCAGATCCATTTTATCTTTGTCTTTATGATTCTGTGGTATCAATGCTTTTAGTGAAGTGTTTCCGGCTCTGGCTATCGTTAAAGTGTTTTACAGTTTGCGGGGGACTGAGTGCTTTCCATTGATGAAGGTCGTTGACTTCTGACCTCTGTATGTCTAATGTGTATGGTTAGGGAAAGATAATGTAATGCATTTAATGCATCCCAGGTGTCACAGGCATATATGCAGGTTAGCGTTCTTTTGGTTCATATTTCAGCCTCTTTAGCTTGCAGATTTAGGTTAAAAAACATATTTTAAAAGTAGTAAAATGTCCACTATAAAAGCCACAAGTTGACTTCGAGACTTGAACTAGGTCATACCAGCTACATAAATTACTGTGTGTAATTTTCTTTGAATTACTTTATTACTCAACTGATATTAAGAAAAAATATGTATTTACTAAATTAAGTTTTACCACTCCAATTAAGGTTTGGTTTTGCTCATCAAGTTGATATATAGCTAACACCTGTAGTGTTCAGGTGAGTTGGAACTTAAATAGTAAGATGAAAACTGAACTGTTGTCTGGGTAGTGCAGAGAGGAGGGTATCTGCAGGTTTGAAAAGTCTAATAAGAGTACTAGCATAGTGATCATTTGTATATGAATTACTCACTGCATGTTAGTTCATGAAGAAAACTTTGCCTCCAAGGTAAATGTAGAATCCAAAAAAGGCGAACATTCTTCAAGAATTAAGATAAATGGCGTTCATGTTTTACAACAGCAAAACTATATCAAAACATCATTTTACAAACTCTCACACAACTCATGCAGCATAATCCAAGTCTTGTTTTCTAGTTGTTTGCTCAGTCAGTATTTCTCTAACACATATCTTATGCAACCTTAAAAACCTAAATTAACTAAAGAATTTGAATTTAATGAATAGGTTATCCATCCATTTTATGCCATTTGCCTGGGTCCAGATCACATTCATTGTGTTCGCATTGCTCAAACATGCGTTGATGTGTGGCGTTTTGCTTGCCATCACATATGCTTCTTCTTTTTCTCCCCACTTTCCCTCTCTCTTCTCATGTATGTCAGCTAGCTGCAATTCTGTTTGAATATGATTCGTCTGAAAGCACATGGCAAACAAGGCAAGAAAAAAAAGTATAATGGTTTTTTAAAAGTCATGAAAATGTGTAAGAACCCTGTATGCCTTGGTTCAGGAAAACAAAAAAAAAACAGAAAACAAAACAGCAACTAAAACATTTTTCCTATAAGAAAGTAGCAATCATTTGATTATTTATTCACAGTTTTTAATTCACACTCACACACAGTAAAAAGCTGTGGTGGTGCGGCACAAGCCATCAGAAATAATGGGTTTCAGAAGGGTTTGTCATGCTGTGTCTGAAAGGGCTGATGATGATTTTTAAATGCCTCCTTTGTTTATTCGGTAACGTGGCTGGTTGGTTGATCAACCATGGAGTGGCAGTGTGTGAATAGACAGCCCCAAGAATACACAGTTCGAAGTGAGCTGCATTATTGATATGGATTACTAAGTAGTACCAAATGATTCATTGGCTGTTATTTGACTGTAATTACTTACACTTGTATGAATTATACAGATGAACAGAGGTGTCCATTAGTGTTTCAGTATGTGTCAGAGATGATAAAATGAATTTGAACTCTCATCTAAGTACATTGGATACTTTCCTCTGTGTAACTAAGGTCAGTACAGAGCAGCTGCGCTGATATAGGTGCCTCATAGTTCTGTGTTCAGAGTCATTATTATGTGACTCAGTCTGATTCTGCCCTTGACCTGAACGCAAGGCTGCGCTGCAGAGAGATGCAGCAAGGCGTGCTTAACCGATGTGGGTTTCGTAATTCCTCGATTAGAGAGAACTTGAACATGCTTGGTGGTTTGTTTTTTTCTGTCTGTCGGTCTGTGTGTAAACGTACAGTATTGTATGTGTTTGCTTGATACTCTGTACATTTTTGTGTGTGTGTGTGTGTGTGTGTGTGTGTGTGTGTGTGTGTGTATGTGTGTGTGTGTGTGTGTGTGTGAGAAAGAGAGAGAGAGAGAGTTTCACGTGCACACTCAGGCCCTCATTACTGTCCAGCTCTTAGTATTCTTTCCTGTGGAACAACAATCAGAGGCTTTTAGTGCAAAAGCTTTGGTGAATAATTCAGGGCTGATATTATTTGCTGCGGTTAGCAGAAACAAGACGGGCCACTAAACGACATAAATGGATTTCTTCCACGAGATCTCACAGGGAGGGGAGGAGGAGAGGTGTTGGTCGTGGTGATAGAGCATGGTCCAAGTGGTGAGGGGAGGGAAGGGATGCACTCTCTTATACACTAATTGGTTTAGACGTTTCCTAGTAAGACACTCCCAGTTTGGGTGGACCTGCTTCATCACTGTCTGCAGTGTGTGTTTATAAGAGCAGACTGGCACCCAACAACCTCGCTCATGAGCCGACCCCCAAGAAATCGGGTGAGTTCGAGGGAAGATTTGCATTCATGACCACATCAGGAGGGTGTTTGTTGGCGTGTATGTTTTGTGTGCAAGGGGTTGGTGTGAGTGATGAGGAGTGTGTATGTGTGGGTGTGGATGCATGCTGCCTCGCCTGAAGTCTCCTCCTTTATTTATGTCTTCTGTCTCTGAGCAAGGAAACCAGCTGTTTGGGAGATTAATAGAGAATTTGTGGGAGAGATCCAAGTCATGTCATGAAGCCGTCAACGGGTTTGACTTATTTCTTCTTCTGTGTTAGAACTTGGAACAGATGCGAGTTAATACTGTTTATTAGCTCATGATAGTCTTAATTTTGAATGGACATTTGATGTCAGTGTTATGGGAACTGTGTACTGTTTTGTATAGAGGCAAAGAAAGTGCTGTTGTGCTGGTCAATAGATTTTAAAACAATCAATACAGCTTAGAGAGAGTACTTTGTGTTGAATCAGCAGTAAAATATTTCCTGGTTCGCAGGTGGTTGTAAGGGAGGAACTCCACTTTGACAAGCTGATCGACAAATAATTCTTGTTGAGATTATAGGATTAATTGCAGATATTTATATTGCAAAATATCTAAGTTTCCATTTTGAAAAGTTTGTGTAAATCTGACCTTTAGTAATTTTAGATCGATCTGTTTAGGGCTGTCCTGAATACCAGTTTTTGAGCGTCGAAGCTTCGGTGAGAAATAACTGATTTATTGAAGCTTCAACGGGGATGGTGGATTAATGAGAGATGAGGACACAAGTCAAACAACTATCTAGTTTGTTAGCATGCGGGTTACAGTTATAGAAGACATAATAGCTAAAAGAAATATTTATACAAGACGGCTTAGCTGTTACTGACAGTTTTCAGGTTCTTTGCAAAGCTCATTGTAGATTTGTGATAGACCAGTTTCCTTTGGTGTCTCTTACACTCGACTTTTTTGGGCGTCATTTTGTTCAATTTTGGAATAACTCACTTGATTTTTTTGACATCTTGCTAGTGTATCAAACTGTCCCATTTTCAGTAGTGCTGGACGGCTGATGACAAATGTCCTTGTCTGAGAACTTATTTGATATGCAACAAACTTAATTATTAATTACTATAATACTGGATTGCTATTTTCTAATTTATGGCACACACACACACACACATATATATACATACATATATAAAATAGCTTTTATTTCAGCCCTAGATTCATTATACGAGGCCAGAAAGTCTTATCATTCTTTCCTTTGTTAACATTTAATGAATATTTTAGCTGTAATCACACAATCTCAAACTCACAAAGGTGGATATGGAATAAGCTATAATGTGATGTAACTAAGAAGAGAGATTATTATCCTGGAATGAAGTGTCATGTGTTTTTTATCTGTTTTATTGTTGTTGTGTCCAGACTAATGTTTCTATAAGTGGCTACAACCATTTTATTTTTCATGCAAACACACTTTTCTCTGACTTTTATGTTTTTAAAGAAATGACATTGGTATTTAGAAAACATTGGTCTGCAGGCCTGAGTATTGTATACTAAAGACACAGTTGGTAACTTCTATGAAAATAGTTTTGTGTCTTATTTGCTGAAAATGTTACTACGTTCTGAAAAAAGGAAGTTTCTTTAAAAAATGTCCCTCCTCCCTTCCTACTGCCTCTAATGGGATTCACCAGGATTAGCCCACGGCGTGCTCAGCAACAATCAATCCGAGCTGAGGAGTCTCTAATGCAGCTGTCAGTCATGTCAGTATCTCAGTGAACTGTGGTCAAACTATTAGACTAGGCAGCGCTGATCAAATATGAAGCAAGATTCTGTTACTGCCTTGTCTATTTCTCACTTCAAATGTTAATCAGGAGCATATTTTAGTGTACTGTTTAGCTGTAAAATGAGAAGTATTGTGACACCTCCCACTGGCCGGACCAACTTTCTCATTTTACAGCTAAAAAGTACATTAAAATAGGTTTCTGAAAACATTTAAGAAAATATGCAATTCGGTATCACAATCTTGATTCATATTTGATCAGCGCTGCCTAGTTTGACAGTTTAAATGCAATACTCTGTGGGATTAACATGACTGACAGCTGCGTTAGAGACTCCTTAGCTCTGGCTAGTTATTTTCATTCACATACTGTAAGGCCAAAGGCAATAGATAAGCCAGAGGAATATGATTTTTTTTTTTTTTTTTTCATTAGAGATTTTTGCCTCATGTAGTGCTGTGTGAATACAGTAACAGTTTCAGCAGTATGATCTTTTTTTTTTTTTTTTTTAGATAAAAGTTACAAACTTTTACAATGTGTCAATTTAAAATTGCAATTTCAGTGTCGGCCAAAAAAGTGGCTTTGTTGCAAATGTTTGGTATTGTTCAGTATTAAGTTGTTTTTTGTAGTGATGGTGGAACTGACAGGCTGCTGCCCTCTGTAGATTAAATTCAGCACAGCACTCACGGTAGATAAGAACATTAAATGAGCTACAACAGAATAGAGCTCCTTTATTGTCATTGTATTAGTACAATGAATTATTTAAAAAGCTACAACTGTACACAGTGCAAGTTAAAAGGTACAAACAACTGACAACCCAGAAAAATGTGTTTATCGCATCACCACTAAATAAGAATAAAATAGATAATAATCAGTAATAAGTGGCAGCTGTTGTGTTTACACTTGATGTATGTAATGTCACCCAGACTGGAAATGAAAGTTAGGACAGTTCATGAGGTGAAGGGGAGTTTAGAGTTGTGATGGCCCAGGGAAAGAAACTGTTGTTAAGTCTGTTAAGCTAATAAGCTAATATGTAACTGAAGAAGGAAGACTTAATGGTTGAAACTAATACTCTTTTAAATGGATAAACACCCTGTACTCCTGAGCCTGCAATAAAGTCAAACTCTACATGAAAGATCTGTGACAAGTGCATACTGTGAGGTTGTTTGGGGATTCTTTTAACGCTGGTGTCCATCTGTTTCGTTCAGTCCAGACGGGCGGGTTGTGCCTTTTGTGAGAGGCACTTATATGTGGACGTCTCTCAGAAAGTTTGTCTCTTGGCTCTCCCTTTTAGTCCAGTCCAGAATCAGAAGTGAGACCAGGTCGTCCCCTCTTGCTTGGTGCATGTTTGAATGCCTCCCCTTGGTAGATAGCATGTGCCCTCTCTGGTCCTGCTCCTTAATCACCAGCAAGTCACCTGAATGCTCCCTATCAGTGTAACCCTGCCATTGTGTACCTGTCAGGGGAGGGTGGTGCTGGGCTATGTTGTGCGACTCTGATTACAGGATGCATGGCCGTGTGCTGCCCCAAGCAGGAGAGCTGTTTTTTTATGGGAGCAGGTGCTATTTAAGGAGGTGGCTGCGCTCTGCCGGCTCCTCACTCCATCCATGTCCCTACTTTAATCCTCACTGCACGGGTCGCCTTAGCATCACGACGAGGAGGAGAAGGAGGGGGGTGGGGGGGCATGTTTGCGGGAGGGTACGCAGGAGGCCCCCGGGGGGCTCCTGGCAGGCGCAAGTCCAGTTACTGTCCTCCTGACAACCTGCAGATCCCCAAACCGGCAGCGCCAAGCAGCGGTGTTCGTAAGAGCAGCAGCAGTGGCAGCGGCAAGATGCTGTCTATGTCATACAGCGAGAGCATCCGGAGCGGGATCAACCGCTACCACTCGGACCAGGGGCTGAATCAGCCGCCGGCCAGGCCCCCTGACCAGGCTGAGCTGCAGAGACTCCGGGAACAGAGAGTCGCCGCTCAGATTAAGAACATGGAAGACTTCCTGAAGATGAATGGCCTGGCTCTGGAGGAGTGTGTGTCCTATCAGACAGGCATGAAGTACAGGTAAGACAGGGGCAAGAGCTTTACAGGGACTCAGACACTCCTGAGACCTGGGCAGTGGTGGGGCTGAGAACCAGCAGGCGAGAGCAGCTTTGTAGTTGAGTGAGGTCAGATACTCTAACTACTGCTGAACAGGTGCTTTTGTTGAGGAGGGTCTCATAAATCATTTTGTACTTTTTGCTGATTTTATTTAGATAAATGCTGTCATCAGAAACAGGTCCGCAGTCAGGAGCATGTTTGTCTGGTCTTAGTAAATATCCGCGCAGTCTTGCTCTGTCCTCTGGTCAGACTGCTCTCATGCTAAGGTACTGGGGCTCAGGTTTTATTTTAATCATCTAGGTCGGTGGCATATTTGCCCAACTACATGGGAAGGACAGACTGCTCCGTAAGGAGTTACCTGGCCCCTTAAAATCTCACTCAGACTTTGTTTTCTTTTTCCCCTTGATCGTGAAATGAGTCTCCCTTCTTCTCTGTTTTTCGCTTTATGGAGAATCCTGCCTACCAAATACGAACAGAGATGACTTTTTTTCTTTGTGCACAACTGGAAGATATCGATAATAGACATAATCCTATTCAATTAAATAGTAAGTGTGATTTTGGCTGTCATAACATTGTAATACAGGTTTAAATAATGGCTTGGTCAGAGATGTAGTGTTTTCTGAACTTGGTTAAATGTTGTAAGGATGATTAACACCGTATGCCCTCTTGGCAAGTCAACACCATGTATTTGTAAATTTGGTGATCTAGAATTTTTCAGATGAAGTATTCCTTCATGGCCTGAGAAGATTCAGCTGTTAAACAATTTATAATGTCATTTCTTTATTTAAAAATATGTTGTCTCAAAAGCTGAAAACAAGGCTGTTTTTCTTAGCTCATAAAAAATTAATGTTTTGGAGACACATGGTTCTCACAGTCATACATAAAATATTGTCTCATTGTCATCGATGCTGTATGGAGGCAGTGTGTCAAAATTATTGTATGATTTATCTCCTATTACAGATGCACTAACGGGAAGTATGAAATCCACCATCAAGGCAGAATAAGAGATAACATTTGAAACATTTGCTGATTGTATCTGTGTGATCAACACAGTGACAGCAAACCAAACAGCCTATTTTATGCACTGATGCCGTTCAAAGGATTGAGCCGGTGCAGCAGGCTGATCGTCTGTTGTGTTGGCTAATAAAAACCTGTTAAGCTGGTGTCGTCATGGTCGTGGACATGGATAGCTTTCATCACACACAGGCATGGCTGCTGTTGTTTTTGACTGAGACCAGTGACTAGAACGCAGGTATGGCTGGCTGCTGTTACCATGTCTGGGGTGACCACGTTTTACTGTCGTCTACATGTAGTGTTGTGTGTCACCGCTGCGCTGGCATGTGTCCTCGGCCATGGTTACCTCCTTGTTGTGTAAAGCTCAGTCACCGGCCTGTGACGAGCTTGGGTGCAGCTTAGCGTGCGAGCTTGTGTGTAGAAAGAGAGTTTAATATTACAAAAAGCATGTGTGGTTCTTTACTTACAAACCTCACAGAGCCTCGTGCAGTAACCATCTATACTGATTATGTATCAGTAACACTCAAGCTGTTAATCTTTGATGAGAATCCTCTGGTTTTCCTCTCTTCAGCCTAATTGATGGCAATAAATTTAAGTGTTATGTTTTTTCTTCTTTTTTTTCTTGTCGTATTTAACCGTTGGTGTCTGTTTACCGCAGGAGTAGTAGCTCATCTAACAGAGGAAGTCCTGCCAGGATCCACTGTTTCTCGTATCGTGATCACCCGCAATTCTGTAATTAGTGCTGCAATTGGGTCAGCAGTACATGCGACCTCTGACTCAATCTCATCATTATTTCAGGTGTGTGTAGTCAGAAAGGTGGCCCAGCATTGCTGCTAAGCTCCATTTAGCCATTCTTAACACTGCTGTCACCTTTTCCAACAAACACAAGCAAAAAAGTAATATCAAAGTCGTCCTTTCTGCTTTACAACTCTCTGGCTTGCTCAGTACTCTGCACACATAGGCAGAGTTTTAATTAGGGGAGATATTGTTTTACACCACTAGAAAACACAAGATTCATTTTCCCTGAGTATAATCAACATATCTTTATTAAGACATGAAGACAATTGGGAAAAAAAGAGTACTAGTGGTGTTAAAAATACCCCCGATCATGTGGTTTAACGTTGTAAATATTGTGTAATTCAAATTAAGCAAAAAGGATTACTCTACTTCCATTATGTCACCCTTGAAACTAAATACTCCCACTCAGCAGGCCCATTTGGACACCGGAAAACTTTCCCCAGTGTCCATGTCCTGCGACTGAAAGAGCCAGGCAGCGGGTAAAGGAGACAGCTTGAGTTCAGTGAGGCAAGACGGGAAGCCTTGTGTCTCCTGTTTTAGCTATATGGAGGTTGGACTCTGGGAGTATAGATTTCTGGAGCGACTTCACACTAATGGACATGGTAATGACCTCCACTTAGATGTTCATACATGCAACGCTACTTTTGACCATAACTGTACATCAACGTATTGGACGCCCCTCCTGTAACGTTAAAAGCTTTGATGTGCAGGCGGTCACTTTATATCTTGGATCCTTTAAATTTTAAAAAAGTGTTTTTCAGCTTCATGTTACCCATTCTTGAGAAGTGGGACCAAAAAAACACATTAATTTCTATTCTGGGATGAAACATTATTTTAAAGGGTTTATGTGCATGAAAAGGAGATTCATAAAATATTTTGATCTGCCTCTTTTTTTAAAACTTTAAACTTGCCTTGTGCCAGAAACGTTAAAATCTAAAAACATCAATGTAAAAATGTACTGCTATGATTATGTTTAATTTTTTTTTTTGTGTGTGTGTGTGTGTGTGTGTGTGTGTGTGTGTGTGTGTGTGTGTGAAAATGTTGGCCCTGTAAAGATGTGTCCCAGATTTTTGTCAGTTCCATCAGATTTCTACAAATATATCATTTAGTCATGCATAAAAGCAGTTGGCCTTATTTTAAGGACTTCTGTCATACTTCAGGCAGGAATGCTGCGTAAGTACTGGTACGCATTCTCGGTTTTTGATCAATTCAGTGAATAATATTGTTTTCCACTGTGTCTCAACCACAACATGTCCCGAGCCCTACTAAATCAAAACTAGACAAGAATCATGGTTTTAAAATGAGTATTTCCTTAGCAACTTTGAAAAATAAAATGACTACTTACTACAACTGCTGTGAAATTAATAAACATATAGCTTTTTCAGTTCAGTAGGACTCCATCAGATCTTACCTCTGATATCAATTATGTTTACTACTCAAGAAAAAAAAACACAGTACCTTTTATGGGCTGTGAAATAAGCCTGCATGATATATATCTCAGTAGGAACCTCTGGGGCTAAGAAATGAAGGCAGCACTCAAGTGCCAAAAGCTGCAGTTCTTTGAATGGCCACTTGAGGCTGACTCTCATGTGAAAATACGCAATTTACAGCAGAAATAAACGTTTACAGCCTGGTACAAAAAATTTTATTAATTTCACCCTTCATGACAACTGTATATTTTATTAAGGCTTAAAGTTACACATGATTATGGGGGTGCCACCCTGAGTGACAGGCTGTCTGCTGATACTGTCCTCGGCCTCTTAGTCACATCCACCCCTCACTCCTCCAAAGCGCCAGCCTCTCACCCAAATATGGTTACTTGTGGCTCCAAAAAACCAAGATTGCAACAGCTGTAATGCCAAACTCGAGGCCTCAAAACAGGAGTCCACCAACACAATTTCTACTTGCGTGATATACACACTGGGACAGACTCAGACTTACTCAGGGATTTTTTGAGTTAGTTAAAAGAGTATCAGTAAAAAAAACTTTAAATGTAACTATTATTCTGTTTTTTATTGGTGTATTATTTGTTCAGGTTAGTGTTTGATAATCAGATGTTGAAAATCATTTTCTTTCATTTTCTGTTAAATTCAGCAAGCAATTTGTTGAATTTAAGCAGTATACTAAAAGCAGAAAAGCAGAATACACTTCAGTATCTGTTTATTTATCTCAAGTAATATCATTATTATCATATTCAACAATGTTAGGACATATTTCCCTCATTGTGCTACTGCAAAAGTAAAATAGTTGGCTTCAAAAAGAGGCACTAAAGCATTTTAGTGCTCCAGTGGTTGTTAATTTTGTCATTTTAGCACTGTGAACTTTAGAATTAAGTCATTTGATTTATTGTGAGTCCAGAAAACTACTGATCAGTGAAGGCTAGAGCTGTAACTAATGATTAGTTTCATTATGGTTTTATCTGCCAGTGGTATTAGTCAAAAAAAAAAAAAGTTAAAAATATGCCATTAACAATCACAATATTTTGTCCAACTGACAGACCAGAACCAAAATTCAGTCACAGATAAAGTCAGAGAAGGGGCAGCTTGGACTGGGAGATATGGAGAAAATCAAATACCATGGTATTATCAACCACATACTTAAGTATTGATATTTGGATCGTGTTGTAGTTATTAGTAGAGCTATTAGTGCATTCACAAAATACTTACATAATGAGATTTTTAGATATAAAAAATCATCAGTAATGTGGATGTAATGGCTAAGTGTGTGGAACAGTCTTGTAAATCCAGAAAATGACATCACTTTACTGTAATGCAGCTTTTTAAAGCCACTGACATTATTACAGTGTCCAAAATCTAAAATGATATCTAGTCTCATATCACAATATTGGTATAATATCAATATATTGCCAAGCTCTGGCTGCAACTAGAGATTGACACACAGTTTTGCCGGATAAATGACTGAAGTTATTAATTGTTTATCAAAATAGTTGCAGATTACTTTACTTAAATTTTTAGATCTGATGCAAGTTTAAGCAAACATGAACAGAAATTCTAACAAATTCTACATTCGTCTCAACAAAACATAGAAAAACTAAACACAGCAAATATATAGTTGAGGTATGAAAATGTCTGTTAATAAATTTTCAACTTAAAGAATGTACACTGTTACATCCTGTTTGAGCAGTCCTCTGTTAATAACTGCTGATCTCCACTAGATGGTGGAGATGTTCCACGTTAAGAGTGGATGCACTGTCTAAATGCCTCCCACTGCACTCATTACCATCATGTATTCACTGAGCACAGTAAGTGCATCACTCTTTGCACTCCTACACTGCTGAACATCTTGGCCAAATAGTTTTAATATTTATCACTTTCTATTCAGCTTAGCTTGGTATTGAAACTAGACCTGAAGATGACTAAGGCCATGTAGGATGGCAGCCGTGTCACCAGGTGGCAGCCGGGAGGAATGTTTCTTGTTAGTTCACTGCTCCTGCCTCAATGCATCATTCAGACATGTTTTTTTAACGTCCTAACATTTGTGTCTTTTGTACTCTTAAACACCCTTGACTGATCTCTTTCACATATTTTTCACTGCTAGATACACACACAAACCTTTTGGTGAGGACATAAATCTGCAGCAAGCCACTCTAAACTGTAAACTATATTTTTCTCAGTCTCGGCAGCACTGCAGCAGCATGTGTGTCAGTGACTGTGACGTTTTTCTTCAGGCGATCCCCTACTCCAGAGCTAAATTTAGCAGCAGAGTCGTATCCACAGCTGCAGCTGGATACAGCTGAACGGGCTGCAGCCTAACCTGTTAATCTACTATTTTACCTCAAGCCCACCGCCTAGCAGTTTTACTACATCGACGTGAGCTGCAGAAATGTGTGTGCTTTATCTTTGGCAGGAGTGGGAGATGATGTTTAGGTATTTGGAGTGATATAGATTTGGTTTTCCAGTGGCGATCTCCCCAGTTCCTCTTTGAGCTGTCTGTGGCTGGCCTAGTCTGACAGCCTGTCAAAATGTTCTAGTCAGAAATTGTGTGTGGGCACAAGAGGTGGGAATGCCAGAGATTACACAATTCTATTTTGTTTTTGTTGTTGTATTTCAATTCAAGTCTCTTATTTATGGCAGCCCAGCAAGATGTCCTAACGATCACAGTTCAAGAGTCAGTACATCGTTTTAGATTCCTGAATTGGCCATGTGCATAATTTTGCTTGAATTATGCTACTAGAATATCATAACTTGAAATGATGTCATCATTGGTTACTTCTAATTTACAATGTTCCAACTGTCTCATTTGCAAGGCTTTGTATGTGGTTGTATAACTTGTATTACACCACAGTTTTTACTTTTATGTCTCTGATTTATGTCAACAGACGCAGTCATGATCTTCACAGAGGGCTCAGCCTTGTCACACAAGTTGTTGCTGTCGCTTTTATTTGACATGTTTCAAGTAAATTCTTGAGAAATAGAAGGTCTCTCGAGTGCTGCTCCTTCCTGTCACTCTTATAATTCTGATATCTGACAACACAAGCCCTTTGTTGCGTTTCCTTAAATTTAAAGGACATTTCACCCCAAAATCCCTTTTTTTGGTTTATCTGTAGTGCTGTTTATCAGTCTAGACTGGTAAGTATCGGAGTTGTTTTCCTTCTCTCGAATAAAATTTGTTTTAAACGGCTTGTGGTGCTCATAGCGCCAAAAATAACGTTTGAAAAACTGAACAGCAATGTCTCTTTCCAGAAGTCATGACCTGGTTACCAAAGATAATCCACACACCTTGTTGTAAGTGTGCATCTACTCATGGACGTGAGGCTTCTACTCTTGACAGTGCGATATGTAAACATTAATGGCGTCCTCCTCGGCTGAGCTGTAATGTTAGCTAGCTTTAAGGTGCTAGGTGAGCTAGCAGTATAAGTGAGAGGAAATTTTAGCCTTTAAATGATAAGCGCACAGTTATACCTGTCCTCTCCTTCATCACACTGTTGAACTTCAGATAGAAGCACCATTTTGGGACTTTGTTTCTTTGCCTGGCTGATCATGCTTTACACCTATGTTAACTCTGCGCTTCCTCACGTGTACTTTCATGCCCGTCTGCATTAACCGTGTGTTTTTTCTGTATGTCTGAAAGTGTGTGTGTCTCTGTGTTCGTTAGTTAGTGTATGTGTCACTGGAGGCTGCGGGGGGGTTGCTCTGCGCTTTATGACTACCCAGTAGTGACAGGAGGTAAAGGGCCCTCTCCACTGTCCTCAGCCTTTTAGACACTCAGTCTTTAGAATTGTGCCGTTGTCGCTTCGGATCCCATAAAAGTTTTTACTCAACAACATTCAGCACATATTTCCTAAACTGTCGAGCGCCCTCTCTGAATAAAATGTGAAGTTTTGTTTGTTTCTCCTAGGGCCATGTCCTTTGCTTTCCTGCCCTCTTGAAGTTCTCATTGAACATCAGGATGTGCTGCATCAGTGTGGACTTTGTCTGGAATCCTGCCAAAATTTATTTTTCTGTGAATTACGAGGTCTGTAAGCAAGAGAAAATTTGATGGCTGTAAGTCTTAAAGTGCAGTAAAGTAAATGTGGTTTGGGAATACTTGACCAAAGTGCGTCTCATTCACGAGTCTGAGGCTATGGCGGCGAGGAAGGAAAGTTCACCGAGGCTTTTAGTACGTTCCTGTGATTTTCTGCTCACTCCTGCAAATTTAATGCATGGGAAACTTTCCATTTCATGCTTGACCGATTTTTCAGAAATGCAGCAAAGCCAGGTCCTGAGTTTGTTTGGTGCAGGTGTTGTCACCCTGTAAAGTAGACAACACAGATTTTAAGATATTAGTGTTTTTGTCAACTTATTTTTTTCTTTATTTCATATTTCCCTTTATTGCTTGTTGTGCACTTGATAGGAAATTCTAGCTCTACCACACATTGCTCATGCCAAGCGTCAGCTGATGGCGTATCACTCTTTTTTTGCTGTTGATCCTTCTGATCCCTGTATGCTCTCTAGTGTTATTGGTTCTATCATTGAGTATACAGTATATCCACTTCAGCTGAATCCACTTCTTCAAAACTAGAGTTTTGACCCAATTTCTTACTGCATAAACAAACACTTTTTTCTGTAGTTCTCTGTTTTCCTATCTTCTTTTTCCTGTCTCAGTGTCGCATTTGTGAATATTGCCTGATATGTCATCTCAGATTCTTCCATTGTTTCTAAAGGTGTCAGGTCATAGTTCGTGTAGGGCGAGACCTCAGGCAGGACCACCAGGCAAAAGGTTTGACCTGTCTGACCTCTGGAGGTCAAGGATTTACAAACAGCAGTTTGACCACATTGTAGAGCTGCCTTGTTTCTATATTTGTTCAGGTAAGGGCCATTCAGGGTGACTGAATCGGTAGCTGAGAAATAAATAGGAACCATCTGTTTCGTAAGCTCGGTTTAACCCCCATCCTTCAACGCGTCTGTGACAGAGCCATCAACAAAAGCTTATGAACAAACAACATTTTCTAGAGAGTTATAAATTGCTCACTGAAGCAGATGTTGGCCTCCAGAGCTGTGGATTATCAAGGATATAACAATAGATGTATAGATTTTCATAAAATGGTTCTTTCTGATTGATTGTTTACTCATAGGTTTTTATAGACAGTATACGGATTAGATCAGACCTTATTATTAATCCCACACCAGCGTAATCCACACATCAGCCCAAGACTCGGAGGTAAAACAAAAAGGACAGAAAGTGATTGAGTGATAAATAAAATGAGACAAGATAAATACATGACAAAAAATATGAGTACGATAAAAATAAATAATATAAAAGATATTGTGCAATTAGGAAAATACACAAAAATGTTGCAGAGTATGTATTGGCCACTAGATTTTGCCTTTGTATAAATAATGTTTCTACTTCTATGAAACCATTTCTTGCCAACTCAGGTAAATAATACTCCGGTAGATAATTTTATTTTAGGTAATAACTTCTGCAGTTGTTGTTAGTTGGTACAGACAAGTGGTAGTGTGATTAAATGGGACTCAGTGGGAAATACAAAAAAACCTGATATTTGTCTGTAGGTCAAACTGAGGTTATACTGCATTTTGGAATAACCCTGTAATTTATAATGTAAGATAATACATATTAGGGCTATTAATGTAAAAAGTAACACCCACATTTTAGAGGCAGACCTAATGTTGGGGGTTTTCGGGCCAACTGGTAGTTTTATTTGTTGGAAGAGGTATTCAGGGGCAATAATCTCAAGGTCCTTTACTTTGCATTGTCATCCAGTTTTCCACGTCATGTACGGAGCTACAGTATTTTTGAATACATAGACCTGATATGTCTTAAAGGCAGTCAGGACAGAACAGGTCTCAGAATTGATCCCTGCGATAAATCACATTTAATTTCGGAAGTTGACGAAATAAAATCCCCAACTGTAACAAAGAATTTTCAGTTGGACAAATTATGAGAGCGACAACTGGGGACAGAAATACCAGTCCTCTGTCTCATTCTGTACAAAAATGTTGACGTAACTGATTCTGTCAAAGACGTGAAAGTTAATTTGCAGCTGTCAGTAAACCATTTGTGTCCCCAAAAAGAACACATACATTATCATTGCTGTTGTGTTCCTCCTAAAAGGTTTATATGCTATTGTCTGATATTTTTTTTTTACCAATGGGTTACCTTATTTTTATTTAGTCTGTGGGTTTTAGACCATGTCAGTTCATCAGTTGTTTCTTAAAACATCTGGACACATGATGCTCAGAGCTCCAACAGCAAGCAGCCACATCTTTCCTCCTGAAAACCGTGCAATAGAGAACATTTCTGCCTAGCAACGCTGCTTTGTATGAACCGAAGGTATGACAAATGCTCAGAGGCAGGCGGGAGGATACTCTGTTGAACAGGACAGATTATTCTGCTTCCTCCTCTCACTCTCTCTTTCCTCAGATTAGTGGGCGCACTCCCTCGGACTGTGTAACTCAGCCCTATTTGGTTTAAACACACCTTGTTACACAAGCCGTGATGCTGAAATCTCTACATGGCTGTGAGATCACAGCTGTTCTGCAATGGTCAACATCTTTACTTAAACTCACACTGAGTACTTACTCCTTTTCATATTGAATTAGAAACTTGTTTTTTGTCCGACAGTAGATATTTATCTGGCTATAATAGTCCATTAAAAACATCATGGATATATTGTTTATAGTCACTATATTCCCCATATGTGAAATAACATGTAATGTCTGAGAAAAGCTAAAGCCAAAAGGCAGCGTAAAGACTATATTACATAATAACAGGGGTTCCCTATCTGCTATTTCAGATTGTCTCAGCTCTCCTGCTCCGTTAGATGTGTCAGTGGGGACAGCTGAAATGACAACTCCTCCTGAGCCCTGCTGTCTGCGGGGAATCTGTCATGTGCACTGGAGAATTAAGAATTGCAGCAGTCGCTGCTCACAGATGTGACCTGCGTCTCTCTTTACTCTTGTGTGTCCTTAGGAATTCCCAGAAAAACTGGGAGGATTTAGCCTTTGCTAAACCTAATTTTCGCCATTCTTAGTGTTTGTCTGACAGCTATTATAAACCTTCAGTATCTCCACAGTTTGAGATCCTTCAGATCAGGCATTAGAGGAGTTGTTGTTTGATTTGCAAAGCAAAAAGTACAGAAACTAAACAAAAGATCGATGCTTGAATTACCTGTACACAACAATATTCTAAGATATTTGTCTCCCTCAGTTAATTACGTCCTTGTTGCAGTAATGAAAGAGTCAGCCATTAGAAATGTTTAGACACAGCCTCAGGATGCATTAAGCTGCTAGAAAAGCATTACCACATCTGTCGATCAACACTGTCAATCTGTCTGACCTCACATCACTTTCCATTAACTCTCTTAAGCCCTTTCTCCCACACACTTATACACACACACACACCCCACACACACTCCTCTGCCTCGCCACTCCCATCTCAGGGATGCTATCATTTTCACTCAGTTACTCAAATCCTCACTAATGCTGTTCAATTAAACCCTCAGTAAGTGGAGCTTAAACCTCCATTGGACAGCTGGCCAACAGTTACACATGATACAACGATGGTCATCCTCCACCGCTGGGGTGTATACACTGCACTAACAATCACCGCCTGCTGCAGATGACATTGTCCTGGCGTGACGCCTGTGGATAGGCTTTCCTGAGTTAACAGAGAGACATGTACACAAAAGAAAGCTGAGCTAGAGTGAGATGAAGCAGTTGAGAAAATATATTTACCCAGCTTGGAGGACTTTGTGCTTCAAGATGTAACACCCCTGTTCAATTGCAGATTTCAAAGGAGTCCCTATCAGAGGATCTCTGCAGTTGTCCCTACAGGGCAGAAAGCCAGGGCTTGCTAAACTAGCTTAGACAGATCAGGCCTAACACCCTGCAGCTACTCTGGATGCCAGCTCATGTGCCAATCCCAGCTCGATGGAGGTACCCACTCTGCCCCTGAGAGCAAATTAGTAGAAGACTGCGTGAGACGGTGGCGGATGTCAAATTTGGGAGTCCTTTCCCCCTTTCAGTAGCTAAGGGTGTTCTTTGTATTTCGTCTAGGCTCACTGTGTAGGATTGATTCAGAGAGCCAGTGACTATTTTTAGAGCTAACGCTGCCGTTGTGGTGAAGGATCACGGCTCATGACGGTGCCCCACACTACCTCTGTGGTCAGAGTAGTTCCTAATGCTTTAATGTCAATGAAAGTACAGTAGCTGTAGCGTCTTCCCCCTCTCTGACACTGTGCTGCTTAGCTGCAGTATGTGGGCTGTAAACCTTGCTGGCTGTCCCTCCAGTACAGCCAGGAGGGACTACTGGGGCTTCATTATGGTACGGCATCATCGATTGCCAGGACTTCTTCCCGATCAGGGCAGCAAAGATGAACAGAACAAAACCAATAATTTTAACTATGTGTTCTGCACTTTTCCTTATGAGCACTGCTACAGTAAATTGGTAAGGGCTTTAGGATCGTCAATATTGATACATTTCTGCAGCTTGTTATTACAGCTGTTTGCTTGCATTTACAGTTTTAGGCTACATCAGTGATGGCAGAAATAGAATAGAATATATTAAGTACATTTTACTTAGTGTATAATCACCTGGAAATTAGAATAGCTGTGTTTTCGTTACATTAGCATGAGCCATTTCTGTCTGCACAGGTAGCGGGGTCCTTATCTAGGAAGATTGCCATGTTGCACCGCCACGTTTCTTCTGTAGCCCAGAACGGACAAAGCAAATAATGGCTTTAGTCAGGGCTGTTTGTTTTTTGTGTTGGCCATCGTAGTTAGCAGACCCTCCGTGACAAGAGCATTGGAAAACACAGATTTTTGGAAGTGAAACTGCTTTATTCTGTGTTTTTACTGGTTTAAATTACTGGGTGAATTTGCTCTGGAGAGGAAGAGACCTTTGAGGATAATTCGGCTCCGAGTACAAGTCCCTGAACAATGAACACTAAAGGAATTCTAACAGGGAGAAGTTTAGCTGGTTAAGTGTCAGTCCTCTCCGCTATATGACACTAAATCCTCCTAATACAGGACACACCAAACCTTTAAAACAAAAGGGATTCCCCTGGACCCCCCACATGGGTGCAGGAGAAACCCTGATGTCCTCAAATCCTAGAAACACTCCCGTGTTCACCTTACTTGTGCAGGGCTGCTGCAGCTGGATATGCCTCTTGGCAAAGATGAGTTAGAACATTAAAATGTTGAAAACAGGCAATTTATTGAATATATACTAATTAATATTATTTATGTTTGTTTATTAACAAGCCCGGTCTCCTGTCATTTTACGAAAGTGGACCTTAGGCAAAGCAAAATGATTATCCCTGGGCTACATGGTGAATTTAAGTCTGATTATTGTTTTTTGGTTTCCCTCTCCGTCTGCACTCCTGAAGCAGAGCGCAGTTGTTGGTAAATTTTACCCTGCTGTAGTCGTGACTCGTGATCACAGAAGCACACATGTTCAGCTGTATGTCTCCAGCTTTCCTCTCCTCTTCCTCCCCCGCACGTGCAGGGCCCTATCAGTGCACTGCATTCACTCACACTGATTGAGTGTCTGAGAGGGGTTTTAGCAGCTCAGTAGATTTTTGGATAACCACAAATCAGGCACTTAATCAAAGCAAGGAGACGAAGGCCACGACTCAAGGGAGGACATTGTGATAATATGTGGTGTGGGAGGAGATAGATTTCTTTTCTTTACACTGAGATTTGTTCAGCAGTGCTGTCTAACAACCAGCTACTGAGTCCAGCACTAACAAAAGGAACTGATGGGATTTGGTTTTCAGGTATTGTTCAGTTTTTTCCCTCCGCATTGATACAAAAATTACTCTTTATCGTAAAAGAACAGGCGTGCATTGGGGTTTGCAAATTCTGAGTCAGCCTACTGTGCGCGCCCTAAACACAATGTCACTAATTAGCAATTTAACAGCGGCTCTCTGAGGCATTATGTAAAGATCAGAGTTTCATATTTTTAGTTCAGCATCCATTATGACTGATTTATCTTGTGACTAACAATGAATGGAGGTTCATACCACATTTGCTCCAGCAGACGCTGATGAATGAACACAAAGCAGCTCATAGTTCAGGCCAGTATTTGCTCAATAATAGCATTTAGAAAAGAAATCCTGATTAAAGTGTGCATGAAAAGACTGAATGAGATAATACATGTGTGAGCATTTGTTCAGACTGACTTTGGCTGCGGGATCACTAGCAGGCCAGGAGGCGATGTGTCCTCTGCTGTGCAATGTAATGTGTCACGCAATGAAAACTTCAGTAATAAAATAACACAGAGGTAGTTTATGGAGCACGAGTGTCACGCAGATGAGAGACCTCCCTTTCGGCAATGTCATGACTGCAGCGCAGGAGTGTTGGTAAGTGGGCACATGTGGAGCAAGGTCACAGGTTTCCAACAAAAGAGGTATAAAATGTTTCACTAATCGTCTTTTCACTTGACAGCAGTAGGTGTAGACCTTTAAAATGTCTGTCAGGCATGCTCACAGCAACGCCTGTTAACATTTCTGAGAGGGATCCATACATGATTTCATGCAGCGGTGAGGTGTCAGTCATCTTTAATGATTGCCTCTTCTGTTTATCTGGTCTTTTGGTCCCTTTTTTTGTTTTCCAGATATAGTCAATGCAAATGAAACACGTGCTGTCAGCCTGACGAAAGTTGGCAGATGTGCCTGTTGTGAATTATTAAATGATAGTAAGTGTGACAGGCATGGTTTATTGGATTGAGCGTATTTGTTGCTCACTCTGTTGCCATATTTTGTGGCAGTTTATAGCTCTGGTGTATTCATTAACTACAACACACTGGTGCGTGTGCTGTTGTGTAGCTTAGATTTTTCACAGGACTGTTAAAGTGAAGATTACAGACCGTTTGCATCTGGTGATGAGAGTCAGTCAGCCGGACAAAATGCCAGAAGGAGCAATAGGTGAAAAATGGTTGTTGTATTGATTCATTTAGGTGATGGATCACTTGTCTGTTGGATGATGCATGCTCGTATCGATTACTCCACCTTGCATTGCCCAACAGTCAATAAATGTGTAGATTTTTAGATGCAGATAAATCAAGGGTCAACAAAGGATTCATGTGGTTTAGCAATCATAACAAATCAGTAGTCACACTGTCTTTAATAACCATGAAAAGCTGTGGCAGAGTAGTAAAAGCATAAACGTTATACTGTGAGGTGAAAGTTGTATTTAAATAGATATATTCTAATTAACCTTATTGCTTAAAGGAGCAGTGTGTAGGATTGAGTGACTGCAGCTGAAACTTCTTCCTGTTAGAATTCTGTCAAAAACAAATCCACCCAGTGATTTAAACTGGTAAAAATACAGAATAAATCGTGTTACTATTATTATTATTATTAATATTATTATTATTATTATTATTATTATTGTTTTGTTATTATTTTTAGTATCAAGGATAACGGGTCCTTTATGTCCATAATCATACTTTAAGATCACAAAGGTCCTTATGATCCATGACTTAAGGTATTTTTAAGGAGGGAGAAATCCTCCACTCATTCATGCTTTCAGGTTTCTGTTCTAAAGGCTTTCTATTCTATGAGCTATCGTCCACTCTGTATGTCTTAATACCAAGGGGGATAAAACAAACAATTTACCAAACAAAACAAACATATAAATAAAAGATCACTTCAAAGTCAAATAAGATTTCCCAATATTTTTCACATTTTTTAGTCTCAGAGAAAAAGTCAGTTTTTCCATAACATAAATTTCCTTAGCTGTTTCTATCCATTCAGAGGTTGTTGGAGACTCTTTACTTAGCCACTTCCTGGTTATTGCTTTTTTACAACCTGCTCATAGTGTTTGTAATAAATATATGTCCTGCTTTATTAGCCTAGCTGGCACATTTCCCAAATACATTACACTGAAGTAAAAATCTAGCTCTGAGTTCGTCATTGATGTGATCTCTATAACCACATCTACCAAGTAAGAAGAAACTTTAGGACACTCCCAAAAATATGAAAATGACCAGCAGACATGTTACCATACATTCTCCAGCACTGACCATGTTCAGGTTTGTTTCTTTGTGATTTTTTTTAATTTGGGGAGTTATAAAGAAGCTTAAAGTGTTTCTCCAGATGAATTCCCTCCACAGACCTGAGCTTGACGTGGTAGATTATGTCTTACATATGTTCAACCAATCATCTTCGGTTACCTCTATGTTAGCTTCTTTCTCCCATGATGATTTAACGTACACTGGGACAGACCTAGCCTGGTTCCAGACCATAGACCCCGCCCACTCAACTGAGTAGGCTTGTCTCACTGGTCTGGTATACTTCATTGAATTTGCGATTTATCTCGTCCAAATGATGGACGGACCAGTGAACGCCGGGGGTCTAGCGATTAGCCAATCAGCGCCACGCTGATGTCAAGCTGTACGCCGGTGGATAACTGGTGAGGATAGCAACAATGGCGACCACTGCAGATCCTACAGACCACATTAACGATGCTATCGAGGTATTTCGCCACTACTCGCGTTAATGGAGGACCAAATTGAGGAAGCTGCTAAACTGGATTTAATGGCGATGCAGCTGGACGTGCACGATGACAGAGACATTTTAAACGGGCAATGCTCGCTTGTTTTCGGCACCCCCGAGGCATAGATTCTAATGACGTCAGATTCTGGGTGAGTCGTTGATCTCTACTGATTGGTTAGGGAAAAAATCAAATTCCCTCCCCCTTGTCAGACTGAAGGTTCTGCGAGCTTCAGTCTGACACTCAGGCTAGGACAGACCCTTTTCAAACTGTAAAGATGTGGATGAAGCAGTTTCATGTTACGAATCAGTGGTTATGCCTCAACTGTGGGGCTGCAGCCTTCAAAGGCTGCATTTGATGACCGAATGCATCACATCGGCGCGACCAAGGCTGTCCCATTTTGAAGGCTCTTTCAAATGCTGCCAAGAAATGCAGCCTTCTTTCCCAGAATTTCAAGGATGCAACAGATGAATCCTTCATGGCCCAGCCTATCCCAACATGCATTGCACCAGTGACGATTATATATAGTTAAGTTAACTGATAATTGTTAACCAGCTAGTTGGCTAACAAGCATGAACTGCCCTATCAAGAGCCAGTGTTTGGTTTGTCTGTTCTGGGCAGCTGTAGAAACATGGTGGTGCCACATGGTGGACTCTGTGAATGAGGGCCTGCTCCCTATGTAGATATAAACAGCTCATTGTAAGATAACATAAACACAGTTCTTATTTTCAGGTGATTATACACTAAAAACAACATTCGTACTGTATCCTGCTTCTGCCAGTATATCTTTCTAAATCCTGCTCACTGGATTTTTAAATATTGTGAGACGCATCTCAGGCTTGTTGTTGGAGACATGTTCCCATATCTAGTTGGGGGCTGTGGTATTTTTTCATCAGGCTTATTATGTGGGCTTAGCGTGGATCACAAGACTGACACTGTATCTGTTCAGCCTGAGCTCCTCTCCCTGGCCTCTCCCACTTTTCAGTACCTTCCCTTATGTCACGACTCCTGGGGGCCCTGGAGCAAAGCCGAATGGATCGTGGCATCACGTTTCCACAGCACTGGCGGTGAGTGCATGGACCGTGCCCTGCAGTAAAGGGACGCCATGTCAGACTGCTCTCATGTTAACTAGCTTTGTTGAAATGAACATAGAACGGATGGCATTGGCCCCAAATGTGTTCCTCATCACCATGAACCAAGGCCCAGGACATAACCCTGCAGAGGAGACAAGAGTCCATCCATTCTGCCCGTATGTTGCTCCGGCTGCTGCCATTGAGATTGATATGCAGTCACATTCAGTACGATGCTGGTTCAGGAGCTTCTTTATAAACCTCTCACACACTTTGTTACAAGAAGGAACATTGGAAAGTAGGGCAGGGCAATATATCAGTATGATACTGATATTAGCATATGAGACTACATATTTTAGATTTTGGTACTCATAGTATTGCAAGTGTTGTGTCTTCCTGTGTTCTAAGGCTGCATTACAGTAAAGTGATGTAATTTTCTGAACTTAACCAGGCTGTTCCAGCTGTTCTTCTACTTCTTTTCCTTTACCTAATTAGTCATTATATCCACTAGTGATTCATGGGTTAGTGTTTAAAAACCTGCACCAACCCAGCTGTTACAAGAGCCAATCTTAGCCGCCCAACTCAGAAACATATGTGTTAATAAATTACGCTGACTCGACCCATAAACCCTCAAATGAGAGTTGAAGGTTTCTGGTATGACCATCACAACCTTCTTGTTGTTGGCTATATTGTATGTCATTCCAGCAAATATCTCAATACAAAATATATGTTTTTATTTAAAAAGAACAGACACAGGACAGCAAATACTCACTCATGGGTGGTGGGTGGGATCCGAAAGTGGGTCACGGGTCATTTCTGAATGGATCGCAAGTGACTCATGAACATGTCAAGTTTGAAGTGAGAAGTACAGTGAATTTGTCATGTTGTGGAGTGAATAAATAACCCTTACGTGAGACCAGTTGGGCACCACTGTTTTACTGTAAGTAGTCATGTCTTAATCATGATCTCTAGCACACAGCTGAGCAGTATAGTGGTTTGCTTACATGAGGAAACAGAAGTGCATATTTAACAGATTCAGCGTTGACAGAGAGATGATTGCTTGCTTGCTGTTAGGACATGGTGTCAGGCCTACATAGTCCCAGAGGGAAATATTTTATTGAACGTCATAAGAGAAGAGATTTTATAATGTTGGGCAGATTTTCTCGGTCAAAAACCAGATAATGGAAACCGTGAGCACAGCAGTGTTGATGATAGAGCTGCTGGCGCTGTGTGTTTGAGAGATTCAAAGAGCAACAGGGATGGAGAGAGGTGATGAGAGGGTGGAAGGTGGACTATTGCACAATGCTCCTGTAAGTTATTAATAATTTGGGCCTACTCAATCTCAGTGTGTAAATGTTTAGCACCAATAATCAGCCGTACAATATCGATTTTGAGACATTTGGTCAAAAATAATTTGATATTTGATTTTCTCTGTATCGCTCAGCCTTGTTTGAAAGGAGGTCTTTGGCCTGGCTCCTCTGCTCTTTGCACACAGTGTGAAATTTCAATCAGATTTCCGTTGAATTAAAGCACCTTTCCCCTCAGGGTTCTATTTATGTCCAGGAGACCAAAGGTCAAAGCTCCAAGAATAGAGCTGTCAGTTAGCAACAGCCTGTCTGCTGGATTCCCGCAATAGAGGTTGCTTCCTCGACTGCTTTTACTACACACGTCTACCCCTGATGGCATCTCTTTTAATTATCTCCTTGGCACACTAGCTGGTCCACTCAGATAAGCTTCAGTATTATATTACTGGAAGCGTGTGTCTAATCTACTGTCTCTTCAATCTGCAGCCACTGTTGCGTTGAGTCCAATTACTGTGGTGTTTACTTTCAACCTCCAACCATTATCATATTTTTACTACTCGGCTCTTCTAAGAATGCTTTTATTGTTCATCAGATCAGTGTAACCACATGTTATACAGTAGCATTCAGGCGCTGTTTCCTGAAGCCTTAATTATTTTTGTGCTCAGTTGAGGAATATGCATGATTAAGTAATTTATTTTAATCACACACAAGAAGTGAAGCGTTATAGACAAAAAACACTGTCTGTGACAGCCCTGCCTTTGACATATATTGTCACAGATAAAGTTACATAATAAATATTTCATGGGCAGTTGAACACGCCCACGTGAGAGCCCCCTTTTCAAGGGGCATAGGCAGTTTGAAGTCCTGACCAGCGAGCATTCACCTTCCCTCTTTTTCTTCAAACAGAATAAAGTATATTAAAACGCACTGCAGGGCAACAGACACATAAAGAGGAGCACCAAAAATGCACTACCCTTTTCTTAAGATTGCTGCTGTAAACACAACAGATTTCAATGCCTTGCTCTCTCACGCTGCTGTAGCTCTCTGAATATTCCTCTTCATAGCTTCTCTTCACATCCCTCCCACCACATTCCCTCCCTCTCTCTGTTTCTCTCTCTCTCTCTCTCTCTCTCTCTCTCTCTCTCTCTCTCTCTCTCCGTGTCTCCCCCCATCTCTTGCCTGTGTGCACTGTGCAGCTTTACGCTCAGCACAAGGCATACAGATGTAAGTTTAATCCAGGCAACAGCCAGAGCTGGCAAGTGAATAAGAGGTTGCCCTTTTGCTAACATGCAGTAGTATTCAGTAGAATATTCAGGAGCCAGCGCAACTGTCAAGGCGGACTCAGACGGGGAGATGAAAACCTCCTGGAACTGTGGGTTCGTGTTTTATTCTCTCCATCCCTTTGTGTGGATCTATGCGTTTCCACTCTTAAAGCCTGGCAGCAAGAGGTGTTATCTCTAGCACTGAGCTCAGCTTTAAAAGGAAATTGCAAGACTCTAAATCTGCCTTTCAGCCCGCGATGAGCCTCTGATTAATAGATAAAGCGAGAGGGGGACACCCGGATGAATCAAGGAAAAACTTGCAGAGGGGAATTCACCACACAAGCTCTGCTTATTTTTGGACTCTGGTTTTTGGAAAATTTAGATTATTCTTTCCTCCTTTTTTTTTTTAAAAAAAAGCTTTGAACTGGACCTACATTTAATGTATCTGAAGTCCGCAGTGATTGCACATTTGTCTCTCACTCCAACTGAGGCAGAGATGCTATAATGTTGTGCATGGCTTTGGACTTCCTTTGAGAGGCTGTTTTCACCTGATCAGCGGTCATCTACTGTTTGAATACATACTGATCGACCTTTCTGCCCCTCTTCTTTTTCCACATAAAATTGTAAGCAGGTTAATCACTTAAGCGACTGGGCAGTGATTTGTAACGGAGTGTGTGAGGCTGGATTCGGAGTGGTCGCCTCCTTCTGACTGAACTGTCTCATGCTCTTCAGAGGATCCTGAGACTTTGCACCTCCCAGGAGTTTGTCTTACCTGATTTAACCAAAGGAGAGTTTTAAGTATCGGCCAAAAGCCAAGATGCAGGTGTCATTAGTCTGCACGGACCACCGTGGGGGGGTGAGCCGCACCACGGAGGACCGGCTAAACCGACAGAATGCTAACAGCCCGAACACAGGCACCCGCAGCAAGTTCAGAGCAGTGGCGATGGTGGCTCGCAGTCTCGGACAACTCTCTGTTCAGAGTGTGCCTTCCTCCAGTGAGCAAAGCATGAAGACTGGCATGAAGTATAGGTACGGCATGTCTGCACTGTTAACTGGTCACTATACATTTGGCCCCTTTCACACTTATATCAAATATTTGAGTTGATCTTAAACTGTAGGATTCGTCCACCCTACTGCTGGAGTAGATTTTGAACGATGACCATCACATTTTTCTTGGCTCAGACTGCAGTACATCTCAGAGATGACTGCCCATCTGTACTATTTGCTGTTGTATGCCAGTTTTTCATCCTTAGCCTTCCTGTCAGAACTGCCAGACCCCACCTGTTTAAGATTGATGACCATTTATTATTATGATAGCAACTAATGAATGAACCTCCCCAAACTGTCCTCAAAAACAGCAACATCTCAGAACGAAAGATATGCTGTTTTATCTGCTCTTTGTATTTATGTAGTTAAAACTCAGTGGTCGGCTTGTAATTAAAATTTAGTTAGTGGCCATTGATGTCTAATCTGTTCGACACAGGAGTGACAGACAAGCACCAAAACCAAAGCAGAGTAAGCTGCATTTGTTCAGCTTTAAAGGAGAAACTAATTGGTATTTTCCCTGATTAGTCTCTAAAGTGCAGGAATACTATTATCATAAAACATTATTTTTGTGTTTGTTTACTTTATACTGATAATCTCTTCATTTTGACCGTCTTATAATGTGGGTTTATAATGATTATCATCACTGCTGATCCTTTTGGTAGCAGAAATATTCAAATCAGATATTTTTTCAATTATTGAATCAAACGCTACATAAAGTCATTCATTTCTATTAGAATAAGCCTTGTTGTCATGTTAGAGAGTGTCCCTGACATGCTGTGGAAACACGCTCTGCATAATGATAGCTTTTGCCCATTACATTGTATGTTGACATGATGCGGCACTATTTACCGCACCCCTTCATTCAGTTGATGACTGATGACTGCTATCTACACTTCAGTGGCTTTCATTCTGACACGGTGGAGAAAAAGTTTCATATTCTATTAAAGGGAAATTGTGTAGCCCGTTTGTGTGCAGGAAACCCCCGGGACATGAAGACTAATGACTGCGTTTTATCTTCCACACCCCATATTTAACATTTAGGCAAAGGTTTACTTGCAGAACGATAGTAATAACAAAATGCAAAAGTCTTCTATATGTGTGGTGTTGCTCTAATTATTCCACCTTATACACAAGGGCTGAAAAAGGAGCAGATTATAAAGTGGAATGTCCTTAAATGCAAACAGTAGCAGTGGACACAAAATCTGTAGGCAGCGTGGGTGAGAAAATGAGTTCACATTACATTTTTTAGCGTGGTATGGTACAGTACATTATGATCTGCAGCAAGCTGTCCATTAACGCAATATATCACTCAGGAGTTCCTTTGCAATAATAACCTGTTCTCTGTATATTTTCTCACCTGCCACTCAACTGCCCACCAAAGACAACTGATAGACAAGAAATGCTGGTTTAAAGCCTTCACTAAAAACCTGCATCCATGTACTACATTTCAACACAGCTGCAACCATGTGTACACAGATATCCAGTAAACTTTCATTTGTTCATTTCATTTTCCAAATAGAAACTTAATGATATTGAAACATTCTTAATTTTTTTAGCCTTGGTTTGAGAGTGTTGAAGTGTTACTGAGGCAAACTGTTTTTCTGCTAAAAGGTGTTGCTAGTTCTTGTGATAGAAAATGAATACAATGGAAAACACTTATTGACTTTAGAGTTGTGCAGAAGATAATTGTTTCTGCAGTTGCATCAAAACTGGTGTAGAAATCTCACATTATAAAAGATTATGAAGAGGTTCAGTCAAAAGCTTGTGAGCTGTTTTCTTGTTTTTACCTATTTATCAGATATATATTCTTTAGTTTGACCAGACAGGAACATTTTTGGATGTATATTTGTACTGTGTAGTACCTAGTAGAACCTTTGATATTGAAGCCAACAGTATATATTTTTACATGATTTTTACGCCCTAAAATCTAAAGAAGAACCACTGCTGTGTGATGTTGTGCCTTTAAAGCAGGATTCGTTGTGGTGCGTTAAGAATTAAGATTGTGGTGCTGATTTGAGGAAACACATCACCCCATCCTCAGTACTGTTGTCTGGAGGAACACCACAATCCTTTGCATCTAATTTGCTAGCGGCAGCCTCGCCATGTTGGCGCTCTGTCATTATTGAGGCTAATGATATTGAATGAGTAAAATCATTTTCAGCTTGGGGGGCCAGCGGCTGTTTGTGTTCTCCGCTTCCGCAGCGCCGTCCAAAGTACATAATGGGCTCTGTGTTTGTGAACCAGGCTTGCATCTGATGCAAACTGAAGGTAATGCAGTCCTAAATGCAGCGTGAGGCTCAGAGATGCATGCACCGAGGCTACAACATAATGTTTTGTGGTTTTGAAGAGATGGGAATGAAAGGGAAGGAAGGCGAGAGTGAAAGGAAAGAAAGGGAGGTTAATGCTGGTGTAGGCACTATGCCCAAGAGGAAGTACAGTAGGCTGGAGTGATCTGTGCTCATGTCACTGTGTATCTTTCAGACGTGCCTCTCTAGTTTAAGCTCGCGAGCCCTTTTAATGTGGCCTTGCATTTATCTTTTCATCCTTGAGCACAAAGATTTTTTTCTCTGTTAAATTCAGTTTTGAGTTCCCATTTTGCCTTCTTGACAGCTGACGAAGGTTAGCAGTTTTATAACTGTTCCCCAAAAGAATACAGTCAAAGCTTATCCACCCGGCAAAACTTTCCACGATTATCCACACTGCAGAATATAGTGGTGTGAAATTCAGATCAGCCTCATTTGCATACAGTCCTGTCTGTTTCCTTGAGTGACAGCCTTGAGCCTGACTCAAGTCTGTCAGTTGACATCCATGGGTGAGGACGCAGGTTATGTTGGAAGTGACCTCCCCCACAAGGCCGAGGGAACCATCAAAGTGAACATCTTTTCAGGGTATACGGAGGGATTGCGGCAGCTTTAGCGGGCTGCCTCGCCAAAGACTTTAGCCGTTCTGTAATGTGACACGGGGCCTGCACGACATGACTGGTTAAAATCATCAAGCTTGACTGTGAGAGCCCGCACCTCTTCCAAGGAATGATTAAATGACTTCAGTCAGGACTGAATTAATGATGCACACAAAATGGCTTATGATTATGTAAAGTAGTCTTGCTCAGGGAATGGAAGAATATCTGGGAGATTGGGAAGGCAGTGCAGGTGGGGAGTCAATCCCATAAAGCCCCTGCTTTTCACAGTCTGGTTATCAGCGCTTCTCTCAAGCAACCAAACCTAGGAAGGGTCTTGAGGGAATGAGTCACCTTTACAGGAGCCACTTTCATTTGCGTCGGTGTAGCAAATAAACTGCTGCAAAGCAATGCTGAGGTGAATAAGTTTGAATACGTATCACTTTTTGGATAGACTGCCATTTTTGTGCTTTTGCAGACTAAAGCTCATAATAAACTGCATTTGTGCTTTGGGAGGATTTTTTTTTTTTTTTTGTCAACGCATGGTATTGTTCTCTGTCTGCAACACTTCTGCTGTGTTGCACTCAGTATCACTTACTGCAGAGGCCATGTAAATCAGAGCTGACTCACCTCCTCTCCTGGTGTAAATCTACAAGTAACTCTCCTTAGCCCAGACTGTCAGTAGGATTCCTCGCATCTCTGGAGGTCCACTTTTGGTTGTAAAGTTGACAGTGAGTCACAGCCACAGTAAATAGCTACTGGCAGTGTTGTGTAAGCGGATGGCATTTAAATCCCACCACGGCGTTGTGTGAAGCTGCGATGTATCATTATAAATCACAGAGATAAGTCGCCACTTTAAAAAAGGCCCGCGCCGCCAGATCTGTTTTCATTTAGTGCACCTTGAAGTGACTAGATGGAACAGATGGCAGAACTTATGAAGTCTTGAATGGAAGGAGAAGGTGGGAGATTTACAACATGTACACATTAATTATCAGTGCACACATTTGTATGTTCTGTGTCTATGATTTAGGGGGATTACAGATTGTGGCCAGCTAAACCTTCTCCTGGTTAGAATTCCTGTAGTCTTCTTTGACCAGGAGGTTTTAACCAGGAGACTTCCTCTCCAAAACAAATGGACCGTGTGATTAAAACTGGTTAAAACACTGACTAAAGCCATTTCACGTTACAAATTAGCGTTTGTCCTACGCTGTTGCAGATGGACTGTTACCCTTTTCCTCTGTTAACTTATGATCCAGAAGTTCAGGAGGTTTTTATGGGGAGCCGCGTTATCCGCAGAGGTCTCTTCCTATTCAAAACAAACGGACTAGGGGTCTCATTTATAAACATTGCGTGCGCACAAAACGAGGCCTGAAAGTGGTGTTCGCTACTTCCATTGCAAAAGTTGTGATGTTTAAAAAGAGACTTGATGGGAGAAACTTCTACCCACACTTACAAACATTGTGGAGACAGGAAATTGGCGACACGGATGGTGAGGTGGAAGCCTGATCGTAGAAATTGTCAAATATTTTTTCGCGTGCGCCATTTTTGGCTTTTTTCCGGAAGTACATTTTTAGAATGGATCCTACACATTGTTTTATAAATGAAACCCCTGGTGACTTAAACTGGTAAAAACACTGAATTGAGCAGTTTCATGTTCCCAAAAAAAAAAAAAAAAATCTGTTTTTCCGCCAGTCTCATGGCAGAGCGACTTCTTACCACAGTGGTTGACGCAAAAAGGTGAATATCCCTATCTAGAGGCAGCCTTTGGTTTGTCTGTTCTGGGCTACTGTAGAGACATGTAAACAAGGACCTGCTCCCTACGTAGATATGAATGGCTCATTCTAAGGTAACGAAAACACAACAATTCTTGTATAAGATCTGTCAGGCATATTTATTAGTAGTAGTATTATTTTTTAGCATTTATTAGTATTATTAGATTTAATTTCGGCCAACACATCCCCCTAAATCCTACGCACTGGACCTTTCCTTTCCTTGTTGTATTATTAGCTGTAATTGCACAGAAGGAAAATTGAATTGGTGGTGTGTAACCATGGAAATGTTTCAGTCCTTATCCAGGAATCTTTAAGAAAGAGGAAGCTGAGCATAGTTTTTTTTTCTCCAATATTTTATTACACGGATGCAAAAGCATACAACGCTCAGGCACCGGGTGACAAAAGCAGTGGGTGTGAGATTTGGGGCGTCGTGAGTGTGGGTGCATGCTGGGACGTTTTCCTGCATTCTGAGGGCTCTTCATCAGGGAGCCAGCTTTCCACAGCCTGTACTCCCCCTTGAAATATGAATCATAAATAGACTGTGGTAGTTGAACAGAACACGCATACAGGAGAACACTTTGGCCACTCTGATGTAAATACTAAGACTCATCCGCAGCGCAGATTTTCAGGCCCACAGTAGCCACTTAGGTACCATCTTAAATGTGCACAGAACATTCGCCATCTGTTTGCTCAGGGCATGTGGAGAGAAATTGCCAAACGGTGGGATGGTTCGTTTATTGATGTAGGCTTGTGTTTCACTGTATGCACTGAGGTTTTGTCTGTGTTGGTGTGTACGAAAGCGAGGGAGATGGGGCGGGTTGTTGTGGAGTATTTTGCCTATGTGCCTATAAGCGTGTCTGCATGTGAGAGACACACTTGTGTTATGTTGAAGGAGAAAATGAAGACAGCTGTTCTTTCTTTGCCTCACTGATAGAGTTTAATTAGGGTGTGTGTGTGTGTGTGTGTGTGTGTGTGTGTGTGTGTGTGTGTGTGTGTGTGTGTGTGTGTGTTTAAGCACCGCTCATTTCCTTCTTCTGCATGTTATTTTCTTATATGCTCTAGAAATAGCCTAGATTTATTAATTCTGTTGTGCAGTGCCAAGAAGAGGCGAGTCTTGTAGTCCCTCTGTTTCATCATGTATGTGTGCAGGAATTTAATTTTACTTAATAATGACTTTGTTTAAAGTTCAGTGCACAATTATGTGTTCAGATATTCCCTGTGAGGTTATTGTATTTATAAAGCCGCCACACTAGACTGTGATTGTGCCCACATTGAGGGGATGGGTTCAGATTTACAAATGAATACTGAATCAACAGATTTGTTTTGACAATGAAATTTGTGTTTAGCGTTTCTTTCTGCATGAGAAGCGTTTGAACTGCACGTTATGTAACGTCTGATTGAGGAAATAATGGAGCACAAATAGAAGAGAGACTTCACAGTAGCAGGAGGCTAGAGCTTTAGCTGACTTCAGAAAGTAAGAGAGCACAAGCCAGCAGGGGAAAATCCCATCTACCCCGCAGCGTCATGCTTAGTCATGTGTATTATGAATATTTAACCTCAACTTTTTTTTATTAGGCAGATGGCACCAGTTTGCTCTAAATTGATACAGTGGCCCACGCAATCTCCTTTTTATCAGCAGGATGTACAAGCTGGTTAGAGCGAGTCACTGCAGCTTGGGTATTTTTTGTTATTAGCTTGCTTATAATTAGGAATGCAACAAACTTGTGTTGTCTATAAAATGCCAGAAATCGCAAAAAAAAGTCAATCAAATTCACCGAAGCCCAAGGTGACATCTTCAGATTCAAATTTAAGAAGCTGGAAAGACTCAAAACAATTAATCGATTGTAAGATATTTTCCATTTAATTTTCTGTAGGGCTGCAACTTTTGATTTTTTTCCTTGTTGTTTAATCTTATTCATTTTTCAATGAACTGATGAGTTGTTTGATCAGAAAATGGTAAAAGATGTTGATCAGGTTTTACCAAAGCTCAAGATAATGTTCTCAAATGTCTTGTTATATCCACAACCCAAAGATATTCAGTTTACTCTCATACGGGAGTAAAGACACCAAAATATTCACATAAAGAAGCGGGAATCAAAGAATTTTCATCGAAATAAAATAGTAGTTTAAGTAATTTAATAGTTGACAACTAATGGATTAATCATTTCTGTCAATACACTTATCGATAAATCTACTAATTGTTTTTGCTCTATTGGTGATTTTGTTTGCTGCCTTCTTTTAATGCATTATTTTCACATTGTTTGTTGACTTTAAAGATACTAGTGTAATGCCCTTTTGCCTCCAGTATTGCTGCTTTGCTTACAGCTTTTTGGAGAACTGCTCAACGTCAGAGTTTATGACTTGACTCTTCCTTGACTCCTGAGCATTATAACTGCCATTACATAACTGTGTTCCCCAACTGTGCTAGAGTATATGCATAAAATATAAGCTAACAGCTAGCTTTTTGGGACCAGGCTAATCCCAGTAACAAAAGCGTTCATTCCAAAAGTGGAATTGCTGATGCTTGAAATGTTTAAATTTATTACAATGACACATCTCCGGTCTCTTTTTATAATCTATTCTTGAATGTACTGTAGCGAGTGACAGGAGGCTAACTTTACCCAGCATGCTGTTCAGCACTGGAACAGTTAAAAGGGCTCCTGTCTTAATACACTACACAGTGCGTACATAATGTACTACTAATGAATATGTCCGGCAGATCTCAAGAGCTCGCACTCAACACCGCACTTTCTTGGGTCCTCAGCTGGCAAGTGAGAGGTCAATCAAATGAATGGTTGTTGAGAAAACTGAAGGACAGAGAGACAGTTTTCTTCCATTTAAGTTAGATTTACTCAGTTTTTCCATCGAATTTAGGATTATATACATTTAATCTGTTGGCATTGTCAGTAAATGTACTCTATGTGTATCCTTTGGCTATGACAGTCGATTTAAAAGCATGAGCTCAGCTCAGTGTGACATTAAAGATACAGTATAAGAACCGTCGCTAAGACTTGGAATCCCCTGCAGGTTCTAATAAGTTTCTCCCTCGTTTCTCTCCAGCGTATAGCAGAAGATTTTCCGTCCCTGTGGGCACTGGCAGATTTATCCCTAGACAAGAGCCGCTGAAAACGCCCGAGTTAGGAGAAAAACAAATTCAGCCTGAGGAAAACCCTCTGAGCCGGCAATCTGTTCGTGCCCCAAGTTTGAAAAAAAAAAAAACAACCCAACAACTGCCATTTACATCTGTCTTAAAGTGCTTTAATGCCAGTGGCTTTATGTTTCTGGCTGCTATATGTATGAAACTAGATGCATTCTTACAAATGAAATCACATTTGACGTGCTTTCAGGCTGCTGTCAAGGATGGCGCTGCAAGCAAACACCAGTTACACTGTGAATGACTGAGCGTGTGTTCACTTAATGGCTTCCATGAGAGATAAAGGGTCATTGAATCACATCACAAGAGCGGAAATGACCAGAAGGTTCCTCACAAGAAGTTAACATCCTCACAACAAGATATAAGCACTGTAACTAGTATAACTGTGGAACTTTGATGAAATATGTAGCCTGGAAGTAATCACATGACATTTGACTGACAGCTCCACATTGGTTGCAAGGCTGGGGGAAAATTCTGAGGGTATTGCAACTGTCGAGGCTCATGGGGTGCTTCTGTTTGGTCTCGAACCTGCCTTTAAGCATGTGAGAACACATTCATTTCAGTTCTGACAGGAGTAGGGGCATTTCTCAACAGCAAGAAAATACATGTTTGAGCAAGATCTCAGGGTCAGAGGTTTGTTTGGACTTAATATCATCATGTATTTCATAGTGTTTATACCAAAACATGTAGACTAATATGCAAGCTTCAAGAACTGAAAGAAACAAAACTGATGATTGGGAAGGGCAAATTTACAGGATCTGCTGTTCAGTTATAGTCCTGTGTTGAGATGTGAACTTGAAGGAATATTTCAACATCTTGGGAAATATGCTTATTTTTTTGCTGTGAGTCAGATGACAAGATCGATACCAAGTGGGGGAAGTGGGGACCTTGCTCTCGCCAAAGTTATAAAAACATATTAATCAGTGAGCTTGAGAGGTGCAGTAAGATGGATTTTTTAAATCTTGTTCGGACAAAGCTAGACTAGCTGTTTCCTCCTGCTTCCAGTCTTTTTGCTGGGCTCAACCAATCGTTTTCTTCTTAGTCGATTTTCTTGCCTAACACTTGGCAAGAAAAAGGATTAGCTTATTTCCCAAAATGTTAAACTGTTCCACAACAGTTTAACTCAGGAAAAAAAGTCCTTATCCATTCACCTCTAGTCACAACTCACCCCCGCAAATCCATCTTGGTCTTTATCTGAAACAAAAAAGGCCATCCAGCTGGCAGTAAGTGAACAGAGCCTCACAATGAAGCATACATCCATTCATGTTTTACACCAATGAGGAATCGAAGATAATTAGACACATCAGGTCAGGTTCTGCTGATGGAGAGAGACAGATAATGGTGAAATGTTAATATTTGTACAAACTGTTCCTTTAATCTTAGGTAATGTGTATAAGCAGCTTTTACAGAGCAAAGTGTTTCACCCGATTCCTCTCTGTTATTGCCTAGTCAGGACATTTCTAATCCAATATTCTCCTCTGTCGCTCCTTCCACTAAGTGGATGTTACATAAACCTGAATGGAGGAGGAAACCACCTGCAGCTAACACGAGCTCATGGCATTCAGTCTGTGTGTTTTTCTGAAGTCGAAGCCACGAGTTAGGTAGTATTAATAGTTCTGTACGGTGAACATATCTCTCAACACGTTCCTCTTTACAGCTCTGTGACCTTGTTTCCTCATTCATCACCCTGTCTTGTCCCGTCCTGTCTGCTGACTTGACATTGACTCTAAGTCCTCTCACACCCAGTGTGCTGACTGCATACCTGCAGTCCCTCCTGATGATCCTCTCTCATTCTTATTAAGACTTAACCAACTCATGTCTTTTTTGATGTAAAGCTTTTAATCTAGAAGGAAATTATGTAGATCTGCTTCTGTTTATATCAAGTCCTTTCAACCAAAGCACACAATTACAGCAGATTTGACATGGTTGGCATTTAGTTGATGACCTGTTAAAGTTATAAGTCAAAGGTTCTAACAGTAGACCGAACGTATCATCAACTCACATCCCCAAAATGTGTTGAAAATTGTTTTTGCTGGGATAGCAGGTGTCTCTCATGCAGGTCTGGCTTTTCTGACTAATATCCTGGGCTGATTTAGATGACATAAAGTAAAGCATGATAATGACTGCTGACTGGTTCATTTAAGAATAGCTTACATAGATGTGCGGGCGGCACGGTGGTATAGTGGTTAGCACTGTCGCCTCACAGCAAGAGGGTTCCTGGTTCAACCCTGGGTGGGAGAGCCCCTCTGTGTGGTACTCCGGCTTCCTCTCACAGTCCAAAGACATTCAGGTTTGGGATAGGCTAAATGATGACTCTAAAATTGTCTGTAGGTGTGAATGTGAGCATGAATGGTTGTATGTCTCAATGTGTCTGCCCCGAAAGTTTGGTGACCTGTCCAGGTTGTACCTTGCTTCACCACCCCTACTCCCCAACCCCCCAACTCAAAAGACAAATTTGTTTTCATCACAGTATTTTATAGTCCTCTAGTACTGGACCATAATTAGCACATGCAAGAGAGTCATCCTGTTACAGTTTTGTCGTTGTCATTGGCTGTTTGTTCAGCTCAACATCTCAAGACAACCCTGACTGTACTGTCACAACTCTCAGATTGATGCATGACATTGTCACTTTCATCCTAACCCTAACCCTGTCACATAATACACTGTCTGTTTTTGGTATTTGTCGTCTACAGGAGTGACCAGCCTGGTTTATGTTGGTTATTGAGAAGTAATACTGACATTTTCCGTATGCTGTCGATGTGCCATGCAACAAAGACGGGCATTGAATAGTGCTTGCTATTTATTTGTCCTGTCTGTCCTTGAATGTTTGTTTTTGTTTGGTTGGTAAAATGTTTTTCATTGTTCAGGATATTATTCCCCACCACAAGGATTTGTGTAGATAAAATATGGATGCCATATTGGCAAGATGAATCATACAATGAGCAGTGCTCACAGTAAACATAATTAAATTGGAAATAGACCAATTTTTTGCTTTAACTTATAATTATGAAGTAAATGTTGATTAATGGCTATAGAATATTGGCACCATTTGATTTGGATTGTTTCTTTATAAGCATTACTTTTGCAGTTCTGTCTGTCACTGTGTTTGATCTCCTGGGAAAATGATAGCTTGATTTACGGCACAAGGGAAGTGCATCAACTATTGCAGGAAGAGGATAGCGCGTTTGGTTTTCCTATTAGCTATCGGTAGCTATCCCCAGTTACCAAAGAGTATCAGTGTAAGTTCTTTGCAGCCCCAGTAGCAGAAATAGTGGACAGTGAAACAACCAAAGTCACTGTGGAAAACAAAATGCAGCATGCCCTGTAATGATGGTAGTTGCTGGGCTCTGAGGAAAACTGAAAAACATTCAGCTGTCTTTAAATTAAAAAGTTGTCTGTCACATTAACTTTAGGCAAAAACATAGAGGTATAATGGTCCAGCTACTGGTAGTATTGGCAGTAGCTGAGCTAATGTTCACCAACTAATATTTAAATTTGTATACTTTCTATTGCTGTGTTTGTGATCCACATATCATCTTTTCTATTTTCTTTTTTCTTTTTTCTTTTTGGTTTGATTACTGGATTCAGCATTTCAGTAGTCAATACTGAATGACTGAAAGGTCAGGTCACCTCTGATATGCCTTACCTGATGTTGACCTTGATGGAAAATAACCTCCACTATTTTCCTCTGGTCAGCTTCCATGAATGGCAGCCAAAGTCATCAGCAGAGCTGAGTGATTGACTTAGACAAGCAGGATTCATTGTGTCAAGCTGAAGTGAAATGTAACCTTTGTGTAAACAAGCCCCGAATAGATCCCCAAGCCATCCTCAATCAAATAAACCAATACACCAAAATGAAAACCTTTGCTTTGTCCACCTGAGCTCCAGGCTGATGGGATCAGAAAGCTAATGTTGACCCAGAGAAAGGTTACCTGCATTTCTAAGTAAACAACCGGACTTGTGCTGGAGTCACTACGTGTCTCATCAGTCTTTGTCCCTGTGGCTGCAGTGGTGTTGCTGTCTTGTACTGTGCCTGTCTCCTTCATTATTGAGAAGGATGTGAGAGAGATGACTTTACTGTTGAGGTACATGTCTACTGAGGATCAGCGGGAACCTGACCCCAGCCCGCTTACAGGCCGAGGCCGAGGGTCATCGCAACAACGCACAGTGCAGTATTCAAGGCCAGTCTAGTAAAATATTGAACACAACAATGTGCTGACAAAGGGACATCCTTACAATGAGAACAAAGGCAAGGGCAGAGCCGTGTGTATTCTGATATCCTGGTTACTTATTTTTAGGTCTGGGGAAGTGCTTAAATGCACTGGTACTGTATGTGCAGTATGCATGGTTAAAGCATGCTTATGCAACACTTACATTTTAAGCTTCGCTTTGTGATAAGCCCTAACTCACGCTGATGAAAATGGTGAAACTCTAGAAGCATGTGTACACGGTTGCTCCTAGTTTATCTAATTAGAAAGGTTTACTATGCATCTCGTTTTCTGAACATGCCTCTGGAACATGAATTAACATATTAAGCAACACTAATTCATTTAATCACATTAGGTGTTTAAGTCTAGAGTAGTGTAAGGCCTGATATCCTACAGTAGCACTCTACAGTGTTTAGAGACAAACTACTCGAGGATGCAGTCAAGCAGAATTTTGCATTAAGCAGATATTTTGCACGAGGCAGATGTCCATCATTAAAAACACTCAAAATATGCTCTACTAGCAGTTTCAGTCAGAAACTTGGTTTCAGATATCTCTGTGTGTGACGTTGAGCGGAACCCCCCCCAAGCGCGCATTTCACTCATGCAATTAAGAGGCAGTTAATTGTAGATTGGCTCCAGTGGTTTGCCAGAGGGGACTTGTGTTAACCTTGTCACTGCAGTGCACCGTAAGGGCACGTTGTCCCACTGAATTCCCTTATCGTCTTCTCTCTTCTCCCTCATGACTGACTGTGTTTGCTCTAAGTCAGCGGGCTCCTATACGTGACGTTAGCGAGCTCTCGGATTCAAACTGTAACACGATTACAGACCTCACTGACCAAATCAGATCCTTTTAATGAGGCTCTTTGTTGTGGATAAGTTTGACCCAAAAGCTTCGCTTTGGAAAATGAACAAACCAGCAATTATTTCATTCTCACTGAAACCTCAGACAGCTCCGAAAAGGGTTGATTTTAACTGTGATTTTAAGTAACCTAAGTCAGAAAACAAAGAATATAAATGAATGAAACAGTGCTTGCATCCATGGTGGTTTAGCAAAGTAAGAGCGGAACTAATGAACGTTTAACTGGATTAACTCTTCTAAAATAGAACATAAATGGAAAGACATCAAAAAGAAACTTAAAGCATTGAAAGAACCTTTTTTTGTTTGACTACAACACAAACGTAGCCCACTTAGCCTACTTAGAGGGGATGTGATACCAGTGAGATTTCCATATTTATTTTAAATGTTCTTGTCAGTTTTTTGGACTTAGTGTTCAGACCACATTGAATGAAGCGTTTTGTTAGTCACTGCAGCAATTCAGCAATCTTATCATGGCTTCACAAGACACCCCCACACACACACACACACACACGCACACACACAGTCCAACTCACACATACAGTCACAAGCGCAGTCATGTAACACACATCTGCACACACACAGCACACCTATCCACTGTCTTCCTTTCTACTCCTTTTCATTTCAACTGTATTTCTATACAGGCCGTCTTATAAAAATATATTAGATATCCTCCCACACGCTCACTTTGACTCCTGCACATGTTACATCATCTCTGATGCCACATTTCTTTTATCTCTTTACACTGCCAGCTTATCTCTTGAAGTAGGTTGACCAGAGGTAGCACACTTCATTTTGTGTATTTGTACAATTTCTTGTATCAAAGATATCTGATGAAACAGAACTATTAAGGTCCAGAGATACACTCTGAATTCCTCCTGGAAAAAAAAAATATAATAACAAATTCAACCAGATCTGTTATTTCAGTGCTTTTCACTAGGAGTCAGAAATGTCTTAGATACGTTTTAAAAGCTTGCACAAAAGAATCAAAGGCCCAACTAAAGCTGTGATTGTCAGCAGAGGGGTCTGTCTGCACTGTGATAGGCTCAGAGACGCCAGCTTTAGGAGCCAGTTGTTGTGAGGAGTGAAGCTTCTGCGTTGCTGTGGGGGGATTTTAGTCAGATGGTGGCTGAGGGATCCTGGTGTGCTGTGAGAAATTTCAGTGGATGTCATGGTGGGCCTGCTTAAGACCCATTTCCTGTCTCTGACTTTCCTCTGACATTTAACCGCACACACACACTCTCATTGTCAGCACACGTGTTACCGTCCCTCCTTAAACACCCAACATACCACACATGTGTCGATGCTGCTGTAGATGCATGCTGCTGTTCTTCTCAGCTTTCAGGACTTATAGCTTCCACTGCAGTTACAGCCTTTCCTCACATTACAGAAGAGTGATGGGGATATTTACTTTGATTGATTGATAAATAAATAAATAATCAATCAATCAAAGTTAAAAATGAGTCTCACAGTCCCACTCTAACAGTCATAGCCACTGAGTGTAAAATATCACAAATCACTGTCACCTCAGTTCTGCATTAATGTTAACATAATTCTCTCTGTTTTGACAGAAACCTTGGGAAGTCTGGCCTGCGGGTATCCTGCCTCGGATTAGGTAAGAGTCTTTTGGATCATGAGACACACTGAGAAGTTTGCTGCAAAACCAAAGACTTTGTGTAGCAGATTTGTGAGGGGAACTCATAACCCCACAGTTCTTGATGTTTAAATAGGGAGAAAAAAGTGTTTTCACACAAATGGCACAAGTGCATTTAGGGCATGTTCAACACTTCTGCTAGTTAAACTGTGCATAATATGGGCGTTTTGGGCATTACATAAATTCAGCCAATCAAAGCCCACATGGCAGAAACAGCAAATTGGAGAGGCAAGCAGTTTTCTGTTGACAGTAATGCAGTATGATCTGTAATGTCACTGCAGCAAATATCATGGGACATTTAAGCAGCAAAATTGTAGTTATAAACTTGACAGAGGAAACAGAACTGAACTTTTGGCTTCTGAAATAATCAATGAAGTTATGCTGCTCCTTGTGCGTAAATGTTCACAGCGTCCCTTTTAACGGGGGGGTTAGTTGCGGAGCAGCAGCTCTGCTCTGCTCTCTGATATGTTCACATTTTAGAGATTGTAAATAATACTTTCTTTATAAATGAAGAAATTATTTCACCCACCCACAACCCATCCACACGTCCCTGTGTGTACAGCAAGTATACGCACATTGTGAACTTGTCTATGTAGGCACATTCTTATCTGAATAACATACTCTACCACTCTGACTTTAGACCTTTTTTTTTGTCATTCAGGGGCACAATCACTTTTTGCTGCCTCAAAATAGCAATACCTGACATTGCACCTGACAACACCTCCTTTAAAGACCCACACACCTATGGATGCACAAGTGGGCGCAAGTACATTTGCTACTTACACACTGTTGGTCCTGGCTGTTCAAATGACAACTGCGTCGTTCTGAAACAAGCAATGACAGTTGCTTTGTGCCGTGCAGCGCTTTGCACCAGGTGTAAAATAGGGCTCAGAGTGAAAATATAGTGGAAAGTTCCAGTGACTCGACAGAAATGGCTCAAATATATTAATATATCCAAACTGAGCGCCTTTTCTTTTAAGTAGTGGACCTGAAACAAGTTCAACGTGCAGTTTTAGTTGTGCAGAACATGTGGTATCACTGTTCACTTGCTCGTCTGTGTGTACGTGTGTGTTTATGCACTTAACATTCTGACCCCTCCTCCTTGTCGTCTTCTGTAGGAACATGGGTGACGTTCGGTGGACAGATAACGGATGAGGTGAGAGCAGATGGATTTTGTCATCTTCCATCAGTCAAAGCTTGGGAATGAGAACCCTCCACATGATCTGGCACATCCTGGGTTGCTCAGGAAGCCTATTTTTACTGATTGTGAACACATAGTGCCAGAGGGAGTCAGCAGCCAGAGAGTAAACATGTTGTTGGAAGGCAAAGCTATCACGGCCACCTATAGTCCTGCGAAGGAAGTTAAATAATTGAAAAGTCCTGACACCTCACATCAGAGGTCTCTCACCCTGTCCTCCCCCCACACTGTTCCCTCTCCCCTGATCTCTCAACAGATGGCGGAGCAGCTGATGACTCTGGCTTATGAAAATGGCATCAATCTGTTTGACACAGCAGAGGTCTACGCTGCTGGAAAGTAAGTATATCCTGTGCCACAGGTCACAGAGCACTGAGCAGTAACACCAAAAGTTGGCAAGCAGCTCACAAGTGATTGATTATAAAAGCACCAGGTTAAGTTTATGTACTCTGTAGTTGTCTTGCTTGAGTGTAAGGTGCAGGTGTGAGCCACATTATTCAGGGCAATGGAATGTAAGCGCTACTGTGCTGCGTACAGAATTGTGCTCTGAGGGAGTTGCCGGTGTCTTGGGTAACACAATCTTTGATACTTACAGGCACAGTTTTAGGAATGTACCTAACGACTCATTTCCCTGACATATAGCCTGAATGTATACACATGCTGCTTTTGCTTTTTAATGATTATAACAGTGAAACAAAGACCGACCCTGCTGTACAGGAACCAGTGAAGGGAAGCAGTGAAACTTTGCTGATATTCAACCAGTTGTGTGTCATCACAGTGTGTGCAGATGAATGTTGTTTGACTCCCCTTGGAAATCTCTGCCCATGCGGCGTCGGAGGTCCAGGTGCTGGTAGCAGCACCGGGGTGAAGCCAAAGACTGTTCATCTGCACACACTGTGATGCCACACAGCTGGTTCAATATCAGCGAGCTTCTAACTTTAGCTTCTAACTATTTTTGTCTTTTTAACTTGTTGTTGCTGCTGAGTCAGTTTGACATCCTGGATATATCCTTCAAACACAGACTGTAGACCCCTGTCTGCTTCTCTCTGGAAACACTGTTTCATTTTTCCAAAAATATGATAATATTTCTTCAGGGAGTGCAGTTAGTGACAGTGTGGGCTCAGCGCTTACTCTGACAGCTTGTTGGACCATCACAAAGGGGCGGGGCTTAGCGAAAGGTCAAGTGGGCACAGTTCAATCTGTCAGGTTAAAGATCTGAAAAAATACTGAGTACATTTTAAACATTTACATGTCTTGACACCTATTGTAGTGTAACAATGTGTTTTTCTGATTTGGGTAAACTGAAGAGGAATGTGTGTGCTTCATTGAATAGTCAATTGAACTTCGCAAAGAGCCACACATTTCAGCGGCATTTAAAGAACGATTTGGTTACTGAAAAAGGTGACAGACAAATTTAAAATGCTCTTAATGTGGAGAAGTTTTGACACAATCCAAGAACAAAGAAGGTAAATGTGATTTTGTTTAGTCGTGAAAGTTCTGCAGAAAACTCATCAGCAGGAAAGAAAGTCCTTGTTACTTTATCATCCACATAATCACTGTCAGCCCTTCTCATGGGACTATTTTGTTGCCACAAAGTAGTTCCAGTGACACATTAATGGAGGCAGCAGATTGATGTCCCTGTCCTTGCTCTTAGACCTGAATTTCTTTTTCAGTAACACCTTGTGATTGTTGCATTCATGAGAGTTCAGATATTCATAGCCTTGGTCTAAATTTGCAGGACAGCCAGTGTTGATATTTTTAACCGCAGAAAGCAGCCTTGTACTGCCTTATTGCTGAATGTAGTGATGGTTTAATTTCGTGTGGATTAATCTGGCTTTGTAGTAACTTGGGTGCTTTGAAATAATCTAAGGGATTATCCTTTGCAAACAGTATCTCTGATTAACAGCACCAAGTCCTTCTTTAAATCCTCCCAAGAATAGCCTAGTTTTGCCATTATGTTTTGGGAGATGCGTCATAGTGCCTGTGTGGCATGCACATGCACACACGCACACACACACAAATCAAAAGAAAACACAAAGGCAAGAAACATGCAGCAGGTCTCTGTGGTTTTCCTCATTTAATGCCTCAGCAGCTGTTGTCCACTGAACGTCATCACTACATGCTTCATTGTTCTGGGAGGCTTTAAACAATCTGTCTGCCTTGTTGATTTAAGATAGGGCTGGAAAAAGTTGATCTTTGGTGCAGAAGTTCTACCCACTATTACTTTGATTATCGTGCCCTCATAAAACAAACCACAGTTCGACAGAAAGGACAAATCTGCTAGACACATGCAAATGTTTGAGACAGCATGTCACACAGCTCGGTATGTGTTGCACAGGTGTTAATCCTGACAGCTTCCACTGCAAAGCAGCGCCGAGGAGCTTATATTACACACATACAGGGGAGTAAAACAAATCACGCACTTTGCACATCAGAATGGAAAAAGCTTTCATGTGAAGTCCTTGGTTCTGGCTTACTGCTACTCCCTCATCAGTCAGACTTAGAGAGGGTGAAGTGGTGCCGGTGGCTGTACAGTCGGCTGCTGTAAGGTGCTATCCTGTGTCTTGAGCGTGGACTGATAAATGAGCTTTGTAAGCTGGGCTCGCACTCCTTGTTCTGCTCATGCACAGCGTATGGCAGTGGTTGGCTGTTTGTTTGGCATGTTTGTTCTGGCTTAAAGCCCTACAAAACAGAGACACTGTCTCAAAACAAACATTCAGCACATACAGATATTTAGATATTGATTCATAACCAGTGTATCCGTGCCAGTGTGCAGGCCAGTGTTTCTTAGAGGTATAAATAAATATGTATAATTGCTGTGTAGCTGCTGTTATCAGCAAACACATATGCGTCAAAACATTTATAATATGCTAGTAATTTCCTTCTACATTTTCTTTCAGGCTGAGGCATTTCGCTCTGTGCATAGTAATTGCATGGTATTGTGTGAAACCAGTGGCAAATTGGAAGCATAATTACAGAGAAATCTGAAAGTAATAAAATATTGTAAATGCATGAATAATGCATCGTTGTGGTCATTGACTTGTGCCGTAAGTCATAACATTGACTCGGCGCTACCATAAAGAGCTAATTAATGGATGGATGAAGAAAGTCAACCTGCTCAAGGCACATTGTACCTTCTGTTTGGGCTCTCAGATTACTCACATTTCAGAAGGGCAACACACAGGGCACTGTGTGGGTGTTTGCCAGAAACACACACACATGTACACACTCGTACGCACACTAGTACGCAAACAAACACACACATTATTGCTCTCAGGGGAGCGCTTGAGTGCTTGTTGGTTAAAAAGGTGTGGGTCCAGCTGGCAGGGTCTTAAACAGCGAGTAGAAGTTCAGCACCTGCTCTACCTGTGCTGCTTGTTAGATCAGCAGACTGCACCAGTGTTTATATTTCATTTAATTTACCTTTTTAATAAGTCACAAACAAGAGAGGAACAAAATAAATAATAAATACACATATTCAGGGTTTATAATTAAAGCATGATCCTTAAAATATCACAGCTTCCTCTGCTTGTAAAGGTGAAAACATATTTTTGAGTTTTTTGCATTTTCATATTTCCTTACTTACCCATTACAACATAACTGCTCAAAGTGAAGCACAGGAGTCATTGGCAGCCAGCAGAAACATTTCGTGCATCCCCCAAACGTGACATAAAATACATTCACTGTTTCTGAATCATCTGCAGTCCGTTTCAATACTTTCACTTTCGATAGCTGAGTTTCCCACACATTTATTTATGTGTGACGGCCCGCCACAATATCAGCATTTGCTGCCACATATCGATTTTCTATTTTTGGGGCTGAACCATTTATTAGGAAGGCTGTTGGAATATATTTATAGTTCAGTTATTCAGAGCTCCACACTCAGAGAAAGCCAGGCACAGTAAAATTAGAGCTCTGTATTTCTTTCCTACTAGTGTTGTTTATCATTTTTCCAACCTCCTTTAGATGATATCAGTTGTGTTCCTATGGAAACTGCACACCCTGCGGTCCAGTACTCGGTATGAAAGTGTGCTTTGCTCTGCAGCAGCTGCTCCTCTGATCTATCAATGTGATCAGATCAGCTCTCAACGATTGGACCACAAACAGATTGACTGATCATTTCTCAACTCCGTGACTCAAACAAAAGTGTTTACGGAAAAAAAGAAAGAAAGAAAATGTTTCTGAAATTGCAGAGAAATTATTATTATCTTTTTTTTAATTTTTGTTTTGTTTTACATTGAACATCATTTGGGCTTTTGAGGGTGTTTTTTTTTTTGTTTTGTTTTGTTCTTGTACAAGCAGGAATTGTGACTTCCGACTAATGTAACCTACTGTCGTATGGCAGATTCATGCTTATCGCCCTCATAATTCACAGCGAAACCAAAGTGACTCCAAACGCCAGACCTGTAGGTTATCAGATCTTTTATTTCTGTTCTGGTAATGATGTTACTAACCATCTTGCAACAAGCTAGCATAGTGTGTTTCCCAGTGTGTCTCACTGGAGTAGAATGTTTTGGTTTTGGGGACGGGAGGGTCAAAAAGCATGTTACCTGCTCCAACATGTGGGCTGTGTTGTTGAGCGCAATAGCAACACTTTGCAGGTACAGATGTATTAGGGATGTAACAATACACTCATTGTATTGCACTGTTCGGTGCGAGGCTTTCTGTTTGGTACAAATTACAAACTAATAATAAAATATACTCGCTTTAATTGTATGTAGTATGACTCACATACACATAAACAGTTAATACATACACAGGTCTGCACAGCACAGATAAGATCATCTGTCTGGTTTCAGGGTGCAGCGTGACACAGCAGAATGTGTGAAGAATCACACAAGAGATAATTAAGTTAACCTCCAGTAACTCGTCCTGTCAGGGAGAAGAAAGATAAATAGATACAAGGTGAAGCCGGAGGGAGATGAGGGTGAAACACTTAAGTAAGTTAATAAAATTTTATTTATATGCATCTATGGGTCTCAACAAAAACTAGATTGTCAGATTGTTTAGCATGAAATCTCAAACAGATGGAAAAGTGTTGAGTGCAAAAAGTTTTCCACTGGTTAGCAGTTAATTTCAGCAACATCATGAGGGAACTATCAGCGCCCCGTTTAATGGTATTTTTCAGACTTGGTCTTTTTTCTTGTAATTGTGGCCCTTCTGACTTTGGGTCGCACTAATCATGCACTCACCACCTGCATTGTAGAATTAAGGAATAGATGATTTTATAAAAAATACAATTAACATCAGTTTTGCATAATTTCAAACAGGTATTCTTAGCTCTTATGACTAGCTGTCTGAGGATCTACTTTAGAGGTAACTTGCTTGCCTATCAGACAAGGGCTGCAACTAATGATTGATTTCATTATTGATTAATGCGCAGATAATTTCCCTGATTTATTGTTTTGTCTATAAAATGTTAGTAGAAATTTCCCCAAATCTGAGGTGTCTAAAACGTGACGTGACGTGAAAAAGGTGGCAGAGTTTTTCTGAAACATTGTTTCATGAGAAATCCTAGTAATAGATACTTACTCAGGCACAATATTATCTCAGTGTGGTGTGAGCTGTCTGTGTTTCTGCTTTAGCTGACCGATACACAGCCATCTGATTATCACAACCACATGTCTGACTGTCTGGCCACTCGACACAGACACACCGCACTAATTCCCTGTTTCACAGGTGAGACAAATTAGTCCTTGTAGTTTTTCAGCAACACTTTTAACACATGACAACAAAACGTGGTTTATTGCAAAACAGCATCAATTAGAGCAGCTGGCTTTATTTATCCGTGCACTCACAATGAATACAAAACAAGTCTCAGTAGTTGCAGGTTTTTTTTTATCTACCCCTGAAAAGCATCCAAACACATTTTATCTTAAACTGTGCTACAATGAGGTGTCTCATTATTTGTCAGAGTGAGAGGACTGGAGAGACATCTTACTGACAGGTCTCTGCCCAGCCCTAATGAGCCCCTATGTTGATCGTAATGTCACTCATTAGCACCCCTGTGGCTGCTAATGAGTAACATAGTGGTAGCTCCACAGCACAGCTGGTCCCAGGCCCCGCTGACTTTGACCTGGCAACTCATTCACACACACATACCAGTCCCAGACAGGTGCTCTTTCCAAAGAAAGCTCCCTTTATGCATTATATAGTATGTGTGCAGAGCTGGACACCTTTCTTTAAAGGGGACCTGTTCTGCTCATTTTCTGGCTCATACTTGTGTTTTGGGTTTAAACTAGAACATGTTTACGTGATTTAATTTTCAAAACACACTTTATTTTCTCCCTTTCTATTCTGTGCTGGAACACCTTATTTACTCTCTGATGGAAAAACTGAGTTTTAACACCTGTCTCTTCAAGCTCCCCTCCCCTAATAGCCCAGTCTGCACTGATTGGTCAGCATTACCAGGTATCTTGGCATCTCTGCACTGTCATTGCAGCCGTGTAATAACTGTAACTGAGTATAGTGACACTTTCTATCGTGAAAAATCACCAATTAAACCTAAAAGGGAGAAATTAACATTGGCAACAGAGATTACAAGTTTCCGTGATGTTAGCATGTAGCTACATGTAGCAGTCTATGTAATGTAAATGTGCAGTAATGTGCCTGGAGCAGATGATCATATAAAGAAAAATGTCAGGAGCTGATGTCAGCTTGTCTTGAAGGTTAAAAAAAAATGTGACTGTAACGACAATAAAGCTCACCCTCCTTGTAATATTGCAATTATACAACAGTTCCCTACAAAATAAAAGAAATAATCAAAACGTGTTTATATTGTGGGGCAGTTTGTTTTCAAAATAAAACACTTTTTGCCAGTGTTTTCTCCATTTCCATTGGACTACATGGAGTCCGACTAATTGGAAAACAATCAGTCAAGTTAGTACATTCCTATGTAATAGAATGTTGTTTACTACTCCAGCAAGTAAGCCGACCCTCAGTAACAACCTAGCAACAGAGACGAATTTTAGCTCCTGTTGAGTCAGCCAGCCAACTGACCTAACGTTTATGCTTTGTAGAGATTGTGGGATTTTCCTAACTGAATAAATACCACAAACATAAACATGAAACTACCTTGCTATTTCAGTTTTGTTGTAACTAAGATGTATTTTTCCATGAACAGATTTAGCTACTATGTCCGCAAACTTCACATGTAGACTATTTTTAAGATATTGCCTGGTCAGTAACTCAAGGGCACAGCTGATGTGTTTCAAACATTTCCAATAACAATGAACTCCAGAGGGCTGTAAAGTCTAAAAGTCTAAATTTATTGTAAAAAGATGGATGTAATCATTTCCAAAATTCACATCATATTTTTATCCAACAAGATATTCTGCTTAAATCTGTATTTGTTGGCATTAAGCATTTGCAAAAATCCGAAAAACATTTTTGCTGCGGTGCTCTCCAGCTTGCTGCACACACCTGTATTAACAGGGCGCTCTAAAAATGATATTTGTTCAACTAAAGTTTATTTAAATCTGAATTAAAAACCAAAACTTCCATTTTGTATCAGTTTTACAGCCAACTATTTTTTGATTCAGCTCTGGAAGTTACAATGTTGCCATGGAAATAGCAGAGTAATATTTTTAGTGATAAGCTCAGTGTGCTGTCACACTGATTTGATCTCATTCTGAATGTCTAGTGGACCAATCAGATTGCCTGGTCGAATCTACATTGTAACATGATATATATGACAGAAGATGAGGAAAAGCATAACAGGTCCCATTTAATTTAGGGATTGAAATGATTCCTCAGACAGTCAGGTGTAAACGCTCTTATCATTTCAACACTATCTTTATTTAATCTTCTCTCCATGTCTGCTTTGCAGGGCAGAGGTGGTGCTCGGAAACATTATAAAGAAGAAAGGATGGAGGTATGAGGCACACTTTAATGAGTTTGGTGGGGGGTTTTGTAATTTCCGTCCCAGCCAGCCTCCCTAATCTTGTGTCATCTCCTTCCTTGCACATATTGGGAGGCTGTGTGTTGTGAACTGCAACGGTAAGGTAGGGGGATGAAAGATTAATGCGGGCAGCCGTGCCATGCCCACACTCCTGTGTCCCTCCTCAAAGATGCTGAATAATGGATGAACTTCTAGTGCCTTGTCCTCTACTTTTGTCGGCCCTGGATTGGCATTTGTATAGCTCTGTCAGGTTATACGCCTACACACACTCATTCATTGGCGCCGGCCAAGTTCTGGCACAGTCACACTTACTGTGGGATGTGGGTGAGTGTGACAATGAAAGAATAATGCATGATTACCCAAAGAAGGTGTCCAAGCTTTTTATCCTAGCTCTTAATACATATAAAACAAGCTTTGTTTCAACACTAGTTCCTGTGCGTGAGTTGTTTTTTTTTTTTTTTTTTTGCTGTATATCTCTGTGTTTGGCCAGATGTTGTAACAGATGTGCTTTCATTTTCCATTTTCAGACGTTCAAGTCTGGTGATAACAACAAAGATCTTCTGGGGTGGAAAGTAAGTTTCATCTGACTGCTTCTTTGACTTGGTTGAGAAACGATCCTCTCGTATAATTTGTCTGTTTGATGCTCCTGGTAATGGGATCATGTGTCATCCAAACTGTTTGTCAGATACTTTCAATAAAACATTTATTAGATCATATTTCACAGAGGATGTATCATATTATATCACCGCTGAGGGGGCAGGTCCAGGCATATCTCAAGTAATTGTTTATAACGTAAAGTCTGTTTTTTTGCAGAGCGGAGACTGAAAGAGGTTTATCCCGAAAACACATTATAGAAGGTAAGTAGCAGCGCCAAAGGTTATTGAATTAAATGCTGACACTGCAACAACAAAATACTTCCTAATTAGCTGCTTTGACCTCAGGGAATCAAGGCTGCTTTTTTAATGGGGTTGCTAAGAGAACTTTTCAGTACAGTAAAGTTAAGAACCCTCTGCTGTGTTGGCAGCTCATAGACGCATAGAGTTTTATGAAGAACATAAAAAGAGAACTTCACTATTATTGTACTAACTGTGCTGCTTGTTTCTAGGTTTAAAAGCCTCTCTAGAAAGACTGCAATTAGACTATGTGGATGTGGTTTTTGCGAACAGACCGGACCCTAATACACCTATGGAAGGTAATTATTCTTTTGTCTCTACTTCACCCTCTATTGCTTTTAAATCATCATCTAGCTTTTCTTTCTCTCAGGCCTTGTGCACAGGTACACAGATATATTTGAGAACTGATATTCCCACCTACCATTGTTAAAAAAAAATTCTGTCCACACGACCTTTGTTTTACAAAATATTTATATACACACTAGAATGCAAAAATGACTCCAAATCACGAACTGTAAAATAATGGGCGTAGCTACCCTGATGTCACTCATTAGTTTGTGGACTCTTGTTTTGTGACCATGAGTTTAGTACTTCAACTGTCGCCGTCTTGCTTTTTTGGAGCCAGAAGTGACCATATTTAGGTTAGAGGCTGGTGCTGTGGTGGAGTGAAGGGTGGATCTGACTCAGAAGCTAAGGACACTATTGGCAGATGGCCTGTCACTCAAAACGGCCCACCCACAATTATGCGTAAGGCTAGAAATATACTTGCCTTATAACTATGTGATTGCGTAGACAACCGGCTGGGTTGTGAACACAATTACTCACATACTTTCCTACTACTTCGTACTACGGGTGTTACTGGAGGATTCCACTCAAGAGCCCACTATAGAACTAAGACCGGTTAGAACTTCCCAATTTGCATGATGTAAACATTACACAGCAACATTGTTGTTGTTTCAGGTGTTACTCAGTACACAAAGCAACAATGGAATTGTACGAATTGAGGAGATGACTCCATCGTTTCCCAAATGCTCCCTTCTTACACGGATACAAAGTCACCAGAGTTTTGAAAAATCTGCATTTTAAAAGACGTTTTTAAAAATAAAAATCACTGCGTTAGTGTTGGTTTGCATGTGAACGAGACGCCAAAACGTTGAGGGAAATACACGTTCATAAAAATATCTGCATACGTGTGGACAGGGCCGTACACACTTAACCCTGTTTTCATATGGTTTGTCATATTGCACTTATAAAAAGGCACCTCTTTTCTGTCTCTATGGCTACTGCAACGCGAAGACTCCGATATACAAACCTCTTGTAACTGAAATATCTATTTTTAAATACTGCTTGTTGTCCTGGCACTTCCACCTCCACAGTCAGAATGAGGATAGATACTGATGCTGGAGACCTTTAAATGGCAGAGTGCTGACTGTGTGTGGGCTCAGCTGGCCACACAGCATGCATCTGCTCCCGTGTTGGAGTTCCCCTTTGGGTTACAGAGTTCGGTCAGAGGTCATCTTCCTGCCTTCAGCTTGATGCTTCAGCGGCTCCGACATTTTCACGATACTTTAGAGTCTTGTTAGTCAGACGTAGATGGTGTTGTTTGATGTAGAAGTCGAGGCGATTCTTTTGCTCATCTGCCCTTTAAAGACTGCACACAGTTCACATGGACAGCTTTGAGCCTGCGTCTTCAGAACCGCAGTCGTTAGACCATCTGGTGTGTTTTATTCTGGCAGTAGCTAAAGGGCAGTGTGCAGGGTGAAGAAGTGGTGAGCTGCTGTTCTGTCAGTTTACAGAGAAACCCTCTTAAGCCAAGCGCCCACTAGATGATTTGGTTGTCAGAGAGACTTTTTAGAAACAGTGCAGTGAATAGATGGATGGGTGGAGGATTATTGGGGGGTCGACACATCCACTTTTATTGCACTCTGGTGATCCTGATCTTGTCTGGGAAAACCTGATCGTTATCACACATGCTTGGTACTTTTGCCTTGATATATAGTGCTGCCTTGACCAATGAAAGGACGGAAATTAAAGTTGGGTAATATGAGATTTCATTCAATGTCACACGGTCAGATGTGGCTGTTAAATGAAATTCCTATCTGATGGCTTTAAATAAAATATAGAGATGTTCTGACAGAATAACATGAGATTAATCTGTGGAACATCCACTCAGAACATTAATGAATAAGACTTAATCCTTGATGTATTTTTCATTTTATACAACCATATTGCTTTAACCCTCTCTGCTTAAAATACATAAGCTGCAGTCCAGTTTGTCAACCGACTGAAGACGCTTTGTCTGTGATTAAAGATTCGAACTGGCGCTTGTCATCTCTTATTTATTTCATTGAGCTCGTCTTATGTTCCCCTGTAGCAGGTCGCAGATAAATAAAACAGGCTTTTTACATTAATGTCATTCAAGTGTGCCTTGTTATGAATAGATGTCACCCTCATCTGAATGAATCAATCAATCACCTCTGATTAGCATAATCAGCTTCCCCACTTGTCTCCTGAATGGCCCGGTCCATTTGGATTGCAAATGATATCAAATACACCTCTTATGATAATACACAACAAGCACATACAGCGCAGCAGGCTCTGAGGACGCTGTCTGCTTTGTAGAGGAGAGAGAAAGACACTATTTTGTGACTTCACCACTGATGATGTTTTTTATCATATTGTGTATTTTCACTTGCAGAAACGGTTCGAGCAATGACCCATGTGATAAATCAAGGCATGGCCATGTACTGGGGAACGTCCCGCTGGAGCCCGATGGAGATAATGGTGAGACGCAGTGTAGATAACAGTCCAAACAAACACAGGGCAGACATTAGTCTCCAACATAGCAGGAGTTATTTTCTAACCTTGCTGTATCCTACCTGCTCCTGATCCTGATGTTCATTAATGTTCTTTTTACTACATATGTACTGTGCAATCTAAAGATTAAAAGATAGGAAAAATCCTATCTTCCTATTACAGAAGCAATTCCTAAACTCTTGGCTGGATCCTTTCCCATAACAGCCCTTCTATCTTATCTTAAGTTCTTATTATAGCTGTAAATTTGATTCTTCAGTCGGCACTCATTCTGTCATGCCTGTATCTCAGATTAGGATGTATCAATAGGCTAATCCAGACAAACCATAATGTCAACGGCTAGCAAACTATCATGGACAATAAGATGAGCATTCAATTTGAGTTACCAGGAGTCGGAAGAGGAGAAAACCCACCTTTTCAGAAGTTTATTTGTCAATTATTTAAATTAATTATTCATTCAGAATGAGGCCAAGCTCACAAACCTGAGTTACTAGACTGTCACACTCTGTTGCCCCAGAAAAACTTACTTTTATAATTAAGGGTCGATAAGGGGCGAAGGCTACAAAAGTCTACCTGTCTTAATCTCTTGAATGCAACATAGTTATGTGCATTTTTTTCCTCTTTCTTTCCTTTAGTCTGTCAATATTTGTATAGGTAACCTTGGAAAAGTACTCACTATGTTGCTTAGTCGTAGCGGTTGTTATTAAGATGATGCCTTACTGTTAACGTTCTGTTTTTGACCTTACCTGTTTTGTTTTGTTTTGTTTTTATGTAAATTTGTAGTATATAAACACACTTCTTTCTTTTGAGATTAATTAATAATTTAATTAGAATTATTTATTGAAATTTAAAGCATCACATTTGGTTTGAGTAGCCTTTAAATCATTATTTTTCTGTGCTCATGTTGTCTCAAACTTTGCTGTACAGACCTAACAACGAGTGCTGCTTTTTTTGGCAGTTATTTTGAATTTAGGATGTGATCCATGCCAGCCTAACTTTGGATTCATAACATCAAAAATCCTTAAGATAGGATTTATTTCTAAATGCAGTTAGGAAATGTATTTCTGCAATAAAATCCTAAATGTCACCCTAAGCTGATATAAGATAGGATTTTAGACCTAGAAAGTTTCTGTCATAAGGCTCCTGTCCTGTATAGTGAATACAGTTCGTTTGTTTTATTTACAAAGCCCAGTATCACAAATCACAGTTTGCCTCAGAGGGCTTTACAGCATACGACATCCTTCTGTCCTTGGACCCTCACAGCAGATAAGGAAAACCCCGCCCAAAAACCCTTGAATTTGGGAAAAAATGTCTGAGCCTAATCTTGTTTCCTTCGTGTCCCATTTTTTTAGGAAGCATACTCTGTGGCTCGACAATTCAATCAGATTCCTCCCATCTGCGAGCAGGCTGAGTACCACATGTTCCAGAGAGAGAAGGTGGAGGTGCAGCTGCCTGAGCTCTTCCATAAGATAGGTGAGCACTGATGGATCTGTGGCTTTAGCTGAGGTCTTCTTTGAGGTGCGGTGGTGCTACAGATGTTTGGTGACTGCAATGTGTTGGATGCAAAGTCGTTGCAGTAGCAAGATTTAAATGCAAATTTGAACAGAAAGTATTTTACAAGAACTGACAGACTTGGAAAGACATCTGTTTGTGGCGTGTTGACACATGAGGCAAACAACCACAGCTTTGATGTACATCAGTGAACAACACGCATGTACTTTTTTTTTATGATATAGGATTCAACAGAAAATAAAGAATTCCACATACCTGATTTAAATGTGTGCAGCCAGGACCTACCTGTAGTGCTGCTTATATCATTTTCTTCCAAAGCCAAAATAAGGGCAACAACTCTATGAGGAAGTGATGATGTCATGATCACATGTCCTTTCCTTAGGTGTGGGGGCCATGACGTGGTCTCCACTAGCCTGTGGGATCATCTCAGGAAAATACGACGGCAGGGTGCCTCCGTACTCTCGGGCCTCTCTGAAGGTACACAAACCTCGCTCGCTGTCTCTATCCCACTCTGATCATCCGTGCTGGTGTCACCATTCTGTGTTTCCCTTCTGGTCGCTGGTTTGTTTGTTTGTTTGTTTGTGTCTTTCAGGTTCTGTAATTCTGTGCACACCTCGCATAGCTGTGTGTTTTCAGTGCCATGGTTGATGCCATGCACTGCTCACCTCTTGCCCAGCGGTGCTGTTCGACACCGTTTGCCAGCTGGTGTCAGCTTAACGCATTTCAGTGCACGCACATGAGCACACATGATACATGCATACATACGCAGCAATAACAGCATCGCATGTGTACATGTCCATCTTAATTGTTTGTTTTTTGAGACTATGGATTATAACGAAAACTAAATAATTAAAAATGTAGATTAATCATGAAATTCAACATGTTATTACAGGCAACTTTTATTTTATGTATTTATTTAACAGCCACAGTAACTGGACATTAATGAGGAGAAGCAGTTTTAATTATTTAATTCAGGGAAATATTTTACTTAAAAGTGACAGATTAACTTTAATTTTAGCACACACTGCAGCACACACGAGCTAACACCTGACTCAATGCAACGATGTGTCCTTGTGGTGGAGTGGCATGTGTTGTGTGTCATGTGTGGCTGTCGACTAGAGATGAAAGTAGCTCTCCATCTTGGTGTTGTGCAGTACTTTTGGTGACGTGTGTGGAATGTGCTGCTTCCTGTGTGGTTCAGTGTTGCCTGTGGATGTTTGTGGTATTTTGGCTCTTTGATAATTCTTACTGGTTTCCATTTTGTTACTAATAGTATAATGGTATAACTCCTGATACTACGTAAAGATGACTGACTCAGCTGGGCTCAGTTAGGATTTCAGTAAATTACTGTAATAGTTTAAAGAGATAATTTCCTTTCTGTAATGTTTGTAACTTTGTATTGTAATGACATAAGCATAGCTGTAGCCATGTTTTCCCTGGCTGAGGTGTAGACGGCAGGAGACAGAGTCACGTGTTTAAAAACAGGCCCTGGTGACACAGGAGCTGCGGCGCAGCGGTGTGTGAGCAGGGCTGTGTTTTTGAGCAGGTGTGCTGTGTTTTCGACAGGGTTACCAGTGGTTGAAGGACAAGATCTTGAGCGAGGAGGGCCGGCGTCAGCAGGCGAAGTTGAAAGAGCTGCAGGCAATCGCGGAGCGGCTGGGCTGCACTCTGCCCCAACTCGCCATCGGTACGCAGATACACTCTGCCGCTCTCTCTCTTTCTGTCTGTCTGTCCGTCCCTCTGCCTCGGACGGGCCGAGGTCAACACCGCTCTGGCAGCTGTCTGGTGTGACTGTCGGTGTGGTGTGTTGTTACGTATGTACTGTGTGTGTGTGTGTGTGTGTGTGTGTGTGTGTGTGTGTGTGTGTGTGTGCGCGCGCGTGCTATGATGACTATTGTTTTTATAAAGAGGTTAATGAAAAATGAGAATATGGAAGAAATTGAAAGTGAGGAAATAAAAAGGAAACACTGTACACTTAAATATTAATAAGCATCTTTCTAAACAAGGATCTGACACTGTCCCTTTAATTCATTAAGACAGTGATGTAAATACCAACACCAGAAATGTAAACATGTTTACATGTATGTATTTGCATTCGCAGCTCTGTGGTGTTACCATGTATTTAACAGTTTCCAGTGTCAGCATAAAAATAGCACCCCAGAAGTAAATCCAGCGAGAGACCGATATCGATTCACTGTCGGCCAGGAAAGTGAGAATGTGCAAACCCCCAGAAGACTTATGCTCCTGCGAGGGGCTGTTAAAGTGTCAGACGTTAGCGACACGGCGAGTAAATATGGGGCTGCCTCTCCAATCTCAGCACAGATCACTGCAGATTTTTCACCCTCGTAGTAACGTCGCGTCATAGATTAGGTTCCCCGGCCCATTAGTGCTCACCCTCATCTCTCCCAATTACCACAAATCCTTCCAGCGCTCCTGAAGGCAGCACAGGAGATTTACGTCTATCATGTAGCCCCCTGCATCACCGTGACACTCGAGTATTGAATAAGAATATAACAAAGATGGACATCTTGCTGCCGCTGGCTTGATACCGAGGCCCGGTGCTGCTGGAGCAGGTGGTGAACTCAGGTGTTGGTTGTGACAACAGTCAACAGATGATGTGAGTGTGTCAGCAGCCTGAGGGGAAGCACTTTCTTCTCATGTTGGTGGTGGAAGATCTGTGCAGAATCATAATCCCACTATTTTTACAGCTAAATTCTGCGTCCCTTTATGCTGTAATCTGCTTACAAGCATTTTTTCCTCAATTGTAAAAGCATGCAGTCGTGTTGCATAATACAGCTTGCAATTATAACAGAACACAGAACACAGATTTTTGTGTCCATTTTCTCAGAGAGATTAAATAAAGCCTGTTTCCTGTTTATTATTAGCAGAGGGCAGTGCTGGAATTTAGCTGCTTTTATTGAAGTACTGTACTGAAGGGACATGTGAGATCCAGGTTCTCCTGTTTTATTGCAGTGGGAAATACTGTGTGTATTTCACATTAGGAGGTTAGGGGTGTAATGATACAATGATCTGGATCAATATGTTGATTAGATAATCAACGATCTACTGTAATATCATTGCAAAGTGAAAACATTGTTATATATCATCATCTTTAGGATAAGCCTTTATTTTGAAATTCCCATGACCCATCTGTGACACCATTTCCTTCCAAGTGCACCTCCCTCCTTAATGGTGCAAGCAGCTCGATATCAATATAATGTCATGATAAAACTTGGAATATACACTCCCGATATGCTGGTTCAAACAGATAGTGAGTGTCTTAAGTGGATCAGGATTCAGCCGTGATATTTATAGTTATAGATTTATATAGTCAGTTATGTTCATCCAGTCATCACAGGCTGCTTACTCAAATTTTAAGTGCTACAGGACGTCTCAAGTTACCGACATAAAAATGATCCCAGTGAGTTTTACAAAGTGATACGGATTTTATATTTAAGAAAGGAAAAAAGAAGCCTCTGGAGTCGGTTCAGTACTCTGCATTGGCTGGTTTCTTAATTTTGTACATTAACATGTAATGTACAAAAATATACAAAATATGGTTGTAGATTGAACTGTTAAACAAATATAGATTATTCACACAGTACATGTATAAATTAGTTAAAATCAACTCCCACTCAACCATCGAAAACACAATCTCAAAACCCATCGGCTATCATCTGACAACAGTTAGGCCTCTGACAATATTTCGAGAGATGCGTTTGCCCAGATACGTGTGTCAGTTTTTTGTTTGCTTTTACACTTTGTAAAAGCAGTTGAGTCGCACTCAGGTAGACACCCCACGCACCAGTGCCTCCTCATACTTGCTGTGGCGACGTATGCAACCAAATTGACAAAGACTTAAATTAAAGACATTTCCTGTATATATATTTCTGTTTTGTTTTAGTTAGTTTTCTAAGTATACAGTGTAATTTCAGTTACTGATTTATTTTTTCCTAACGTCTAGGTTTTATTTTTATTTCAGTTCTTAATCAAAAAGTGTTTTTTCGCACCTAGCTTTAGTTTTTTAGTCAAGGTTAACTATAATCTACATACAGATATCTGTATGTAGTTATGTATGAATGTAGATAAATGAGTAAAAACCTAATAAAAAGCTTAATCGTTGTGAGATGATGCCGATGTCTTTCATGACTGCATATCAGCCTCTTTTGCTCTTCACACTGACTGTTACCATGCAAGCAACCAAAGCTCAACCCTGATGGTCAGTACTACTTAGACGACAAATAAACCAGAGCACTTGGATACCAGAATTTTGTACAGTTGCGACAGATTCTGCATCCATATGTAGATATTTGTTTATAGAGATTACATATAACTTCATTATGCTGCTGCTCACATGTTAAATCATAATTAACAATAATCAAATAAAATGATAGTACATCTGCTTTTTAAATGCTGTGACAGGAGTTTTTCCTGTAGTGGAGTATTTTTATATTGTGGTATGTGAAGGGTGTGTGTAGTTCTTTCAGCACTAGTTGAGTGTTTGTGTGATGTGTGTGTGTGTGTGTGTGTGTGTGTGTGTGTGTGTGTGTGTGTGTGTGTGTGTGTGTGTGAGTGAGTGGCCAGCTGTAGTGTTATTTTGTATTTATAATTTCATTTGTGGACAGGAAATGTTTTATAGCGTCTGTGTTTTGTCCAACTGGTGTATATTTGTGAAGTGTCGTGGGATTGTGTTGCTATGATGTGAGGCTGTGAGAGTGTGTGTGTTCATAGTCGTAGTTTGGGGGTGTCATTGGTGTTTACTGGTCTCCTGCAGCGTGGTGCCTACGGAACGAGGGGGTGAGCTCTGTCCTTTTAGGGGCGTCCAACACCGACCAGCTGATGGAGAACATAGGAGCGATACAGGTGAGGCCGCACGATGAGAGTGTGTGTGTGTGAACACGTGTCTGTTGTTCTGCTGAGAAAATCAGTGGCTTAATTTGTGAAAATGTGGCCTGACCTGTTTCATCAGGCCTCGTATTCGTGCCTTACAGTCCGTAACAGCAGCCTCCTCTCCTGGGTACAGCTCGGCCTCTTGGGCAGTTTGCTGCTGCACGCTCGGGTGCTTTACTGTACCGAGTTAATAAGGTCAGCGGAGTAGCATTTGCCAGGGGGATTGGAGACGAGCTTACGGCCACGTCTTCCTCCCCTGATAAGATTCACTCTTTTAATGGGGTTCTCAGAGCGGTGGGGGTTTACGTCCTCTCCTCACATTATGTCTGGCCTGCAGAAAAGAGCATTCCTCCTCTTTTATATTCTGATGCTCTGTGTGTCCTCCCCTGCGTGTGTGCACTGGATGTATGCACGCTATATGTCTCCTCTCTCTTAGCACGTTTGATATTTCACTTTTGAAATGTTATGCTCACATTTCCCAAGGGCTCCGCAGTTTCCCTTTTGCCGGGGATTTTACATCACAGACCCTGAAATAGACACACAGCCCCTCGTCTTAAAAAAAAGGTCCATAAAAACTGACCTGCTTTTAGTATTCATTTCACGTCTACACTGCAGGAAGAAAACAAATTATTTTCTGTTTTCTACATGGTGGAGGTTTTCATTTAGCTTTGTGTGGTGACTTTGGTAGATTTCTCAAATCATCCTCAACATTCACAGTAAGTGGATTTCTCAAAACAATTTCTGTTAACAGCACAACACAGATTATCTGGGGAAGCCGTCACTTGCTCCAGTTTCTCAGTTTATCTCTCAGAAATTAATATTTCTGTCAGTCAACATGTCAGAGCCTTCAGAATGACAAGTCCTTGTGTCACTGTTTACAAACAAGACAGCGAATGCTTAGTCATGTTGTCAGTATACATTGTACTCCAAGTATCTCCTGATATGAACTATTGCCCAGGTTTTAATGACAGTGATGTTTACCTGTACAAAACATTTAGTTTTTTATTTTATTTTATAATTTATTTTATGTTGGTTACATGGCTGATGAAATAGATATTCCGCTAATATACCATGACATTCAGTCGTCCATACTTCGATTCTTGTGCCCTAACAAGTCGTTTATCATGTGAAAATATGGAAAAGTGAAACGTCCGGAGTCTGTTGTGTCATTTGGATTATTTGCGTTAAAATAGGATTTGTTTTCCACCTGTGGGTGACTCATTTAACTGGGTGAACGCAGACTCCCTCTTTCATGCCTTCAGCCGCCTTTTTGAAAAGGTCAGCAACATAATATTTGTGCATTTCCAAAAACCTGTTGATATTGAAGTCTTTCATGATTGTTTAAAGTCTGTTTGTTTCTTCTTCCGACCAGAAATGTCAGCGTTTCTTTCAGCCATGCATCTCTAACTCACACCCTTGAAGACTGTTGTTTGTTAACAATGTAACTATGGCAACGCACAGAGCTGACCATAAACAGGCGAGAGGCCACGTGTCACAAACTGCGACAAAAACCCTTATTTGATATCGGCATATCGCGTTTTAATTAGAATATGCTTCACTCAGGAAAAAGGCCTAATTCAGAATGTCCAAGCAGAGTATGATGTTGACATGACATCCAATTCAGTATATTGTCATATTTGAAATAATAGCAGAATATTAGATATCATGTAAATGTAGTCACTGATTGAAAATGCACAAGGCAACACTTTACACCTTTACAGTTTGTCGTGTAATTTGCTGACAGACTGTCATTATAATACAAAAAAGAAAAGACGACTGTACGGCACTGCAAAAAAACAAAACAAAAATCTCAAATGTCAACACAGGGAACACCCTCTGGCAGAACTGTACACAAGCTATTTTAAAGAACTGGTTGATCATCAAACACCTCACACCTTCTCATTTATTAGTGAAAGTCAAGATTCACCTGAGAGCAATTTAGAAATGTTTGGAAAACATGCTGACAGATGATAAAAGCTGCTAAACTATTTTGCATTTAGTGACTTAAGAACATAGGTTTAGATGGTTCCGGGGGAAACAGAGAAGCACTATAATACATTTTGATCAACATGACATGAGTAATTGATAGTATAGATAGCAAACAATTGCACATAATCATTTGCATGAATGAGCAAAAAGTTTGCAGTTTATTCATAAAAATCAGAAATTGCTTCTGTGATGTGCACAAGTCAATCAATCAATCAGTTTTATTTATAAAGCCCAATATCACAAATCACAATTTGCCTCACAGGGCTTTACATCATAGGACATCCCTCTGTCCTTCCCTCACATCCTCTGTCCTTAGGACCCTCACAGCGGATAAGGAAAAACTCCCCAAAAACCCTTTAACAGGGAGAGCAACTGTGGAGAGATCCCTCTTCCAGGACGGACAGACGTGCAATAGATGTCGTACAGAACAGATCAACATAATAAATTAACAGTAAGATGATGAGGAGGTTGAACAAGAACTTTTGAGAACGTATTCTGATGTGAGAAATCTACCACAGAGACTGAGGAAAAACTAAATACATCATGGTGAAATTAAGTGTTTATTTTAAACAGTGAAGGGTTGAGGGATTTACAGTAACAAATTATGATGTAACACTGACGGGGGCGTTCTGCTGTGTAAGGAGTATTTTTACTTCAATAATTGTAGTACATTTTGTTAATAATACTTTAACTCGATTTCAGTTTTGAGTGGAGGACTTTTACTCTAAATGAAGGGTCAGGAGTTTTTTTTTGTGCTTATTGCTACTACCAGCATGTGAATACTTGTGTAATAATTTACACTTACAAATCAGCTGAATGTGAGTAAAATATAAATCATCAAAATGATTATCAAGTTAATTTAAATTAAACCCACTCACAAGATTTCTATACAAATTAAAGGAGCAGTATGTAGGATTCAGGAGAATTTAATGGCTCCTAGTGGTGAGGACTGTGTATTGCAACCAGCTGAAACTTCTCCAGGTGACGATTCCTTCAGTGTTCATTGTGCAGGAGGTTTTTGTCAGGAGCCACAGGGCTGTCTGCCTCTCCAAAACAAACAGACCTGATGATTAAAACTGGTAAGGAGAAGAATGGCTATGTGGTTTGTCCATTCTGGGCTTCTGTAAAAATGTGGCATTGCAACATGTTGGTGTGCGTAGACGAGGACTCCACTCCCAGTGTAGATACAAACAGCTTGTTTGAAGGGGAAAAACCCCAATAATTTTTTATTTTCAGATGATTATACACTAAAGAAAACATTCTTACTTATATATTCCTATATATATTATATTCCAGTTCTGCTAATAAATCCCCCTAAACCCTCTAATGCACACTGGACCTTTAAATAATCTGCACATCAGCTGTCAGGCCGTCAGTCATTGTCCCAGTCTTTTGGTTGCTGTATTGATATTGCTGGAAATTGCAGACTGGACGGCACAACTGAGGTTGTGATGTGTAACTGCAGAACCTTTGTGCTGATTTTCTCTGTTAAACAAAAACCCAAACCGCTGACAGTAACTGTGACATGAACATGTTCACCATCTGTGTCTCTCTCCTGTCGCAGGTTCTTCCAAAGTTGTCATCGTCCATCACACACGAGGTGGACAGCATCCTGGGGAACAAGCCGTACAGTAAAAAGGACTACCGCTCCTAACGCGCAGCACGGCCCCGCCCGGCAGGGCTGCACCCGGGCTGCAGCCGCAGCGCCCCACCTTTGCCTGATCCTCTGTTTGCTTGAGCTTTTACTGAGTGAGACCCTGGCGCATGAGTCTGGCCACACCAAGGCCACCCAGGGCACCTCATTTAGAGTTACAGGGATAAGATAAGAAAAGGGGGAAAAAATACAGTCACCTCCAGGGGGGGTGGGGGGAGGAAGGGAAGAGAGACAGAAATGGAAGAGAGGTTAGGGATATGCGCTCATACTTAAATCAGTTATACATTCAATTCAGCTGAACGTATTTTAAAACAGTAGAGAAAAAAATACCTTTTTAAAAAAATAAGCACACGCTTGCTTGGCAGCCAGATTTCTTTTTTTTAATTTGCTTTGATTTCTAAAACTGAATGCAACTAAAGGAAGATTAAGTTCATACTGTAGGAATATATGAGAACTACTCTGTTGCACATGTACCATAGCCATGCATTTGTTCCTTGGACGTTCTGTTTACAAAACACCTGTGTACTGTACGAGTCCGTCAAGGTTTCTCTGAAAAACCTTTTGTTTGTGTTGTCGACATCGTCCGTGTACGAGCCTGTGCGTGGGCTTTAACAATCAGCACTTTAGTATTGTCAGTAGGTGTTGGAGGGTAGTTCTTAGGAGGGGAGAGGATGGGTATTACAAGTCTTATCTCACAGCCATTGCACTATAGAATCATATCTCCTCCTGATAGATCCCTCTTCTCCTCATCCTCCCTTTGTGTCTTCACTGGCAGTGCGTTCGTCCGGCCTCATGCTCCGACTCTCCCGCTGTCTCGACTTGAGGAGGGGGAATGAGGTTCCTTCGGAGCGTGGGCCGACGTATCGGGGCAACTCGTCTGCCACTGAAGAGATTAGCTATTTATTCACCCCTAACAGTCGGAAACTGCGGTCGCGTTCAATCAAACGCAGTGTGGTACTTCACTGTGTCGCCCAGCCTCTGCTCTCCGCTCTCAGGCTGAGGATTTACTGTGCAGGAAGTGGTCATATCAGCGCTGGCTCCACATCTCATGGAAACTTCTCCTTGATCAAATTCTGTTCAAGTATTTTGCCTTATTTACAGTTGCATCAGACTGTGCTGTGGGCTTTGGCGTAGGCGAGCAGCTCGACAGCTGCCCCTTTGGCCGACCGGTCTCGTGTCCCCAGTAAAAACTGGAACGCTGACCGGAGGAAGAGGCGGCGTGTCCAGTTAATCAGCGGGTGGCAGCAGCTCAGGGAACAGAGCAGGTGGTTTTTAGTCGTGTGTTGGCGTGCACATGGTCAGGAGGTTGTATTTACTCGTCTGTCTTTCTTTCATGTGTGGACACTGGGCAGGACCAGTGACATCTTAGCGTGGCTTGAGCCAAAGATCTTCTTCTTCTTCTTCATTTCTCTTTGACGACACACCCGAGTGTTTCACTCTCACTTCCTGCAAGATTATAGAACTCATCTTGACGCATGTGCTGTCCGGCTTGTTATCTACCAATAATATGGACGTAACTCCATATATATATCTTTATTGACCACGCTGTTATACTAGCTAACAAATATGTCCGTCATATACAGAATGCATAAGTACAGCTACTCGCTTTAGGATCGGTAAGGTTTGTTTCAGGCGCCATACGACCTGAGACGTGTCAGAAATATTACTGCAGAATTAGACGCCACCTTATATCATTCTTTCTCCTTTGGGTGCTCTCTTACTGTGATTAAAGCACAAGTGGATAGCATGTGATACATCCTCCAAGCATGGACCCTCTTCACCCGGCCTACAGTACCTACGGGACGAGCAAGGTGACGCTACTCCGCTTACTAACACGTCGTGTAGGTAAACAAACCTTTACTAACAGCTGATAAACGATTCTTAGCTGAAAATAAACAAGTACACATAAATAAAACTGTCATATTAGTGTGAATGACGACGTGAATGAGGCGTTAGAGTGGAGGGGATAATCAAAGTTAACGTTACTGTGTGGGATTTGTGCGGATGAAGATGCTTCTCCTCCGAGGTGATTTTTAACAGCGGCAAAGCGATTTCATGTCTCTGCTGTTGATCCTGTTGGTGTGTGTGTGCGTGTGTGTGTGTGTGTGTGTGTGTGCGTGTGCGTGCGTGTGTGTGTATGTGTGTGTGTGAGAGGAGGGGGAGAGGCAACTAAACTAATCCCTTGCTTTAGCCTGTTGTATTAGTTGATCCCTGTATATGGTTGATTTGCTGTGTCTGAGTGTTTCTCAAAAGAAGAGAAAAAAAAAGAAACTCAAAGAGCATTTAGTTCATTTCGTCTGTGGAGTTTCTGTGTCTTAAATATTTTCATCTGCAGGGAGCAGGGAGGACGTTTGAGACTTAGAGTGTGACATTTTGGGAAATACTCTTATTTATACCAAGAGTTAAAAGGAGATTGATTCCACTCACGGCTGTCTGTTGAAATATGAAGTCACGCTACAGCGAGCAGCAGGCTAACTTAGCTTAGCATAAAGACTGGAAACAGCTGGTTGGCACCTGCTCCTCCAACCTGCTCCTCTAAAGCTCACTGATTACCATGTTATAACTTGTTTGTTTAATCCATACAATAATTAGTTTGTTGGGGAGGGAAACAGACTTTAACACGAGACCTGTTCATAATCCTCCTGCAAAACGACAAATTGTTTGTTTGTTGAGCAGATTTTTTTCCTTTCAGCGCTGGTGTCTTTTTCCAGTTGCTCCCAATGAGGAGTGGCGTATGCTGCCACCTAGAGGAAAGCACCACGCCCAGCATCTTTCTTTCAGAGTGCCGGATGCCGTCACAACAAAGACATTAAAGACCATATGTGGGAGCAGCGAACACTGGATGTTGCTGCGGAGTGTTGTGCTTTTATCACAGCACCGTTTTATGTTCGTTAACCGTGTAGTCAACCATCTGTTAATGTTGCATCGCGTTAGCTGCCTAGTTAATGTTAGTGTCAAGATATTGTTGTCATAGATACTAAACCCATGCACAGTGCCGGGATGAAGCGCCCCCAAGGCTGTGTCATCGCTTTTCTGCCAAAGAAAAACACTCAAGGCTCCAAACAAATTAAATATAACCTCTTAATTAGTGAGCCTTATAGCAAGTTCATACTGTACAATTTAACCCACTTTCCCATTCGCCGACAGCTTTTGAAGATCGCAGACATGAGCTCCAGATCAGAGGCATATCGGAGCACACAAAGATGCGATCTGAGAGATGCGTGACTGTGAGAACGACTGCGAATCAGCGCACAAACAGCTTGGATCGCTAGCTTCTCGCAGACGTAGTCTTTTCCTGTATCATGTTTTGACTAAATGTAGTTTGGTGAACAGACAGACGTGAGTTTTTCCCTACTCTGCCTCTGATGGGTTTACTCTGACATTCTTACCCCAAGCAGTCTCACTCCTTTTGCCTAAACTTAACCAATCCAACCAGTGAGGACGAGCACTAGCCAGTCAGAAGGAGAGTGGGCAGGTCATGCCTTTACCACCCTCGGAAATAAGATTGTCGTTGGGGATTCCTCCTGGTGTAATTGTTTGTAATGTGTGACCCCACTTTGCTGATCACTCGTGTAATTTGCAAACCAAAACAACTTAAAGACAGCCTGTAATAACAGTCGTGTCATGTGATCGGTGCAGCAGTCTGACGACCAACAGTCTTACACTGACAATAGAGGCGCCTCTTTGTATAGCACCAGCCCGTCTCCCTGTCCTCAGTCTTTATGCTAAGCTAAGTTAGCCTGCTGCTGGCGGTAGCTTCATATTTCATGCACAGACGTGAGACATGGTGTCAATCGAATCATCGAACTCTCAGCAAAGACAGTAAATAAGCACGTTTCCCAAAGTGTCAGACTTTCCCTTTAAAAGGTATCGCTGTGCATTTAGTTTGGACCATCAGTGTTATTTCACACCGTGCTGACCCGCCCAACAAAGATCTGGTGGTGTTAAAGGTTTCTGCACATTGTAGAAATAACTGTTAATGTTTTGAGGCTGAAGTGTAGTTACCTGGTGCCCTCGCCTGTGTAGGAGAAACTCATGCTTTAAGAGGTCCCAGTTTCTTCATGTTTGCTGTTCTGACATTTTGATGACTGGTGGAGAAGTGAAAGCAGAGCCACAGATGGATAGAGCTTATTTTACAGAAGGTTCCAGCTGATACAGAGAATATATTTTTTATGTTTTAGCCTTTAATGCAGTCGAGAGAATCAAAAAGAATTGTTTTTATTTTTTTCATCATGCTGCATTTTTCCTATCAGTATTGTATCGATTTTCAGACTGACAAAAAGAAGCAATTTCTTTGTGTTGTGTATGCATCTATGAGGAACGCTCTGACGTGAACGCATCGGTGGACTGACTTCACTCTGAAGATGACGTAGTGAGAGCCTGGTATCTCCTGTACATAGTTTGACCTTTGTATATATATATTTCTGGTTGTGATCACCTCTGCCTTTTCTCTTTTTCTTTTTTAATTTTCTTTTGCAGGCGTTGCTATCTGCACTGTGCTTGAATCTGACTTTAGACAGGATGTACAGCTTCGATCTTCAACGAAAATGAAATAATGATAAAATAAGAATGGTAAACAAACCTTTTTTGTGTCTGTCTTTATTGGCATTCATGTGTAAAATATCATTTTGGGATGTTTACTGGACTGTAGAGGTGGTCTCCAGTGGAAGACAAAGGATGCATTTTAATATTCGATTGTATACAACTGTGTGAAATATAAATATGAAGCAATTTATACACAACATCAACTCAGAAGAAAATATTTAGACTCTTAACCCTAAAGGTGCAAATGACTGACTCATATTGTAAAGGTCGAGCTGTCTGGTAGAAGATGTTTAGTCAACAGGAATGTGCTTCACTGTCTACTGATCATTATCGTCCTCGTTGCTCTGCACAGTGAAGCACCATAGCACCATGGGACTGAGGGCAGTACTTCATATTGTGTAGAGTGAAAAACATCTTCATAGTACAGTCAGGTAATGAAACGTGGTTTTAAAAACAGCCTCAGTGGCAGAAGTCGCATCATATCCAGCAGTTTCCTTACAAAATTACAGATTATTTTATATACAGTACCTGCTAAAGGTATTTTAACGACAAAATAATCAACACAAAATACTGAAAGTGCAGCAAACACGACCACTGTCTCCCGACACTGCACTCTGATGGAGGTTTTGAGGAGTGATTTCCATCCTGAAGACTTCAAGAGAAGTACCACTGTGGCTCAGACAGTTCAAAGGACACTTTGGTACTTTAAAAAAAAAAGTGTCATCCAGCTCAGGTCCAAACATGAAATGCAGTTCTCATCAGAGAGTCTCTGATTCCATGAGGATTGTCCAGCTGCCTGCTACAACATCCTGTCACAAGTGTTCACTCAGTTGAGTCTCTCCAGTAAAACGTAGCTGATCTGTCCCAGTTACACTTCGAGTCTTCCAGTTTACATGTCAGTGCTATAACGAGTTGTTGTGCTGCGAGTCTCTGCTGCTGCTGTGGCTGAGTTGCGGAGGTCCACCTGAGGAAACATACACAAACAGCTGTGAATCCAGCTCAGCACAACACGCACATGTTCATATTTGATCCGAATAAAGACGACACCAAACAGAAAGTGCTGTCTCTGCAGGAACAGAGCCCTGTCAGCACTTTAACTAGTTATTTCATCTTATTTCACGAAGTCAGCTGAAATGTCACTTGTGCTCTGACTCGAGAGTCAGCAGAGCTCGTCACCTGATGTCCACCTGGAGCTGATGATGAAGAGAACTGGTAAGACAGCAGTAACGTGTGTGTGACAGTCACAGTGGTTGGTCTTTACCTTCTTGACAAGAGAGCCCGATCCAGCTGTGCAGGCAGGTACAGTGGCCATTACGTCGGTCGCACTGTGACCCATTGTCACACTCGCAGGTCTCTGCACAGTCTGGGCCGTAACGATTGGCTCTGCAGTCTGAAAACACAAATACACAGAAGACTGACTCCGCTGACATGACTAATGAGAGGCACACTGAAAACTGCACACACTGACATTTTTTAAGAACATTCTCTGACTTACTGTAAAATACATTTTCAACTTTAAACACACAAATAACATATGAAACTGACATTTTATATGAAAGTACACCATTAATTTTTATGACATACTGAGACTTTTAACAAATGCTATACTATTAAATGTTTTATAACATGCTATACCATGATTTTTTTATGATATCCTACACTAACATTTTTTAACATAATATACTGTGACATTTTTGACATACTATACTATGAGTTTTTTTATGCTTTGATATGCTATGCCATTTTTTAACATATTATACTATGTTCTTTTTTTTGTTGCCATATTATACTATGACTTTTTTTTTTTTACCATACTATACTATGACCTTTTATGACATTTTTTTTACATACTATACTATGACATTTTTTTTGACATACTATACTATGACTTTTTTTTTTGACATACTATACTATGACATTTTTTTGCCATACTATACTATGACATTTTTTGCCATACTATACTATGACATTTTTTTTGCCATACTATACTATGATATTTTTTTGACATACTATACTATGATATTTTTTTTGCCATACTATACTATGACTTTTTTTTTTGACATACTATACTATGACATTTTTTTGACATACTACTATGATATTTTTTTTGCCATACTATACTATGACTTTTTTTTTTGCCATACTATACTATGACATTTTTTTGACATACTATACTATGATATTTTTTTTGCCATACTATACTATGACTTTTTTTTTTGACATACTATACTATGACATTTTTGACATACTATACTATGATATTTTTTTTGCCATACTATACTATGACTTTTTTTTTTGCCATACTATACTATGACATTTTTTTGCCATACTATACTATGACATTTTTTGCCATACTATACTATGACATTTTTGACATACTATACTATGACATTTTTTGACATACTATACTATGACATTTTTGACATACTATACTATGACATTTTTGACATACTATACTATGACATTTTTTTTGCCATATTATACTATGACATTTTTTGCCATACTATACTATGACTTTTTTTTTTGACATACTATACTATGACATTTTTTGACATACTATACTATGATATTTTTTTTGCCATACTATACTATGACTTTTTTTTTTGCCATACTATACTATGACATTTTTTTGACATACTATACTATGATATTTTTTTTGCCATACTATACTATGACTTTTTTTTTTGACATACTATACTATGACATTTTTTTGACATACTATACTATGATATTTTTTTTTGCCATACTATACTATGACTTTTTTTTTGCCATACTATACTATGACATTTTTTTGCCATACTATACTATGACATTTTTTGCCATACTATACTATGACATTTTTGACATACTATACTATGACATTTTTTGACATACTATACTATGACATTTTTGACATACTATACTATGACATTTTTGACATACTATACTACAGGGCTATTCAATTACAAATTCAGTTGGGCCAGATTTTAAAACCAAGAAATTTAGCTGGGCCAGACTTTTTCAGTGGCCGGTAAGCAGCAGTTAATGACAAATTTTAAACCAACACAAATTAATGTCATGAAAATAAAAAATGTTTATTCACTGCTTCCCTTTTAAATTTGGTCACATCTGACACAAGCATATCAAAAAGTGTCTAAAAAACAAAAGAGCTGTAATTCAACAGAACCCGAGGTAGCAGCAGTACATTTTTTTTTCCACTTTTCAACGTAAACTTTACGTTTTCACAACAACACGCTGCATTCTGGGTTGAGTGTTGCTAGGCTACGGCAGAGTGTTGCATTCACGGTCTGAACTACTGTAGGAATTTCTGTAGAAATATCTGTAGGCTCGCTGAGCACATTTTTCCCGGTTTTTCTCGGCTTTTCTCGGCTTTCCTCGGCTTTTCTGGTTGGGCCACTGGCTGGGCCACTCAAGGATTGCTTCTGGGCCGCATGTGGCCCGCGGGCCGCCATTTGAATAGCCCTGCTATACTATGACATTTTTTTTGCCATATTATACTATGACATTTTTTGCCATACTATACTATAACATTTTTTTTGCCATACTATACTATGACTTTTTTTTTTGCCATACTATACTATGACATTTTTTTGCCATACTATACTATGACTTTTTTTTTTTGCCATACTATACTATGACATTTTTTTGCCATACTATACTATGACATTTTTTGCCATACTATACTATGACATTTTTGACATACTATACTATGACATTTTTTTTGCCATATTATACTATGACATTTTTTGCCATACTATACTATAACATTTTTTTGCTATACAATACTATGACATTTTTTTTGCTATACTATACTATGACATTTTTTTTGCCATACTATACTATGACATTTTTTTTGCCATACTATACTATGACTTTTTTTTTGCCATACTATACTATGACATTTTTTTTGCCATACTATACTATGACATTTTTTGCCATACTATACTATGACATTTTTGACATACTATACTATGACATTTTTTTTGCCATATTATACTATGACATTTTTTGCCATACTATACTATAACATTTTTTTGCTATACAATACTATGACATTTTTTTTGCTATACCATACTATGACATTTTCTACATACTATACTCTGGCTTTTTTCTTTTTTTTTTAACCATACTATACTATGACCTTTTTTTGCTATACTATACTATGACCTTTTTTTGCCATACTATACTATGACTTTTTTTTTTTGCCATACTATACTATGACATTTTTTTGCTATACAATACTATGACATTTTTTTTGCTATACTATACTATGACATTTTCTACATACTATACTCTGGCTTTTTTTTTTTTTTTTAACCATACTATACTATGACCTTTTTTTGCTATACTATACTATGACCTTTTTTTGCCATACTATACTATGGCTTTTTTTTTTTTGCCATACTATACTATGACATTTTTTTTGCCATACTATACTATGACATTTTTGACATACTATACTATGACCTTTTTTTGCTATACTATACTATGACCTTTTTTGACATACTATACTATGACCTTTTTTTGCTATACTATACTATGACCTTTTTTGCCATACTATACTATGACATTTTTCTTACAATACTATACTATAACATTTTTTTGCCATACTATACTATGACATTTTCTACATATTATACTCTGGCATTTTTTATTTTTTTTTGCCATACTATTCTACGACATTTTCTGCCATACTATACTATGACATTTTTTTTGCCATACTATACTATGACATTTTCTACATACTATACTCTGGCTTTTTTTTTTTTTACCATACTATACTATGACATTTTTTTTTTTGCCATACTAAACTATGACATTTTCTACATATTATACTGATATTTTTTTTTACCACACTATACTATGACATTTTTCGACATACTATATTATAACATTTTTTTTGCCATACTATGCTATGACATTTTTTGCCAGACTATACTATGACATTTTCTACATACTATACTCTGGCTTTTTTTTTTTTTTTTTTTTTTTTTGACCATACTATACTATGACATTTTTTGCCATACTATACTCTGGCTTTTTTTTTTTTTTACCATATTATACTGTAACTTTTTTTTTTTTTTTGCCATACTATACTATGACATTTTTTGCCATACTATACTATGACATTTTAAATGTCTTACTACTGTGCCTTTTTTTTGCCATACTGTAGTATGACATTTTTGACATATTAGTATGACATTTTGTATGTCATATCATACTTTGACTTATCACAATAATTCTTATGACATATTATACTATGACTGTTTTGTGCATGTCATATAAAGTCAAAGTATAGTCAGGTTTATGTCTGAGGTTGTTTCTGGCATCCTACATTGTCCATTGATTAGTCATGAGAGTTACAGATACTAAATTTAATCTTTTTATAAAAGTTTTTCAATTTTCAAGCCAACTTTTCTTTCAGCAAATAAAATCTTTCATCATCCCCCATGAATAGGTAAAAAGGTTGATGCCCATTTTACCTTCTTTTACAAAAAAACCCACTCCTTTAAGATCAGATATAATCCACCAGACTTTACAAAAATGGCTTCAAATTTAATTGCTTGTTCAACTCCCTCAGGCATTGAGTGCCCAATTTAGAGAGAGAAAATGCCTCTCAACAAGCAACTTGTAAATCTCTCCCTCCGATAAATAAATCATGGCTTACAGGAGAGGAGTTGAGCCACATATTTTAATTTTGATGGACTCACTGGCCAGCACCTTGCTGCATGTGTGTTTTCAAAGTCAGAAAAAAAGGATTACCGATATCACATCTGAGTCCACTCTTCCCTGAGGGGCAGAGGCATCTTCCTGACACGGGATCACACACAGCGTCGTCCTCACAGTCACACAGTTTGGCACAGCCAAGACCGTAGGTACCCTGTTCACACACTGAGAAAACAAAAAGAGGATACGTTAAGAGTTGACAGTAATCCTGTTATGACATTGGGGTAGTCTGCAGTGATTTAACTGACCTCTGTGACAGCGAGCTCCACGGTATCCTGGTGGACAGATACAGTGGCCCGACGCTGGGTGACAGGAGGCTCCGTTCATACAGTCACACTGCAGCTGGCACAGCGGGCCGTGAAGACCAGGAGGACAGGCTGAGGACGAAGGATTCATGTTAGCAGATTTAAAGCTGACCTTTATGGCTTAAAATGTCCTCACTGTATTAAGAAATTAACATAAACCCCAGAGTTTCACTTTGAGACCTCAAGAGTGGCTGCTGAACAGCGTTTTAATTATGGTAATAGAAAAACTTGTGCGGGGTAAAACCCATACCTCCCACATCTACAGACTGTTAACAGCTGACATGGCAGATAATACCCTCCATGTGAAAAAGAATTTGGAAGTCTATTTGAGTACGAGCCGGACATGTATTATCAGTCATCTATGAACAAAAATTGGTTAGAAGAGGACTTCTAGGACTCCACTGACAGTTTCAATGTGTGATAAAGGTTCAGTTTCATCTTTATGTTGGAGGAAATGTGGGATAACAGGAGATTATTTAAATATTAGGAATGCAGCAATATACTTGTTTCAAGGTATACCATGATATAAAAGTTGATGGTTATCATACAGTGTATGTAGCGATATTAAAATAAAAATGTAGCTGAACAGAGAATCTCCTCTTTGTTTTAGTTATTTTCAAAGGGGAGACTCTACACATACTTCATTAACAAAATGGCTTCAAGTTTCAAATACAATAATAAAATATTGGTTCAACCAAAAATAACCTGTCTATTTTTATTCCTTTAAAGATCATTCTAACTGATAATAATATATATTCTGTAATAAAATGATAACGTAAAACTGCAATATTTTCTGACATGGTTATTGTACTATGAAAATCTCAAACTGTTGCAAACCTGAACAGTATGAAGGGAGTTTGGCAAATTATAAAAGAGGGTGTCATCCTGATGTTGTTTTTACTTGGAGACCTATCCCAAAATGTAACACGCAAAGATCAAATATATATAGCAAAATGATAACTGTAAATTAAAGGCGAGCACTTTAGTTGATGGAGATTCAATAGATGTAGTGACTGAGACAAGTCTACACAATGGAATATGACAGCAAAACTGCAAATAAAGATGGAAACTTTTCTGCACAGATGGACTTCAGTTATGCTGTACCTCACTGTATAATAGCAGACAGGTGTACTTGATCGAGACAGAGAAAACAAAGACAGAAAAAAAGCCTCTGTCAAGGACTGTTTAACAGTGATTTATGTTACTGACACTGAACTTTAAATAGAGCTGACCAAAAAAAAGAAAAGAGTGAGAGCTTTGTTAGAAGATGTGTCAGTTTTGAGCATTTATTTGAGTATTTCTTTTTTATGTTACTTACAGTAATAATTCTTTTTCACTATAGTTTAGATGGTACTGGCACTTGTCTAAAAAATTAAAAAAAGATACCCAACCCTATAAAAGTCAGCCTATAATATAGTATACTATTATTTTGGATCAAAATAAACTATAATGCCTATTTTTATCAACAGTGGAGCCCCATGGCAACGAGGGATACACTACATCATGTTATCAGAATCAGTAAATTGCTGTTTTGGTCTTTAATGGGATTTATCGACCCTTTGAGACACTTCTGCCTTTCTTCGTATGTGCGTGTGTATCTGTTCAGTTCTCACCGTGTTCACACAGATGTCCGTAGTAGCCTGGACCGCACTGACACGTCCCTGTCACTCTGTCACAAGTCCCATTATTTTGACAGTTGCATTTCAGCTGACAGTTTGCACCAAATCTGCCCGCAGGACATTCTGGGAGACAGATGGATGAAACAAGAAAACAAGACTCAACCTCACGGCTTCATACCAGTCTGTACGTTAGGTTTAACATGCTACAGAAGCAGTTTTAAAAAATCAGCTCCACTGCATTAAGAAACAAGATGCATGAAAGTGTTGTCACCTTTGTCGCAGTGTGAACCAGTCCAGCCCAGACCACAGGTACAGTTACCGGACACAGAGTCACACACTCCACTATTACTGCAGTTACAGCGTTGGACACAGTCTGTCCCAAACCAGCCTGGAGGACAGCCTGAGGTGGGAAACACACTCTCCAATTAAACCACACAGAACACTCTACTTTATTATCAAAATGCAACAAAATACAAAATGACAAAAAGTTGGTTTTCGTCTTTAAAATAAAAAAGGTGTTGTCTGTAAAAGTCCACCTGCAGATATCAGGGTTTGTTTCCCTTCTGAAGGAGCCATATGCTGCCTTTCAATTTATGTACAGTAATAAAACAACTTATACAGACACAGCCATATATAATCCTTTACAGTGAGCAGAGAGTCTCGATGCACAGAGGAGTCTAGACTTCCAAACAATCAGAGGGTCTCTTCTGAGATCTGACGTTGCTGACACACTCAGAGAGGTCAACAGGTCACAGATAAAACAGAAATGGCTGTTGAGTAGTTATGGCACATCTGATAACAGCATGTCGAGGCTCATCATCTATTCTGAAACAGTGACGTTTGAAGCTCTCTCTTCGAAACAACAAAAAACACATTCCTGCTGATGTTAGAAGTGATCTCTAAAGTTCACTGAGTCAGACACATTTCACACTTTGTGGTGAAGCTGAAAAGAGTTATTAGCTTCTGTTACTGTTACATACACACTAATCACATCTGCCCATGAGGCCTGCTCTAACTCTTAACTGTAGTGACAGAAAAATTACACGACAAACACGTAAGGATAAAAATCAGACATAAATCGCCCTGATCTGACTCGGCCCTGTTTCGATTTTATTTATAAAGCCCTATATCACAAATCACTTTTTGCCTAAGAGGGCTTCATGGCATACGACTTCTGTCTGTCCTGACCATTTAACGGGGGAAAAAAATGGTAGAAAGGAAGAGAAACTGCGGAGGGATCCCTCTTCCAGGATAGGGCGGAGGAAAGAGATGTACCTCAGGAATAACTGCAATAAATTACAATAAAATTACGATAAAAATAAAAATAAAAAAGTTGTTAGAAAAATGTACAAGAAAAAAACATTACATACTGAATAACAGTATTTCTGGGACTGAAACTACATCTGTCCACTCCAGTTGCCATTTTGTGCCAAAGGGTATCTGTGTCTGTCCACTGCAGTGGACACCATGCATCAGTTATATAAAAGTGATTCATTAGAACTCAAGAAAGGTCAGAAAAAATGTTGTAATTATTTAATGCTCTTATGTGTGAATACTATTGGCTCTTAATACAAGGTTTAAAAACATAAATCACGTTTGTTATACAGCTGATGCACGGTGTCCACTGCAGTGGACAGAAACATCAAAATAACATGTACAAGAAAAAACATCATGGGCATGTGTTTTTTACTTATTTAGAGCTGACAACAAACATTAAAAATACTGCTTTGTGTTTCAGTAATCAATTCATGAAAGGGTTTAACTTTGAGAAATCAGCAGAAAGATGATCACACAACAGGAATCCACCTGATGATACGCTCTCTGGGAGGTAAAAGCTTTCTGCCCAACACTGTAATGGTGGGACTGGTGGCTGCCGGTTGTTGTAAATGGCACATCATAACGGATCAGCAGCAGCCCGACCGCACCCTGACCGCCTTATGATGCTCTGCAGAGACTTCTGAGACGCTGTACGACATGCAGATTGCTCTGCAGGTAGGAATGCTGGTTGCTAAGTAACCTATTCTCCTCACCTGAAAGTCTACCACTCCACCCTGCTGTGAGCGCGGGCTCAAGGACATGTTGTCTATTATACAAATGAAAAGAACACGACTGCACAAACCCAACACGCTGAATAAATGTGAGAGAATTTGGGAACTGTTCTTGGCACAGTGTCGTATTACCCTGCATCCAAAGAAACTCTAACCAACCTCACTACATAACTGGATTTATGTATTCATGTTAGTTTGTGTTGCTCCTGAGACGGTACTATTACGACAACATTTCTGAAAGATGATGGAATCTTGTAAACTGTCTGGCAGCCTTTTTATTTTGTGGGTTTTTTGTGTGTGTTTCACTTAGTTTTGTATTGTCTTTGCATTGGTTTGTTTATCCTTAATATATATTTATTTCATGTAAAACTAAAAACTCTATATAGAAAGTGTTTAAACAGTTCTGAGAGCTCACCGTGTCCACAGTCCTCTCCTCTGCGTCCAGGGATGCACTCACAGCGACCAGTGACCGGGTCGTTCTGGGCCCCGTCTCCACACAGCGCCACCCGAGCACAGTCGACTCCGTAGCGCCCGGCTGGACACGCTGTTTCCACCAAGACACACACCAGACACTTGTCATCCCATACTGCCATTTATCACTAATGTATTCACTGTCACCAGAACAGTTTCAGATGCACTCACTGATGTTGCAGCGTGCTCCTATAAATCCTGCGGGACATTTGCAGGCACCGGTGGAAGAAACGCACCTCCCTTTGTTTTCACACTGGCACTCGCTTTCACAGTCTGCGCCATAGCGACCCTCTGCACAAACTGTAAACAACAAAACAGCAGAGAGTTATTACTGCTGAGAGGCTTCGGTGTAATGTGACAGTCTAAGAGGTATAAATGTGCTGTTTGACGTACTTTGGTCACATTTGGAGCCGTGGAAACCTGGAGCGCAGTAACATGATCCAGACACCGGGTGGCAGAGCTGGTTTGTCTCAGAGCACTGGCAGACCTGGTTACAGTTCTGTCCAAATGTTCCTGGAAGACAAGCTGATAGAGGGAGAGAGATTCACATGCACAGTTTTCTCGCTGATGCATCAAAGATGTTTCATTTAATGTGTTCATTCATTCAGAGAGTCTTCGTTTCCCAAACAGACGGCAGATGTTGGTCCTGCAGTACTCACTCTGCTCACAGCCGTTTCCTGTGAACCCGGGAGGACAGCCGCAGTCTCCGGAGACATGGTGGCAGGACGTTCCTTGAGCACAGTTGCAGCGCTGCATGCAGCCTTTTCCATACATCCCTGGCAAACAGGCTGAGAGCAGACAAAGTAGAGATGATATAAGACATTCATAGCTTTAACTTGGAAGGAAATCGAATTCTGCACATTTCCCTTTATCTTTAATGATACTTGTAGATTCTGATCTTACTGTAATTTTAACTTAAAAAAAAGTTATATATTTAGTTTTTCTTTGTAGCTTTCAAGTCTACTTTATTTATTATGATTTTGCTATAGAGGGTTTTACAATCTGATCAAAGCCTCAACAGGATGAGTCTCATGTAGCCAGATGTATCTTCACAGTGCTGCGCCAGTGCCAGAGAAAGGTCTGGAAGGAAATATAATCATTTTGCTATAGCGGAAAAATTCTTTCTTTCTTTAAAGCAATCACAGTCGTCTTGGGCGACGGTAAGTCAAGGGTGCAGCAACTGTGTCCTATCAAAATTGTGTCTGGGGGACTTGTTTTGGTGGAACATTTGCATGAGGGGAGGTGGTGTATGCTGACTGTATGATTCAACTTTTACTGATAAAAAAAGACAAACATAATTTGATAATAGTGACCAAGAGGTGGAGCCTGACTTTACATCAGCTCTGGAGTAACTCACTGGGCTCATTAAAACTACAAACCATTTGCAAGCTGTGAAAGAACAAAAAGATTAAAAAAAACAAACAAACTAGAAACTTCAGGTCAACTACAGGAAAAAGGGAAGCCACTGAGCTTCACAGGCACACTAGCATTGAGCCAAGGATGTACAGATAAATTTCCTTTATTAGTTTAGTTTTAAGTTACTGCCGTGTGTTGCATCATTGCGTTGTACTGATGCTCTGCTGTTGCTTGTTGCTTTGCATGGCTTTTGTTCTGTCTCGGCAATTTCTGTTTGCTGTAGTTAATGCTGTCTTTGTGTCTTTATGCTGTGAATGTGATCCTTTTATTGGTCTCAAAACATCTTGCCAAAGGACTGCACTTGAAAATTAGCCAGCTGGCGAACACTGGCACACTTACAGAAATGTTGATTAATGTGTGTTGTGTCCTTACAAATATAATAAATGGAATGAAATAAAATGAAATATGAAGTTACAAAAGAAGAACACTGGCCCACATTGGGTTTTTCCTCAGGGTGTGACTGGAAAAAGGAGTGAAAGTTGTGACTCCTAATATGGACAACTAGTTGCCAGGAGGCTAAATAACAACAGAAAATAATATAGTAAACAGACCACAAAGACGCTATGAGGGAGAGAGTTAGTATTCAGTGTTCATTATAACCACAAATTTAAACGTACAAATTAAAATGACCTTTATGTCTGTGTGTGGCTGTTACAGAACATTATGATGACAATATCACAGAAGCTCGTGTGAAGTGAAACGGAATGGTACATTGGTGACATCAATGTCACTGACGCATGTCCCTGCCAGGGTCCAAAGATGTGACAAATCAACTATGACTGGTTGTGTCAGAAAACAGATCAACATCGGGCACAAAGTGGATTTTGAAAATGGTAACACGCACATAGCGAGAGGAGGGAGAAAGCCGGCCTACAGCAACAGTCTACACCTGATGAGTCAGATAAAGAAAAAGAAAAACTTTTGGGGGATAAAAGAGCAGCAGAGAAGAGATCGCTCCTTCCAGACAGACATGCAGTAAGTGTGTCATATACACAGACGTAGAATTACAATTTGGAGAAGCTGAATGATAGTATCAAGTAAATGAGTGCAGAACATATGAGGAAACAAGTTTTATCCGATATGTAAAAGTTTTTGGGATCCTGAATGTGGATGTTTGACAATGTAACAGGTTCATCACTAAACCAACTGGACAAACTCCGTCCACCAGAGGCTGCAAGAGAGCACCACAGTCTCCTTAACTGCAGGTTTGTACCTTTGTCACATAGTTTTCCTCTCCACCCTGGTGGACACTGACACTCTCCAGTGACGTGGTGACATGACGCTCCGTGCACACACTGACATCTCTCCTCACAGCTGGCACCAAACAGGCCTGGTTCACACGCTGAGCAGAGAGGGTATAAATCAGAGGTTAGAATCAACAAAAATAAACAGACAGTTACCGCAGTGCAGCAGCTCCCATGAGGTCAAAGTTTCTGTTGGTTCATTAGTTTTGCTTCAGTTGTGCAGAAGAGACTCACCTTTCTCACAGCGCTCTCCGATCCAGCCAGCGCTGCAGCTGCACCGTCCAGTCTGTCTGTCACACTGGCCGCTGTTCTCACATTCACACTGCTGCTGGCAGTCTGCTCCGAACCGGCCCGCCACACACTCTGTGTAAACATACAGCAGCGTCCACGAGCAGGAGAGATGAGACAAAAGAAAGAAAACAGAGACATCATGATGTGAACAACATACGACAAGGAAAACTGCGCTGTCATTTTTCTGCTGAGGGCTGCAACATGTATTTTTTTTCCATTAATTCACAGTTGGACTCAGTGTGCAGCTGGCAGTCAGAGGTAGTAGCCACAGAGTTTAGAGGGTAAAGACATGCCAGTGACAGGATTAGAGGTTTCCTGCGCATGAGGAGGGGGCTGGGCCTGGCACAGCTCGACAGGGGAAGGTTGTAACAGGCACAGAGGGAGGATAGTGTGATGTGGAGCTCTGAGGGAGAATGAGATGGAATGTCATTGCCGGGTCGGCAGAGTCTTTTACAGAGTAGACTCGTCTGTGGTGCAGAAACAAACTCTGCCAGCAAATAACCAGACTGTAGGCAAAAACAAATGAGCTAAGGCAGCAGATTGAATTCAGGCTGAATGTATTTCCTGAGCGCAGTAAAACAACTACAGGCCACTGTTTTAAATGTTTACTTCACGGTTCAGGTGATGTTATTCTTCTGCATTGTCCAGAATAACTGACATCATCACGGCTTTGCAAGACGAGGCTGAATTCAGCCAGAGTTGAGCCAAATAACCTCAAGTGTATATCAAGATAAATCATCAGATTCACCTCCATGACGATAAATGTTTATACATCAGTTTTTGTTTTCTCATTTTGGCTCAGTTCAGATGTTTGTCCTGTTTAATTCCAGTGTGATGAGTTAAAGATGCCGCCAGGGTTTCCCACACATTCATTTATCTGTGGCGGCCAGCCACATATTGATATTCTATTTTTGGAGCTAAGCGCTCTGCTCTCTCTCTCACACAAACAACACTGCATTCGTAAATAGTCACTCTGAGCACCAGAGTACAAACTGGACCGCTCGTAAATTTGAAGCGCTGTTGGAATTCACTCTCAGCACAGCAGAGCAGAGCCTTCTCTGGGCTCTCTGTATGATGACATGAAGCAGCAGAGCGCCAAGTGTAGTTAATGTGCTTAAAGATATACTGTGCAGGATTTTCCTTAAAACAATGTATAGACTCATACAAAAGTAATCCCTCTGAATCATCACTGATGACCCACTACAGGTGTGTGGCAGGATATTTTTCTGCAGGGACCCTCTTCTTCACCTCTATCATCTTATTTTCTTCGCTCAGGTTGTTTATGGGCATGTACACCCACACCGCTCAGGTGGGGTTAGGGCTTAATAAAAAAGTAGCGACCAGATGCCAGACCAAACAGCACACATCCAAGAGACACAGCGCAATGAATGGTTGGCTTTTACTTTTACTTTCACTGGCGAGTGAGTTTACAAACAGTAACTGAGAGTCCTGCATCGTATACCTTTAACTTTGTGATAATTCAAATAGAAACAGAACCCAAAACTGGTAAAAACAAGTTTGACAAGGCAAAAAAACTCCAGCAGTTAGACAGTCATATAAGTTAATAACAAACTCCAATGTTAGTCAAACTTATTTGGAAGGAAAAATGGTGTTCAGACTGACTTTCCTGTGTTGCACAAAGTTTTCCTGTGCAATGACATTTCAGGTGTGCTCACTTTTTGTTTGACAGTTAAACAGTAACTGTGATAAATCTGTCGGCCTGTCTGCAACCTGTTTGATCATCTCCTGTTCCCTGCCCGTTGATCTTTGCCGTAGCAAATCTGAAATCTCCCAGCTCTGAGTATGTTTTTATAAACTACAGCCAAAAGTCCAAAAATAAACCCCAAGTTGTAATAAATGAGAGTTTTCCTTAAAGTGATCCATCTGAAGGTGGTTTCGTGGTCACACATGCGGAGACTCTTACTCACAGCATCTCTGAGTCTTACCCAGTTCACAGGCTGTGCCCATCCATCCACTGGCACATGTGCATTTTCCATTGGTCTTGTTACAGGTGGCTCCATTTTGACACAAGCAGCGCTGCCGACAGTCTGCTCCGTAAAACCCTGCAGGGCATTCTGGGAGAAAAAACGCAGAGACAAAACCATCATGTGACCCTCTTATTTACCTGTCACACAGACAACAACATTGCCCTGTAATGTCTTCACTTACCTTCTGTGCAGTTGGGTCCAGTCCAGCCGGGCGTGCACACACACTGCCCACTGGCCGGGTGGCAGATGCCATCGTTACGGCAGCTACAGGTTTGGTTACATCCTTCCCCATAGAAACCGGATGGGCACGCTGCCAGGAGAGGGACAAACAATATCGTTACCTCCTGATGAACTTTGCTGATCAAAAGTGGAAATTCCAGTGTCTGGTAATTGATACAGGTCAAAGCATGGGGAACATCAAGCCGGTGCTTTCTCATGTGTGACTGGGCTGGGCTTTCCCAAATAACTCTGAAACCAAGCGTGTTTTTGTTCCGCTGTGAGTCAGTGTTACAAAGATGTTCTCGGTGCTTCAATGCCTCTGCACCAACGTCCTAACAACCTTCATCTGAAGTGACACCAGCACCTGTAAACTTTATGACTTTCTACACTGCACCTATCACTCACTCAGGTTGCAGAACGGCCCGATCCAGCCAGCAGGACAGGAACACACTCCGCTGACGTGGTCACAGCTTCCGCCATTAAGACACACACATTTCTCCTGGCAGTCCAGGCCATAGAAACCCTGAGGACACGCTGAAACACACAGGTGTAAAGACTGCCTGTTAACAGCATGTATAAATATTCAGTAGGTGAATTTTCCTTTGTGACGTGAAGGTGTTTCTCTTACGCTTTTCACAGAAGGTTCCGGTCCATCCCACCTGACAGGTACAAGCTCCACTCACATGGTCGCACAACGCCTTGTTGTCACACTGACAGCGATGGCGACAACCAAGACCAAACATACCTGATGGGCACTCTGAGGAAACATCACACACACACAACTTAAAATTACTCAGACGTAGCTTCAAATAACTCTGAACATGTCATGTCCACTGTCATGTTTTATAAAGGCTGGTTGAAAATGAGATTCTTCGATACAATATAAAAACTTAACAGAGGTAAATGAAAGCCACTGTGTGGATTTGAAATAGTCACTTTGGCACCATCTAGTGGTAGCACCAATAATGACACTGTGCAGAGTGATTGCAGCACAAACTGCTCATGAATGAATGAATGAATGAATGAATAGGTTGAAAGCAAGTCGAGCTCCATCAGTTGGTCCCAGGATTGTTTCTTTTTTCTACAAACTAAAAGAACCAAAAAAATCTTTAGCTCGGATTTACATAAGCCACACAATAACACAAACAAACTAACTGACTGATGCAGCTGCAGACCAGCAGCTCCTGTGTTCAGTGAGGTAAAGTTACTGCTTTTGTCAATAAGGTCTGGCTTTGAAGAGAGCACAGATGAATTTCCTTTCAGTTCAGTTGTCAGAGGGCTGTCTGTTTGGGAAGTATTGAGCATACGACTGGATAAATGAGACTTGGATTATACTGCATGAGTTGTGTGAGAGATGGTACGCAGATGTTTTGATATCGTTTTGTGTGACTTCAATTCATCATGAATTTTCTCCGGGTTTGCGTTCTTTGCTCACCGTGGAGGCACGCAAGAAAAACAAAGCCTTCTTCATAAATTCAAAGCAACAGGCAGTGAGTAACTGATGGTGAAGTGTTCCTTTAACTTGAAATCATGACAGATTGAACTCTGTGGTCTTTAAATACATCATCACATACTCTGATGGCAGTGTGTTCCAGTGTATCCAGCCTCACAGTTGCACTGGCCCGTCACAGCGTCACAGCTGCCGTCTCCGTTCCTACAGTCACATGTTTCTGCACAGTCTGCCCCCCAGTGCCCCGCGTCACAGGCTGCAAGAGAAACATCACATCTGAGTGTCAGACATAACATCAGATATATGAGATCAGTGTCTTAATCTAATTGTGTCTGTTTAGTGGCTGATGTCAGGTTAGGTCTGCAGTGATACATGCTCTCCAGCACTGTTACCTTTCCTGCAGTTGTGTCCAGTCCAGCCAGGAGCGCAGGTACACCGCCCACTCACCGGATCACAGCGGGCATTGTTCTCACACACACACTTCATTTGGCATCCCTGACCGAAACGTCCGCTCGGGCACGCTGCACAAGGAAGAAAAAAAAAAAAATCTAAACCATCACGCCTAATCTACCAGAACCGACTTCAGCGGACTGCAAGCAAGCACAGCAAGTTCCCATGACGGCTGTGGTTCTGTGATTCAGCCGTCAAATGAGGCTGTGAGAGCCAGTGCTTGTTTGAAATGGAATTATATTCGCTCTTCCCAGTGAAATTATGTCTGAGGTGGTTTTCAGGCAGCTGAAGGATTTTAGCTAATGACCCCGGAGAAAGACTGCTCCTCTGTCTTCTGACATGATGCTCTATTTCTTGTCCAAACTGCACCACTGCGTGATTTCCATATTCCACTGTGCTGCCGCCCTCCTCAGCTGCTTGACTGTTTAATGCATGTTGCTATGGAAACCAAAAATGCACACTGCTGGTACTCACAGTTCTGGCATAGCCTGCCCATGAACCCTGGAGGGCAGTTACATGACCCGTTGTGTTTGTCACACACGCCTCCGTTCTCACACAGTGGGCAGGTTTCAGCGCAGCCTGGACCCCAGAAACCCTCCGGACACACTGTGCGGAGAGATTCACATTTTTATCAGTTAGGTTTACATCTGTGCAGTTATTTACATGTAACTGTTAAAAACAATCTGCCAGCACTCACAGTTCTCACAGTGCCTTCCTGACGTCCCCGCTGGACACTTGCAATGTCCCGTCACTTTGTCACACGGGGCGCCGGTGCAGTTACAAGGATGTACGCAGCCTATTCCAAACCTTCCCTCTGGACAGTCTGACCCAGGACACACAGGAGAGACTAGGCTCAACATGGGAACACAAAAACTGAAGACAAATGAGCTTTTAAATGGAAATAGACAACTTTTTTGCTTTAAGTTATCAGAATAATGCAGAATAATAACACCACTTATATTTAGATTGGCTCCCTGTAAGCCTTGCTTTCACTTTTCAGTTCTGTCTGCCATCGGGTTTGATCTCAGGGGGAAATTAGGACTCCATTTATGGCACAAAGGAAGTGTTTAAACCATTGCACAACTAAAACAGGAGAAGGACAGCGCTTTTGTTTTCCCTGGAAGCTATCGGTAGCTTTCCCCATTTACAGAAGAGCTTCAATTAATTTTTTTTTGCAGTTACTCCCCCCAGTAGTAGAAATGTTGGCCTGTGAAACAACAGAAGTAATGCTGCATTCAAGTGCTCCTCAGATGGTTCCATTTCATGAGTTGGCGAAGTCATCCTTCGCACTTTGTTGTGTTCATGAGCTTTAAGTTGGAATGTGCAAACAACATGGAAGCTACAATTAAGATAAGTTGTATTTCATTGCTCAGAGCAACAGTTTGAAGCTTTTTATTACAAAGAGATTTTGTGCCAGACTTGTTGCTGCACCTGCACGTCCCCTAAAACTATGATCACTTGATGTCAGTAACAGAGTTCAGGTCTCCTTTTCTTTTTAAAATACACATGGATGACTTGTTCCAACCGTTGAATGCATATAACACACGGTGTATGGTTGGCAATATTTTAATAAATCATCTTATGTATGCAGATGATTTGGTGGTTTTCTGCCCAATAAGAGCAACATTGTGATTGTTACAAGTAAAGAAGACAGAAAATTAGTATTTCCTGAATTCTTTTTATCTGGTGTTGCTCTTAGAGTGTGTAATGACATTAAATATCTAGGCCACTATATTGTCAATGATTCATATGAAGCTCAGCATGAGTTCAATCAGGAAGACCTTTCTCGTGCTCCCCCTTTCACATTTTTCTCCATCCCACTCTCACTACTCCCTCCAATCAGCTGTCTATGGGTGCTCACTCCTCTAGTTATCCAATCACACTTTGCCACAATGTCTCAGCCAATCACTGTAAAGTTTTAAATCTGCTCTCTCTTCTGATGTCAGCCATCATTTTAGGCAGAATCTTCACACCCTCCTCCGCGGTCACCTCCAGCCATCGTATCCAGAGTCCAGGACAAGCTCTCAAAGACTCATCCCTCTACTAATCCAGATAATCGGCACTTCTCCATCTTCCTGTCATCTCATTTTCACCACCTCTACCACCGCCAGCATCTAGACCCTGGGGGGGGGATTCATCACCCTCCTTAGAATCAAACCATCTCTACGGGGTCTAATCATCGCCAAAGACTTTCCACATTCTTATTCATGCGTTCTCATGTTAATAAATATTCTTTTACCATAGAAACGTGTCTCTCCTGATTGAACTGATGATAGAGATATCCACAGACAGTGTCGCAAGTTGTATGCACAATCTAATATGCTTGCTCGCAAATGTCTTCAGTTGATGTGAAAATCGCTCTTTTTAGAGCATTTTGCACTTTGCTGTATGCTGCCCACTTGTGCTCCTATAGGAAGAGCAACATGCAAAGACAAGACTTAATGTGGCCTTTAATGATGGCATGAGACTGCTTCTTAAACTTCCATGATGGTACAGCACCAGCCAAATGTTTGTAAATGTTGGTGTGTCTACCTGCCCTGATTTAATAAAAAATCTTATATATCGATATATGTGCAGGCTCTCTGTCTCAGAAAATGGTATCATCCAGGCCGTGGCCAACCCAGATTGTGGGGCCTCTGGTTCTCCAGCTTGTTTGTGGGAGCTGTTAATTGAATTTTGTCTATTTTAAAAGTCGTCATTATTATCATTATTATTATCATCATCATTATATTGCTTTATCCGTCTAATACTAATAAATAACTTTTGTAACAAATCTAGGACACTCCACATGGACAGGTTACGGTTACAACCTAATACCATATTACAAGCTACATGTGAGCAAAAAATTGTCGTGCAACATCTGGATTAATAAAAACATTTACTTTCGTCTGCATGTTTTTGCATATATAACGTCAACTCGGCAACTCGTGTACCAAAACTTTCACCGGCTTTCCAAGGCGTTGTTCCAAATTGAACAGGGTTCATGTGAATCTCCCCAGTCGGACTCTAATTTTTCTGATTATTCCAACACCACATTAACGCAGAGTAATTGTGGAAACTATGATATAATTTGGAAACACTGGGGGTGGGGTGGGGGGAGTTGAAAAGTTGTCTGTTTCCACTTTAAAGCATGAAGAAAGCGTGTCCTCCGTACAGCCACCTACCCTGATCACAGTTCTCTCCGTGACGACCAGGAGGGCATTTTCGCTGGCACTCTCCAGTCACATGATCACATGACACTCCTGGTGGACAGGTGCACTTCTTCTCACAGCCGGCTCCGTAAGTACCTGGGTTACATTCTGGAGATGGAGCAGGACAGAGCACTTATTAATCATGTTTTAAACAACTGCAATATGAGAATGGAAATAGCCTTTCCCTCCTTTCAGTAAGTGGCACAATGATTTTCTGCTTTCTGTCTTTATTTCTGCTCTGCTTGACTGACTCGTACTGTACAGTTGTTACGATTTCGACTGCTCTCCTTTGAGCGTGGCTATATTTCAGCCTGTATGGACATTTCTGTTACGGAGGCTACGAACACTAGAAGTACAGCACATCTCGGCATGCAATGACATTTATTTGCTTCCCTGGCAACCATTAGTTTTCATTCTGTTTTCTTTGTCTGACTGTATGTATCAGCAGGTGTATTAAGGGTGGTGGTTTTGACTTTTTTTTGTTGTTGTTTCTTTGTGTTTTTGCACATACTTTTGGATAAACGTGTTCAAAAAGCTCAATAAAATCTGCTGTGATCCACACTGTGACTGTACAGTAGTAATTTAAAGGAGTAAATGTGAGTAATGTCAGTTGATGAGCAAAGTATTGTGACAGCGTGCTCACCTTCCTTGCAGGTGTTGCCCTGGTAACCAGATTTACAGGCACAGGTGCCATGACGACGGTGACACTCCAGGGTGTTCTGCTGGACACACTGACACTCCTCAGAGCAGCCGGGGCCGAAGGTCCACTTAGGACAAGCTGAGGGAGACACAGAAGATTTAGGAGGGATGATTTAAAACAAGATGGGGCACAGAAACAAATATTGGAGATTAAAGTTAAAGCCACAATATGATTATTTACATGCTTTTTTTATTGCATATGGATACTTTAAATCCTAGTTTAATCCGTAGTGACCCTGTCAGATGATGCTTTTATCTGGGGTTACTTACATGTGAGTTCAAAGGTGAGAGTCTGGTAATGTTAGGTCTACAGTTATTTTCATTTGTTGAATATTTTGTTGATTAACTGATTAGCTGTTTGGTTATAAAAAGTCAGAAAATGGTGAAAAATGTCAACCAGTGTTCCCAAAGCTCAAGATGACGTCCTCATATGTCTTGTTTTGTCCACAACCCAGAGATATTTAGTTTAGTGTCACAGAGAAGCAAAAAAAACAGAAAATGTTCACAGTTGCGAAGATGAAATCAGAGAATTTTTATCTTTTTTTTTCTCAAAAAATAACTCAAAAACAGATTAACTGACCATCAAAGTAGTTGGCGATTAATCTAATAATTGACGACTAACCGATTAATCATTGCAGCTCTAATTAGCGGGACTTACGGAGGTGGCAGAAGCGTCCGTAGAGTCCAGGATCACACAGACAGGCTCCGTAGGTCCGGTGGCAGCGCCCGTTATTGGCACAGTTACACTTCTTATTGCACTGCTTCCCATAGAAGCCTTTAGGACAGCCTACACACACGAAAACAACTCACAGTCAGCTTCAGAGAACGACCCCCCATGGTGGGAACAAAATGTTTTCAGTGATGATTAGGGAACAAATACTTCTGTCTGGGACAAACTGGGGACAACTCACCATCCTGGCACAAGTCTCCACTGACCCCAGGCGGACAGCGGCAGCTCCCATTGACCGGATCACAGCTGGCACCATTTTTACACTTACAGGGGAAGGAGCAGTTTTTACCAAAATATCCCTCGGGGCATGCTGCGAGGATGAAAAATAAAAGGGTCTGTCATCGCTTAACTGTCGTGACTTATTTGATGAAGTAGTGACAGTACACACATGTGTATCATGTGTTTGTGTCTGTAAATGTTTAGAAGATCCTCACTCTGGTTGCAGACGATGCCTGTCCATCCGTCAGGGCAGTCGCAGCCGTTTTTCCACAGATTACATTTTCCTCCATTAGAACAGTCGTCACATGTCAAACTGCAGTCGTTGCCGAAAGTGTCATCCAAACACACTGGAAACATCATGGTAATGAATGAGGCTCAAGTTCACACAGCTATTTAGCAATGATATCCAACTGATTGATGACAGTTTATAGTGAAGAATGTATTATTTTTTTCATCTCTAAATTATAATCATGACACGTGATGCTCACAAACACAAAGTTAGATGAGGCCAGGACACACGCTACACCCTTTACCACCTGTAAAACACTGTATGCAACTCTTTTGCCTGGCTAAGAGACCATAACCACCACTGTATCATAGCCTACTACTAGAAATCTCAAGTTCAGAGCTGATATTTGTTGTTTTTTAATATTAGGCCAAAAATGTTGTCTATAGGAAAGATCCTAAAGCTCTAGGTGGCTCTGCACTAAAATAATCAATTTCTCCTTATTTACCACAGACTGATGTTTATACAAGAAAGGCAATATATCTAATGGCTCTGATTAGTTGTTCCTCATCACAAGAAATTCATTCATTCATTTATTTTCTGTAACCACTTCTCCTGTTGGGGGCCCCGGGGGATGCAGGAGCCTATCGGCAAACGGCCCCTAACTGCCTCAGGTTTTTTAGGACCAATGATTTCCTCATTGGGTGCCAGAGGTTATGAATATGCCAACGTTGGCAGAGACTATGACGAGTTTCAGTGAAGTTTGGACAAGTGTTTTTAGCTATGCACACATCAAATGTAGGCTCAAGACTATTGGAAATCAGCAATGTTAAAAAAAAAGTAGCGTCCACACACTGACTCCAAACCACCAACATATTTGGATGCACTTTTCGATCCCAGTTGAATATTTGTCAGGTCACAAAATATAATCTATCTAAATTTGTTTTGCAGGTGTTACTTCTGTCAACTTTCAGTTAAGTAACATTTACTGTAAAATGTCCTGCTGCTGTCATAAGAGTCTGAGTTTGGGCGACATAAAACAGAGCCTCTGACTTCCTGTTACAGGCTGCCAGGACATATAAGCCTCAGCATTCCTGCCAAAGACGCTGTGGTGTTACAGTATGTACCGACAGTCTGGGAGCACGAAGCACAGTAATTAACCCTCGCCATGTGGTCTGTTCCTGGCTGCAGTAAATGAGCCTGTCAGACAGCCTCACCTCCCGGAGGTCACGCTCAGGTAATCAGATACAGGTTGCTCTTAATGATAATGAGTGCTTAATGGTTTTGGGGGTAAAAAAACACACCAAATTTCTCTGCAAGGTTACTCTCGGCCCTCAGCTCCCCCTCGTCGTCTTCGTAGTCGTCATAGCGCTCCAGGGGTTGGTTGTAGTCTGGTATCAAAGTGAGCAGGGGCTGAACAAGAGGCAGCTCGATGGCACCTCCGCTGGACAGGGCCTCAACTGCATCTTCTAATGCTGCGGGGAAAAAGTCAATTACACACACTACAGTAAATACACAGAGTTTGCCATTCAGCTTTATGTCCTGAAATCATTCTCTTTTTCAAAACAATTTAACATTTTGATCAGATAACTTGTTTTTGGAATTTTCTTGTAACATGTGGGATAGTATGTTAAAGATATAATATGTAACTTTCAAGCATTAAATTGTCTGAAATGACTACACCAATGTTCGTATTCTGTGTACTAACATTATCCCAAACATTTGCACATGTGTCAGTGTTGCGGTTGTCTGTCAGATGCTGTCATAACTTGCCACATTTTTATGATACACTTTTTAGATCTTGGTCGTTTAAAACTATATATTTTGACTGGATGAAAGCTTTTAAGTCATCAGATGCCTGGATCTTAAGTTATCAGAGAAACAAGTTGAGCAAATGTCAGCAGCAGCGTGGCTCCAACGTCTGCCACGCCAAACAGTGTTAGAAAAACACGGATTTTAGGTGTGAAACTGTTTTATTCCGTGTTTTTACCACTTTAAATCACCAGGACTGTTTGTTTTGGAGAGGGAGGGACCTCTGCGGAAAATTCAGGTCTTGGTAAAAATCGCCTGAACATCTTGATCTTTATGGAGTTAGATCAGTCTCAATATTCACAAATGCACACAGAAGGATTCACAAATACATGTTAAGATTTATATATAAATGACTCTCTCCACACAAATATTTTCAATGCACACACATATATTTAGCATTTTATATAAATGTAAAAAAAATCCACAAATAACCAAAAAAGTTTCACAAATGTATTTCTGATGCACACACAAATATTTATTGTTTTAAATATATGCAATAAAAATCCACAAATATATGTATTTAAAAAGTATTTGCAATTTTCATCAAAACATATGTGGATGTTGATACATTCATTTACAAATGCTTTTATTTTGTGAACCTCCGCGCATTTGTGTGTGAACCTGCGCGCATTTGTGTGTGAATCTTTTTGAGACTCTCCTGACGTCACCCGATCCACAAATGCATTTTTTCTACCAAGGGGATATAGGTAGCCAATCAGATGTCTCCTTCCTCTTCAGCCAATCACATGAGCGTCCCGCCACCACCCACACGTGGGGTATGTTTTAACGTCGTAGCGTCAGAAGGAGGCAGTAATGCACCACTACGTTGTTTGCGACCGCCACATTAATACGGAAGAGAAGAAGAAGAAGGTCAAGAGCGTAGACATGAGCTGCGTTCCAAAAACGGTTTGAGTCGCCCTCGCTCACTTGCCCTCAGCACTTGCCCTCGGGGGAATCCCCGCCGCCATCTTAAGGGCTGTTCCATTTCTCTAAACAGCTGAAGTGAACTTTGTGAGATCGACCCTTGAGGGCTGAGTGATCGAGTCAACAACGATGGTCACTCCAGAGCTGTATATCACCCACAATGCATTGCAGTGGTGCACGAAAAATATGTCCATGCGGTGGCGATAATGAACCTCAAACACCGTTGGCTGCTGTCTATTTACCACCAAAGAAGAAGAGAAAATAAATTTAAGGAGCCAGCACGGGTCGGTTAATTGTGCAATTAGACTGTCCGTGGCAGTTATGGCAGAACCCACCGTTTACAAGTGTAAGTATATAAGCTATTTGTCACAGACAAAAGAAAAAGAAAGCAAAATACTTGTATCTAAATAGCATTTTATTTTTCTGATGTCACGTCGTTTGTTGTGCATTCTGTGTGATTAAGGGATTGTTTCCATATTGTTACAGGGTCTGATGAGGAGACGGAGCTCCTCATAAAGCTCAGAATAACAAACGAAGCTCTCTTTACTGGGAAAAGAAATGCCTCAAAGCTGGCCTGGGAGTGAACGAGGGCAGGTGTGTTCCATTTACCTCTTTCACTCCCGCTCCGCCCACTTTCCCTCCGCCCTCCAAGTGGCCTCCGTGTGACGTCAAAGCAAGGGCTGAGGGCAAGTGAGCGAGGGCGACTCAAACCGTTTTTGGAACGCAGCTATGGTCAAGAGGTCTACTTTGCAGCATGGCGGCCGACGATCGTGCACCTGTAAGGAGTAGCATCCAGCTGCAGCCCCGGAGCACAAGCCCCCTGACGTGACGGAAGTGATGCTGGATATTATTGTCGCGGTCTTTGTGTGGAACTGAGCTCGCAGGACACAGCATCTCAACGCAGCAGGTTTCAGGTAAACTAACTGGAATAAATTGGCAGAAAAATAGCTATGTTGTTTATTCTGTGACCGTTAGAAGAGGATCCTGGTGAGTGGCGAGGGCAGGGCTCGAGACTTGGGATCCCCTCACCTATGGTCCCGCCCGGGCCTGACGACCGCAGCCCTCCGGCCTGACCTCCGCGGCCTGGACGGGTGCTCAAGTGTGGGTGAGAGGAGCGGAGAGGAGCGCGGAGGTCATGCCGGCTGGCCGACACCGTGTAGTCCGGCCGTTACAACGCTAAATTAAGCAGAGTGACGGACCCGAAGCCTTCAATCTGGCTATAAGACAGCTGAAATGCGAAACAAAAAAAATACAGTGGTGAAGTTGGGATTTGTTTCTTGAAGTTACGTGCTCATTGTCTTTTCTGTCTCTTGCAGGCTGCCAGGAGAAGCGGACTGGCCATCAGATATTGTTTGTGGAAATTTGAAAATAAAGTTTTTCAAATTGACTTTTGTCTCTTCATTGTGTTCACTTACACACGAAATAGGGTAACAGTCAGCTATTTTTGAATGTTAGCACTGATTTCTCACATTGAATGGTGAAATATTTGTAGTTTGAAAGGTCCGACCTAAATGAATACAGGTCGTAGTTAACGAAGCATATGAATATTAATATAGAAGGAGCGCCCACTGAGCGCAGCTTCTTTTATTCATGGTTGAATGTGGCGATGTGGTCAAAAACAAAGTTGACTTGTATGATTAAATAAAGGTAAAATAAATGGACAATTCATAGACGCTATGTTATGCAATTTTTCTTTAAAAAGTTGTTAGGAAAAAAAAGCCAGAGGCTTGTGCTTCTGCTCCGGGGCTGCAGCTGGATACTGTTGCCTGTAAGTGTATCCACTTGTTGTAAATCATGACTCTTTGTTGAATTATTTGTGATTGGTTTTGCTAAAGTGTGTGGTAGCCCAGTTAGTTAGCAAATTATCTGAAACTTGCTTAGTTGGTATAATTGCACCGTGTAACTGACGCTAACATACACTGTGCAACGCACACCGCCGCCGGCGCGGTGCGTTGTCCGTCAGGCGCCGCCCCCCAACACACATCGGCAGCGGCACCTTCGACACTATTTCCCAGCCCAGCCTGCTCCGGGACGGACATAAAAGGCTTTTCTCGCAGTACCGGCCACGCTGGAAATAGAGCAGTGCTTAAGCTCTCTATGCGCTTCTTCGTTCTTCTTCTTCTCTTCCGTATTAATGTGGCGGTCGCAAACAACGTAGTGGTGCATTACTGCCTCCTTCTGACGCTACGACGTTAAAACATACCTCACGTGGGGGTGGTGGCGGGACGCTCATGTGATTGGCTGAAGAGGAAGGAGACATGTGATTGGCTACCTATATCCCCTTGGTAGAAAAAATGCATTTGTGGATCGGGTGACGTCAGGAGAGTCTCAAAAAGATTCACACACAAATGCTGGAGGTTCACAAAATAAAAGCATTTGTAAATGAATGTATCAACATCCACATATGTTTTGATGAAAATTGCAAATACTTTTTAAATACATATATTTGTGGATTTTTATTGCATATATTTAAAACAATAAATATTTGTGTGTGCATCAGAAATACATTTGTGAAACTTTTTTGGTTATTTGTGGATTTTTTTTTACATTTATATAAAATGCTAAATATATGTGTGTGCATTGAAAATATTTGTGTGGAGAGAGTCATTTATATATAAATCTTAACATGTATTTGTGAATCCTTCTGTGTGCATTTGTGAATATTGAGACTGATCTAACTCCATAGATCTTAAGTTATAAGAGAAAAAAAGTGAGCGCGCATTAGCAGGACCTTCAGTAGCAGCCCCTCCGTGACGAGCCAAAGAGCATCAGAGAAACTGATTTACTCAGTGTTTTTACCAGTTTATGTCAGCGCATCTGTTGTTTTGCAATGATGGCATTGTCCAGCCTTTAGTAACTGTTTGGACTGAGGGACCCCTAGTGGCAGAAAATCACATATTATACCTTTAAGTAAGTACAAAATAAGAGGGAAATGGCCCCATTTCTTAATCTTGACTTGGCTTCAGTAGGTTCACAAATAGCATCATAAAGCTACTGCTGCTGCAAGAATATATGTTTTTGAAGTGCCAATCACACCCTGTTGGCAGGTCGTCTGCCAGACTTCAACTAAGAAAAGACAGGCATTTAATTCTGTTTGTCTATGACGCACATTAGAGACATTTTCTCCACCAAAGGTTGTTCAAAGTTTATTTTCCAGTGCCTCATACCCAGCTGTAATTAAACAGGCTTTTAGTGGTATAATCGTTTTTTCACTTAAAACATTTTGACACGTCACAGTTGGAAAAGCACAGGCATTAATAATGAAATGAATGATGGCTTAATTTATGGTAGCTGCTTGAGTTTCAGAGTCCTTGTATTGTAACTCTGTCACACTGACACAACGCCTATTATTCAAAAAAACTTGACTGGATGGCAGTATTACTGTACCTGCTGCCTATTTTGACTTTTCCAGTTGTTACATCAAACTGTGGGTCAGTGTTGAACGGCTTGACCATATGATACAATTTAAATCTTTATGTTTTAAAGACAGTAATATCGACTCCAGGTCTAAAAAAGTCCAATCTTCCATGAAACCTGCTCTTTAACACTCACAATCTGGACTGGACAACTCTGTGCACAGGATGTTTTTCATTGGCATGTTTGTGGTGTGACTCGCACTTGGACACTCTCTTTAATGTTGATACTCACGGATGCAGGATTGCCGGTCTTCATCCAGACGGAAACCCCGGCGGCAGAAGCACTGAAAGGAGCCCGCGTTGTTCTGGCATGTGTGATCACAACCGCCATTAGAAGCCAGACACTCGTCTACATCTAAACAACACAGACGCAACACAGATTCAAACACTTTTGCAGCATCAGGAGAGGCAGGGAGAAGCCAAAGCAATTTAACAGAGCAACTCTCACTTCACATGTTAAACTGCAACAAAGAAAACATTGTTTGTGTTGACGTCTTCTGAGTCAAATTGGAAGTCTCCCAAATTCAACAGAAGTAAATATTCAGTCTCATAAAAGTGTGAGTGCCATCCACGTTTGGACTGAGGGTTAAACACACCATCACAGCTGCATCCGTCTGAGTTGAGTCTGTATCCTGCCGAGCAGTAACACTCGTAACCCCCGGGGTAGTTGGTGCAGTCCTGTTCACAGCAGGAGCGCTGCTCTCCACACTCGTCCACATCTGCCAAACACAACAAGCAGAGAGACTGAAATTATGAACTCACTGTAGTGATACGCTTCCCTGCTCTCTGACACAAGCTTTTTACGAGAGCATGTAAATTGTACAGTTTTAACAGCCAATCAAGGTCAAAGTAAAAAATAACAGCACTCAACTTTAACTTTAACTTCCTCATTATATCAGTAAACTGAAGCTGGGCAACATATTGAGATTATATCGATATCGAGTTATGAGACCTGATATCGACTAAGAATTTGGATATTGTAATATCTTAAGTGTTGTCTTTTTGTTCTTGGAATTTGGATAGAGAACTCTGTTCTGTTATTTACCTTTACCCACTTTTTGTTTTATCCACATTACTAATGATTATTTATCAAAATTCCCATTGTGTACGGCCCCTAATTTCCAGGGCTGGTACCTGCGGTTATTCCACAGGCTAGTTAACAACATGTCGGGCAGGAAATCCAAAGTGTGGGGTCATTTTGAGAAGGTGAAGGACGAACCCAAGGTGGTATGTAAACTCATCTTCATTGGTCGACTACAAACATGACGTATCATCTGAAACATGGAAGTAGCTACATGCCCATTAGCCACTTAGCACAATCATTACTGCTTTGCCGACAGCGTCATTAACAGGCGGCTCGCTCAGTGTGTGACGTGCACTTGTAGATAAAATATAGGCCTATATTAATGAAGGTTCATTAGTATGGTTTGGTATTTCTCTGTAATGTAGCACAGCATTAACAATGTTACTGATACCCTGCCCGAAATATATTATTTAATATTTGAATTAATATCAGAAACATGCGGGCGACTAGTCGACTAATGGTCCTGAATGAAGACTATTGGTCGATTGGGAAAACTCTTAGTCGGGGGCAGCCCTAGCTATCAGAACCGTACTCTAATCAAAACTAGTCATAAACATCACTTCACTAATCCACTGACACATAAAACACTAATGGTTCAATAAAAATTCAGAAAGAGGTTTCTGGAAAGTTAGTGCTGATGTAATGTGCGAGAATATCTTATAATGGTTAAAAGCATATATTTAAGTCAATGCAATACATTACAGCTTCTTACCAACACAAGTTCTGAGGTCGTCGTCTAGTCTGTAACCATGGTTACAGGAGCAAACAGGCCCGCCGGTTGAATGTTGGCAGTGGTGCGAACAGCCTCCGTTGTTGTTCTCGCAGCTGTTCACGATCTCCATCTCGATTTCTTTTACAAGTTCACAGTGAGATAATGTGTTATTTGAAGGACTAAAATATATTGTACCAACTAAATGTTAGGGTTTATGTGCGTGTAATAATATTAAGAGGGTTCAAACTGACTGTAGCACTGTTTTCCATCAGATCCCAGCTCGTAGGCAGTGCTGCACACACAGGCGAAAGAGCCCAGCGTGTTGTGGCAGCCGTGAGCACAGTTGGACTCTTCTGTCTGACACTCATCGATATCTGTAACAAAAATATGTACAGAAAAAAATGTATGAATACATCTGGTCTGCACAGGTTCATTTACATTTTCTCACAAATTAAATCCATGTTTGCACTTGAACACCATCTTTTACACAGTTTAAACTCAGCGTTGGCAGATACACACGATGGAAATTCCACATCTTCTTTCAACTTCTGAGTTTGCACTTCTTTTTCTTAAAAGCGGTCCTTGTTTTAATAATGGAGGCCATTCAGACACTGTTCTGGAGCTTTCAACTGTATCACACAATCTTTGTCAGCAGAGAGGAGTTTGCCCAGTTTACATGGAAATGCAGTGGTATGGAAATTTCCATATCTCTGCTGTTTCCAATCTTCAAATTTGACTTTTGATCCAATGTGGACGAGGAATATTTTAAGTGCTCAGAAAAATTCAATTTGAACATCTACTGAAATAACTCCATGGTAACTGAGTTAACTGCATCTGCTGAGGAAGATAAGTGTGTGATATTATCAAAACTCCAGCGCAGCTACAAAATATGGCAATATTGTTTTGTAAACCATTTTCTTTATGTATCTCCATATATTTTCTTAAGTTGATTAACTCTGATCTGCATTATAACGGGGTTGTGGATACATTTTAAGGACTTCTGAGATAAAAATTGAAAAATAAGGGCCAATAATTCACATAGATGCTCTTGAAGCTTATGTCGAACTGCCAAAAATGTTTCCTTAAGCCGCCCTTAGTGAGTGAAACCTACAGTGAACTATAGTAAACTTAACTTTATGCACAGCACTGTATTATTGTGTATTTGAATACACAATATAGTAGCCAAATTTAATTTGCACAGTAATTTAAAAAAATCAGAAAAATTCAGTTGGTAGTAAAGCTGTCCATTTCATTACTTTATATTCATGTAATAAACATACAAATGTCAAATTAGATGGTAACCTGCATGATAAATAAAGAAAGAAAATCGCTTGTAATAACCATCCACTTACAGTGATCAATTTGACACTGAGTGATGTGACCACTACAAGTGGTTTCCACTTCCAATTTCTTTCAGAAGTGCAAACAGCATTTTAGCAATTTATTATTATTTTTATTTTTTTTACATTACATTAACATCTAAAAACACTGCACCATTTTTTTAAGAGTCAAACAACCAGCAGAGGCTCAAACAAAATCCAAGCACTATTTAGGACTTTTTTTTTTATCTAAGCACCTTCAGGTACTTGATTTTGTCTTTTTTGATCCAAGCACTTTCAGTACTTTCCAGACCCGTGACAACCATGTTCCCTCCAGAATGTCACAGGCTGTTCTTTGCATTGTTGCAGCTTTAAATGTCTGAATTCATGATTGCGATGCAAGTTGCATGCTTGTATATGTTTTTGCACTGAAATACAGGGGGAAAGTGAAAATTGCAGAAGTAGCTGTGATGCTGACACAAATTTGAAGCTCATTATTATAAGCATTCAGTGTTTCAAACAGAATTACAAGCTATATGTGATGGTAGAGGGGATGCAGCAACAGCTGATAATTGGCAATCAGCTGCCATTAAACACAGCGTTGAAGGACCGTCCCCATTAGAGGCTCTACTCCTGCTCTGTCTGGTGAGCATAAGCTAACACAGCACAACATGATGCCATCTCTACTTGTCATATTTTGCTGCTTTGGCCACAGCGCTGCAGCCACAGGTAACATCAGACACCAAGCCATTCATCACACACCGACACCAAAATGGCTCAACTCTTACTAACAGCTGGATAACACTAGCTGTGTGACGCTAACAATTAGCCCTGTTGCTGTGTGTGTGTGTGTGTGTGTGTGTGTGTGTGTGTGTGTGTGTGTGTGTGCGTGCGTGCGTGTGACTCTGTCCCAGGCACAGATCTGAGAGACAGAGAGTGCAGAGCAAGGAGGGGCTGAGTGAATCAATATGCTGTGTGCAGCTCTACGGTGAAATGAGATTTAACCTGTTTCATATAGTCAAATCTGCAGTGAAGGTGTGATGACAGGAGAAAATTGCAAGGCTGCACAGAATCCACAGGCATTGACTCAGCTTGCTTTAATCTTTGCGATTGCAACATCCTGGAGGGACAGGTGAATAATCATTATAATGTTAATTACCTTCACATGTTTTTCCATCTTCGGCCAGGAGGTAACCAGCTTTGCATTCACAGTGAGCTCTCCCACCATCAGCCAGACAATCGTGCATGCAGCCTCCATTCTGCTCGGCACAGGGATTCTGCACTGCAACACACAAAAAAAAAACCACAGTCATAAACACAAAGCCACTGGTGTCAGTCACGTGGCGAACACTTCTGGCGCAGCGTTGGAGAAAACTGTAAAAACTGACATCTTAATGCACAGCAGGTGGAGAGTTTTAAATCCCCGCTGCCACCCTGCTCCTCCACCTCATCTCTTTATTGTTCACTCTGCATAGCTGTGTGTGTTTGACTTGTGTAAGCCTGTCCAGCATCTGGGATGAGAACCTTGAGTACTACAAAAATTAGAGGAAGCCGTTCTCAGCCAACAATTACAAAGTAAAAGCATCTGAGAGAGACAGTAATTTAAAATACATATATGTATAATTTCCGACCTCCAGAGAACAGCGCTCTGCTGCACGGCCTCAGAGATCTCAGAGATTAAAAGAAGCGAGAACATCAAAATACTAATTTAAGAAAAAAACAATGAAGGAGACTGCCGTGATTCACTCCAATTTTATGTCTCATCCCATGGAAGACAGTTAATCCTGCTCCAGCACAGACATCCTGTCAGATAATTATAACTGGCAGCAGATGCGGAAAATGTGTTTTTAGTGTTGTGATCAAATCTTCAGATCACACCTTCATAATCTTCCAAAGTGCTCTGTTTTATTGGCACTCTTTCCTTAGTCACCGCTGCATTTATGATTTCGTCTTTACGTCTGGTGCCATGTGGTAATGTGTGTTCAGTGCTGCCTTACACTCACGTTTACAGTGCTTGCCATCCTCTGCCAGTATGTAATTTGGCTTGCAGCGACAGCGGAAATGAGCTGCAGACTGCTGCACACAGTAGTGCTCACATCCTCCGTTGCTGATGGCGCATGAATGAACAGCTGAAAAGGCCAAAAAGGGAAAAATTAAGAGACACGAGAAAAGGTCAGAGAAGCTTAAATGACAAGACAGAGAGAAAGGCAGTCATGGGGAATAAGAAAACATGTCATCTTTACAGGACAAATCAATGCACATAAACCCAAACTTGAGTTTCATCTTTCTGAATTTTGATTTGACTGCAGTGTCATATTAACAGGAATATTTCTCTGAGAGGTCACGACCGCTGCACTGACATTCCTATACTCTGCGATTACCTCAGAGAATTTCTTTGCTCTGAGCCGCAAGAGATCCATCACCACAGCAGAGCCAAAAATCACAGAGGTTTGAAAGGCAGGACCTCTGTGGTGGACAATACTCGTCTGCTGATGAGACTGAGGGCAGAGCCAGCTCAATCATCTCCCCCGTCTGGGTTTCTCTTCTTCATAGTAAGTAGACGGCCTGGACTCGATCCCTTTGGAGAAATCAACAGGTAGAGGCCGAACAGCCGCTTCTCAAAGCTGGTGTTTTTCATACTCGACGGCTGGAGTCAAGATCCATCCATCACAAGTACACGTCAAACCGCAGAGAGCCTTCCAGCTCAAATATTATTCATCCACATGCTAAGTGTGTGGGATACATCTGACCTCTGCTGGCAGATCAAGAGCTGGATAAGACAAGAAAAGCCGAGATTGAATTGATTTGAGGACATCTGCTCTTCTTTTTCTCACTATGACTGTGTGCTGACTGGTATGTGCTGTCCTTTGTCCAGTATGCCTGTGGTCATCACGTGCGTAGTGTGCGTTATTCACTCGTCATACAGGAAGCAAGATCTCAGTGCTTGATCTACTTGTGAACGTGCACACATTTTGCAGCTTGCCTCTGCACGATCTGAACGCGACTGTCAGCTGACGGATATGCAGCCTCACAGATAAGCTTCACCTGGGAGTCAATCCAGATGTGCACTGTGATTATTAGTGCAATCAGTCATGTCTTCACGCTACAGCTGTCACACCGCGGCCTCTCTGGGACAGTGGGGTCCCAGCTATAGTGTCTGTTCTATAAGACAATGAAACAACTGTGCTTTATGAAGCCAAGAAACACAGAATCATTTCCACTCTAAATGTCAGGACACTGTGTATACATTCCTGCAGACTGCAGAGACTGGTGCCAGGTTTATACTCTTTACTCCATCAGCTATTTCTGAAAAACCTAAATCTAATGTATCTGCCATGACAGAAACAACATACAGGTACTGCGTGAACACAGCAGAGGAAAAGGGTAAGGACGGGATAAAATGCAAAGAACATAGCCTATGTGAGTGTTAAAATAACATATGAGCAGCAATTAATGGAGGGAAAGGCTGTCATTATAACTCAACAGAGGTATGGAAACCACGGTCAGTGGTTGTACTTATATAATACATTATTCATAAATAAAGATTAAGCAGTGGAAGAGATCAGAGCATTGTGAAACAAGTTCAAACTATTTACCCTGGGGCAGTTTCTTAACCCTCAGAACATGGGGCAGAGAAAAATTCAGATATCTAATGCATTTGATAACAGACTGAAAATGAACAGTGAACACATGAAGCTTTATTCTAAGTATAGATACTGTAGTACTAAACTTGAGCTGAAACAATTAGGCGGTTAATCACTAAGTAGTGTAAATATTTTGTGCCTTTCTTAAGGGCGACGGTGGAAAGATGGAACAGGAACAGAGAGATGGCGGTGACCCGATCAGCAACCATTTTAATAATTACTTAATTGTGTAAGAAACCTTTCAAGCAAAAGTGCCAAATAATTCACTAGTTAAGATTCAAGGAGGAGCCCCTCTGCTGCAGGTGTTGAGTTTCCAGCTGCCTGGAAAAAAGAAGCACCACATGTTTTTTCACCATGGTGTGATGATGACGCAGCAAAACTCAAAACAAGAGGCAGCTTCCAGTGGCAAACCCAGGCCACATCTGGCCACACTTTTTATGCCTAAATCTAAGTTTTAAAAGGAGACATTTACACATCCAACTATCTAAGATGCAGGTACATTAGAAAGCTTCACTTGAGTGTTGAGGAAAGAAGATTGTGCACACTGCTTTCGCTCAGCATCACGATTTTTTTGGTCATACTATTGGTCTATTTGGAACTTCATCAAGAGTATTTATGTATTCTTGATAATAATGTCGCTCTTTAGCCGATCCCCAGTGGCTTTGATAAGAAAATTATATGGAAATTTTGAGAAAAAAAATAAATAAATAAAATAATCATTATTTTCAAATTCAATGACCTGTCACCTTTTACTATAAATTTTGCTGAACCTAAACAGCAGTGGTTTGTCTTAAGTTTTCCTAGCTAGACTAGCTATGCATTACAAATCCCAAAAATGAAAAGTTTCAGAGGAAAATATTTATTTAATAGCGTGTGAAGAGAATTGTTTGCTTTTAACGCCAATGCTGCAAAGTACCAAATTATTATAAATAGGTCACTGCAGAGTAGCCACCTTGTAGTTAAACATATCAATAAATGCTCATTCATTCCCTATTGGTAATGTTTATGGGCTAATTAAGACCAAACAGGCTGTGTTACGTACATTATAAGGCTCATGTTTTGCGGCTCGGGACAGATTTTTTTTTAATTTACTTTTTAGGCCAAGAATGTCTTTGATTATAAAGGTTGCTGACACCTGGTCGAGAGGGACTGAAAAAATAGGAAAACACTGAGATTTCCACTTTTAAAAACTCTTCTTCCAACCTCCGCAAGCATTAAAGTAAGCTGCACATACTGTAGGTGAAAATATAGTGAGCTAGTTTAAGTATACTTTTTTATTTTTCATGTGTAACGTTATTCTTTGATGTTATGATAAAGACAGGAAGAGATGCAGAAAGGGTGGGAAACTGTTCATATCTCAGTTGTATAGGGTAACACTATTTGTCTGATTATCTAACCTGCTCAGTGCTGCTTTTTCATTATTTTGAACCGGCCTGCACACTCAAAAAAAAAAAAAAAAAAAAAAAAAAAATTAGACTAAATAAATAAAATGGACAGTAACTTGTACTTTAGCATGATTTATTGACCAGGTTTTTTTTTAAAATTACCTGATAACTTTAACTATTACTTGAGTCATTGTTATATAGGACCAGAGGCGTAAATATAGACAGTGCATGCTGTGGGTTGCACTGGGACCCATGAGGTGAGAGGGTCTGGTCACTCCAACAATGTGCTGGGTGGAGAATGGGCCCTTATGAATGACTGGCACCTTGGAAATATACCTGTTTTCAAAGAAGAGCACCCATTAAATTACAAACCATTTACTATATATGCTCTTAAAAAAGGCAAACCTATCTACGTCTTGCTATTTTTTTTAATTTTCTAAAATATCTTGGACTTAAAGAGATTGTGACGGCCATTGTTCACATTTTCTCACATTCTATGGGCCAATCAGTAATTGATTGATTCATCAGCAGATTTATCAATTGTGAAAACAGCTGTTAGTAGGAGCCGTGGTACAAATAAGCTCCAGACAGAGAAAAACATCTTTCTACAAGATATCCAGTGAGGGAATTAAAAATCCACGGTCTGTAACTCAGTGTGGTTTTTAGCAGCAAATGTTATTTGAATCAACTCACATTACAATAGGGCTTTATGTCAGAATCAAAAGGGGTCATCTACTGCAACATCATGGATGTGGTTTACATGATTAAGTGCCCATGTCAAAAAGCATATGTGGCTGAACTTCAATGAAATAATGACCAAAAATAATACTCTCAGCAAAGACATTCAGAAGTCGTTCCTCTGAAACAGTGTTTCATTGTTTATGTGAGTTAAGAACAAGCGGAGCCACATTACACAGGGGAAACTCTGGAGGTCTCCGTACTGTTTCTAATTGGATTAAAGGAAGGACGAAACCTCAAATCAAGCTGCGATTGTAACATTAGTCACAGTATGTTAACGAAGACCAAACAGGGCCAAATTCCCTTTTAGAAACAATATTTCACTGTGGCGACTTCTAACCGTTTTTCCAGCTTGTACAATGTAAGCACCGCCACGAGGCTGTAATGCTCCTTACCGAGGCAGGTGCGGCCGTCCACATGCAAGCGGGAGCCCGGGTGGCATTCACAGTAGTAGGAGCCCCTGGTGTTAATGCATCTGTGCTGGCAGCCTCCATTATGGACCTGGCACTCGTCGATATCTGTAGGGAAGGAGGGAGGAAAAGACAGAAGCAGGCAGAGGGAGAGAGACGGGAGAGAAATGAGTGCAATTTGCCTAAATCCTCTCATTATGAGAAAAAAATTGGTCCCAAGAATAAAGCCCCGACGAGCTGCCAAGCTGAGGGAGGAATTTAACGCAGGTTTTAGGATAAAGATGTACTCCAAGAAGAAAGGAGATGATGGATGAGTAGGGAAAGTATTCTACAAGTGCATGCGGCTCAAACAAACAAATCCCCCATGTGGTAACAACTACTGAACATTTAAACCCAAATTTAAATTCCTTTGCTTCTTGTCAGAGTCCCTTGGGTGCAGCAAACATATGGAAACTTAAATCAGAGGATGCGAAACATACACATTCCTCTCAGCGGAGCGTTGAGATTATAAACAAATAAAAGAAGAGGGGTTCTTCGTCTGGGAAAGTGATGGTGAGTGAAACATGATTGCCTTGCTGTGTGACCAGATCTCAAATGAAACAAGCCGTGGTCGTACACATCTCGTATTCTAGGGGTCAAAGACTAATAAATTGTTTTCTGAGCTCCACAGCAGACCCCCCTGTGAGATCTGAGCTGATTTATGAAGCCCTGCTCTGTTTGGACTTCTGTTAACAGCCCGTCTACAGCCATCATCATCATCATCAGAGAAATTAGGACACAAAGTCAAACCTTCCTCACCTTCAGGCCAGTTACAAGTTACCTGTTTGCTTTAATGTTACTAAAATTATCACAGCGGAGTTACTGGAAATGCTGCTGACTATAAAAAAAAGCGATGTGACACATTAAAAAAGTGAGTGTGAATGTGTTTGGCTGCCTTTTACATGTCTGTAAAAACAGCTAACACATCATAAAAGGCCATGGTTAAATGTCTGGTTGAGAAATGTGTTGTTCGGTACAGTCCTGACTTCAGGCGGCTATTTTCTTTTCAAGAAACTATTTTAGGAATTTAGAGGAATTACGGTGAAAAAAGAGCTGGTTGAATAACATAATTTACTAAGGGAGACTATTACTTTAATGATTGTCTTGATTGATTTTTTGTGTGTGTTGTTTTGTACGGACTCGTCACATCTGACCACACAATTTGTCCTCAGGCTCTCTGCTTAAGCATTAAACAGTTCAGTACAAACAAACACCCATAAATAATGCCTCAGCATTCATCACAGTGCAAATCCCCCCTTCTAAAAGATAAACAGACAGTCTGGTACCCGTAGTGGGAAAATAATTTGCAAATAAATACATGTATACAGTCGCCTTTATATCTCGCCTGTCAGTACAGTTTTCTCCCACAGTCCGAAAAAACGCCAGTCAGTGGAAAGTTTAAACTGCCTATAGATGTGCATATGATATGTTGTGATCTACATGTGTCACTGTGTGACAGACAGAGTGAACCCTGCCTCACAGCCAATGTGAGTTGAGACAGCAACGCTGGAAAGAAATGGGTGTAGATAATGGATGGATACACATATACAGGCAGCTCTATCCTCCTGAGACCTCAGCTTCTGTTTGGTACATATTTTTAATGTCTGTTTGGGATCAATAGGACCTGATAAGTATAACTTAGCATTGTCTTTGAACAAGAAGTACTTTTAGAAAAACATGATGTCCTCATATGAGTACGTTGGAAGGATTATTAATAGTCACAGTGTGTCATAAAGTATAAAACAGCTTATATTAATGTCTTATTGTTGTTGTGCAAAAACTAAATCAAAAATAATGCAACAAATCTAAAACTCTTGTGATTTGTTCATTTTGTAACTCCAGATGAATTGTCCATGTGTCATACTCCAAGCAAGGGGTGTCCTTTTGTCTGCAGAGACAGTCCGTCACACCTAATTGGTCCCAACATCGTCAAACGAGACGACAATAAAGTCCTGATGTCCTAAGAGAAGCACTTCCTAATTAACAGCGTCTTAGCTTGTTACTGTTGCCAAAATTGGTCAAATTTGTTGCCATAACAAACTACAAACATTATTAATCATACATAAACAAGTTTCAACCATAAAATGTGATCAAGTTTGGACCTTGTCCACTTTTGTGTTGGGATCGGCAGCAGACTGACTTGGCAGAGATGGCTGCCATCTTGTTTTTACATGGATTAGTGTAAGGTGGTCTCACTACCACTAGATGTCCACGAATGAGGACAACAGGTCTAAGTTAAGCAGAGTGAAGTGTAAGTTGCAGGAAACCCAAAATGTGATGTTCTCATTAGAGGACACAGGGTCTCAGGAGGCTATAGCTTGCTGTAATGGTTGGTCCACAATATTTCCCGACCCTTTGGCAGCCATAGTTTTTGCCCTAGGACGCTAAAATTCGGCATGAAGAGTGTGTTTATGTTTGTGTTCATAACAATTGGCTAAAAGGGAGGCAGTGGGGGTGGCCTATTACAAAAAGTTGCAAAACTTCCAAATGTATCCACAGAGTTGCCAGAACTTTTGTGGGTGAATTCGTCATGCGCCAAAAGGTAGCTGATTTGGGAAACTGGCACAAAGGGGAAATATGCGGTCGCAGCTATTTTGTTGTTTTTAAATTATTTTATTGACATAATCACCTTCTGATTTTAAGATTCAACAAGCTTGTTTTAAAAAGTTGCATATTTGAACATTAGCACGTATGGCATTTGGCATTTTGTTTGCACCCACCTTGTGAATGTACAGTAAGTCCAATATTCACTTCACCCTACAGCGCCTGTATAAGACTCATCGGGCTTTCAACTAACTCCAATGTAAACCCATTTGCGGCAATATTCAACTGATATCGTATAGAGAGTAAGAAAGTCTGTATAAGGAGGAGGTTGAAACAAATACAGGACTTTCACCCAGGAGACCGCTGTTTGTGTCCCGTGAAACCAAAAGTCAACACCATTTTAACCCAACTGATATTTCCGTAAACCCCAAGCCAAGTCAGCTAAACTTAAGTGGAAGTTATTCTGAAACGACACTGTACGTATATAACGATATACAACGTAATAACGTATTGGTGTATCAGAGCTTTTTTTTTTTTTTTTTCTGTTGCTGCTTGAAATAAGACTGTTGAAGACAATGAAACTGAACCAACACAGTAAAGTTGCCGGCCAGAAAACTAAAACAATGAGCTGAATGATGACAAATATTTCTGTAGAGTGGGGCTGATGAGCACAGAGCGACTCCTTTCATCTTACACAGGCTCATTTGAACCATTGCTGAAATAAAAATATAGGTTATAGCAGCTTAAAGGTCGTATTTCTTGTGGCTGGTGGGGAAAACTAACATGAATCTCAGAGTCTCTTTAACATGAGGAGTGAATTTAGCCTCCATAGTGCTTGTTTCAAGCTCTGTAGGATGGAGGCAGTGTGGCAGTGGGACAATCTGCGCCTGAGTCTCATCATGCACATTACGCACCACCACATCACTGCTCTCATGTTCCCGCGGTACACACAAACAGTATATGACCTCTTATTTACCCATAAATCAGGTCTTTACAAGACCCAAAACGCGTCAGACTGATTTTACAGAACACAATGGAGGAAGCACAGTGTTGTAAATTATACTTTTAGTACTTTTAGTGGTTAATATGATTTATAAAAATGATTCTGCTCTTCACAGTAAAAACAAGGACAGGATCAGGATAAAAACAAAAATGTAGTGCATGAGCATAAAGGGACTAAAATCTACTTGCTTAATGGTTCCAGTAAAACCTGCCCAACACAGCTAAATTATAGGAATATCCTCCGGTTGAACCCATCAACTCCCAATAATATCAAACGACATCTTCAAAATATAGTGTTTGGGGCACAAAGGAGCTTCTAAACTTTCCTCTTCTTCGTTTCTCTGCTGCCAAACTCCAGCTCCACTTCGTCCAGGAAAGCTGGCAGGAGCCATCCTTTCGTTTTTCCATCCATGCTGCATGCCGTCCTTTGGTTTGGTTTTTCATGAAACGGGTCCAGCACCGTGGAGCTGCTGTTCTTCTGTCTTCTGTAGCACACAGTCAGTGAAGCCCCTCCAGCCTGGTTTCCACTTCCAGAACATGATCCCCCCTCGAGCTCGGAGCCAAAGCCTCCGCAGCCGCTGGCTTTCACATAAGACACATTAATTCTCTGCCCGCAGCCACCTACAGCACGGTGTCGTCTTCATGGAAAACTATTTTTGGTTTGTTTCTGAAAGGTGATTTGTTTATTGTGTGCAGGAGATAAATTATTTCTGAACAGCCTTGATTTATCTCCAAGACTGACATCTCGGAAGACAGCAGATCAGAGGGATTATCAGCAATGTGGTAATAATAAATGTAAAACATGTTTCATCTTGTGCATTTATCCCCCGAGCACTACAGTCCTGCCAAACATGAAAGAAATATTCAGTCATAATAATATTGACATAATCTGCTGAGAGTGTATCTGGTATCTAGCCCTGTTTGTGTTAGCGCTACAAAGCGTCTCTCATGATTCATAGTTCATGTTTTCATGTGCTCTAATCTTTGTTGGTAAAAGCGATCAGAGACAAAGTTATCCGGGCAGTGCCAGACAGCGCGTACAGCGGACATATTATCAGTGGGACTGATAAGCCAGTCTGGCTGAGCCACGGGCAAACACACTGACTACTGTAAATCCCTACTTATGAATTAAATTCCTACTGTTTATAAAAATCATGCGTGTCACCAGAAATCTTTTTAGTATCCTGTGTGAAATTATCCTGTTCTGAAAAGGTCATATAGTAGCATTTTCTACTTTTTGAAAAGAGCAAAATTAATTTATTGTAAAATAAAAATGACAGTGTTCCTCACATCAGTGATTAACAGTTAAATAAATACGTTTCACAGACTATTCCTCCTGAGGATAGACGCAGAGTGAAGGCGTTAAAGCACTGCTGTCACAGTATCATCTGCATTTTGACTGTGAAATTATCACTTACCTGCTGCCATGTAGCCAAGGTTGTAGCCATGGTATCCATGGTAACAGTGTGGCCTATAGCAAATCCTTCTATAGTAACTCTGTGGATAGTTTGCAGCGGATGTCAGACGTGCCATCGCCTCAATTAACACTATAAAGAAAATCCACCATCCTGATGACAAAGCCATGGCCCAGAGTCAAATGTAACACCTCACAGAGAATGTTTTAAATTAGATATATTAAAAAATGTGCTGTAAAAAAACAAAACAATCTAAGCATTATTTTGTTATGCGCTTTGGCTATGAAAAATCTGAATGAATGACTGGCTCTGCAGGTGCTGGATCCTGGTCTGGTGTAACATGGTAACTACTCCTCACTCACTCTGCCTCCTGATTTTTCTGTCCCGTCCTCCATCCCCCTCTGCCTCTCACCCTCCCATCTCCTAAAACTAAATGTCCATCGCATTAAAGATCCTCCTCTCCCTGCCCTTTCCCCACACCTCCTCTCACCCCCTGCCTAAACTCTCTCACACTGAAAGGCAGGAGAGTCCTGTGCGAACTACAAATAAATAAGTCTGCATTTTACCCACCAGCAGCGACTGATGTCGTCCCCTCAATGATTTGCTATATTTTACTGGGTGGCCACTGTGTTTTTCAAAGAATATATGTCATAAAAAAAGTGATTTGTGAGTGCACATCAGAAGAATGTGGACAGACTGAAGGATGTGCTGTCTATATTTTTCTTTAAAATTGATACGAAGAAGAAGAAGAAGAAAAAAACGCCACTCAAGGGAAGCCAAATGTGATAATGGCCAGACGTCAGGTTGAGTATTTATAATCCAAACATCTGAGAAAGGAATGAGCCTTGCAGTGAAATCGTCTATTCAGGAGCTGAGCACTGTGCACTCTCATCTGTTGCCAACACATACACACAAACACAGCGGCAGGACCATGACAGCACTTTATAAAGCTTATAAAGAGCAAAGCGTGTTCATGGTCAGCATCACTTCCCCGATTCGTGCACAAATGGTCCTTAAGAGACCTCGGCGGGATACAATGACGGTAAGCTTCACTTCTTATGACCTTTCTTCTTAATAATGCAAACTTAAAGCTTCTGTTACATCCACCTGTACAGTCATTACATCAGGCCACAAGCATCCGACGAGCACTCAAGCTCAGACACACCGGCAGAAACTGATACAGATCACTTTTGTCACACCACGCGCCAACTTCTTCTTCACATTTCTGCACACGTCGCACATAAAATGCATTTTTGTGGAGACTTCAGAATCATGTGGACAAAGATGCCAGCCAGGTGAGGAGGCAAGCAGCCCGCTCAAGCATGGAAGACAGATGATAGGCTCAGAGCCATAACTGTAAGATACCCTGCCAAAATAAAATCTGAATAAAATATCAGAAAAACCCAGGAGAGAACATAGCAACAGAGAGATGTTTGTATTAAAAAAATCTGGCCTGTTCTCAGAGTTAAAGGTCCAGTGTGTAGGATTTAGGGGGATAGATTGGCAGAAATTATATAAGTATGTTTTCTTTAGTTCATAATCACCTGAAAATATTGTGTTTTCGCTACCTTACAATGAGCTGTTTATATCTACATAGGGAGTGCATCCTCTTTTATGGCGATTGCCATGTTAACCGCTATGTTTACACGGTAGCCCAGAACAGAGAAACCAAACTCTGGCTCCAGATAGGGCCATTCACATTTTTGTGTCAACCATTGTTGTTCGCAGCCTCCCCACTTCAGAAAACACTGATTTGAAACATTAAACTGTTTTATCATGGGTTTTTACCGGTTTACATCCACAGCTCGGTTTTGAGGTTTGTTTTGTTTTTTTGGGCAGAGGAAGAGTCCTTTGCAGATAATTTGGCTCCCAGTAAAACAAAACCTCTAGAATGTCTGGATCAGACCTACACTGGCTCCAAGTATACTTAAGAATAGATTTTAAGATTTTATTGATTACTTTTAAGGCTCTTCATGGTCTCTCTCCCAGCCTAATTTCTGACCTCTTAGTAATGTACACGCCAGAAGCTTTCAGGTCCTTGGACAGAGGTCTTTTGTCTGTTCCAGAGGTCCGGCTGAAAACTAAAAGGGGGCAGAGTGTTTGCTGTCAGGGCCCCGAGGCTCTGGAACAATCTGCCCGAGGAAATCAGGTCGGCCAAGTCAGTGATCTCTTTTAAGTCCCTTCTTAAAACACACTTTTAACGGACAGCCTTTTTCCTGATTCTATTTTAGTTTTAAGTTCATTTAAACTATCTTTTATTTCCTTTCTATAGTTCCTTAGTTTCCTTAACTTTTATACACTTAAGTGTTTTTAACAGTTGTTTTAAAAGTTGATGTTTTCATGTCTTGTCTGTTTTAATTATTGACATGTAACTTTGTTTTGAAAAGCACTTTATAAATTAAAAATTATTATTATTATCATTGTTATAATGTCAGCACACATGAAGTTATCAGAGAAAAAGGGTGAGTACACACTAGTATGTGGTGGACAAGCCACCCGTCTCCAACAGGCCCAAACAGTATCAGAGAAAACACTGATTTGTAATGTGAAACTTCTTTATTCAGTGTTTTAGCCAGTTTTAATCACCTGATCCATTTGTTTTGGAAAGGTAGAGACCGCTGCGGAAAATTTGGCGAAAACTGGTGAAAACCTCCTGATGTAAACTAAAGGAATTCTATCCGGGAGAAGTTTCAGCTGGTTGCAGGTGCAATCCTCACCACTAGACGCCAGCAAATCCCCCTAAATCTTACGCAATGAACCTTCAACAAGGGCATCTAATACCTGCTGGTCTTGGAAGACGTTACTCACACACTCCTTGAGCTCACTATTAAGACAGGTGCCAAGCACTGGCAGACCAATACTCCCACCTTCACGCTCGTTTTGGTCTGAGCAGTCAAGTTCATTTGGCATGACGGCTAAAATGTTGACACTGCTGCGCCGCGCTGCACTCAGCACGACACCAGTTACTGTTGGCCTCCTCTACTTTGATCAGTGCCATTTCTATCAGAGCTGCTGATTCAAAATAAATAAATGCATAAATAAAATGGAATTTGACCAGGAGCTTAAATCTAGGGAACTCTCCACAAGGGATTAAACACTAAATTCAGTATTTCATTTTTTCTCCTTTTTCTGCACTGAACAAAAGACGCATTTGTTCGTTTCTTGTCTGTGCCAGCAGTATTCGCATATTAACATCCAACAGCAGATGTCTTTCATCAAAAAAATTCTAGCATTTTGCCAAGGACAGGATTCCCCCAAAGTAGTAATGTGATTGTGCACAGTCCAACTCCGCAGAACCATTTATTCTTTACAGTTAAATGAATGGCTCATGTCTCTCATCTGGACTCATGCGGGCTTTGACTCCGCAGCCCTCCCAGCTTCAGGCCGTCATGCAGAAGGAAAACTGATCACTCTCTGCAGACGCAGCACCACACATGCAGCGCTAATTTAAACATCCACAACATTCATCCAGCTTCTTTTACCTCTGTTAATACTACTGCCAATTACAGACAATTAGGACGTTAATGCTGCGGGTAGCTGTTTTCCTCCAATATACACCAGTGGCTGAAGGCAGAGAGCTATGAAAGCCAGCTGTGACAACGTTCCCATCAACTCTCCTAATAACCGTGACCTGGATCACATCTCTCACTGGTTCCTCCAGCAGACAGCCATACTGCAGAGCGCTCCAGCGTCTCTCCTCTAGGCTTGGCTGCTGCACAGAGGAATCATTATTCTGATTAAACCAACCACTCGCAGAGATTTCCTAATCAGAAACATCAAACTATGATGAAGCAAAATGGGAATCTCATGGGAAAATGTTTGGGAAGAAGCTCAGCTCTGGTGAGCTGTTGGGCCTCTGTATAGACTGGTAGCTGCACTTTCGTCCACAGAGGTTCTCTGTCATGAAACAGCAGAAAGCCACATCACAGTGTCGCCTACAGTGTACAAGTGAAAAAGATCTGCTCCTGTGATTCACTTGAGTTAAAATTATCTGGTTTTAATGTTTGCTGGTTGCAGGATGTACATTCACTGAGCCACGAATAAAAATAAAAACAAAGCTCCGTAAATATAAACAGACATGCACAAAAGGAACAGAGTATAAAAAACCAAAAACAAATGGTTGCTGAGGGGAGAGAGGACACAAATACTAATTATTATAGCCTGTAAGATAAGGGGCTCAGCATGTCTAAAATAAAATGGGTCGTTTGTTTGTTCAAATCAATACTTCAATACTGTGACCTTTGAACAGATGACCATTTTTGCTTCAGATGGTACTTCCAGTAAAGTAAATTTTAAGTGCGGTAATGTGGATTTTGATGATTCAGCAAATCAGAAAGTCTCTATCTGTGTGTGGTTTTGGTTTTGGATAAGTATCTTTGTCCTTTTATATTTACTTTGTCTTTTTAAAATAATATTTTTAAATGCATGAATGGAAACCTGACACATTTTTGGAACTTCTCCTGCACTGTAATCTCAAAATCTGTTAATAAAAACAAATCTTTGCAAAAGAGAACACCAGAGCTGCACAACATGATAACCACAACCCTGGTATCATATTACTGATACTGCTTAATCTGATTCATAAAACAGATAGTATGATCCTTGATTATGACTGGCGTTGTGCAAAACACTATGAACACAGCTGTGAACGCATTACAATTTCAGTATCACTGCACCAATCATGTCATGTAGGACACAGAACTGAAATGAGCAATCGGCAACTGAAGCCTGAATCATTTATCACCCGCCAGGATGAAAATGGTCAGAAATACTCAACGCCATCATTCATTGGATGCACAAAAAACCCCACAAAGATGCTGTGAAAGAGACAAGGAGTGCCTACAGGGATTTATAACTGAGTAGCCAGCGAACGCACTGTGTCCTGTTGCTTTGCCGCCCAATCCAAATGTCTTTTATTTCCATCCAAAGCAGACAAACTACACCAACGATCTATGGTAAGTTAACAATTTGACTTTAGCTAGCTTGCACGATTTCTTTGTTGTGTTGTCTGTTTCTAGGATTATCATTTTAGTAACAGTCTAGCATGATTACTCAGTAAGTCATGGAGCTAAACTGTAACAGAAATGATATCGCTGGCAACAGCTCGGGAAAGTGAGCACAATAGTTGCTGATGGCAGATATAAATGTGGTTACAATATAACTGCAACATGATGAGAATTTTTATTTCTTTCTCCTAACGTTGGGTATACTAGAGCCCATCAAGGTGAACTTCTTTGGCTCCATGCTAGCAACCATTCTGCTAAATGTTATGAAGAACTACATTACTTGGCAGAAGACTGATTACTTGTTATAAATCAATGACTGCGTTTTGTGTCCCTGTATGTTTGTTTTATGAATCACTGCCAAGTACATTTAGCAACCATTTTCTAAAACCAATAAGCCATTGAGGCCGTGATTTACAGTGATTTTCGAACAGCTACGACATGGAACGTCCCTTAGCTGTTCTAAAATCATTATAGCTATATATAAACTAAGGCCTCTCATCTCTTACTGCTTAAATACAACCCAGCTCCACGACCAAATAAATACAGCAGAGGACTCACCTTGACAGGTTTTGCCGTCTTCATTTATTTTCTGCCCAGGAGGACACCTGCAGTAAAAACTCCCGATGGTGTTACAGCAGAGAGCCTCACAGCCTCCATTGGTCTCCTCACATTCATTAACATCTGACAGGGAGAAACAAGGACAGAGTTAATCCTGCTGTTATTAAAACCACAACCAAAAGCAGAAATATGAATGAACAAAGAACAGTAAATAAGCTTAGTGTTTTGGCAAAAACAGCTTTGAGCTTTTTTTGCTGTTGAGCTGATTAAGAAAAAATGTGTCTTTCTTTTTCATGTCATTCTGATTAAGTTTCAAATGTTTTCCGTGAATAAATTTGGATCCAGCTTTTCAAAGTGTGGAAAGTGCTGGAGAGCCTGGAAATTCATGAGAAAGACTGCGGGAAACTGTGTGCACCGTTTCCACCCTTAAACTTGTCTCCTTAGCTCTCACTTCAAGGAAAATAAAAAAGGAAAATACATAATATATCCAAAACAGAATCAAAATATGCATGTAGTAAATTGAATGGGACAAAAGAAAATACGCAGCATTTAAACGTTGTCCTCATCGCCTCTAACTTCCTCCAACATGAACCAGAACTGACGTTTGTCAATCATGCAGAACTGACAAAACACTTCCACCAGAAGTCACAGTTTTTCCATCTCATTTCCATCAGCTAAATATCCTGCCAAAGCTGTCGACAGCTCAGTTAGATAAAATCTTTCCCTCCAGTTCCCAAACTACACATAATGACTCGGGTCAGATACGGGTGCTGACAGGTCACCATATACCATAATCTGAGCTGCAGAGCGTCTGCGTAACGGGATGATATTGAAAATGAAAAGTAGTAATGTGTTACCGGTTGTTCAGTTTTACACTGAAGTTTTTGGGACACGGCTCCACATTGCCTGCATTAATGTTAAATTTCCTGCATATGGGGGTTTGTCAGGAGGCATTATGCTCACAGCGTCGACTTGATGACATTGGGCTGTTTCATTTGCCATGCCAGCAGAAAGAATCTTGGACTGAAAACTGAAAGCCATGGAGAAAATTAGGAGGGAGCGTTCACTTGGCACTAATCAGCTTGTAAACTTTCTCTGTGTCCATAAAAAAGAGCAGAGTTACTGTACGGAGAGAGAATACGAACGCAAAGAAAATTGCTTTATAGAACATTTTCCCCCCTCAAGCAGATTTCGGTGGGTTTGCGATGCCAGCGTTTAACCAGCCAATTAAACGATTTCCCTCTCAGTTTACAACATCTGGAAATGTTCACACCAAAAACACTGCTCTCTTTCTATTGCCAAGAGTTTAAAAACTATCATAAACCTAAACGGCATACAGCATGTAATGAAAAAAACCTTTAACACAATGAGAATACATTTTATAACACTATGAAACACAATCCCTGATCAATGTATTGCTCTCAGATAAGCTGCAGTTTAGGACGCTCACTGATTTTTATTTGGACGCTACGTCACAAGAGCATGATTTAATGAGTCTGGGTCTTGGGGTGACGCAGAGTGCATGCCTTTTAGTACAGTTCATTTAACTTGCTAAATAAGTAAAGCAGGTTTGAAGGAACATTATGCAGAAACAACTGCACTAAAGCAGACAAGTGATTGTGACCTGAAGTCAAGGGCAGGATTAAAGACCCTGAGGGATCCTGTGCTGAGATCTGCAGCAGTTGTTTGAGTTGTGTGTGTGTGGATGTCTATCTACCCCTAGTCTATCTCCCTCTATCCCCCCCCCTGAGGCCACACACCTGTGTGGCAGCTTGAGCAGGGGTCTGCCAAGGGTCAGTGTCACGCTCATCATTCTCTGGGTGTTTCTGCCCAATAAGAAGGCAGGAATGTTGAACTGCTACAGGTCAGAATACGAAACACTGGAAACTGAACGTCTACAGTGAATCGATAGCGTAGTATTCTTAGTAAGGCCAGGATTTATGATTTCTGGATTGTCTGAGAGGGCAGAGGAAACTTGTCAGAGGAAAACCATGCATGGCTTTGTTTTTAATATAGAAATGAACTTGAATGTTTTTATTGTGTTAGTATTTTATATTGTATTGTCTTTAATTGCATTGTTTCTGTTTTCATTCACAATGTGGACCACATGGAAATCAATAAATAGGTCCAAAACTGCCAAGGAACAAAAAAAAAAAAAAAAAAAAAAAAAAAAAAAGATGAACTAGATTATTGTTGATATGTGAATGCGACATGGAAAGTTTATCTATCATTGTATCTCTTTGCTACACAACCATTCCCAAACAATACCAGCCATACAAATATTTTCTCTGAATGTTAAACTCAATGACCACAGAGGACCTGAGTGAGTCTGGAGTTGGGGGCTTCATCTGACTCCAGGGGGCATTTTAAGTTATGTCACCCTCACTCATCCATCAATCTGTCACCAAGCAGCAGCTCCAGCTGAGTGATCAGACACATCTAAAGATGTGAAACAAGAGCTGCAGACTCTTTCAAAGAAAAAAAAAGAGAAAATCATCCGCTTTCCCGTGAACATCGGATCACCAAGGTTTCTCCTCCCTGGCCTGAGCCTCTGGGGGGTCGGTGTGCACGTTTTCAGATGCCTGAATCATAGTAGTGTGTGTCTTCAGCCCAAGTTATGCCCCAGGTCAGGGTCAAAGGCCGAAGCTCAGGGTCAAACCCATGCAGGGAGAGCTGCACGAGGCTGCTTCACCATGTGGTGGATGTTCAGATATATGTTGCATAAGAGTCCTCTTGGCATGTAATAAACAAACATGAGGATTCCTCTCTCAATGCAACATTGTGAACAGTGATCAACAGCCAGTTCACCTATCTTAGCATAAAGGTGGGGATTTAAGCTATAGACTTTATAGTATAAAATTTCATCCGTGATTTTTCCCCTGGACAGGTTTTTTTTTTTGAGCCATGACAAAGGGATCATAATAGAAAGCAGGATAAGCTAATAATTCAACTGACACTTTTGACGCCTCATATTCAGGTTAATTTCATAATTCCGTTTTTCTTTTTTAAATTAAACAGGACTGATAATCTTGTCCCCATCACAGACACTGAATTCTCTTTACAAAGTAATTTCTTTGCAGTTAGTATGGACTGCAGGAATGTACATGGGCATGTCTTTATAGTGCTGAGATGGCCTTGGAAGAACATTACCTAACCTTTAACCAAGCAAATGACTGGTTGTTTCAGCACTAAAGGCTTTCATTTTGTTTGTTAAAACTCTATCAAGAGAGTGTTTATTTAATGGTGTACTAATTCTGGAAGCTGTAGTTAGTGGTTTAGCATTTTATTGCGCTGCTTTAAGAGTTTCCTGTGGTGTTTACTAACAGCAGCGGCCTCCTCGCCTGAAAGCAAGACTGCTGACATCATTCAGAACAGAAAAACAGAGTAACCGCCTTTCGGTTGTTGTTTCCGTTTACATCCACGTCAGACTCATTTGAAACCTTTAAGGCCCGACGTTAAGATAATTACTTGAAGGAACATCCTTAACTGTTTCTTCATTACGTTTTCTCTTTTTCTCTATTGTGTTCTCTTATTTGTCCAGATATCGCATTGTAACATGCAATCTGTGAAGCCAAAGAATAGCCATCCTTTGGAAATGGACAGAAATAGAGTATGAGTCAATACACAAAAAAAGAAATTTTGTCATAATAAGCATATGAAATCTTGAGTTATAGCCAAAAACATATTTTGTGAGGTCAAAGAAACCTTTGACCACCAAAATCTAATCAGTTCATCCTTGAGTCCAGGACGTTTGTATTGAATTTGAACCAATTCCCTCTAGAAGTTCTTGACATAACACGTCATGAGAATGAAAACGACCGACATATGGAAGGACAGACAGATAATCCCAGAACATAATGTCTCTAGACACGGCTGTCCCAAACATTTCTATGATACAAAACATTAACCTTTGGGAAAACAGCATAGACTCGATTACACCTAGCAAAAGCCACACATACAGCATCTTTTTTTCCAAAATGATCACAAAAAGTCAGGATCTGAGAGCCTCACCACCCCATTTACAGTTTTATGATGAAAACTGAAAAGTTTCTAATGTTCAGTCACACTTGTGTATGAAGGTGGAGTTTCTGCGCATTGTTCTAATGGGAAAACAAATCTTGTGCCAAATTGCTCAGTGCTGTTATGTCTTTGTGTAAGTGAAATATAAAACAAGCTTGTGTAATGTGTATTTCCCTGCAGCAGACACTCTGTTCCAAAGCAATCAGGTAAATTAAAAACAAAAAACAAAACCCTGATTTAAAAACTAAAACTTGATTGTGTTTCTGCAAACTCAGCCGCAGCAAAGCTTCGGGTTTACATTCCTCTGCTGTATTGTATGACTTCCTGTGATAAGGACGACAGCCACTGCTCCCAGGACGACAGGGGCCAATGTCTCGGTAGACCACGACGGGCCAACAAAAACCCCAGACCTCTGATATTATCTCATGGGGGGTCATGGGCTGGAAAATTGCAGTATTCATCGCAGGATCAAGAGTTGGGGGGGGGGGGCGCTGAAGATAGCCTAACCTGTCTCCCCTTTAGGGCCCTGATCTTAACGCCTGCTGGTTTAATAATGTGCTTTGGTAGTGCTCATTCCCAGTTGCATTCCCTGCCGTCCCCACAGCTGCTTTCATTTACCAGGTGCTATAAAGATGGGAATTGGTCAGAGGTTTCATTCGGACATGGATTTCTCTACAACTGACCTGCAGCATGTGGCGGCAGGTCGGTTCATGACAACATCTTGTCTGACTAACAAACCACCCGTCTGTGCACTAGAACTGATAATTTACTCTACACTCTTTCACAGGAAACGCATCCTAACCTTTGACCTTAAGGTTTTCAAGGGTCTTTTCCAGGGTCAGTCATACTTGTCAGTCATTAATTTGCTACTGCCTTTTATCAAATTTAGAAGCACTTATTCATATCTTGCACTGCACTGTAGGTGCACTATAAAAACTTTCTATTGTTTAGTCTTGTTGTTTTTATCTGATGTGTAAAACTTTTAAATGATCAGTGTGTAGGATTTAGGGGGAACTATTGGTAGAAATGATATATAATATATTGAGTACTGTTTCCTTAGTGTGTAATCATCTGAAAATTAGACTTATGGTGTTTGCGTTACACTAGAATAAGCCATTAATATCTACATAGGGTGTCCTCATCCACGGAGTCCGCCATGTTTCTACAGTAGCCCAGAATGGACAAACGCTGGATCAAGATAGGGCCATTTGCGTTTTTACATTGGCCACTATAGTTAGCAGCCCCTCAGCAACAAGCCATACAGCATCGGAAAAACACAGTTTTTTAAAGTGAAACTGCTTAATACTGTGGTTTTACTAGTTTAAATCACCTGGTCCATTTATTTTGGAAAGGAGGAGACATCTGCAGATAATTCAACCTGAATGTCTGGATCTCAAGCTATCAGAGAAAAAAGGTGAGCACAGATTAGCAGGTGATGGACTAGCAGCTCCTCTGTGACGAACAGAACAGCATCAGAGAAACACTGATTTGTAATGTGAAACTGCTTTATTCAGTGTTTTCACCGGTTTTATTCGCCTGGTCTGTTTGTTTTGGAGAAGCAGCAACCCCTGCGGATAATTTGGCTCCCGTTAAAAATCTCTTGAACAATAAACACTTAGGCCCAGATCAGACAGAAAGAGTTTTGGAGGTTGCAAAAGGCAAGGCACACTGCACTACCTTTTTTAAATTTAATGTGAGCAACCATCCCATCATCTCCTTCCGTAGGCAGGCAGAGGGTACTTGCTCAGGTTGAGAGACTGTCAGTAAATAGTTTGTTGGGCACAGGGAAACATCTGTGTGGGCACATGAGACCCTGGAAAAGAGGGTGGATCACAGGGAGTACTACCAGCTGGTCCAGGAGCTCTGTCTCCATGATGGCTGTTTCAAGGTATATTTTAGGATGACTCAGGGACAGTTTTACAACCTGCTGTCTATCGTCCGGCCGTATAGATCAGGGCCTTAAGGAATCTTAACTGGGAGCTCATGCTTGGCACATGGGAGAAGTTTCAGCTGGTTGCAATGTTATGCTCACCACCAGATAACCACTAAATCCTAAACACTGCTCCTTTAATATCTCATCTTACTACCTTTTATGTCCCATGCATGGCGCTTTGAATTGCCTTGTTTATGCAAGCTGTTGTTCAAATAAACATGCCTTGGATTTTGTAGAGGACACATTTACTTCATCTGTCCAACAGCGTCCAAAAGCTCACACGAAACAGATAAACTGGTGAAGCACACTCACCCAAGCTCACGAATGTTATAAAAGTAGTTTTATGATCCCCATAACTCCTCGTGGATTTCACATGGATATCCTCTCTGGAGTCAGATATCATGAGAATCCCAAACATACATTTAAAATGTTTTATCCAACCTCTGTGGTTTGGGTCACTGTGTCGACACTGTGTAGACATTGTGTAAGTACTTTAGCTCTAAGGTTTCTTTGCTTCTGCCAGACCACTGTCTCCGTGCTGCGTAACAGTTACAGGTAAGCAAGCATACAAGAGCGGAGATTTATAAGTGCGCTCACATTACATGCTGGGTGTAATCAGATGAGGTCAACAAGGACATTTTGAGGATTAGTCTTCAAGTCTAAATAAATTAGTCAATAAATCAAATATATAAGACATGAAAGCACTAAAGTTCTGGCACATTTTTTGCGACAGTGCACAATATCTCAGGAGACAAGGCTTCAGAGGGATGATGACTGAGACTGATAACAGGTCAGTCAGATCTTAAGACATTTTATACATGTAGAATGATGTGACAATTTGATATGCTGCGATTCAAAATAAAAGTGTATTTCTTTCTCTCCTCTTCCTCTGCAAGGCACCAGCTCAAGTTCAACATTGCCCCCTGCTGTTAATCTCCTGCTACGTCAATAACATCCCAGATGTGCTGTTGGATGTTTATCAAGTTGACACTATGTGATTCTGCTCCGCTCTCATTCATCATGTAACTAAAACACAGCTGCCACAATATAATAATTCAAAGTCAAAGAGGACCACACTTTACTTGTCAAAGTGCCCGCTCTAGTAAAACATCTCTCACTCTGGTTCACCGCACTGACTTACACCAGAGAACTATGTATGCTGTATTAAGCATCCAATAATTTCCACCCATAGTCCAATTTAATGCTTTCTTAGTGCCAGCTTGGAGAACGAGTTTCCTCCTGAAGCCCTGTAATTATGGCCAGTGTGGCAGCTGAGTTGTTGTTAAGTGGCACTGTCACGGACGTGGTGTGGCTTTCCCATAACCATGTTAAAAAATGTCCCGCTTAATGACAAAGGACCAACCACACACAGACCTCTGTGATGTGTATCCACTAATGATTAAGACCTTTTTTCACATGAAATGTTTCCATGAAGTCACCAACAATCTGCCTAAAGTTTAGAGGAAAAAGTCGCACCATGAAGTAAATGGTGTTACAAACATTAAAATATGCTTCTTATTTCCTTATTAAAATATAAACCAGGAGGCTGCCACATGCCTCAGGGTGAAGTGGTGAAGCTGCTGCATCTCTAATGACCATACGTGCCAACGCTGACACCTCAAAAACAGGGAGGGTGTGGAGGGTCGAGGATAAAAAATTGTTTCCAGCATTCTAGTGACTTTTAAAGAATGAAAATATTTTTATGTTTAATACATTGAATACGGTTTAGTATTTGGTTCATGGCCCTGGTACTCCAGCACTGCACCAGGAGTGGGAAGGGAGGCTAGGTTGTAGGCTTGGCTTGTGCCGGGGACCCACAGCCGGCTGTCCTCCCTGGCCCACACACCCCTGGGTCCTGGATGCCAAAGCAAGGCAGAACAAGAGGCTTATGGTCTCTGGAAGACAGCTGGGTCTCCTGCCGCAGTGAAGGAGGGCAAGCCAGGTCCGAAAAGAGGTGTGCACTGGCAGCCAGGCCTGACGACGCCCCTCTGCCAGTGGTAGAGGTAGAGAGTGGGAAGCGCCAATGGGGAAAAAACAATGGACTTCTGTGATAAGTCTTGGCATATACAGAGCCAGAAACAGGTTGTGACAAAAAAAAGGAGAAACAAAGGTGAACATTTCTCATAAGTCAGAAGAAATACAGGAGAATTGTGACCGCAGCTGGAACCGGGAGAGGGCAATCAAAACCAGGAGTCTCCCGGGCAAATCGGGAGCAGGACAGCAAGTATGCTAATTAAGAAACTAAAGATGTGCTACAGTCAACAAAAATCACCTCATCTTCTCTCTTGAAATATAAAGTCAGATGTTAAAGATTTAGGGACATATGCAGAGTTGCAATGATTAGTTGATGAATCAATTAGCCATCTGCCAGAAAATCAATCGCCAAATATTTGGATCACTTTTCAAGCAAAAACGCCAGACATCTGATGATTCCAGGTTCTCAAATGAGGAAAGTCATTGCTCTTCTTGGTCTTGCATTAGAGTAAATTGAAAATTATGGAGTTTTGGTTGGACAAAACAAGACGCTTGATTATGTTGTTATAGACATCTTCACTGTTTTCTAGTGTGTTTAAACCAACAATCATTAATCAAGTGAGAAAAAAAATTGAAGAGTAATAGTTAATGTAAATAATCATTGAATCATTGCTACATTAAGAGCACTACAGTCTATGTCTTGAGGCATCTTTGCTTTGACAGGTGTGTCAGCCCATAATAGTCAGCTGTGTTGGTCGCGTGTCTTCAGTTGAACATTTCTCACGTGAAAAAGCAGATGAGCAAAATCTAAATTCTCTGCTTATCTGCCTATTCAAACATTGTATTTTGTTTTTATACACTTCTTCCTGACTAGGAGTGTGTTGACAAGAAACAAGCAGCAGACTGCTGTGCTGAGAGAGAAGCTGTCTGACTCTTGGGTAAAAATATCAATCAAGCGACTCGGTAGTCTCTGCACAGCTTATTACCCAACCTGCTGAGCCTAAACTTTTATTATCTGTGCATGTTTCCCCACAAGGGATTCATGTGCGACATCAAAGACACAAGAATCCAGTATTTGAGTTTGTGTAGTGAACATTCTGCTCCACTGACTCCTAAACGCCTCTAATCCCTGTTTTGATGATCCATTTCACTGCACTGCAATGTAAGCATGCAAGTGTGTGTGTGTGTTTTGTGCACATATTTGGGTGTAGGTGTGTTTACGTGTCATGGGATACCCCATTCTTAAGAGCCAGCTGCTTCTCACTCCTGTAAGCTTTAATTTTTTCCCTCGTCTCCACCACAGCTGACTGCGACTTCAGCAGCTCCTTCATTCCCAGACACAGGCGGCTCAATCACCTCAGTCAAGGTATCACCAGTTGTCATAGACCTCAACCTGGAAATCTGCAGGGAATTTACAATACTTGTGCAGCTTTTGCAGTCACTAACCCTGCACAGAAAGACAAAAATAAATCGTGCAATTCTCAAAGCACTTGCAAAGGGTGAAATGCACCCTGAACTGTGCTGTTCTGCTGTGCTATTTGCATGTATTTTAATGAAATAACATTCATACATTTGGGATGAAATTTGGCCCCTTTCTATGCAAATGAGCCTCACTGCAAAAACAGTCCAACTCACAGAGATCAGCACTAATAGCCACACATTGTTAAAGTGAATTTATTAGCCTCCTCATAGAGTTGGTGGTAACTGAGCCGCACTGATAGACTGGGATACTGTTTCTCTTTGTCACGTCTAAATTACTTGCCTAAAGTTTTGAGGAGGAGGAATGAGGAATGCTTTTGCACCTCGTCAGACAAGACCTGTTTCTTGTAAAGTTTTCTTCTTCTCTCTGCTGTTGTTCTGCCTACTGTGCTCTTGGCACAAAGGCAACATGAACATTTTTCCACACAGATAATTGCAATCAGACCCAAAAAGGGCAAACTGCACTCAGCTGCAAAACATCGTGGGCATGTTTGCACTGCACTATTGTTAACAGTTATATTTTGTGAATCTGACCATTAGACAGGGCGGGTTCATGGTGCTATCAGTGGCCGCAATCCATTCCTCGTGAATTTGCCCCGGAGTGTTACACAGACAACCCCAAATATTTTTCACATGACTGTTTTGACTCTAATCATTTACTGAAAGGTGCCTAACAGAGCAATAAATCTAGGGAGAGGTTTGTCCCTTCAAAAGCCCGTGGCGAGCCAGAGGTTTCTGACTTCTGACACACATTTTAGCTGTCAGGAAAAGTTATAGATGGAAACACAGAAAAAGAAATAGGTCAGCAGTATGGACTTATGTATGTCTTCAGAATAACATTTTATAATCTACACAAACAAACAGGGGGAGCAAATACCTTGTGGACCTCAGGGGATTACACTCTGACCCTCTGCGTGTACTCTATCAATGCTCTACCTGCTTGGACCTGTCTTTTCCAACCTTGACCCTGAAGTTTTGAGAACCTGGAACAACACACAGAGGCCAGCAGGAATTACAAAAATTACTTGTTGTGGTTTCCTGCCTGTCTCCCTCTCTGAAGCATGTGTGAGATATGCTGCTGTAGTTTGTGCACGGCTTTAGTGGATGGAAAGTTGCCGAGAGCCTTTCAGCTGCAGGGCAAAAGGTAGCAGATACATGACAGACTGTCATGCTCAAAGTGTACAGGAGGATGAAATTTTGATGCTCTGATTATTGCTTTACATGTTCAGGTGTGACATGACATGGTTTCACAGCTCTTCGAAGTTAAAACGAAACAGCAGTCAAACACGTGTCCCCCGGCTAATTCAGAGGCGATGGGCTCTGATTTCATGGCAGTGTAAAAACCAGCTCAAGCAGCGCAATGACGTGGCAGTATTTTACAAACTTTGAAAAAAATCTTTTTCAATGTCTTTGATGTTTTCATACCCAGCATGGCACAAAGGTAGGAGAACATCAGCAACAAGACTGGGGCTCCACATAGATGAGGCAGTATACAACCAGATAACCAAAGAGTGAGTCTGTTTTCAGGGCAGCGTCTCTTTCAACTCAACAGAAGATGCACCAAGATCAGTGGTTCCCAACCTTTTTGTCTTGTGATCATTTAAAGGTCCAGTGTGCAGGATTTAGGGGCACATATGGGCAGTAATGGAATATTGGAATGAACTGTTTTTATCTACACAAGGAGCAGGTCCTTGTCCCAGAGTCCGCTGTGTTGCATGGCCATGTTTCTACAGAAGCCCCGAACAGACAAACCAAACCACTGGCTCCAGCTAGGGCAATTCCCATTTTTGCGAGGGCCACCGTAGTTATGTTTTTACTGGTTTTAATCACCAGGTCTGTTTGTTTTGGAGAGGAGACGACCTTTGCGGACAATTCAACTCCCAGTAAAAACCTCCTGCACGTCTGGATCAGAAATAAGGTGAGCACATATTACACTATCAGAGAAGTTATGTGAGCACACATTAGCAGGTGCTAGGCTAACGACCCCTCTGTGTCAAGCCGAAATTGAATATTTTTAACAGCTTGAGGAGGAAAATCTAAAAGAATAAAGAAAAACATAAATACTAGAAAAATTTAAACAGAATTTTATATATCAGAAAAAAAGGTACTTTTTCTTTAAATGCTTCTCCACATCTGAAAATAAAACTGATTCGCACCGGGACTCTTTTTTTTGTACTTTTAACGTCTATACAGTGCAAAAGTTCCTAAAAAGCACCAAAATAAAGCATGTTCATTATAAAAGAGACAAAAAAGCGAGCCCGATAGAGGTCTGGGCTAAGCTCCAAATCCTAGAAATGTCCTTTCCTGACCTGTGCGGGGCTGCTGTCACTGGCCCTGGGTCTAATGACATTTTATTAGTGGCCCCTGAGCAAAGCAAGTTCAGTGTCCCTGCTTTGTCCATCCCACTTCAGCCTATGATAATGTAGCAGAGCTGCTCTCCATCATATCAGCTGTTATAGCTCGGAAAAATAAGCTCTATCAGAGAAGACTTTTGTTGAGTATTGGCTCAGACTCCGTATCAGCATATACTCAACATTAAAACAACTCGGATGTGGGCCAAAAGAACTTAATTGTGACATCCCTGATATTCATTCTGTGCTAAATATTTGGAATTGCTGTTTTAAGTAAGATTTAATGTTCATGCTTGTGTTTATTGAGGGTTAGGATAAGTTTTTCAAAACTTTAGCAAGAATACCAGTAAAGCAGTCTCCACTGAGAGAAGATAAAACAGAGCCATATGACAGTAATGGGATTAAAACACGTCTGATTTGTTTTTAAGAACAGCCTTGACATGTGAAAAACAAGTGACCCTGTCTCATTACATTTCTTTCAGATAATCATTTGCAAGACCCCGGGTGTGCATTGAAAGAGAGCGCACTCTTGAATGAGCGTTCCCCAAGGCTAAGTGGCTTCCATATGGAGATAGTGCACAACAGAGGAGATAATGTTGTAGGTGGAGGAAAAACAGATTAGACTTGAAGTGTTTGGCTCAGTGGAATACACAAGGAGCTGATAAGGAGGAACAAAGGCAGCAGAAGCAGATTTAGTAAAGATATGGAAGTTTCCGTGGAGTAAAAAGGTCTGGGGGATGAGGAGAATCAGGGCATCACTGGCAGATGAAGGGATTGGTCCATGCTGATTATTCCTCTAATTGTATTTTGCAAACTCTTGTCACGGCCAATTTACACAAACTTGATGCCCTTGCCCCCAGGATGACCAGCTGCGACCTTTCATCAGGAATGCTGTAAAGAGCCTAATGAGACTGGGTGGGAGCCCAGACTCAGCACAATTATGGGAGATTAGGGTGCTGTGCAGGATGCAATGGCAGGTAGGTGGGCAAGGACGTACCCCACCCTCTGACTGCAGCGCACTCCCTCTCATTAGAGGTGGCTTTCTTGACTTCACAGGAATAGGGCTGCCCTTACTCTGTCTATGGTAAACCTAAATATCTGTAGTGTTTCAGTCATTTTTTTCTGCTCATGACAGGACTAGCACACAGTTTGTTGACATGAACCAAGTAGAAACTATCCAGGCAGAACCAGTGTGTGTTTCAAAAGAGGCGATAAACAAGCAGACAAAGAAAGAAAGACGTGTAAAGTTGATAACGAGTACCACCGCTTACAGGAGCAATGGAGAGTTGAACACTTTCTCAGTGGAGAATGAAATCGTTGCATTTGTGTAATTTGTATGAGGTTTTTAAATAACCTATATAATGAAAGAAACACCTGGCCCCCAGTTTTTTTTCCAAGTTATTTTGATGTTGCCCCCATTCAAAAAAGTTTCGACATACTTTCACTAGACCAACAAGCTTAAGTCCCATTTCCCGACTTATTTTTGATGTATGGACCTGTGAGTTTCACATTCTGTTTACTCTTTAGGAAGGCACCCATTTACTCTATGTCGCTGTCCACTGACAGGGGTTGTTAGGGGTTCTGAACAATGTTAGCATTGAGGATTGGTGTTATCCACAGGTCTCCTCCTCTCCAAAACAAACAGACCAGGTGATAAAACCCAGGAAAAAAAACACTGAATACAGCACTTTCCCATTAAAAAGGCGAAGGGGCTGCTAACTTCAGTGGCCTATGTGACTTTTGGTTTGTCCATTTTGGGCTACTGTAGAAACATGGTGGTGCAACATGATCTCTGTAAATGAGGACCTGTTCCCTGTGTAGATATAAACGGCTCATTCTAAGGTAACAAAAATGCAAGGATTCCTATTATTAGGTGATTATACACTAAAGAAAACATACTTATTATCTAAGCTTCCATTTCTGCCAATATATCCCCCTAAATCCTGCACACTGGACCTTAAAGGTGCCCATGCCCTAGACATGTGACTTCTCACAATGAGACAGATCTCTACTGTGTTCTTCTATGCAGGCCTCTCACTTCCCTTCTTATCCCATGCTTCACTCTCCTTCACTAAAGAGGTAATAAAACAAAGAATCAGAGGAGTTGGGAACAAAACGGTGGAGAATGTGTGAGAAAACAGTTGCTGGGAGCTTTTGGTTCTTCTGACAGTGCCTACATCTCCATGGCCTCCTTCGTTTCAGCTGCTCTGGAGGTCACGCTATGCTGACTGGTAACAATACTCAAAGAACAGGATTAAACCTTCAAATGGCAAAGAACAGAAAACATGTCAGTGACTCTGTGAATGATCCATTTAAAGTCTAGTTGATGGCCAATGTGAGAGATTATGTAAAAATCTTAACATTATCAAAACAAACGGTTTGAACAGCAGAATTAGGTCAGCACCTGACCTCTTTCACTGTTCCTAAAAACAGCTCTCATTACAACATTTTTCACATTCTCTCTGTGTTTTTAAGGTTAGAACCTCAGACGTCGTAATTCTCTCTGAGCAAAGTAAAAAAGCAGACTTCAACCTGTTCACAGCCATTTCAGCTGTTGCCTGTTAAACCGTTCAGAGAGGAAAAGGGAAACCCTGAGAGTGATTTAGACCGCTTGTGATCTTTCTAGACATTTACTATCCCATTATCAGCCATTTGACTTTTACAACTTTTACTCTTCCACTTAAAAATGCTCTAAAACAGTAACAGCCAGATTTTGAGCAGATAAAACAAATGTGGTGATCGTTATATAACAGTTATATAAACTAATGCCCTGATTCACAACAACACCTTCTGACCTCTCTGTGGAGGACAGACACACTGGTCAGGAGTGGCAAACTGCTGCCAACGAGCATCTCACAGCTTTACAATCTCATAGCTTTACAGTCATGCTCATACAAAGCTCTGAGTAGCTGAACAAAATAACCCATAATCATGTGAATTATGGGTGAGTGTTAAAGTCTTTTAACCCAGCCGACAGGTCACAGTTTAATGTATGGTACCTCAGAAAACAGGAACAATATTAGGTGTGATATTCCCGGAATCCTTTTCTGTGATGAAGCTGTCAACAGTGAAAGCGGATTTGAACTGGTCACAGCTAATTAGTAATCAAATTGTGTTATGAGAGTGTATAAAAATCTTACACCTGTCAAACAATACTGTTTCCACTGTAGGAATCTAGAAAGACGGAATGTAAGGCATGGCCATTTTTTATGGCTTTTTTTTCCAATTTTCTCCGCTGGCTTTGGGGAACAAGCTTCTGGAATTAACTTTCGGCACTGACATGATACTAAATATCAGATGCAGCTTTCAGGGGTCGCTGGCAGTGCAGTTGATCATTGATTTGCCAAGCAGATGTGCCGTTACATCAAAACAAAGACAATGAACAAAAGCGTAACCCCCCATTTTACTACTGCATCAGCAGCATTCATGAGGACCACTACTTTAAGAAAGAGAAACAACAGAGTAAGCTTGTCGGTTAAACAAAGAAGTCCAGGTCTTCATTAGTATTTGGGGTGGGGTGGGGAGTGGCCATTCACATCGAGTAGGAGTCAGTGGTTGAAAACAAAAAAAAAGGTCGCCAGGCTATCACATGGCTGACACATAGAGACAGACAACCATTCACACTCACATTCAAACCTACAGTACAAGCAATTTAGAGTCACCAATCAACCTGTATGTCTTTGGACTGTGGGGAGAAACCGGAGCACCTGGAGAAAACCCACACAATGGGAAAACATGCAAACTCCTTACAGAAGGGTCCCCCCACCCTGGGGTTTGATCCCTCCACCGTAGGTTCACACCAGGAACCCTCTTGCGATGAAGCAACAATGCTAACCACTGCAAGACCTTGCCGCCAACACAAGAAGAATAAAATCATAAAAAAGTATGAAGGTTAGCACTGATGTTTTGTCATGACTGATAAGACCCAATCAGGAAGCGATCATGGGTATCTGCGTCATTGTTTAATAGTCCCTGTTTCTATTCATCCAGACTAAAACGCAACCCCAGAATTTTATATCTAAAATGGGGCTGTTTTCGGGTTTCCAAAATGTTGGAGTACTGAGGACGCTAGACATAAATGTAGTAATAGTTATGCATGTAGCAGAATTGAAGATACAACACACAGGATCATGGATCACAAGGATCACGATGTGTACAACAGAGTGAACTGAAAAACTACAAGTGGTTCAAGGCACTGGACACAGTTACATCATGGAGTTGTCTGTCCAAAAACCACTTACTTCACTTGTCTACCAGCACAATAAAATAATATAGTCTGTCCTGCTTTTGCTTTTTTAATAGCATGAACCCAAAAACAGTCACAGTTTTAAAAATACAGTGGAAATGCAATGTGTGGCTTGTGCAGAAATTCTCACAAGGTATCTAAAAGTTTAGGTCAAGAGGAGCCCCAGGTTAAAGGTTGTGAAATTCCTGCAGTGGAAAAGGGCTGTGCAGAAAGTTTTACATTTACTTAATGTTTGGATCTTTTCCACCTTCTCTTCTTCCTGAAGCACTCACTGGTTTCCAAAACACCAAGAACTACACAAACTTGTATTTACATAGTGAATGGAGGGCTGATAAAGTTATCGGCCACACTGGCTAATCATCAGAATGGGGTCACGTGCTGATTCAGTGCTGAGGCAAGGAAACTGTCCTCACCAACTATAAGAATCAGGGCATGCATGTGTGTTTCATTTTGGGGCACTCACGTACTAAAGTGCTCAGCTAGCTCAGCATGGGGGTTTCTCAAATGTTTTTCTTGATCCCAAGTAAAAGCCATTCAATGGGACTCAGAGTTCAGAGATTTATTTTTACAACGGGGAATGTCCGAAGGCCGACGTACTGAAAGCACCTCTCTCATCACATTCCTCAGTGCTCCCAAACATGAAGGGAGCAGATACACTAAGAGGAAAGAAAAGAGCGTTGCCTTGCTAATAGACTGACAGTCAACCTTTACCCTTGCCCGAGTGAGCAGCATGTGTGAAACAGTTCACCGTACTGTAAATGGATGTTCTCTTTTACAACATGGCCTCATGCAGAACTGCATCCTTTAAACATGACAGATACCACCTGTGTCCCTGCTCCTCCCTTCTGTCAATGTCAGTCTCTTAACGGCTTGACGAGCAGCAGTGATGATAGCAGTTACCCCACATTTTCAAATAGGGTTAGATGTCATGACACCTTCCTGCTGTTCATTACCAGTGACTTTGAGGTCGCTCTAAAATGGCACAGACTGGGTCCACATGCTGGCTTGACCTTTGACCTCTCTGCCCCCATGCGACCTTCAGCACAGGGGAGACAGCAGAAGTCCCCACTGTCACGTTAATCAGCTTGAAGCAACGGTTCAACCACAAATCAATAATACATATTTTCCCTCTTACCTGCAGTGCTATTTATCAATCTAGATTGTTTTGGTGTGAGTCACTAAGTGTTGGAAATATGGGTCACTAAGATGTCTGCTTTCCCTCCAACATAATAGAACTAGATGGCATTCGACAGCATGAGATGTACACAATAAAGGTGTCCTCCTAAGCTGAGCTGCAATGTATGATCAAACACTGTATCATTGCATGTTGCATTCAAATATAAAACCACTGTGAGTGACAGCAAAGTCCACCCCAACATGCGACTAATGTGTTAACTGGGTTTTGACATCTGGGAGACATGAACCACCCACATTTTTGGTCACATTTGGCCTTAATGTGCTTCAGTGGTGGTTGCATGACTAAGAGGGAAGAATCCTTGCCTGCATGACAGACATGTAAAAATTAAAAAAAGAAAAAAAAACATGTTTGTGAGCAGAAAATATGCACATTCATCAAAATTCAACAAACATGGATCAGTTGGAGCGTTCCCCCCATGGCCTGCTTTAAGAATTTACTGTGTCTATATTTGTGTGAGGTGAGAGGAGGGGTGACAAACAGCAGGTTTCAACAGGCCACTGGCCTGTGAGTCTGAGGAAAGACCACCAATAACTTAAAGTAATTGCAAAGTAGGACAGCTATTAGAGGAGAAACATCTGAAATCCCCCTCGCTGACTGCAGCCATACACGCAAACTCATCCCTGTCTTTCGAAAAACTGAAGCACATAGTTTCAGGAAACATGACACTTCCTGGAAAGCTGTTTGACTCAACACAGACGGACAGCGAGAGATGGAAAGACGCAGCGGGGAAAAAAGATGTGAAATCAGATGCGAGGGGTCTTATGTGATGACCAGATAACCAGTTAGATTTTTCTACAGCTATCTTTGTCTCTCACACAGAGTTCTTGACCAGACGACCCCGGTTCAAGTCTGTGTACTTCAAAAGGTTCTGTGCAGCTCATGTGTCCTTTAACAAGACAATGAAATCCCAGAATAGCTCAGAGGTTGCTGTCCTAACCTTGCAACCACGCTAACAAGCATGCAACTTCAAAAAGCAGCTCAGAAATAGACCTGGAATAACCAGAATACTGAAAATATCTACACCATTGAAAATCAGGACCACATTGTATACGTTTTGTCTCATACCTTATCAAAAATATAAGTACTTATTATGCACTTCAGTCCCTACAGGATGTTATCTAACCAAATTATTGAACCATTATTGAAGCTTTAAAATGTAAGCTGCATTTTCATATTGTAATTACAGGTGGAGAAAACTACTTTAAGTACTGTTGAGTAGTTAATCTTTAACAATGCATTATATGAGTTGTTCTGATGATTTGTGAGTGAAGTCTTCATCTGAAAAACAACCCCAAATTTCAGTTTCAGGAGCACAAGTAGCATATTTTCCTCTGAGATTCAATAGGGTAGAAGTTAAGTAGCATTAACTGATAATATTAAAAGGTAGAGGCACCTCAAAATTGTGCTTAAGTACTTGAGTAAATCTACTTTCCGCCCCTGTCAATTTGTAATTTGTCTGAATCAAAGGTTCAGAAAAGTTTCCCTCAGACGTGTTATCATGTCTGCCTCTTTCATGAGGTGTTTGCTCAGAGTCAGATCTCAGAGTGTTCCCACTGCAGGCCACCAGACTGTGGAGGACTCGCGTCATGCACTGACAAGCTTCATAGAAATAACTGACCTCATTATTTAGAGCTTTGGTCAACTGTTTATAAGCTTAACTAAAACTCATAGTCACTACTTGGGTGTTAATCTCTCTGGATTAAGGAAGGAAACTGTTACTGGTAATAATCCTGGAGCAGCTTCCATCTCTGCTCTGCGGTGGAGTCGGGGTTATAAAAACATGCATATGTGTTGGTTTGTAAGAAAAAGAGACATTTTTGGAAAAACGATGAACAAAAAAGCTTGTTTTTAGTTGTTGTTTTTTTTTTCATATATATTTTATATCTTTCTAAATTTTTCTAAAAGATTACAAGATATTTAGCCCAAAGCCTCTCTACATCAGCGGTGCAACCTTTACGATAAAATATCCAATTTCCAATAAAATATCAACAGACATAAGCTACACAAAATGGCTACACAAATCAGACTTAAGAGCTTTTCCCACTAAACAAAAGAACATTAACACCCACTAACATGTGGCTTCTGTCTTCAGTGAGAAATGTTACAACTGGTATTCATTCCCAGGACAGATGACTCTGCAGTAGTCATGGGTATTTATCGGCTCCAGCTCCAGTCAGTGGTGTTGAAAACATGACACCGGGGTGGACACGCTAATTTTCATCCCTTTTTCATCACGGTGCAGTGACTCATGTCGCCTCTGACGGTAACTTCTGTGACTCTTTGTCATCTCAGCCACAAATTCCTTCCGTCTGCAACGTCGCTCCAACACTGTTCCAGATTGGTCGGCACCGAGTATTAAAGAGAGACTGAATAAGTGACAGATATAAAACTAGGATTACCGCCTCATGGTTGTTCGCCTTTGTGCACCAGTTATGTTGCTCTTGCAGTTTACATCCATGTCTGTGGAAAATTGGATGCTTAACACACGTTTCCCCTGACAGCTCAGAAGATCTATATAATCAGCACAGTTTCAGGGTGGACACCCAGGATTAGTGTCACCATCTGACCAAATGTCTTCCCTTCTGTTCCTGAGATAATGGCCACAAAAGCTTTTTATGCAGAATATTATGATGTCAAAGTAAAGCTGACCTTTGACCTTCTGGATATAAAGTGTCATTGGTTCATCAATATGTCCAATTAGACATTGGGGGAAATGTTGTCATAATTAGTGTGTGAATTCTTGAGTCATGGCCAAAAACATATTTTGTGAGGTCACACTGACCTTGACCTTTGATGTTTGACCACCAAATTCTAATCAGTTTATTGTTGAGTCCGAGTAGATATTTGTCTCAAATCGGAAAAAAATTCCCTAAAGGTGTTCTTGAAATATCACATTCACAAGACTGAGACAGAGAGACTGAGACCTTTGACCACCAAATTCTAATCAGTTCAACGTTAGGTCCAAGTGAATGTTTCTGCCAAATTTGAAGAAATTCCCTCAAGGTGTTCCTGACATATCACATTCACAAGAATGGGACGAATGGACAATCCAAAAACATACCATCTCTGGCCACGGCTATCTCCAGCACGGAGGTATAGAAAGACGCAACCACCATAACATTTTCACTGGCCTCCATGTTGCTTTCTACTGTTTACTAATCTAGCCCATTTGTGATGTGAACCTGACACACCAGAAAAAAAAAAAAACAGAAATGCATACTTCGCTACAGTCAAGGAAAAAGGAGTTTATCACCTATTTTCAGCAGTTTTCCCATGTTTAAAAAACCTGTGTATATGCGCTAATTTTAGTAGAAAAAAAGGTATAACAAACTTTATTTGATCTTGGTGGATGAATGTGAGTAACTCTACAAATGATATGACTGATATATAACATTTGCACTGACTAAAAGCTTCAAAGACAACATGGCTGCGACTGACGAGCACGGCTGGGAGCCTGCTTTGAAGCAACATTACAGAATAAAGATAATGATGATAGCTATCAGCAGAGGGTCTGTCTTGAGTGATGTCTAGAACAAGCTGGTCCCCCTGGCATTGCAGTGACCCCAAACCCAGCCAAGAAATGAGCTTACAGCTCTGAAATCATTCGCAAAGAGCAAATAAATGAGACGCAATTACTGTAACGGAGAAAGGGCTCTTTCAGGAAAAGATTTCATAGACCAACAAACAAAAGTCTCATAAACACATGTTAAACCTGTGGGAAAGGAAAGAATGCAGTATTCTCCCATATCGGGTTACGTCTATTAGAAAATATGTTCCCTCTGCTATCAAGGATTTAACTTTGATATCACTGACTCCTTACTCCTCCTCCTTACTGTATATTTGTTTCATGTAACTCTTAATAAAGCTGTTACACAATCCATCATTTTAATGTATTTAAGATAACGTTAATTTGTCCTTCACCCCAGAACTGGACACAAGAGGCAGCTTTACAAGACATTTCAAGATTCTTGTACTAAGATGGTAAAGTTTCATGTTACATAAAGAGCCTGGCTGTTCTTCGGTTCATCTGTCTGTCTGTTTGTCTGTGGCTGAATCCAGATGTCAGCTGGTATGAAGACATCTGCCCTGCTAGAGGTCTAAAAGCTTTGGAAGCTCTTGATCCAAGAGGATACCACTTGTCTACTGATGACAGGCTGGATACCGAGTACATCAGGCAACAAGTGACAAAATCCCACTGGATAAAGACAAGATGAAGAGTTTTAAAGGACCTAAGAGCAAAAACAGAGAGAATATCTCACACGCACAGGTGCCTGGCAATAGAAAAGGGTTGCCAGTTCTTTTGTAAGTTCATTATATTTATTGGTAATTAAATTAAAACGTATAAATGTGAAGCTAAAGATGCATAAGTATTTCTCTGGGACAGTAGCCCAGCAACAACCCCTTAACCAGTGTTATGTATTAATACAGTCAAAGAGTGAGCTCATTCAGCGCTGAAATTTTTGGTGGCGGTGAACCGAACTCATCAGTTTGCAAGTTATTAACTGAACATGAGTGTTGTTCACTCGTTAACAACTTCAGGCACCAGAGGACTTACAGCACCGTGCCGCCACAACACAACACCAGCATGGCTAGCGCTAATGGCATTTCAGACAACGCAGCAACTGGTACTGCTGAAGCCAGCTCATATGGATATTTGAGGGACTTTTGTGAACAATCAGTGAAGTACCAGTGGAAAAAACTCAGTTATATGCAAATTGTTTCCCAACAAGTGCAAACATCAAACAGCCATGTTTGCTATAAATTTGAAACAGCACATTGAGGTGAAGCACCCGACCAGTCTTAGGAAATATCAGCGAGTGCACGATGATCAAAAGAAATCAATAACAAAGGACAAAACCACAACTGAAAAGCCGCTAAGTTCTTTCACCAAGATCAAATCCACTTCATTTTTGTCGTGTTTCACCCTTATTGCACTCTCTACAATGTGTGCTCTTTAGAACTAAAATTATAACACGTCTTTCAGCTATAGCAACTGTAACGAAGCCAGTGTTGGAGGCCGTGCCAGCTCGCTTAGTGGCATAAATCTTTTTTTATGTCATTGAACTGCTGCATAATTTGTTTCATGCAGGGTAAATTAAATTTCCATTGCATCTACAGTATACTGTGCCTCTTTATTCACATTCTGCAATATATGATGCATTGCTTGAACATACAGGCACATTGGTTTTACTTGACTTTTTAAAGAAATCTCTGACTGTGGTTCTATAGGAGTATACAGTGACTCATTTAGTTTGGAAAGTCAGCAGTGGTAGGTGGAGAGGGCTCTAAAAACTGCTCAGAGCAGCACAGAGAAAAATACAAAATACAGAAAATATCTCCTGTAAAACAACTGAAATTGTTGTGTCACTGACAGAAAATGTGTTCATGCAGGACTCCTTCACTCAGAAGAAAAAGGGGACTGAGAAAAAAGGGTTAAAGGGTGCTGAAATACTAAATAATTAATGCCATCAAATGTTTCAACATGTCTTCGTTAAAAGCGCTGCAGTCAAAAAAGTAATTTACACAAGTACAATGACTTATCTTCAGAAGTCTCCATCAGTCATGTCACATTATACTTCTCTAAAATGATGAGTATGAAGCTGAGGCAGGTGACCCATTCAAACATATGGGATTTATTATCTTTGCAAGTACAAGAAGAGCCTCTGGGCATCTGCCCTCACTTTAGCACCGAGTTAAGACACAAATACAAAACAGTAATTATTGTCTTACACTTCGCTAAGACACAGTACTACTAAAAATCAAAACATATGACAGCTTCAGACAACTATTGAGAGCAAGGCACTAATTAGCTCCTTTGAATGCTATAAACACACCATTTGCTGCACACAAATACAGACGGACCACATCAAAAGCACTCTGAGAGGCTATCACCACATGTGACTACAGAGGAATGCTTACATCGCCATCTAAAGACGTTAAAAGATGAGTGAATCTTTGCGGCTCCACACATTCGTCCTCAGCCACATCCTCTACTGTGGCTTCAGCTTTTACGTAAACATGACGGTAAAGCAGGCGGTGACTGACAGTTGTGTGCAGCATGTGGACTGCAGCAGTAACTTAATTATAACAGCAGCTTGTGTGAGTAGCGTGCTCTCGTCTACACAACACGGTTATTTATCAAGAATGTGACAGAGTTACAACAAAATGGTATTTGCCTGACCACCACAGTGTTCTTCGCAATGGCTGCACTATATATCAGAACTGTCACTCTTTTAAAAGAGTCATTCATTAGAGATGATGTTATTGCTCTTTCTCCAATGAGCCACTTTGTACTCAGCCTGCAGCTCATTCCCTTCACCCTCAGGACTCTTGACACTGAAGTGACCTGTATTTGGCACATGCAGGACCTCAAAAAAAGCGACAGCTGTCTGTCCATTCCTGCCTGTGTCCAACTCCCATAATCCCAAGTGCTGCCCTGCACCCTTCATCCAGCGGCCTATTCTATGCCAATCACAGGGCAATATAACTGCCAGACAGTTTACGGACTGATGGCCTCCAATAGAGGGAGGGTCAGGGCGTGGGGGTCTGCTGCAAGGGTCTCCACCAGCAAGGGCCCCTAGGTGCCTATTGATGACAGCTATCATTCACAATGCATAACAATGCTGGCGGATCTTGAATGTGTGGAAAGGGGAAGGGGGGAGTTGATGTCTATACTGATATCAAACAGTGTGGCTCAGGAGCCGCCTGGAAGCAAAACTAAAAGGGATGGGAACTGATATAGTGATGGGATAAAAAGGCCCCAATCCATTTGTTATTTTTACCCCGACCCCTCATTTCCCTCTGCTCCTTTGCCCCTAGAGCAGAGTTAGAAGGGGTGTTGGTTGAAATTTTCCCTAAGATCCTGATACTTCATTGGTAGTTGTCCATGGCGTTTATGTGACGCAACTATGGCAATCATGGTATTATCACAACGACATTTGCCATTTATCAAATGGCAAAAGAAAAGCAGTGACGCTTGCTATTTGGTAACAACTTTAACACCACGCTATCATCAATCAAACAAGTCATCAAATAAAAAAGAACATTTCTTCATCAACAGGCCACTAGCGGTGCTCTGTGGCTAACGTTAGCGACACATGCTCCCAAGCTCGCAAGCTTTCCCCGTTAAAGGGATTTTTGGGGGAGTTTTTCCTTATCCGCTGTGAGGGTCCAAAGGTCCAAAGGACTGCAGGACAGTCATGGACAAATATATAAATATCAGTGTCACGGTAGCTAGCTAGCTAGCAAGTTGGCTTTTGAGACGTCAGCATGCCAGTAACAATTAGCAATTTTTTTGTTACGCTTGTTATAAAGAAACAACCATAATACAGACACTTTGAATGGAGGACTGAATATCTTATGACAAATTGCCTGTTGCCCGTGTTAAGTATAAACATCTTTTGATGTAGTACTTTTTAGTCCCCTAACCTAACCCTGACCCTGACCCTGACCCCCTGTTCCAACAGCAATCAGGACACCCTACCCCCAGGCATAAATGCATAAAATGGACGGGTAGGGCTTTGAGGTAGAGTAACGGGTGTATTGGGATTGAGCTTAAGATATTTAAGTTAACTTCAAAAAAAAAAAAAAAAAGATTTAGAAAGCTAAGAACTGAATGAAGACAATGAAAAATAATAATGGATGAAAAGTATCTACTCACTTCAAGCTCCTTTGTCTAAATTGGCTTTACTAGTAAGGTTCTGGGGGGGTAACGCCAGAAGCACATAGTGTGTGTCTCATTGTAACTTTGTTTGAAATCTCAAATCTCAAGACAGTAGAGTTGTGCCAGAACCCCTAATGTAATCCTGAGGCTGGAAAAACAACTCAAGTGTCATTCAAAGATTTTATCGCTCAGTATTTATGTTTTATTTGATATTTTAAAATGAGAGGATGAATAAAAGCATTAAAATGTGGCAAAGGGATGTGCAAAACTGTTTGGTTTTTGACAGCTCTGTGTATTTTCTTAAGCCAAAAAATGCTGAGGAGAGAGTTGTTTTTTTATGTGATTAGATTTAATTATTTATTTTCACAATGAAAAAAATTGAGCTCCTTCCAAAAATGGGTCTGATGTGTAAGTGATCTGGTATCTTAGTAATGTCAGAAACAGGAACTCATCCTTTACATCTTGTCAGATCTTAGGAACACAGAAACTACACCAATGAATAAGATGTTTTCTTCTTTTTCTTTGTCTCGTACCGCATGAGGCATTATTTTGACAGTTTCCAGATAAACTGAGCATCCAGACAAACAGCTTTGATATTTCCTTTTGTGCCTGCCTTGTGTCAGTTAACAGACACATAATCACACATCTTTCACCTACTGCTCATATTCGGGGGAGTTTGAAAGACTTATTATTACCATTATAAAAGCACCAACTGCACTGAAAGAGAGTATTTATTCCAGTCAAGAGACCTCAGGATAATGTTTGTTATTTTTCTACAAAGAAGTTAGGGTTTACTGAATGCCTCAGGATTTTAGAGTTAGAGTCTAAGTTTTAAGCTTTAGGTTTAAGGGAGTTTAATCTCACTGTGTGCACTGGCCCTCACTCCACCACTCTGTATCATGATATATCGTTATGTGTTTAAAGTCTTTCTACGCATGACGTGATTTTGCCAAGTAGGAAATGTTCCTGAATCAACATCCTACATCGCGTTCCAGGACCAACATTGCAATCAACCAATCACAGCCCTCTGACACCATCAGTGTGCTGCTCCTATGCTTCTTTCAAAATTCCTTTGTGCGTCTTCAGAGCTAAACCATTTTACCAAATTGAAGGAAGTAAAATTGAACAAAATCCTCAGAAACACTGAACCGGTGTTGCCAGGTGTACGATAATTATTGTATTTGTACGATAATTTGGCCCTCTGTACGATGTATGATTAATAATCCCAAAAAAGGCCAAATGTATGATAATTTGACCACTTCATGAATGTGTGGTTGTAATCAGTATGCCAGAGCATTTTTTGTGAGCCCTGAAGGCATCTGTTCCCATGTGACATGTTTCCAGCCAATCACACTGACGTTTGTCTCTGAACAATGAGCAGGATTGGCTGAATGGTCATCTGTATCCGCCCCACAAGGCGCTAGGACCCGTCAGGAAGTTGAGTGAGAATGAGATTCAAAACAGAAGAAGAAGAAGAAGAAGAGGAAAAATAGAAGGAAAATGGCAAAAAGTAAACCAAAAAGTAAATACTAGAGTGACTATATTTGGTACGATAATTTTACATTTCCCAACTGGCAACGCTGCACTGAAGAAAAACCTTACAAGCTACTGCAGGGTTAGTGAGTTAGCTTGCTAACTAGGTAGGCTATATAACAAGTAAGCTTGCCAATAGGCTAAAATATTTTTTATTAAAATTAAGAGTAAGGATGATGTCATTTTTCAGTTGCAAACATCTGCAAAGGACACATTTTCCCTCCATTTTTTTGCAAGACTGCAGTGCTCGTGTTGATCCAAGACCATTACTGCAATGTTGACCCTGGACAATTTGTCTGTTGATCCAGAACCATCATCATCATCTTTATCCTGGATAACTTCATTGCCATGTTGATCCTGAATAGAATCAATGATGTTGATCCAGGTCCATTACTGCTGTGTTGATCTTGACATTCACAAATTTTCCAGAATCAGTGTGTTGATTATGATGACCCTGATCAAATCTATCCAGGATCAAGATGGAAAGAAGGAGGGCACATATGTTAACTGTAGGAATATGCAACTGAAAACGCTATTATTTTTTAGTGAACACTTTACTTGTTAGCATACCCTACCTACTTAGCAAGCTCATTCCCTAAACCTGCTTTAGTTTACATGGTTTTTGATCAGTGTTACTGAGGATTTTGTTTAATTGTACTAGCTTAGCTCTGAAGAAGCACAAAGGAATTTTGAAAGAAGCACAGGAACAGCACACTGATGATGTCAGAGGGCTGTTTGGTTGATTGTAGTGTTGGTCCAGGAACACAATGTGGGATGCTGATCCAGTAGCATGTCCTATTTGGCAAAATCACTTGGTGCGTGTTTCTGTGTAAAATTTCCTGTAAATCTATATTGTTAATTTTGCTAATCAGCAAAGATTCAGCAAATGGCCTCAGTCTTCTTAAAGGCCTCCACAAAGGGCGACAAATGGTCTTAAGCAGCACCATAATGGGCATGTGTGTTCATGGACCCACTGTGCTTGTGATTAACTCTTTTATTCAAGCGTTAAGTAATCAGATGTATGCCAGGTCAGCTTAGCAACCACAGAGAGCTCTGATCATATAGAGGGGGCTGTCAGTGCTGCAGTTCCCATAGCTTGATCATAAGTCTTATAAAAGCCAACAAGGAGGTGACTGTATAGCTAAAAGGTGTCATGGAGTTACATCTGTTGAACCAGAGAATTCTGAGAAAATCACGTGTGGATGAAAAAGCTAGATGAACGTGTGAGATCCTGAATGCTGGCCAGAGAGCGTGAAGTCAGACCAGACCATCGTGACAAAAGGAGACTGATTTTCAATTGTCACCGCAACTTGAACTTGAGTTATGCAACAGAGTCTGAAGTGTCTAGGAGGGCCTGATTTGAGGGAGAGATGGATGATTCTGGTAAAAAGTTGACACTCTGAGGAATTTCCTGTCGTGTGGTGTTATCAGAAGAACAACAGAGCCCTCCGCTGTTTTACTTCAACATCTCAAATTCAACAATGGAGTTGCTGATAAAATACTTGGGCTGGTGGTAAAGAAGCCAACTGCTGATGTGAGGAGATTCTCATTCATTTGTAAAGAAAGCCGACCACTCAAAGAGTTCAGAGGGCTGGCTTGGAGAGCTGACTGAAATGGATCAGAGCTGAAGGCCCCAGCAAAGAGCCAGAAAGGTGTTTTTAATCAAATTGCAAGCTGCTATCAGTTTCAATCTGTCTGTGAAGAGTTTTGATGATTCCTGCTTTTACTCTAACAACATACTGCATCCACTTACAGTGATGGAAAATGGATGTGTGCAGAAAAGAGTAGCTTTGTGTAACTGTGCATTATGTGACAGTTTCTACATCATTACCCTAATGAAAATAAAAATGGAGCACAAACAAATATGAAAAGAAGAAAATAAAGAGAGACTTTGAATATAAGACATAGTCGAGATGTTTCTACTCACCATACTGGCAGCTGGGTCCGTTGAAGCCTGAAGGACAGTCACAAAGCTGGGTGGATCCCGCCCGACACTGACCCCCGTTGAAGCACACGCCGTAGCTACACACCGCTGCACACGTACATGTGGACAGACAGAGTGGTAGAAAAAGACAGAAAAAATAGTAAGTGAAACAGAAACACCTGGCTGATGTCAGTAAATGTCAACATCTTCAGTTTCAAACACTGACCTCTTTCTATCAAAGCCTTATCATCGGCCTGTTCACTCCTGACTAAAGAGGGACCTTGATTCTCCTCCATTCACACTAACCAATGTCAGAGGAATCCGCCACTTGGCTCTTTGAGCAGAGGTGCAGGCTCAAGGCCAAGTCTAAGAAATTTCTAAACTACATTTTCACAGTATCAGTGTTTTTAACACGAGTGGCAGAAATAGCTCGGATAAATTATAAAGGGTGGCTCCATTATTTTTTGTTTTTTTGAGATTTTTATATTATTCTTTAGCTTCCTAGTGATAGTCCTTACGTATTCAAATCTAAAAATCTAAATTTTGGTCTAAGTATGTGTGTTTAAGCTCAAAATGCTGTTTTCCTAAGGCCTTCTAAAAAACTTTTTCCCATGTGACCTGACATAGGTGTCTGCACAATGATTGTTATTACATTTAAACCCACATACTGCCGTGGACATTTTGCTGCTGCTCCTGTCCACAACCACCAGACTCCTTTGACTGAAACAGTAATTACTGACTAATTACCACTACCTCTGATTGGTTAGTTAGTTAGTGTTATTGTGTCACTTTCGCAACTGAAATATTGTGGCATCCACAGCAAGTGGCAACCTCCAGGGTCAGCACTGTAACCTACAGTTACCTAAGGTCAGTCAGTGGTTCAGTGGGAGTTTCTGTTTGGAAAAACATGTACAAGAACACAGACTGACCCGCCCTTTAAGGGAAAGTGGCCTCTTTTCCCGCCTGCTTTGAGAATTAGTTACCTAAGAATGACCTTGATTGATTAACTGAGCTTTGATCATTGTCGCAAACAGTCATCATACAGATGTGCATGAGTGAGTCATGGGACAAAATCTGAGAGCCACAGGGTGAGCTTGGCTCATCCATCTCTTGTAGCTGGCGGCTCTGTGTCCATAAATCCCTGTGAGTCAAACTACTCACGCTCGTTAAGACGTGAAATTCAAAGAATCCGGGACGTATAAACTAGGTAGCTCTGAACATGTGAATCCACCTTGGAGGTGCACCATCACATTCCCCACGCCAGCACAACACTCACATTAATCATGACAGTCCTTCACCTAAAAATGTGTGTGTGTGTGTGTGTGTGTGTGCGCGTACAGTACATGTGTGCCGCAGTCTCCCTGGCTGTGTGCTTATCTGATGTGTGTTGAGGCTAATATCCCTGTGAAGTAAGACACAGCTGTTTAAGCCAGGCCTGTTGTTTGCACTCCTCTGAGCTGAGTACAGTGATGACAGGCCCAGAGGATTGAGGTCTATCATTGCTCTTCCAGACTGGCAACATGTGGACACTGGGAGTGAAAAAACACGGTCCAGCTAATCACAAGAGGAATTTAAATGCCAATCGTTCCGTCAGATGATTGTGAAGAAACCCTCTGGATGCCAGTTTAACTGTGCGTCTTCTGCCAGATATGCATTTTTCTTCCCATCTAATCCAACCAGAAGCGGCATGACCAATCATCACACCAGGCGCTGCCGGTCTGATGCCAGTTATTGACCATATATGGTCATAGCGAGGGTATCAATGTGCTCAGAGCAGCTCAATCAGACACAGCGTGAACTTCATCTAATCCCCAATGTTTTTTTTCTTTCCTTTATCACTTGAACCCTTGAGTGCGTCTGTACTGCATGTATAGTAGCAATGTTTTCACATGTTGCATTATGCATTAATGTTTTTATGCTGCACTGTTGCAAAAAGAATTTCCTCTTGTAGGACAATCCAGGTCTGAACTAAAATTATTGGGACAGCTGTAAATATACTGAGGCAATCAGTTGTAGTGGTAGGCAAAAACTGATAAAGTTTTTTGAATGTCTCTTTCTAGTGTCTGATTTGTACTGGGTCTGCAAGTCTGGGCTGTCTGGGCTCAGTTATCCCTGATGTGTCGTAAGGTAGCACAGCAATGGCACAGAATGAACGAGCAAGGACTGAATAACGTGGACTCGAGTTGAGACCTCCACCAGCCAAGGCCAGTGGTGCATTCACGTGCTCCTCAGATGGTCGTTCTTCCAAGCTTGGTTTGTTTATGGGCTTTAAGTTGTAAAATGGACACAACAGGGACACTACAGGGAAGATGTGTTTTCTGCAACATCATATGAGGCTTGCATACCACTGAACATGAACACTTTAACTTAATGTGACTTATATATGATGACTGATAATGCATTTAAGGCAGTTTTGTGTGGTCGATATATTTACATGTATCAACTGAAACTGTGAAAAGAATCAGCCCCTCTTCACTAATCAACATAAATTCAGATAACTGACTTGATAATGATGCCAAACATTTGCCAGTTGTAATCTCTAATGTTAAGATTTACTGCTTTTGTCTGTTTTAAGTTGGTCAGACTAAAAGAAAAAAATCAAATTGATGACACGTGCTGCGTTCCAAATTGCACACTTTTTCCCTTTTACTTTCAGTATGAACTACAGCTACCTTACAAAGTATGTGCTGTTACATGGAATATGTATAGTCATAACATTGCACCTTGAACTTTGACGCTCTTGCTCATATATCCTTTTGCAGTGAGCAAGAGGGTCAGCTGTCATCTGTCTGCAGCTCAGTTGATGTGATCTATTTTACACACTATGCACTGGGACATACAAAGCATTTTCTGGAACACTAAATAGTATGGTAATTTGGGTACTGAATCAGACCAATTATCTTGATCTCAGGGTGTCAGTGGCTTAGTGGTAGAGCAGGTTCCCTATGTACAAGGCTGTTGCTGCAGCGGCTGGGGTTTGAATCCAGGTTGTGGCCTTTTGCTGCATGTCATCCCCTCTCTCTGTCGCCCGCTTTCATACTTACCTGTCCTGTGCATTAAAGGCAAAAATGCCAAAAAAAAAATCTTTAAATTATTCTGAGCTCTGGGAAACTGTGGCAGCTGCTGAATAAAGCAATCGTTCTTGTCATTTTCATACATTTTAATGCGGAAAAGTTACATATCTTTAAAATGAGATACAATTAAAAGGTACAACTGACAAGTTGAAGAAACGAAAAGATGCCTCAGGCTGTGACAGTATAAACTGAATTAAGTTATCTACAGTCTGGCTTCAGCCGCGTCGTGAGCAGTGGGGAATAGCATAACATAACATTTCTAGACAAAAGAGGAGGACATGAAGAAGTGGTTTCTAATAATCACAGATGAGCCCGAGTAATTTTATCCAGTAGATTCACAGGACTCCTTGGAGACCAGCACTCAGCCTAAACATCCGCCTGTCATCTGGCTCCATCCTCAGACACCTGCTCAACAGTTGGACCATACGGGGGAGTCTACAACAAATAACCCCTGCACACACACAATACTGTACACACACGCAACCGAAAACAGGCATCAAGACCATCTCCTTCTTTTGTTGTCTCTAAAAAAAACACACCAGAAAACATCAGAGGTTTATTAAACTGATACATATTGTTAAATACATCCATGTTCTTGTGCTCAGTACCTAGCAGACCAAAATCTTGCCCTATCTGTGGAGCTGCTGAAATCCAACTCCAACAGGAAAACCATCTCACTGCTGCTAATCTGCCTGTGATGACTTCCAGTTCCTCAAGACTGTGTGGCTACAGAAGCTATTATGCACTGTAGTAGTTCAACATACAGCTACATAACAATCCCCACTTCTGTGATTATCTAATGTGAGGGGATTTTGGTGTGGTGACAGCTACAGATGACTGACGAGAAGAAAAAAGCATGACTCAGTGGTCAGGTTTGATTGCAAAAAGATCCAAATTCTTTGGGACAATTATATTACTGCCAGCTGTGAGAGATCAAATTAATGAGACATTTCTAAATTGTGGTAAAAAGCTTTAAATGAACTTAATTACCAGCAACAAAGTAAAAGGTCAGATGTCTCTCAGAGTCACTTCAGGGCAGCGTGGCTAAGCGACAACAAGGGGAATGTACATTCCCCCTTCTGAGATGTGAGACACAGGATTGTTGGCAGCTAACCAGGGCATTTTTGGGCCGCCCCCATCCTGAGCCCCTTACGCTGCTTAATCTTCTCTGAAATAATTTCTTAATGTGGCATGCAGCGTGGCATAAAACTCACTCTCATCTGTCGCTGTGAATGCCTCCACTCCATTCCAAAGACACCTCCTCTGAGAGGATTAGCAGCTCCCACAAAAAGAGGAGACAGAAAGAGCAGGGGGCAGCGACTCGCACCGGGAAACTGAAAAACCAACGAGCAGGTGTCACCCTTACAGCTTCTGAGGGGGATGACCACATCAGCACAGAGGAAGCCCAGTGTTTGTTTAGGCTCCGTCAATCTGTTTAACCCCCAGAGTGCGACCAAGAGGGAGACCGTATTTAGGGCAATTCACAGACACAAAGGCCGGCGCTCAGGGCTCTGTTTGGTGCCATAATTGGTACGCGTGGAGCTGAGCACTGTATTTTGAGGCAACAAATCATGCGTTGCTATGCAGAGGAATGTGTCATTTCAAAGAGGGCCAACTATGTGAGATGATCTCTGACAGGTTTCTTTGAAAGACGTTAAATACCATTTGAACTAGAAACTGGGTCTGTTTGACAAAGCAGCAGCAAAGATGCTTTGCAAAAACTGTCTGTGTGCAGGACTCTGCAATTAGAATATCTGGGTCAATTGCTGCACCCCAGGTCATATTGTAGGTCCAAATCAAGTAGGAACCTCCAGGCTATAATGAAGCCAATGCTTAAGTGCAAAAAACTGCAATTCATCTAATGGCCACTTGGGGCTGGCTACAAAACAGAGTCAATCCCAGGTTAGAATGCCCGACTTTACAGTGGACATAAATTATTTACAGCCTGGTACAAAAACAGTTTGAGTGTCTATATTTGATTTTATTTATTAGAGTTATACATGTAAGGATGGGGCCACTTGAGTGACAGGCTGTCTTCAAGGTGTTGCAGCAGATTGCAACAGCTTCAATGCCTAACTCGTGGCTTCAAAACAGGAGTCCACAAACCAATGGGTGACATCATCGTAGCTACATCCATTATTTTAAGATGGTCCAAATTACAGGGATTCCTATTTCCAAATATATGGATGAGAATATTGACATTTAGTCACATCACAAAGAATAAACGCTATTAAAAACACCTGTCACATGCTCAGCGTTTGGCCCTCACATCCTACATTTCCTCTCTTTTCCTCACTCCAATGCAACAGAGATGTGGATAAGACATGATAATGGCCAAATCCAATAGGAAACACATAACACTAATTTAAAAAACAAGCAGCCTGTTCCTGCTTTGTGCACAGCGGCATTCACCATCCCGTAATACACCTACATCTTTAACTGGACAGCAATGTGATTACTTAAAAGTCCATGCCCACTTATACTTAAACATTTTGTGGCATCTCAGCACACTGCGCTCAACTTCACCACACCAAAACTGCACTGATTGAAGCTGCTTCTGCAGGAGTGTGAGCTCAGCGCTGAGGAAAGTTGGTGAGAGTCCACACACACACACACACACACAGTGACAGGGCTAAATGTTAGCATGTCAGAGCTTACATTACTTAATGGTTGTTAATCTGTCTAAGTGAGCCACTTCCGTGTTGGTGTGAGTTTGTTGGGACTGCTGATCGGCTTGGTGTTGGATATTGGCCGCTGCTACTGTGTTAGCTTGTGCTAACTGGGCAGACATTGGACTGACAGGCTGCCTGAGATGGCAGCAACAGAAAGTTTGCTGATCTAGGAGTCAGGGCCATCTGGAATAAGACCCCTGGCGCAAAAAAGGATCAAATGCAGATATCATTTGATTGGAGATGTTGCAATAATACTTGGCAATGAGTTATTTCAGTCAATATTTTAAAGGTATCAAATAACGATACCCAGCCCTACAGGGGCATAGTGAAGACCTGGATACAAGCTATTTTCATAAAGCACTCTCTGCTGCCTCATCCTGCATAGAAAAGTATGCAGTTAAAGCAATCGAAGAGCTAATAGAACAATGGCAAAATGTCCGGGAGGGAAAACACTTAATTTGTCTAAAAATAAGCTTATTATGTATGCATGACTGTTAAAAAATAAAAATACATAATACAGACAGTGAATCGTATAAAAATTGTACAGTAAATTGTACAGTTAATCAGTTGTTGTGTACTGTCATTGCAATGTATTGAATAGAATTTATAATATCCACTGATGTCACTTAGGCTTTGTCAGTTTACTCAATGATGGAAGAGGGGTCCTTTAAGGCTAAAGGTTGGGAACCACTGGATTACACCACTGTTTTGGTGAAGAAAGCACCACGTTATGTCTCAGTTGGCTGATTTCCGCCTGTTTCTCTGTATGAGTCTGTGACTATTTGTGTTCAACTATGCACGCTGACATAGTTCCTGCACGCACACACACGCACACACACACACACACACACACACACACACACACACACACACACACACACACACACACAGACCACCCATGGATAGACAGAGGACCATTTCCTCTTCTCTGGCGACTGGGCCTATTTCACATCTAGCTACCTTCGCCAGCCTGCTCCCACCACAAAAGGGGGCCAGTTCCTATTCAGCAGTTAACGAGGACGACAAACTGGAGGAGCCATTGTCCCTGCTCCTCAGCCCCTGTCACAAAGCCTATTGTTGCCGTCAATCAACATAACTTCGTTTCCATTCCCGTCTAACCCTGTCCGTCCTCGCCCCGCCTGTGGCTACTTGCTGAGGTAAAAGGTTGAAGTCACTGATTGAGTGGCACTCCAAACATTTAAGTGGAGGAAGTCGCCATCACAAAGTCAAGTGTTCTTCACCTTCAGGAGAACAAATTAGTCATCGAGCCAATTGGATTCTTTACAAAACACACAAAAGTCACCTCGGCTGCACTTGGGGTATTTCCAAAAATGCATTCTGCCTCCACAAGTCACCTTGCTGACCTTTTGTAGACAAGAAGTCAGTGGACGTAAAAACGTTGAATAGATGTGGCTCCAAGATCTTAAACAGAACAGAAAATGAATCAGCAACTATTTTAATAACTGATTAAACATTTAAAAGTTCTGTATGTAACTTTTTTACCAGTATTAATCTTTTTTTAATCACCAACAGATGAACAGGTTGTAATGTCATTTAAGAACTGAGACTTTGCCCGACCTTCCCAGTTGCCTCTAGCAGCCTGCGGACTGATTAATATGAAAGGGACATGGGCCGAATTTTCTGGGAAAATCCAAACGATGTGCACTATGTGTGTTCCTGAGTGCCTTGACTCTCTTCAGCTTTCGCTACAGGGCTAACAGTGTGAGTAGCTAACTTTAGATTTTCTGCCAGATCAGCACACTTTGTTGCTGTCTCTGGCCACCAGCCCACTGTAAACCCCGAGGCCGGGGTTGCGCTGGCTGAACTTGAGTTGCTGCAGCTGCTAAGGTCTGAGCTGCCGTCTGCTTGTGTACCAGGGAAGTAGAAAACATCAGGTATTTAATCCAGTCTCCAGGGCTGATCTGGCTGGTAAACTGGCTTGTAAACTGGCTACCTTGCCATCTTAGAAATACTTTATCAGCTAACATTTCAAAATAACTAAGGTCAGATCAATCCAGAATAGCTTAATTGGGCCTACAGCTAGATGGCGACCTTAGCTTGCTTTGGTTACTTACATTATTACTAGGCCCCTAGGAAAGCTGCTCAGCCTTGCAGCAAATTTTTCCCAGTGGCCACTCGTGATATTGCAGCAAAAAAATCCTGTGTCCAAAAAGCTTTTCCCCATTGACCATTATTATAAAGGAAATGTTTGTAAAACTGTTGACAGGATACTTCAAACTGTGAACAAGATCAATTATGAATCTTTCTATTCCGAATTTTTGATCCATGGAGGTCTTATTTTTGTAAAACTTTCCTCAACCGAGAAAGGCCATTTAAAAATCTGTAACATCATCACAGTGTGAAGTTTATGAGCCGAGCGGGAACTCATGGGCAGGGCCAGCGGGAGAAACACTACTGCATATACAGCGGGCTGCATACCACAGAAGTAAAGCCAGAAGCTAGAAAGGTGAGCAGCGCTCCACTGGAACGAATAGGTGCCCTGATGGCATCCAGTATCTAGTTATTATTAAAAAAAACTACAGTTATCACTGGCAAAATACTATCTGAATGGATATGTTAGTTGGCTAGCTTGTCAAATTGCGTTTGTTCCCCAACTCACGTGATACATGTGATACTAACTTTGTGTTGATTTAGCCAACAATAGCGATGCAGTAGCGGCCGGCAAACTAACTTTGGCTTGAGCTAATGTTAGCCAGCTAGCTGTTCCTTAGCTATTCTACATGGTTGCTTGTAACTTCAGCTGATAATGTAATTTGTGATGGTAGGCAGTTTAGCATCATGGAGCCAATGGTCCAAATGAAATGTAAGGACATTGCAGATAGTGACGTTATTCTACATATGATTGACATTCATTTTTCACCGGAGTGTGAGCAACAGGATGCTGACTGCAGTTCACTTAACATTCTCAGAGAGAGATGTTCCTAATAATATGGATTTCCTGAAAGTTACATACAGAACCTTTAAGTCATTTTAATGCAAAAATGTTAACAATTCTTTGGTTCCAGGTTTTCCAAGGTAAGGGAGGATTTGCTGCATTTCTTTCTGTTATACCATTTTAAACTGAGTATCTGGCTCTTGAATTTACGCTTTTAACAAAACTAGACATTAGAAGACACTTCACCTAAGTATCTGGAAAACTGATATTTTGTAGACTAAATAATTCATCAATTAATCAAGAAAGTAATTTGCAGTTTAGCTGATAATGAAATTAACAATCAGTTGCCACCCTAATGTGTATTTCTGCAGAGCATACCTACATGGTGAAAGAACTGCAAGGGCTTCGGTGCATTTTCATGCAATGATGCTGGAAAAAATCAGCACTTGGACACAAAAACTCTAAACTCAGATATTTGCAAACCCCTCAAGAACTCTAAATCGATGCTATTGTGTAAATGGAAAACTCATAAACCTTCGTAATTAGAAGATAGTAGCCTGAAACAAAAAGATATGGAAAACAGGAGGGAGGGGGGCAAAATAGTGGAATAAAATGTGAAAATAACCAGACGTTTGCTGTGCTGTGGTATATTTATTCTCCAAATATGTGACTAATTATGCTAAGCAAAGAATGTTGGAGAGCACAACAACTGAGGCCTTTCACTGCGAGGCTGTGACAGGATGTCAACATCTGTATAAAGGGTGGATAGAGAGGCAGAGGAGAAACAGGTGAACTGAGGGAAGGACAAAGTACTTAACTTGCAGCTACTTCTCAGCCATGGTGTGTGCTGTGTCTACAACATGATTAGAGCCTCAACTCTGCTCACAATAACCGCTACTGGCCTAATTACCTTACGCTGACATTTTATTAGGGAACACACACAGAGGGAGAGACAGAGGGACAGACAGAATCCTCAGGGGTGCCAGACACTAAATCACTATCTCAAACACAAAGCATTCCCATCTTCCCAATCTGCCCTTCTTTTGGGGGTTTTCAGGGGATTTGCTAAAGCTGTACATTTTGCAGAGCAGATTTTTCCCTTTGGATGTTGGAGGTGCTGTTGAAAACAGCCCCTCAGATTGCATTGTGCTGACTGAGGTACAGTACAGATAGTGCATAGCAAAGTGCGCAGGAGTGGGAGAGGGAGGATTGTGGTGTGAGCTTCCTTTTATCCTGGTTCAATGGCTCAGAGAAAAGGGTGATTAGTTTGTCCCATCTCAAAGTGCTGCCACGTCTTTGGTTACAGAGATAAAAGCCCTGCCTCATGTCGAAGAGAGCAGCCATTGTCACGCGAAAAGAGAAACAAACCCCCCCCCCCGTCTACTTAAGTGAGGGGAAACACTGGGCAGTCCTTAAGGAATGTATCTTTAAGACATTTCTTTATGAGTGTTTTAAAACAAACCAGACTCATTTCAGAGCAGACAGCGTAATGCTCCGTTGTATAATTTAATACTATAACATTTTCCCTGGAAACAAAGAGCTCTTTGAAGAGAGCATAGATGCCATAATAAGACACCGATGACAGGCACATCCAGGAGATCTTCTCTCGCTGCACATCCCAGCCACTTCCCATCAGAGGGCTACAGTAATGCCTGTACTGGGGGTGTCAGTGCTGGCCATCAAGCACACGGGTCAGTTCCAGGTAATGCAACGAAAGCAAGGAAGTGGGAACTTTCTTGTCAGTCAACCGGACAGGGGACAAACTGTTTACAGGAGGGCTTTGCTAAGGGTCTGTCTATGGTATGCAGGCTATGTGCTCTGGATCACTGGCTGTAAAATCCCATCAAAGGAGGCTCCTTGGTCTCAGCGGTGTGAAGCTAAGCTTATCCGCAAGGAGATGAGCTGCTGGCAGCCACGGTGTGACCAACAGAACTACTTTGCCATACATGGACCCGTGGATTGGAATTACAGAGGGCAGATACTGTTTTTCTTTGTTCTTTTTGTGCGTATCAGCAGGTGGTCTCTCCACCATGAGCTGATGGGTTGTGTTTTGGGGGCCTTGACTGTGATTGGTTGGGGTAAACACTGGATGGGCTTGTCCGTTTTCATATCCATAATGCAGTCCTCTGACCTGCGCTGCCATGTCACACCTCTGAATGAGGAGAGAGTGGCATGACTGTGTGGACCAGAGCCAAGATTTAAACATGGGACCATGGCTAGAGGGGGGATGTGGCCCTTTGGAGCTTTGATGTGGGAGTACATACCCAGACAAGTAAAAGCTAACTGCAAGACAGGCTATCTATCATAAAGTACAGAAGTGCTACCATGACCTAATTGTTGAGTGTAGAACAAGATAATACAATGCAAACCTCACTTAAAAGCGAATGTCAACACTTGAGATTCTTTTTTCCACCCTCGACATCTTGCAGGATTGTTGCAGCAGCACAAGTGCTGTGGACATGGCACTGACTGATAACATCTGCTGAGATGTCTGGATGGGCAAAGCATCTCTTGACCCTTTTGACCTTTTTCTGAAAACCTTTCATTCAGAGATCTGCGTCAAGGGTGAGGTGATGTTTGAAGCATGCTTCCTCCTGCTGAGTCAGGAACAGACATACTGCCTTTAAGTGAACATACCTGGCCACAAAACCTGATAAATGTGATCTTTTTTTTGAAACTCTGAAGCAGGGCTACTTAGGCACAAATTCAATTGGGCTGGGTTTTAAAACCAGGAAATGCAGATGGGCCAGACATTGTCAGCATCCTATTTAAAACTATGTTTAACTTTTGGTAATGACAGATTTTAAACAACATCAAAAAATGAGTGTAGTGAAATAATAGCAATCCTTATCATTTTACTTTTGAAATAAAAAATATATTTTTGGTCACATATCTGACCCAGACACATCACAAAGTGAAGAAAAATAATTAAAAAAGTGCTGGCAATGCTATCAATGCACAGAGCCATGACAGGTAGCAATAACAGTAACCAATAACACACTCTATCACACACACACACACACCTCACCTCATGACGTTTTCCATCAAGATCAAGGAAAAGTGTTTACAAACAGACATACGATGTGTTATTTGACTATTTGACCGCAGCCCAGATGTCATGAAAAGCCACTAAACGTGGTCGGAACTGCGTCACATGAGAAAACGTTGATTTGTGAGAGATATGATTGGCTGTGTAGCTAATGTAAAACTTCAATTAAAAGCATAGTCCCAATTAAACGCCCAGTCCCTTTTACCAGCCTCGTGTAGCTACACATTTTGACAAATAAACACCTGTCTCCATTAGACGCCCAGTCTGGTTGCTGAGCAGTTCATTTTCTTAATAGAAGTTCTATGGATGTATGAAACCAGGATGCTGGCTACCTCAAATTATGTGTCCATTCCTCGATTACCCTGTATGTTATTCATATTCCTTTAATCTGCAAGGGTCTTCAGGTCAGTTGTGAGTATTGTCTTAAGATAAAGTGGTGTTGTGTCATCATGCCAGGTGCCGTTATCCCCTAGTTTTGTAACTCAGGATATCCTGTTGGTGCTAGATCCAATGAATGATTCATAATAGTTAAATTATCTGAAGCCTATTTTTTCCACAAGTAATATTCATACTGGTTTAAACAAACAATTTGATGGTATTTCCTGATCTTTGCTGACACATTGTGTGAAAGGAATTAAAGGCCTGTCCCAAATATAGGCCTGTTGATTTCAGTGATTTAAGCAAATAATAGCCCGGGCTATAAACTGAAGTTTTAGGGTATAATGATCTGCCTGCCCATCCTGCACATGTGAAACAGAGATGAGAAGAAAGCAAGATGGCTCACTCCTCGTCTACTTCCAGCTACTATATGTAGCTTATTTTTTTTCTTACCAGTATATCTCAAAGGATGCATCTACGCTGGATGTACCCTGTGGGCCGCCATTTAAAGAGGCCTGCTTTAGGGGACAGAATGCAGAAAAATCTGGAGACTTGAGGATACTTACGATACAGACAGCCAGCTTCTCCATTGAGTTGAGACCATCCAGGGCAGCACTTGTACACAGTCTGATAATCCTGTCGGTACACTTGTCTGTACGCAGTGTAGTATGCTGTCCTGTTAAAATGACAAACATCAAGTTAAGAAACAAGCCCTCTGAGGCATGCTTGCTGACACTGGGCCGTAATCAACTTTGACTTGACTGACAAAATACAAGAGTGTGTGTAACAGTAGTGTGTGAGTGAACATGCTTATACAGTGCATGGGAATTATCTGAGAGCCTTTGGCACGTACCATATTTAAACGTTTCATGTGGCTGAATACTTGTGGATCAAGAAAAACAAACATGTAATCTAATCAAACGACTCCCAGTCCTTTGAGTAACATGCAGTGTAACATTCAGCAAACATTTTCCCAGACTTTTAAAGGCGCCATTTTAAAGTGTGAGCCTGGCAGACTCGACTTCAGAGAGCGGTGCCTATCCCTGTACTTTGGGACCCCTTTCATTGCCCCACAGTCATTACACATTCTGGAAACACGTTTTGTTTACAGCGAGTAATTGTGGCCTTGGCTGCCTTCAAAGCAGCCACTGACTTTGTAACGCTGTAAATGATGCTGTGAAAGCGAGTGTGAGCAGCAAAGTGAGAAACCCCTGAAACGGAGGCAGGCTAAAAAGTTAGCATTAGGGCTCTGCTTCAAAGGAATGTTGCTGCGAAGATGCCTGAGTGTTAAATAGCTGGTGAAGCGGGGCTACACCTTGCACTTAACTGTATGAGAGGTTTAAAGCTGTGATTACAGAAGAGAAGAAGAGATGAAGAGGAGGTTAGGTAGCTCATCCTGTTTGATTTGGAGGTGGAGTCAAATGAAGGATCATGCCCTCTGTGATAAATTCTTTTGGTTGCATGACTCATGGAGACATAATTAATGCTTTGCTCTCACCAGAGCTTAATCAGCAAAGCACCACATCCCCTGCAGGTGAGGATGGGAGTGTTTTGTTTGAGAATGGAGTCAGAGGTTTTGACTTCAGAGAGGGACGAGACGACAGACAACAAATGAGGCTCGTTACTCACCTCCTCTCGTATCCCATGCACCACGACTGCCTCACACAGCCCTGCTTCCACACTTTAACCATGCGTGTGAAGGCCTGCACGCAGGGCTGCCTCTGGGCGACCAGCGTCACCTCCCTCTCCATGCACACATTGGGCCTGAAATGAAAAGCGTTAAAAAAATACTTAAGGTGTCAAAATGTTTTTACAGATGTACAGATAGCAGCGGGGCAATTTATGAGCACTGTGAGGGGAGATGACGGACAAAGCTTCATGAGTCATTTTCTAGTTAACTAAGACGTAATGCCTGTGAGGGCATTACCTGTGTTCAGATGTGAGGCTGCTTATGATGTCTGGTTATGGTATTTTTAAAGACTTAAGGGGAATTCCTCATGCATCACCTTTCAGGATGCTAAGCTGCACAAGACACTACCTGTAGTTCAACCTTAACTCAGTGTTCACCTGAAGTGTGGTACCTGAAAGTCATTTAGAGGGCGGCATCGGCATGAAAAGGATTTCCTATTTCATTTTCTATCTTCTATTCCAAATATAAAAAGCAGCAAAAACAAAATCATAACCAGAAAAGATCAAAATGCTCACATGTGAGGCAGGTTTGCTCTGAAACAAAAGCATATGATGTGCAACCTCTGCAGCCAGTTACCGCTTTCCTGCACAATTTCCAAAATAAATGTATAAAACAAAAACACGCCACAATTTTCCAGACAATTCACACAAGACATGTATGGTGTTTTCACTGGACATATGGGAAAACATGCATGTTTTCACTTGTACCTACGAGAGTGTCAGAGACAGTTAACATTTTCGCCCCCAGCTAGAGCACGATAAGCCTTTTAACTGAGATGTTTTGTCCTTCTTACACAGAGTCTGTCTGGGTTAACAGGCAGACCTGCCACTGATGTCTTTCACACCATTTGCTGCTGTGCACAGAGGAGCCTCATCATAAAAAAACAGTGCAACAGGATCTTTGAAACATTTACTCCTTTGGTAACTCTCCAAGGACAGACAGGAAGGCTCGGCATATGGAGATCAGCAGGAATCTTAAGACAGCATCCAGCTGCTCATCTCATAAACAACAGTAATCACCATCACCTCCAGCTGTACACATAATAGCATATGAAAGACCTTATTGTTAGTGGCAGGTAACCGCAGAGAATCTTCTCTCGCATAATTCGAGCTCTTTATTTATTATTTTGGGGGGGTTTAAAATACCTGTTCTAATTGTCTGCCTCTTCACTGTGAGGGGGGCTTCCAACACACTCTGACAGAGCGAGGAATGCAGCACAGACCATCCACATGGAGCTAATATATAATCATGTAAATTACAGTGATACTGCATGGTAGCCAATAAAGACAATGATGAGAGCACATAACAGTTAAAATGAATCATCCTGAATCTACAAAATGAATCTGTCATCCAGCTGCTGTCTGGCAAAACACTCAACAAGCCTCTGTTTGAGTCTGTGAGACAAGTTTGTGCATCTGCAGGTGAACCAGCAGCTTTGTCAGGTTTAAACTGCAAAGGAAATGTGAAGCTGTGAAAATATCTTCTTTAAGATGAAGACTAAACATCATCCCTGTGTGCTGTAATAAAATAAATAGCCTATAAACAAAACATAAGAGATAAGGTTACTCACATGTAGGATTGGAGATTGTTGGCGGTGCCATAACGAAACGCACGAGCCTCTATAAATATTAATAAAAAATAAAAAATAACACCATCCATGTTTTTTTTCTTCTTGGATTAGAGCTTCAAAAAATTAATGAAAAACTCGCAAACTCATTCATGAGTATAACTCTGCAGTTTAACTATAAAATGTAACCCTAATAAATAAGAAATAAAAGAAAAAGTCCGAGCGCGCAACAGGGAGAAACTTAAAAGGCGCGTGAATGATCCTCCGCGTGGAAACGATCAGCACTTTCCAAAACTGACCCAGCCATCACATGCGGTGTGTTTCCTCGCTCTCAGCCGGTGTGTGTGTGTGTGTGTATGAGTGTGTGTGACACTGACTGAAATCTGCAGCTCACCTACGCTTCGTCACTGCAGATGTTGGACTGACGGGAAAAGACTCGTGAAGGCTGAGCGCTTTCTGCCTTCCTTCATTGACTTGGTAATGATGGCAGGGGGGTTTGGAGGGGGAGGATGGATAGGGTGCCATTTATTATTCAGGGCTTCAGCAGCTTCTAAAACACACACAGAAGGCACCCTGCAGTCTGCAAAGTGCACGCACAAACAGGGACTTGAAAACAGGAAGGTTTCCGCGGGTCCAAACTAAGGTTTTCTCTTAACTTTGATGCGTAATGGCGCAGCATGGCGTTTATTTAGCTTCACGTGCGCGAATTGATGTAAAAAAAGTTCATGGAGCTGATAAATAAGCGCACATGTGCGTACACGGAGCCATGACGCACAGCAGAGAAGCATCTGCAGCGCTGGAAGCGCAAACCACCGCATGGACATCTAGGGAAACTGAGTGATATACAATCACCCGCGGAGCCACAGAGGATGTTTTTGGGGTTGAGTCTGAAACAGCTAGTGGTCACTCTGCAGGGCAAACAGCTGATGGTGGGGTCACAGGGTCAGCAGCCAGGGCGGACTACTGCCTCTCCAAACAAAGCTTTCATTGCGCGCATGTGTGTTCATGACCCTCAACAGTCCAGGGTCACCGCTGTCCGTGCAGCCTCCCAGATGAGATCATTTCTTTAGACCAGGAGCTCATCTGAGATATGTGCTTTCGAAGGAGGGAAAGAAACTAGAGTATTTTTAACTGCAATAACAAAAAGTGAGTTTTATGATAATCAAAATTTGTTTATGTTTATTTCTGGGCCCAAAACATATATACCCATGCTCAGATGTTTGGAAAGACAAAAATCTACAGCCATATTAATCCCTCACCTTCCACACTAATGTCTCCTTTAGGGATGGGGGGGGGGGGGGGGGGGGGGGGGGGGGGGGGGGGGGGGGGGGGGTTTTTGTGTGGCTGTCTTGTATCGTCACAAGTGCCAAGTATCGATTTTTTACTTATATAAATTATTCATATTACAGATACAACTTAAATTTTAGGTAGCCTCCTAGAATAATATAGTCCAATCAGCTGCCTTTTCAGTCCACTAGATACATTTTGCTGCAAAAAAAAAAAAAATGTGAGAAAACGTGAGATGAACAGACTGAAAACTTGATCTCACAGATAAAACAGATCATGTCAAAGTCTTTCTTTGGGAACATAATTTACAGCTAAAAAAAAACGGTAATAAATCACAATATATCACAATATATTTTATCCCAATACTCAGCATATTGCAACGTATTTAAAATCGCAATACTATTGTATCATGGCTAAAATTTCCTGATAATATCATACTGTAGATCCTCTGGTGATTCCCACCCCTAATGTCTCCAAGTACCAGTCAAGTATACATAGCAGACCACACGTGGCAGCTCCATGACATGCCCAGAGTCCAGCCAGTGAACTGTGGAAATTAGCTTTTTATTGACTCTGGTACAAAACACCAAACAGCCACATGTTTACTATTTCATATGATCCCTTTGACAAACATAGTAATATAAAACAAATCCAGTACTGGAATAATATTAACTAAAGTCTTTACAGTTTGAGACAGGGCCCCTCTATAAGACAGGGTCTCATAATTATGCATTTGGATTGTACTTTATTGGTACAAAATTCAGACCCTGGGCTGGGGGAGCCCTTCTGTGTGGAGTTTGCTTTTCTCCGGGTACTCTGGCTTCCCCCCAGTCCAAAAACATGCAGGTTAATCGTGACTCTAAAGTGCCCGTAGCTGTGAATGTGAGCGTGAATGATTGTCCGTCTCTAAGTCTAACCAGTTGCCCACTTTGCCTGGTAATCCAGCATTGCATCAAAGAATCCTTGCGGTGCCCAACAAATAATTCGAATTAGCACTACCAAAATAATGGCTTCAACTCTAAAATGCCAGCAGGCTCTCCTTTAATCACAAAGGCAACATTTCCATAATCGTGACAAAACACTTTTAGTTTCCAAAGTTTACTTTCTAGAAACCTCAAATACCAGGAAGCCCTGAGATTTCTGTGTGGCGGTTATACTGAGTGCATTTGATTGTTCATGAATTTGTTTGGTAATATGACCTACAATAGTAAAACACAAGATAAACAGAAATTGTAAACATCGGAAGGCATTTTTACCCCAATCCAATCTTGAGGCCCTGTCTTATACAGCAGTGGTCCTCAAACTTTGTCATATCAAGAACCCCTAAATTGATACATTAGGTTGGAGAACTCCATCTGAACGTTGGAGGAAGGGAACTCTGATCAAGATAGTCAGTTGTATGACTCTTACGCTTTGCTCACACTAAGAGCAACACAGCAAGAGGCTACAAGTCATTTTCAGTGGAAGCAGGTGATATGAAGCTACAAACTCATGCCCAGCACTTGTTGCTGCAGACAGGCGTGACAGGCTACAAATCAAAGTTGAGCTCAACTTTTTTTCAGTGCTCTAAACACATGGTGAAGCACTATCCAATCATAAGTTTCAAGCTGTAATATAGAGGTCTCCAGGGATGACATTTATCTGTAGGCCAACACAAAAGTTAGCATCGCACTGGTTCCCACAACAAAAAGCCGGCGTTCCCACTGGATTTTGGATTATTGCAGAACATAAGCTCAGTGGCAAACAAATGTTTGATACTTAGAAGTTTCATTCAGCAAGATAATCTTCAAAAATGAACGCAACTTTTATGATTGAAGCCTAAATTCAGTCGCCAAAAGTAAAAAGCTAACATCAGGCTATTAAAAAAAACACACTACACTCACCTGACCTAACATCACCATAACAAGACTGTAAAGTCGTGTTCGGTGCAACTTGGCGTGATGACATTCTGTAGTCTCATTTAACCACCTGTTAGCAACCCCCCTTTATAGACACATTGAAGCTTCAAAGTTCACCAGTGGGGTATTTACTGACCTATTTGATGTTGGGGAACAAAACGTGAAAGTCTCTTAAGCTTGTGTTAACCGCAGACCTCATTTCAGGCATCTAACCAAAAAACCTTTAGAAAACCCATCGACTTTGAGACAAGGGGAGCCATGAGTGGTAAAATGCTAACTCATTTACAAGTTTTAGGGTTCATTCCTGGTACACTCTATTGTATTATTTAGCTTAGTTGGCTGATTTATCTGCATTGCGGTCCACACAGGGATGCAATGGGGCAGTGAAATGTGATGTTAGAATGGGGGTCAGACATTGACCAAAAACATATTTTTTGACCATATCCAAACTTTAGATGATGCTCAGCCAAGGTGCTTTGTGGCAAGTGGCAGACACACACTAGCCGGTGACATTGAAACTACAATAAGGAGCACTTGAGCAACACTTCAACAGCAACACAGCGATTATGCAGATGGTCACGCTGCTACGCTGTCGCTCAAAGTGTGAACACAGCATTACTCACATTGGGCTCAGTTCTACAGTGAAGTTAATAGTGGAAATAAACCACTTCCATTTTTATGGGGATCCCCTACAACTCCCTCACAATACCTCTAATATTTCTGTCAATATTATGTTTACATGGTGCGTACTCTTCAATAAATGTGTGTTAAATCAAATTATCAAACTATCATAAAGCTTTGGTAGGTTATTCGTGCAGAAACGAGATTCTGGGGGGCACAGTGGGTGCACAGAGCTCATATGAATGTTTTTAGTCAGAATGCATTGAAAAACTATCTGTTTCAATGTTTACCATGCAGCTTGTGATAACTTCAGTAGGCCTGTATCTGGACTGCACCTTGCCAGATGCAACAGGAAGCTAGTAAATGGGTGGTGATCTGCTGACACCTTGTGGTTAAAATCAGCCCTACACCCAGTCTGATGAGCCCTGTACACATGATGCAACGAACAGACTTAAACAAATATTAACCTACGTGTCTAAAAACACAGGAAACAGTCACAGAAAGCGAACTTTGCACTGGCTCGACTACATAAGAGGAGTCCACACAGCTCCTCAGAAAAGTACATTATCCGTTTTAACCCTGTTAAGTAATTTTACCACGCTCCCTAGTCACCACTTCCAGCGACCTCTGCCCTTACTGCTGTCGCTAGCTGCTGTGCTGTAGCATGCGGTGGGTACTAACAACAGCGCGGCTGTGCTCACTCACGCAGAGTCACGTTATTGCAGGCAGGCTGACACATTGGCCGAGATTTGTAGCTCGTCGAAACATGTCGTCCTCTCAAGCCAAGCGGCCGCTGTCCGTGCTGGGAACGATGGCGTTCGGGGGGCGAGCCGACGCCGAGCAGAGCCTGGAGATGGTGAAGTTTTTCCTGGACAGAGGGCACAGCCAGGTGGACACAGCCTTCATGTACGTGGATGGGAAGTCAGAGGCGGTGATAGGGGGCATGAATCTCCCCAAAACAGGTAACTCAGAAGCACTAATATCCATAATAACTGTGTGCTAATGTTACCTGTGTTCGTGAAGTGAACTAACGGAGCTGTCACTCAGGAGACAACTCACGTGGCGGTGGGCGCCAGCTTGGAATTATGGGTACCACACCTGGCTCGAGCCCCCGAGCTAACGTTATTTAATTTGAGTGTACAATGTTACACATAAATGTTTTCATTTGATATGTATTAGTGTAAGAAAGAAGCTTGTTTTCATCTGCAGTCATTTAAATTATGTTTATTATGTCAGTAATTAACATGCACACAGTGACAAAAGAGGACACATAATGTAAAAATGCTTCTTAACTGGGGCTCCAGGGGCCCTTGAAGGAGTTAAACGGGGTCCTCAGAAAATGGGCAATAGTTTGTTTTCACCATTCAGTTCACTAGACATGTGAGTCCAAGGGATGCACCATTATTGGATTTTCTGCTGATATCCGATATGCCCGATATGTGACAACTCATTTGACCAATAACACTGATATTGATAAATCCACTTTTCTCTTACCTAATTCTAGTGATCATCAAGTGTCTTCCTGTAGTGGAGTTACATCATGCATGCACACTGTTATCATGATGGCCCACCAGCAGATGGAGACATGAAATACAGTACTTTTAAATGTAATTCAATTAATGCATTGGGCTAAATTAGAAAATGCATGTTGACTGATGACGCACCGATATTGTCAGCATGTTGGCTGATTCCGATATTTCATTTAAAAGCCAGAATCGGCAGATACCAATGATGTGCTAATGTTATCATGCATCCAGTTACGTCCCCTTTTAAAAACAGGACGGAAGACCAAAACAAAACAATGAAATAATTGAAGGAGTCACAGCAGAAGTGTGAAAACGAAAAGTGATTTATTTACAAACTTAACACAAGTTCTCCAGATGTGGGGGAGGAAGGGACAAAGTGGTTGTGCCGAATAAAATAAACCACAATACAGTCTATAGAAACTATAGAAAGTAAATACAAGGGTGGCAACGACCAATAAAACTAGTGTTTCTAAACACAAAATAACTTTGTGAAAACAAAAATGCATGCCTGGCATAACAGTCCCCAAGTCCAATGTGAGAAAAAGTCATAAAAGTGGGTATTCTGATCATAGATTTCACTCCCTCCTCCACAGTTATCCTCAACTGTAGCTGACAACTACATTATACTGCTGAAGTTTTGCATGTTCCTTGGAACTGTATTGCACATTTCTGCACATAACTAACGTGTCTACAAACTGCAGAGTTCAGTAGAGAGTTTAGTACTTGTTCATATTTTTGTGTAATTTTCTTCTTTTCTATGTTTATGTCTCTTGCTTTAATTTAATTTTCTCTTAATATATTTATGTTATGCAAAGACCCAATACTCCAAAGCAAATTCCTTGTATGCGAAAACCTACTTGGCAATAATCCGGATACTGATTCTGATGAAATCATGTGCTTGCTATTAGCTTCAACAGTGATACTAAAGTTGTGGCCTGCAGTCCAAATCTAGCCTGTGATAGGGTGCTTAGTGGCCTCCTAACTGTTTTCTAATTCACACTGAAAATAAATTCTAACTAGCATTTTATTGTACTTTTAATGTAAAAAGGTGCCAGAGTGCAAAAAAGGCATCAAAATAGAGCTTGTTTTATTAAAAAAGGTGGAAGGGGAGGATCCCCAGACTCCCTAACAGATGTCTGAGCTAATTATTTATATAATAATCATAAATGTTTATGTTTTATGTGGCCCCTGGCCTCCTGTCATTTTGCAAAAGAGGCCCCTGGGTAAACCAAGTTGAGTATCCCAGCTTTAAAGGGTACTCAAGCAATTTAGTTTTGCACTTCCATGAAATAAGGGTGCCCACAAGAGACAGATTAAAAGAAGAATAGTCAAAACCAGACCAGCAGAGGCAGATATCCTCCAATATCCTTACTTTCAATCCCTTATATGGCTCAGGCTCAGTGGATCCTGTTGAACCTTTGAGCCTACATTTCCCAACAGGTGACTTTTACCTAGGGGCCTCCTAACAAGTTGATGCAAACATGTTTGTTTGACTTGTTGAAGTATGAAGTCAAGTTGTAGCTCCTTTGGAGATACTTGGTAAACACTGACATCTACAGTTTCAGTGGGCAGCAGTGAGCCCAGTGTTTTACCTCCTAATACTGTACATGGTTTCATTAAAGATGTGCTGTATACAGTATTTGTGGATCCGGACATAATGAAGATGTCAATATGATATGGAAAAACTCTGAAAGAGAGCCTGTTGAAGCTCTGGAGAAAGCCTGTTTCAAAATAAGAGCAGGGACATAAATCAGAAGCCCTGGGAACAAGTATATCATCATTGTACTTTTATGACTGTCATTACCCTGATTTAGTTTGATCATTAACTGCATTAAAGAGCCCGAAAGGTGTATTAGACGTTTAATATCACTTGATAACCACACCTCCAGAGGATCAGGAGCCATAAAGACTGCTGATAAACAACCTGAATATGACATATTTTAATCCAGTATTTCCATGTGACAGTAAGCATAGCGACCAAAGCTAACCCCTGGGATGGGAAGACGCTGAAGCCAGAGAGTGTGCGCTCTCAGCTGGAAACCTCCCTTCAGAGGCTGCGGACGGATTGTGTGGACCTCTTCTACCTCCATGCCCCTGACCACCAAAACCCCATCCAGGATACCCTGAGGGCCTGCAACGAACTCCACAAAGAGGTAAAGAGACCTACTTTTCTATGAGTTAAAACTGTTGCTAGAACCTTTCCTTTAACATGACACAGCAAAACGATGACCTTCAATCTTTGTCCACAGTGTTTAAACTGTAAAATCAATTGATTTACCGAACCTATTATGTTGGTCATGTTTCATTAAATGATGATTCAATGTTTTAATGTCACCCTCAGGGAAAATTCAAGGAATTTGGCCTGTCTAACTATGCATCATGGGAAGTGGCTGAAATTGCCACCATCTGCAGACACAACAACTGGATTGTTCCCACTGTGTATCAGGTATTCCAGCACCTTTTTAAGAACAGCCTCATAGATTGATGGATCATAGAATGAGTAAGCTGCTTAATGCAATGTATGTCCATGTTGCATCAAATTCTTTTCATGCTATCATGGTCATAGCAGGGTGAGAAATTCCTGTGTTTTCATAGTGAGCTGATAAAGCTTTATTCTCTATTAGGATCCCCATTAGCTTCCACACAGTGGCTGCTAGTCTTTCTGGGGTCCACACAAAATTTCAACAATAAAAACAGATGAAGGATAAAATTACACTATATAAAATCAGAGAACACATAACAAACAAAAATATAATAATCAGCAGATAAGTGAAATCACTCTGCATATAGATCAAACAACAATAACCAATTTAGTAGTAGTATTAGAAGAATCACAAAAAGATCAAATCAAAGGTTCATAAATTAGTGATAAATAAATACAGTTACATTCCATCTACTCATCTAGGACTCATCAATTTGTGTTTAAGTAACTTTTTAAAAGATAATCTCCTACTGGTGTGTCTAACATTAAATTGGAGCATATTCCAAGCCAAAGAAGCTCTATAAAGCTCTATAATGAACATCATACAATTTTTTTGTGGTTTTGGCACCACCAAATGACCTGTGCTCACTTGTTGAGTGTTATGTCTATGGCAAAAACCTGAAAATTCTATCGGTTCACGAAAAAAATGCGGTGTACCATTCCATATAACATTATGCATGAACATCAAAAGACAATATTTTAATTTATCCTCAACAGTTAACCATGATAATTGTTTATGCATCTCAATTACATTAGCACGGAACGAACAATGGAGAACTAATCGAGCTGCTCTATTCTGTGCAATTTGAAGTTTTTTAAGATGTTTCACAGCGACACTTGACCAAATAACCGGGCAATACTCCAAATGTGACAAAACAAGTGACCGAACAGCGTCACACATAACAGAAGATGGAACATAAGCAGAGCATTTCCTTGAAATTGCCCTTTCCATCTTCGAAACACTATGATCAATCTGATCAGACCAAGACAATAAATGATCTAATTTAATACCCAGTAATTTGGCCATAGTCACCTGCTCAACTGATACCCCATCTACAAACAAGTTAAGTGCAGTGGCATTAGCAAGAGCATTCCTACTTCCAAATACAATGGATTTAGTTTTGGCAATGTTTAATACCAGCTTCTTCATTCTTACCCATTTGGTTATGTTATACAACTCAACCTGAAGCTTCTCCCTCAGCTCAAATGAAGTCAGTGATATACAGAACAAAGTAGAGTCATCCGTGTACATAATTAAATCAGTTTTTTTGACAACACAAGGTAAATCATTTATAAAAACTGAAAATAAAAGTGGACCTAAACTTCCCTGTGGGACTCCACAAGACATATTACCACTGGCAGAAAAACTACCATTAAAAAATACTCACTGTGTTCTGCCAAAGAGATTTGGCAGAACACCTTATCCAAGCCAGAGATAAAGAAAAGCCATAACATTTGAGTTTTTCTATGAGAATGCTATAATCAGTGACATCAAAAGCAGCAGTAAAATCCAGGAGCACAGCTCCTACTAGTTCCTTGTTATCCATATATTTTAACCATTTATCAGTCATGTGCAGTAATGCTGTGCTGGTAGAGCGCCCTGGTCTATACGCATGCTGGGCATTTGTAAGTAATGCATTTCTATTAAAATAATTAAACATTTGATTGAAAATAATTTTCTCAAGCATTTTACTAAGCACAGGGAGTAAATTAATAGGTCTACAGTTAGAACCAGTAAAACCTGTCTTACTATCTTTAGGTAATGGTATAATTTTAGACACCTTCCATGGCTCAGGACAGATACCACTAAGTATGCATCTATTAAAAATATGGCAAATTGGCTTAGAAAGTAGCCCAGCTGCAACCTTAAACACTTTTCCATCCAAATTATCTGTGCCAGGGGATGTGTCATCTGAAAGGGAGAGCAACATCTTCTCCACAGTATCTTGGTTAACCATATCGAATGAAAAAGAACATGTTTTGTCCTTCATAACACTGTTAATTATGTTGTGTGTTAAATTGACATCATGTGATTGCATGCCAGATCTCAAACTGTCAACCTTATTGATAAATAAGTTATTAAAGTAATTAGCAATTTCATATGGCTTGGTGATAAATTGACCTGCACTTTCAACATACATTTGAGAATAGCGTGACTTCTTACACGTAATTTTATTCAAAGTTTTCCATAATTTTTTACTGTCATTTGCAGAATTGTAGATTTTTTGTTTAAAATATCCTTTCTTTTTAATGTAATTTAACTTGGTGACTTTATATCTCGGTTTACAATAAAAACTTTGGTCTAAAAGGCTCCCTGATTTAAGTGCTGCTACCTTAGTTGTGTCCCTCTAATGCATCAAGGATCTCAACTCATCATCAATCCATAATGCACAACTTCCCTTCACAGACCTCTTTGTAAGTGGAGCATGCTGATCTACAGGCTTTACAAATCTATCTACTAAGATTTTCAGAGCAATATTTGCATCATCATTTTCTTGATATACATCAGACCACTTTAAATCTTTAACATCACTAATAAACGAGTCAGCATTAAATCTTTTATATGATCAATACAAGTTGACTTATTCATACCACCAATAGTTGTAGAAATTCGCGTGGGTTGACTCACAACTTGGGTAAGATTACATGCATTAGCCATAGACACTAGCTTGTTACGTAATGGACAATTTGTGCAAAACATAAAATGCAACACGACCACCATATTTGTCCCTGTTCCTTCTGTAGAACCTATAACCTTCAGCCTGTACATCTCTAATGACACCATCCAATCTTTTGTTAGTTCCATCCATGATCAGCTGAATGAAACATTTGAAGTTGTCCTGCTGCTGCAGTAACATGTTTTTGTAAAACTCTTTTTGCTGCTCCATTAACTGGGAGAATACACTCATTGTGACCACAGCATCATGCTCATAAGAGGATGTTTTTGCATTTTTAGGAGGCATGATTTATCTTACAAGGATGTACCGGGAGTTGATTAAAGTTGCAGATGTTGATGGACACAGGTCTGTTTGTCAGAGGCCTAGTAGGCCCAAAAGCCCATCACCTTTGGCTACAGCCACAGACTCAGCAAATGGATGAGATATTGTCCACAATGTTGAGACAAAGTAAAATTGCAAAGCAACTTGAGTTGATGGGTAACTATATTTGAGAGTACCAGAAAGGATTCAGTAGATTCTGGTTAGATTCTCAGAGGCCAGATTCTCAGAGTAATTTTCTGGCAGCCATCTTGAGCTGGCAGTTCTGATGAAGCTTTTGTGTAACTGCCCAGCCAAAATTGCAGTAGTTTTTGTTGAGGAAAGAAACCATGGTTAAGCCTCAGTAACAGTACAGAGACACGCAAAGTGGCCTCAATGCTTCTTCGTTCTTGACCCCCATGTTACACTTCTTTTGTTTGCCCACCTTGCTTTTGCTTGAATTTAATGTCTGACTTTTTTTCTGTACCCTAACTTAGACTCTTCCAATCGTTCACAGGGGATGTACAATGCCACTACAAGACAGGTTGAGACCGAGCTGCTGCCGTGTCTGAGGTACTTCGGGATGAGATTCTACGCATACAATCCTCTAGCAGGTGTTGTATATCCTCCTTCTCTGGTACAGTGTGCAGTTGTCCTCTAAACTGTTTAATTCAAAAGGAGACACTCACAGTTGGTGATATTTGGTGCCCAGAAGATGAATCCTCGTGATTTTGGTGATTCCCTGATTTTCACTCTAGTGCTGAATGTGGTACACACATTCAGGTTCTGCTTTAGGAGGAACTGTAATCACTTTAGTGATCCCTTGACTTTACATCTAGCACCATCATCAGGTCAGACTTTGTTTATGACCAAATACTTGAAAAACATTCTGACATTATCATTTACTGTTCCTCAAAGCACCACTGTGTCTACGTCCAGCCTCAAAGAGCTGGCACCATGGCCGTAGAGCTATAGCTACGATAGCTATCGAGGAAAACAAAAGCACTATCCTCTGCTTGTTTTGACTGCGGTTGACACACTGAAATCACTTTCCTGGGAGATTGTACCTGGCGGCAGACAGAATTGCATTGTGAGTGTGAGGCTTAGATGGACCAATCTAGTCCAATCTGGACCCCTATAACCCTTACAGCCCCTGGGAACTGTTCGGTGGCAGACAGGGCAGCTCTCCAGAGGATGGTCAACACAGCATAAGAATTTATTGGACGCCCCTCTGACCCCCAAACATCGACAGGTCTCGCTGCCACAGCAGAGCCTGCAGGATTGTTTAAGACAATACTTTTACCACCTGCTCACACTGCTGCCCTCTGGATGGCGCTACAGGGCCCTGAAATGCCGCACCTCCAGACTGAGGAACAGTTTTTACCCCACAGCTATACACAATCTGAACTCAAGCCCCCAAATCCCCATTCCTCCCTCCCTCCACAATAATTTTAGCCTTATCCTGTTTTAATGTATAGGTATGTGAGTGTGTGTCGAGTGCATAGAACAGTTTTCTTTTATGAGAGACAGCAAGTTTCATTGTGTGTGAACACGCAGTGACAATAAAGGTGTTCATTCATTCAATCTTAACGCTGAAGGTGTCAGTCTATATCCATCACACTGGGCAATCAACATTTACTTGCAGAATCCTTGATCATTTTAGCTTGAATTCTGACATTACTCCTTCACTGCAGGTGGCCTTCTGACAGGAAAGTACCATTACCAGGACAAAGATGGTTCCCAGCCTGCAGGACGATTCTTTGGGAACAACTGGGCTGCAGCATACAGGGACAGGTGACGACCTTCAGTTTACCTTTGAAATTCTCACAAGTGATTTAATTTAGTTGCATGTGAGGTACTTCTACATGTCTGCACACATCTTCATCTGATGAGGTATAAGGTAATTGTAACTGTGCTCTTCTTTATCAGGTACTGGAAGCAGAGCCATTTTGATGGGATAGAACTTGTCATTAAGGCCATGGACACAGTTTACGGCTCAGAGAAACCCACCATGACGTCTGCTGCTATGCGCTGGATGTACCATCATTCCCACCTTAAGGTACCTATTGCGCGATGTGTGCATACTATGTGTTAACGTCACAGCTCATTCGCATCTGAAAGGAGCGTCACTGCATAGTGAACCTCAATGCTAGAGTCAAACGCTGAATTGGTGTGTAGATAGAAAATGTCTTCATCAGAACCACATTTTGGTGTGGCAGCATTATATTTTCCTTGACCACTGAACCATCTGCTATTTCAGGGTGATCTTGGTGACGGCGTCATCATTGGCATGTCGAGCATGGAGCAGCTTCGGCAGAACCTGGCTGCTGCAGAGGAGGGGCCTCTGGATGAGAGAGTGGTCGCCTCTTTCAATGAGGCCTGGAATCTAGTAGCCCACGAGTGTCCCAACTACTTCCGCTGAAGAGCCAAAATCTCAGTCCAATCAAACTTCATGCAAGTTTGCACTAAAAAGAGATGTGCTAAAGCCCATTTCCCTCACTTACATAGTTTTACCCTTTTCCTAAAATCACACTTGAAATGATTTTTTTTCTTTGAATCGATCAACTGAGACCAGTCCATATTAATGTGAAGAGCACTTCATTGTCAATGTACAAATGTAAAAATGAAAACTTTGGACATTTTTTCAGGAAAAAAAATAACCTTCTCTGGAGTCTGCCTTAATGAAACTGTTACAATAAAAATACACTCAATTTTTCACATTAAAAAAAAAAACGTGTTTTTTGTACAATGAATACATCGGATGAGTTGTCGTCACACACAAGAACATGTGCCTATTTGTTTGGGCTGAATGGCAAAATTCTTGCATGCAATACAACCCTTTTGTTGACAGAAGTGGCATCATCATGATTTCATGTAGGGGATTATTACATCTATTGACTCCAGTCACCAGTGTTTACTTAACAACAATTCAGCCCAAAGCTAAAATTTAAGGTTGACAAACATATGTTCATGTTTTGGGGGTGAATAAAAGACACAGGGAGAGAGATTACAGACTCCAAGAGCAGCACATGCTGTCAGGATTAAATGTTTTCAACATCAAAGTCCCTCTGCTGTTAAAGGCTGGAAAAACTGACTTAAAAAAAACAAACAGATGTGTACAGACGTCTGTCCATGCAGATGTTTTATTCTGCATCATCCTCTTCCTCTTCTTCGTTATCCTGCATAGACTCTTCCTCACCAGCAACGTTCTCAAACTCGCCTGTCTCTGAGTTCCACATACATTTGATCTGGACCTTGAATTCTGCCATCTCGATGCCAAAGAGTTTCTATGGACAAAAAAAGAAGCCAATTTGAACAGTCAGACAAATACAACACAGCACAAAGTGTCACAATCAACATTTTCTCTGTTTTCTTTGCATTACACTGTCTCATATCCAGATTGTATCTATATATGATTCAATGTAATTATATTTACACCTGGTATTGATAAGTGTCTCCAGAGTCCACATAGAGATCCTGCTTGAGATCTGATCACTCTGTCCAACTCAAACAACCAACAGTTGTAGCTGCACTCCACCATTTGCTTAGTCATTGCTTCATAAATGGCTCCGTTGCTACATGAAGTGTCACTTGTATACTTTCCTCAGGCCAAATTAAAAGCAGACCCTTAGGTCTGGCCCAGTGGTGCTTGGACAACAACCTGGTCCTGAACACCGCCAAGACAAAAGAGGTCATTGCAGACTACAGGACGACCAGAAGAACAGCACACGCTCCACTACTCATACAGGGGGAGGTAGTGGAGCGTGTGGACAACATCAAGTTCCTGGGAATCCACATCACAGCTGACCTCACCTGGGCTCTGAACACCACACACTTAGTAAAGAAGGCTCAGCAAAGACTCTTCTTTCTGAGGAAGCTCAGGAAGGCCGGACTCCCCTCCAGCCTAATGACAAACTTTTACAGAAGCACCATCGAGAGCATCCTGTCTTGACATGACCGTCTGGTACAGCAGCTGCACGGCACAAGACAGAAAGGACTTGGCCCGGGTGGTAAGAACAGCCCAGAGGATTGTGGGAAGTCCTCTCCCAGACCTGGACTCGGTGTACGCTGGCCGCCTCCAGAGGAAGGCCAGCAGCATCGCCACAGATCGTTCTCTCCCCTGCCCTCAGGACGGAGGTACAGGGCCCTCAAAGCAAGGACAAATAGACTGAGGAACAGCTTTTTCCCAGGGCTGTGGCCTCCATCAACCCCCCTGCACTCACATACACACCAGCCCCAAACTGAGGAACTGACCTTTGGACTTTGAACTGCACCATTGCACTTTACCTCACCTTGCTGCTGTTTTTACACTGCCTGCTGCCTCTTTTATCGAAGTTTTTATACTGCTGCTATAGCTCTCATGCACTTTGTTGTTTTTATACCTTACTGACGTCTTTTTATATTTATATTTATATATATATACTGTCTGTCCTTTTTATTGTGTTGTTATCTTGCCGAGGGTACTACACGTAATTTCGTTGTGCAATGTACAATGACAATAAAGTCTTCTATTCTATTCTATTGACTCTATCCGCAAGTGTCTCAAACATCTGTAAGCATTCTGCTTTTTTGGTCAGAAATTCTATGTGGAGGGACAACTACGCAAGTTGATTTTAGCGCTGCTCATTGTGTACTATATTGCTGTCATTGTTCATTTTAGTCAAACCATACAGTTTGAAAACAAGGCGCGGCTCCAACTAGAAAACAATGTTTTGATGCATTGGATGTGCTGAATGTGCATATTAAGGCAGTACAGGAGGAGGTGCACATTAATAATCCTCCAGGACTGTAACATGCTCACGTTTAACCCAAACAATGTGTCATGTGACTGCAGTTGGTTCAGATCAAGGTCAGAACACGTTCTCACCACAAACTAACCGCACCAGAGTTCATTTGTAACCAGACCCAGACCACCTCTTCAAGAAGGTCTTGGTCCGGTTGCTCTGTGTTAACACCTGCCCAAATGAGCTGCACTGAAGGGGCAAACAAACTTGAGTTCAAATGAACTGAACCAAACAGGGCAGGTGTGACAGCACCCTGAGTGCAAGGTGTAAAGGGGGTCAAACCTGATCCCTGCTGTCATAGCGGCCCTGAACAAAAGGCCCCCTGAACAGGCCAGAGTGTGGACTATGTTAAGTGTTGACACTGTTTTGTCTGTCTGTTTTCTACTGTGTTCCCAAATGTGTGTCTGGGACAATGGGAATGGAGATGGTGCTGTGGAAAAGAATTTCCTCAAGGGGACAATAAAGTCTAAGTCTAAACAGTAAAGAACTAGGGTTGCACATCTCTCTCTGATAAACGATTCGATATGCATCTAGATACACAGGTTACGATTCGATTCAAAAACGATATCCTTTTATTACAGACAGATTCGATTCAATTCGATTCGATTCGATTCCGAACGATACGATTCGATTTGACGGTTAATATTCAAGACTCCAAATCCCCAAGCATTGTGGCTTTATGGCACTGGCAAAAAAAACAGAACAACAAAATCACATGTCAATGTATTTATTTTTAGACATGGACCATGACGTCCAAGCGTCTGTTGTTATTGCCACTCGCTCGGCATTTGCCAGCTCTTTTTCTACTAGGCTCTTAACTTGGGCATACAACGCTGGCATGCACGTGTTGGTCATATGATTTCGGGACGGTATCTTATACCTGGGCTCTAACGTATGAATCAAATCCTGAAATCCTTCCCACTCAACAATGTTGTAAGGACATAAACCCTTGGCGATAAAACGCGTAATTGACGCTGTGATTTCCTTAGCGCGTGCTGAATTGTGACCAAGTTGCCCGAATAAGTTAGGAATGCCTGGCTGTGTGCTACTGCTTGCTGCACACTCCTGCTCGTTGGTACGGGGTTTTAACTCACCGTACTCTTGGCCGTGTTTCCTCTTTGCATGCTGGTCGAGATTTGTAGTGCTGCCAGTGTACGTCAACGATGCTCGACACAATTTACAAATAGCATGGCTTCTGTCGAGCTTCCCTTCCTTCTTATAAAACCCAAAAACTTTCCACACTTTGGATTTCTGTCTCCCCGATGCATTGAAAATCCTTCTCGGTCCATTATCACCTTCGGTCAGACTGACGCTTTCGTTCTCCTCCTCCTCCATTTTCCGTGTTGTCCCTTGTTTATCACTCGTGCTAATACCAGCTAGGCAGCTACCGCGTTTAGCGGGTAGCTTCAGCTCTCGCGTTGTTTTAGAGACGCTGGCGCATGTTGTAATGCCGCAAACCGATTCAAAGTCTCGCGATAACCGATCCATGACTCTATAACCGATTCAGCTAGGAATTCATGGATTATTCGCATCGATTGAGGAGTCTGCTACCGATGCAGCCGAGTCGCTCACTTGTTGAATCGAATATCCGGTCGCATCGGTTTATCGTTCACAACCCTATAAAGAACTCACCAGAATACGAGCCTGCTCAGGAGTTAGCACATCTCCCTCCTTACAGACTTCATGGTCCTTCAGCAGTGTCACCACTCCTTTGATAACAGACGATACAAAATGTGACAATCAGGCATCATATCCAACTAACTGATGAGTAAGAATGACTCCTGTTAAAGTGTCAGTGGTTAATTCTTCAGAGGAGAAAGGGGAGTCACCTGCCGCACTCAAACATTTGAAAAATCTGCACGTCATTGGTATCGGCCAATATTAGCTTTTCAATCAAAAATCGGGATCTTTAGAGTGTCTGTGTCTTAGTGAAAAGAGCAGGTGCCCCATGTACAAGGCTGTTGCCGCAGCGGCCCAGGATCGACTCCAGCCTGTGGCTCTTTGCTACATGTCATTCTCTCTCTCTCTCTATAAAAGGCAAAAATGCCCCAAAAAATATCTTTAAGAAAATAAATGTAAAAAAAACATTGGGATCTGCCAACATGCTGATATCGCTACATCATCTGTATCGGCCAATATCAGCCTTAAAATGAACTATCAGAATCAGTCAGCGTGAATATTACATACACTGAAAATTATTCTATTTCATGTCTCCATCTGCTGGTGGCCCATCACTATAAGAGTATGCTAAATCAGTAACTAAAAAATGGTCCCCAAAAAATGCTTTTATTGTAGTTTAATTGACATTTGCTAAAACCTACATTACCCAGCTGCTTTAAAAAAAAATTACTATCCGTTTCAAGAAAGAAAACATATACATGTGACCTGATTTTGGGATCATGGGATTCAAATTAAAAAATTAAAATAATGACAGCCATATCCTGTGACTGTACCTTTCTTGAGGGCAGTGGGAAGTCCTAATTGCCTCAACTGGGGCTCCATTGAGTGAGGAAACTGTTCGAGGGGCCCCTCATCCAGAGTTATGTCCATCTGTGCTTGGTTGCCTGACCGTGCATAATCCGTTTCTTTGAAATGACTGAAATACCTGTGGATAGAGAGCAGCATTTTGTTAACTAATTAAAAATATTTTGAGAATAACTGCAACTGTAGTGCATCAAGTGAAGCTTTACTCACTCTTGTACTTCATCCTTTGTTTTATTCGTGAATAACACGCCCACTTCTCCTCGTAAACACTTGGTGATCTGCACATTATCAATAAAAATGTAAAGTCTTAGCAGACATATTGTAGTACATTATAACCAGCTCACCGCAAACTCATCTATGTGAATTCTCTATCCTCTCAGTGATCAGGAAAGGCACCCGGATCAATGAGGACCCTTCTCACCCACAGTTACTGCCACCAGACAGACTCTACAAAGTCCCATTGGGACTGGAAAAACATCTACAAGAAATCCTTCATTTCCTCTAAACTAACCACCCTGAACAGCCTAAAACAGACAGTGCAGTTCTATTACATCTCACGTCTCTGATCTCACTTACCTTGTGCAAATTATCTTTGTATTCGTCTGATTGCCCTTTTCCCAAGGCAATCATCATGACTTTATTTTTCCCAAAGAAGAACCTGTGGAGGAGAGAAGAGTCAAGCCTCTAACCTTCAAGACACTTTGTTAAATGAATTAAAAATGTCACATCACCAGGCTGGTTACCTGCTGTGTTTCCATGCTGCCCTGATGTCTTTCAGTTTGTTATTCCTCATATTGGCCACAGAGAATATGAACAGGTTTCTGTAGGTGTCCACACATTTCCGTAGCTGAGAGTACAAACAGGTGGAGAGTTTAGGGGGAAACATATCAGCAGCAGCAGCAAGCACTAGTTAGCATAGCATAGCTGACAGGACACTCACCTCGTCTATTAGCTTCTGTTTTGACTCCAGTCCTTTCTTGGCTGTTTTCGTTAACGAGACTGGAGGGATATAATGTGAAAAGAAGTCTGTTAGCCATAAATGTAACTGTCATAAGCCAGCAGTAGGCTAACTGCTAACTGTAGTTCCCTCTGAAGGAGAAGCTAACGTTAGCTTGTTGGCTAACTTCCGTTACTTTTCTGTTGTCGCGGGTAGCTGCTACAAGAAAACGACCAGTTAATATGTTCAACCGCTTAATATGTTTCCGATTTATAATATTTAAACGGCTATTTACTTACTTTTCTTGTCCCTCTTTGACTTCGGCATGGTTTCCTCTCACGATGTCAGAGCAGCAGGCGCACACGTGAAGTGAAAGGACCCCAAATGTTTCTGTTTGGTGAGGCTGTCCACGCGGTGCCTGACTACAAAAATGAAAAAGAACTTTTAATTAAAATATTTATAAGTCACCAGTGTTGCTGCCTGGTGTGCAGAAATGTGCTGCTGCTCCCAAATAAATACACCTTGAGTTAAAGTCATATTAGCCTTGATGTTATGTCCAAATAATATTCCATATAAAATCAGGCACAATAATTAACAATGATTTGGTAGGCTCTCCTGTATGTGTGTGTGTGTGTGTGTGTGTGTGTGTGTGTGTGTGTGTGTGTGCAATACACACTGGTTAAAGGCTGTACATGGATATTATTCCGTCAATTCTATTATTTATACATACATTCCTGATATGACTGACAAATGCACCTTCTGTAATGATATGGTAGAAACAATAAAACACTTATTCTGTCCTCTGGACTGTGTTTCAGTTGGATCTCCAGAGACATTTTGACAAGAACATTTCACTCAAAGAATCTGATATTTTTATTAGTGATAGTCAGATATCCAAATTTCTTAAAAAAAATAAAAATAAAAATAAAATAAGAATGTGTAATTAATTTGCTCATTATTTTTTAGCTAAATTTTATTTGAATAAAACAAAACACTTCAGAAAGTGCCATTGTATCCTTCTTTCAAGAATTCAGATCCAGATATCTTAAAACAATATCACACTTAAAAATATGTAATAAAAAAAATGACCAAAATATCTTTCAGTTTTATAACCAATTAGATAAAGCCCTGTGTGCGCTCATATTTTTGTTGTGTCTTGCCTTGTCTTGTCCTGTCTTGTCCTGTCGTGTCTTGTCCTGTCTTGTCTCTTGTTGTTTTCCACTGTGTGTGCAAACTGAATGTATTAACCAACAGATTTATTATGTGGATACTATTAATTATTACTATTAATATGAAGTTTAAAATAAAATAAAAGAACATCAGATAAAATAAACATACAGGTAAAGGCAGTATCATCTTAAATAGCCCAACACATACTGATTCACATGGGAGAAAATGATTAAGTTGCATACATTATCTTACTAAATTACATTTTTATTAAAAGCAATATTTTTACAGTCTTCCTGAGCTGTCAAATTCATTTTACATCTATATATAACATGTCATGGCATGTCTGAAGTATTTGGGATTATGGATGGATTAACCCACTAGAGGGGGCTGAGCCAAAGCAAAAACATGCAAGTACAGTGAGCACGACATCACTCACTACAACACAACTTAATATCTATGTTTAGATGTATTAGATTATCATTATTATTATTGTGGGCCCTCATGAAAGTGTTGCCCTTTTCTGAAGTCCTTTCTTTGATTTTGAGCCTGCCCACACATTTTAAAGTGATATTTGAACGATGTTACAGATTCATTCGAAGCATTTAGTCTTATATTAAGTTACTTAACTGCTATCAGATCCAGAGCAAATAACTAAAAGTCTGATAAAGCTTAACAAAAAGAGCTACAACATATCCACAAATCCCACATTTAAGAATGAACTCATTGACTCTAAACATGGTACAAGGCAGCCTCAAATTCCCTGCAAAATTGTGGTGATACCACTGCACAGAGACCCTCTTTATTGAGTGATATGGTAAGATAAGTAACATATTAATCATAGAGGGGAAGTGTGTGTCACAGAGAAACTGATTAGAGAAGATTACAAACAGGTAAAACTGCATCATAAATCAAAATGCAATAGGCCTGGATGAAAGTAATGAATACATAGAACAACAGTACAATATATTGAGATTTAAAAAACAATAGACAGTGCAGTACCAAGCAAACATTAATGTGCTTTAGTGACATAAAGCAGGCCTTTACATGTGTATACATGTATGCAGTCATTTATTTAACCTTTATTTAGACAGGAAGTCCCGCTGAGATTGAAAATCTCTTTTACAAGACAGACCTGACCAGGTAGCAGCCAGTCAATACACATTACAATGCAATCAACACATTAAAATGCAACAAATACAACATATGATGCAAAAATTCACAATTAAATAACAACTATTCAAACACAAGAAAACAAGCACATGTCTCTGTCACCACATCCTTTATGATGCCCTTAAATTCATCAGTGGATATAAGTGTTTCTAATTTTAGATCTTTTTGAAGATTGTTCCACATCCATGGTGCGTCTGTTAAAACATGCAACCACTTTGTGGAGCATAGCTGGTAACTACCAGGGTGCAGAGGTAGGCCAGAAGTTTGCTATATATTGCTTAGTAACAATATATATATGTACATATTTATATTGATGTATTTTAAATATTGGTTATAATGTATTAATATGAACATCAGAAATAAAATTATTGCCCATTATAAAACAATTGTAATTTGTCTTTGCAGTAAAAACATTCATATATATGAATTCATAACACCCTACATGGTCATATCATGTAGTAGAATAGGCTACATTAAAAATAGTGAGTCTCCTCATAAATGTTGTATTGTTATTGTGGTTGAAGTTTGTCAGTGATTCAGCAATAAACCGTTGGTCTGTAACAAGTTAAAACCTTAAAATGATTATTTAATTATATGCGTAAAGACCAAATGAATTGAAAACGCATTGTTGTTAGTGCCTACTTCATCCTATTAATAAGGCTTATTGTGTTTATGCCCTCAGCCAGGATGTGATCCTCTCCCTGCTGTCAGAGAAAGAAAAAGGGGGAGGGAGGTAGGAGGGGCTGATGTGGGTGATAGTGCCGAGTTTAGCACTTTGCAACATGATCCGCGCACACCACGGAGAGGCCGGGCTCTGCGGTCCTGCATCCTGCCATCCCACCGCACCACATGGAGACCGGATAGAGCCACAGTGAACGGGGCATGACAAAGAAAGAAGGTGGACCATCTTTGCTATATGAACCCGCTCAGCATCAGCAGCTCCTGACAAAGCAAAGGCAAACACAGAGATGAGGGTGACGGGAAGTGCTGCTGCTGCCTGCGCTGCTGCCTGCGCTGCTGCTGCTGCTGGTGCTTATTGCGGTCTGCGTCAAACCCCTCGCTCCTTCACAAGATAATGCCCTCGGTGCCTCCTAAAGGACTTTCTGGGTTTGTGATTTTCCTGCTGCAGGGGTCCAGATCTCGGGGTGCAGCGGGGACAGTGATGATCACCCCATCTCCAGCTTCTCAGTCACTGTCAGCATCTGCATTGTAAGGAGAAACTCGTCCTGGGGGAGCGGGCTTCTGGAGGAATATGCAGAAATAAAAAAAAAACATTTGTTGTTATTGTTGTTGTTGTTGTTGTTGTATACAAATCAGACAGAGCCATAATTGGATTACCGGGTTGTTATTGTTGTTGTTTACCAACATGAACTCGCTGTTTTTCTCCGACACTCCACCCGGGCCGGTCTGCAACGTCCCCGCCGGGTCGGGCGCGGTGACCAGCGCCCTGCGTAATGACCTGGGCTCCAACATCCATGTGCTGAAAACCCTCAACCTGCGCTTCCGCTGCTTCCTTGCCAAAGTCCACGAACTTGAGAGGAGAAACAAACTGCTGGAGAGCCAGCTGCAGCAGGCTCTGCTTAAATCGCAGTACCGGCACCTTTACGCCCGGGAAGTTGCGGTGCAGACGGACGGTCCCGATTCGAGACTGCCGGGCACCATCTGGAGTTTCACCCACGTCCGGAGGCAAGGGGAGCGCTTTGAGACCGTGCACGGGCCCGGGGTGACGTGGACGCATCCAGACGGAGTTGGGGTCCAAATAGACACCATCACCCCAGAACTGAGGGCTCTGTATAACGTGTTGGCCAAAGTCAAGCGGGAGAGGGATGAGTACAGGAGGAAGTGAGTACAGACAGATGTCAGTGTGCATGTTGATGTATGTGCTGCATAAAGCTGGCAATCAGTGACAATCTTTACGCATGGTTACATCGTAATATATCTGACCGTATATCAGTCACGTGCAGGGGAGCAGTAAGGGATGAAAGGCCCTGACATAATGTTGCCATGGGCCCCTTTTCCCTTTTGGGCCCCTCGTATCACTGCCCTTACACTAGCCTCGCAGAACTGAAAACAAGCACAAATGTCACCACATACCAGACTATCTTGGATGCACTCAGTCCCTGTGGTGCATTTACAGGAATATTCCAGTGATTTACCCTTAAGCCTACTACTGCAGTCACTCATATGCCAGAAGTTTGAGGGTTGACTCATTCAGTGTGGTTGCAGCACTTCATGAGCCGAGACGTTCTTCTAATGCGGCGATAAATTAAATCAAGACACATAGTCAATATTGCTCTTAAAGATAGGCTCATTTCTAGCACGTTAGATTGTTTACATTAGAGCTGAGAGAACTAGTCTATAGACAGAAAAATTACCAGCAACTTTTCTGATAATCAATGAGTTGTTTAAGTCACTTTTTAGAACAGAATGTTCTCCAGTGTGAATCACAGCTTTCCTCTGAGTGTCTTTGAGTGTTGGACTGTTGATCGGACGAAACAAGACATTTGATGATGTCACCTTGGGCTATTGGACTTTTTTGCACAGTTTAGACATTATCAAACTAGTAATTACTCAAGAGGTTGTAGCATTGGTCAACTCTTAGAGATGATATCTGAGCTGGTCAGGGGATCTAAGCTGGTTTCATCTACTCATCGCTGTGTGACTCCAGTCGGACCATGTCTGGGCAAGACTCGCGACATGATTGCAATACTGTAAGCAAGGTGACATGTGATGATGTTGTGTACTCTAGTTAGTGGTGCTCCCTTTATGTTTCTGCCAGTTTCAAAGGCTTTTGGTGTTTGTGTATATGTCAAGCAGCAATGTCCGGGGCTAAAATATGAAGCCAACATGGAAGTGCCAAAAACTGCAGTTCTTTGAATGGCCACTAGAGGCTGGCTCCAGCAAGCATTCAAGTTAAAATGCCCAGCTGAAATAAACATGTTTACCTCCTGGTACAAAAAATAGTTTTGGTCTCTATAGCTAAATTCAACACTCCTGGCAACTGTACAGGGGGTGAATTTTTATTTAACTCACCACTTTGTGACAGTCTATGAATCAGATCCAACCCTCGCTCCTCCTCAGCTCTAACCTTTTCTCCAAATTTGGTCACTTCTGGCTCCAAAAACCAACAGATGACGTCATGGCAGCTACGTCCCTTATGTTAGTCTGTGGTTTGTGCTAGCAATATCTTGTTACATTGGGGTGGAAGCATCATATAGCTGAAGATTGAATATGAACCTCTGCCTCCAATCTTTGTATGTAAACCATTAATTAAAAATCAGTACAGTGTATTTGAGGATCTATACAGTATCGGAAATACTCAAGTGTATCAATGTTTTCTTAGACCCCTAGACGTCAGTATGACTTTTGCTTCCCATGTGGTTTGCCAATGTCACCGTCGCTCATCTGGACAGTATAGCGGAGAGATGACAGACGTCACAGTGACAGAGATATGGTACTTGAGGTAGTATTTCACATGAAGGATATCAGAGCTGAGCTCAGCATCTCACAAAGCCGTTTATCGTGAATTGATCTGATCCTGTTTCTCACACTGCTCTGAGGAAATTCCTTCGCATGGATCAGTCTCCACCAATTGTTCTTCCTCAGACACATTAATTGTGTTTCCTTGAGGACTCACTGCAGCCCCCCCGGCTGACCCACGTCACTGCTGGCCCGCTTGGCTGGCTTCTGGAGGGGAGACATGCCAAGCAACCGCCTGCTTCTGTTTGCTGCCATGATTTAAGCAGAGAGGCATTTTCACAGGCCTCTGTCTGCTCGGTGAGGTCGGCTATGACGAACGCCGACTTCCCTGTGAGTGCACTGACTCAGTGACACAGAATGCGCGTGCTCTCCCACTCCTCTGGGAAACTGGATATCCTGTCCAGTCATTCTCAGTAACACCACCATATCCTTTTTTTTTTGTGCATTTCTGCCTGAGAAGATGGACGGCAGTGACTGGGACGGCAGCCAAATTAAAAACTGCTGCAGCTGAAGTCCAAAATTTTGGATTGCCTCTGGCTAAAGTGGGAGCTCTTGACTGTATAAGGCTATTGAAACAGCCCTCTCAGTTGCATTTTAATTAGAGTTTTAGCTAGCAAAATATATACAGCTAATGCACTTTGCTCATTCATTCATGAGACCTCCAAACACTGGCTGTTGAGTTGTTTATTTCCTATATGTTTCAGTCATTATTTCTACATTAGTAAAGGCATTCAAGGTGTTACATGTGTTTATATTTTTCTCTAATAACACCCTGAAGTACCAAAGTGTCAAACATGTTCTTTACATTCTTTTAACGTAATACAAGTGAGGAACAAGACACATTTCTAGCCTCTTTTTATTGCCCAGTAATCATGGTGATCAATCTCTTTCCCTGCCTCTCACATTCATTCTCCACTCTGAGCTCAATAATTACATCACTGCTGAGTTCACCTCCCAGTTGTTTTCTCACCGTCTCCCAGTCTAAATCCTCTTTACTACAGTCACGTTTCAGCATTCAGTCCCCGAGCCCCATCCTGCCATGCCTTTTCTCTTCTGTGCTCTTTGTGTTCGGCCATTCCTTCGTCCTTCACTCCACCCCTCTGAAGCCCCTCCACCCCTCCGCTCTGTGTCATACAGACTGCTTTGTAAGGCATCCTCAGTCCCGATGGAGCCCCCCTCCCATGCTCCCACACTGCCCCTGTGATTTATTAAAGCTTTACCAGCGTGGACGCACACGAGGAGATGGATGGCCACCAGGTCCGCTTCTGATTTGGTCACTTGCGTTCATGCCACGAAGCACTCGCTTGTTTGCTTGCTGTCATTTTTCAGTTCGCCTCTTTGTGATCAGGACTCTATTTTCTGAGCCTGAGGCAGAACAGTGTGATTTGTCTTCGCTGTTGTTTGTATCAGTCATTTATGAAGTTCAGAGGCCGTTTGAATACATGACATATAACCAAAAATATATTTCTCAGGACAATAAATAAGTGCAAAGGGCCTAGAAATGTGGAAGAACAGGAGCCAAATGTGTATTTAACCACTTAAACCCCGATTTCCCCCTTAAATATACCCTTAAGCAGCATTAAAGTGGAAACAAAGCACATCTTCAGAGTAAACAAGCATAAACGTGCTTGCAGACATTAAGCACTCTGTTATAGCCACAGTATCTGACAGTGTAAATTGCTTTGAAAATTTAAAACCACTTGCATCCCTGTTTAAACGTGAACACTAAATAGTGTTCATGGAAACCTTTAATAGCCTTTGCAGTCAAAGAGAGAAAAATAAACTTTACAACCATTTTAATTTGAATGAGAAATCAATATAAAATGACTGGGACTCTAAAAGACAAATTTCTACAAAACTTTTAAGTGTGAGGAATGATCATGTTTATCTTTAATTAGACACATTTGCTTTTAAAACATTTGCATGTAAGATTTATCCTTAGCAACATAAAAAAAAGTCATTTATGGAAATGCTTCCCCCACAAAATATGGCATGACGTTGATTTCGTAACAACAGCAAAACTATATCAAAACATCTGTAGTTTCATTTAAGCAGTCATATGGTCAGTACTTCTACTTCATATGGTCATGTGAGAAAAACAAAGTTTCCTCACAAATTCCAGGAAGCACGGCTACTGATGACTAACTGATTTACAAATGGTCATTTTGTGAGTGATGTTTCCTTCAACTTCAATCTTCAGCCTAATTTTACAAATCACATTTGAGTGCTTTTATCAGATGAGTTGGTTTAATTTTTTTCTTTATTGTTTCATATGAATTTTTTATTGGGTTACAGTGTTTTTTTATGGCGTCTCAGTTTGTACTTTAAGTGGAAAAAGGGCAGTTTTGTCAGATAGACAAAGACACAGATTGAGATTAGGGTTACAATGCTATGAGATTTTCATGGTATGGTAAAAGGTCTCAGGAAATATCATTGTTCCAGGGTATTATGGTATTACAGAATTATTATTATAAGTCAAAATGAGTCTTAAAGGAAGTAAAACAGAGGGGTTATGTTTGGTTAAACAAACTTTGTATTACTTTAACTGAAACTTGAAACTATTTTTTAAATGAAAGTGCGTGTGTAATAAGTCAAATAAAATTAAGATTGACCACTGCAAACCTATTTGAAACCTTTTTTTAATGGAAGTCTGTGTAAGAAGTCTCCCTTTTGAAAATAACTAAAATAAAGTTAAGATTCTGTCATAGATAAGCAAATGTACACTGTATGATAACGTCAATTTTAATATCACGATGTATCTTAAAACCAGTATACTGCTGCAGCCCTAGTTGAGATTGACTTGTATGTTTGTAAAACAGTAGAAATAAGTGTGCTGCTTGTTAACATTAGGATATTTCTGCAACCATCTACAGGTATATTTCTTAGTGCGGTCGTTAATTTCTCCAAAAATCCTTCATTGACCTCAATCAGCTCTCGATTATACAACATCCTTTTGGTAGAGCACAATCTTGTTCTTTCACAGCGACTGGAAGCTCTTTAACCGATTAAGTCCACATTCTTAACTAAGATTTATTTTTCACCATCAAATGTGAACAAATGTCCCTCTCTCTGTCTCCAACATACAGCACATACGCAACAAACTGTCCAGACACAGGCTTCATAAATCAGACCGCCAGCTAGCTTACATGAGCGTCCACTCAGTGCCAGTGTCTGGACTGTGGGGTTACACACCTCCCACTCTGACAAACGAGCGAGCAGAGGAGGATGGGTAAGGTCAGCGCCAGTGCGCTCATCCACACTGCTTTTATCCCGCTGTCTTGCATCACTGTGAAATGTATCACCAGGCGGTCAGTGAGTCTCTGCCAGTAATTGCCACCAGCATGCGATAGTGCTTAAGTGGCTGACGGACATATTTGACAGTCTGCAACAAACTGTATGTTAACTAAGAATAGAAACTGTCTGTTTGGCTGTGATGGCAACCTGTAGGGTATATTTGTTTAGTATTTACATGTTATGCTGCTGGTGCAGAGATATCGCAGGCGGCTGTATCTATTATGCAGATTGCTGCTCAGACTACAGACAGCAGTTATGCTTGTGCTAATATGTTTTCACAGAGCTGCACGAATAAAGATAAGAGGGATTCTTTGCTTATTCCAAAGAACACAGCTGATAGTTTACATGTGTTTCTGTGGAAGAGGGGTGAAGTGGGAGGCAGCTGTCGGGATGATTGCACAGGCAGAAAGACAGAGATGCAGAGTGCAGCATCATTTACATTATTATACTATTTTAAGGTGCAATGCAGTGTTTTAAACACACTTTAGTGCTAAAGGACACATCAGCTGTGTAAGCTCTCTGCCCCAGTTGGGAGCTGAACCAGAGATCAGCGCTGAGGCCTCTCCTAATTGGTTGTTTATTCCATCAGTGAATGGAGGCCAAACAACTGTCCTGCTGGATGACAATGTGGGTGCTACAGAACGTATAGTGAACCCGAACAGCCTCTGGGCCTCCTGGGCATGTTCTTCCTGCATGAATAATTCACGCACCGCTGAATTTAGCTGTGCGTGGATCAATGCAATGAGAATTCACTGAAGACACTTTTCTGAGGCTTTGATCTCTCTTCCTGCTTTAAAAGAGGTGAAAGGCAGAGCTGAGCGTCTCTTTTGAAAGTAGGATTTGGAATCGTTGGTACTAAAGAACTGACTAATTACAGGGTGAGGTGGGCTGTGATCGCAACACTGAGGGCTGCATTGTGTTTCCAATATCATATTTCCCCACGAAGAGCAAACGTGCTGCACTGATGAGCTCTTCGTACCGTCTGTGTCTGTCTGGTATTGACCTGCCCCTGCGTTTAATCCAGGCCGTCTATTCAGGAGAGGGATTTTCTCTAAGCCGTCACCTAGCACCGAGGCTCCAACCTCCAGCCAGCCCTGCACCATATCCTGGCACGCAGCCGCCACACTGAACTGGGGCCTCTCGAAGTGGAAGACTCCCTGCTGCTGAGATACTGAGAGAGAGCTCAGTTCACTAAGACCATTGAGCTCCAGATTAGAGCCTATATTGTTTCTCTCTTACTCAGTCTTCCTGTCTGTGTGGTGCGCTCCGCTTAAGCTCACAACAAGCTTTTGAATGTGCAAACTCTAGTACTACTATAGGTCATCTTTACTGCCGAGGCAAAGTCTTCATTTTGTAGAGACCATCACTATCACAAGCCTTGCCTGTCCTGCCCCTTTGAGTGGAAACACTCAAAGGGGCAGTTCAGTCTAAAATTAATCTGTAGTGCTGTTTATCAATTTAGATAGTTTTGGTGTGAGTTGCTGAGTGTTGGAGATATCAGCTCTAGAGATGTCTGCCTTCTCTCCAATACAATGGAACTAGATGTCACTCAGCTTGTAGCACTCAAAGCGCCAAAAATACTTATTTGATAAACTCAACAGCAACGTCTCTATCCAGAAACCGTGACCCGGTTACTCAAGTTAATCCGCAGACCTTGTTGTGAGCAGGCATGACGTACTCTGGGTAAGAGGCTCGTGCTGCTGGCAGTGGGAGATGTAAACATTAATGGCGTCCTCCTCGGCTAAGCTGTAACATCAGCTAGCTCAGTGGTGCTAGGTGAGCTAGTAGTAGATGCACATTTCCTTCTGCGCGTGGGTGTAGTTCGGTAGAAAGAAAATAGCTCCTACATGAAACTGCTCACAACAAGATCTGTGGATTATCTTGAGTAACTGGGTCATGATTTCTAGAAAGAGTTGAGTTTTTCAAATGTAGGTTTTTGGCGCTTTAAGCACCACAAGCCAAGTGCCATCTAGTTCTATTACATTGAAGAGAAGGCCGATATCTCCAACACTCGGCAACTCACACCAAAAAAATCTAGACTGATAGATAGTACTACAGGTCAGAGGGAAAATATGTGTTTTCGATTTTAGGGTGAACTGTCCCTTTAAGGATGTATCTTATTCCTCTGTGCCATAGACGTCCATTATAGTCCAAGGAAATGGGCGCTGTAATTTATTTTGAGTCAATACCACATACACGTTCTGCTGCTTTAGTGAGACCTAGACCTACGCCCGAAGTGGTCGAAAGGTAAATCTGAAGGGTCCTGAGATTATTAATAATTCAGGAGATTATTTATTTAATCCATTTACATTAAGTTTGCTTACTAACCCTTTTCTTTCTTGACAATGTAACTTTTGTGTTTGCTTATTAGGTTTATTGAGGTGAAATTCCTTTTAAGCCCCTCTGGGTTTCGTAAATCTGGCCTGCACAACTTGTTCTTCTTTTGTTGTATTATTTCTGTTTTCCTGTTTTGCGCAAATAAACCTTCGTTAAAAGAAAAAAAGAAGCACATTCCTGCAACACAAAATGTTATTTTTTTGTGGCTTTCTTTAAATATTTGCCTTTTTTTCTTGTTAAATAGTCGAGCATTTGACCTTTTTGGGTGAACCATTCAGTCTGAGAAGGCAACGTTATTCTAAGTGGCGAAACACCTGAGGCAGGATAAAAAGTCAGAACAGAAAACAATTTTAGATCCGTCAATAAATAAGTAAATAGTTAAGTTAAAATGAATAGATATGTAAAGAAACAGAAAAATATGCCAGCTAAAAAAAGATTAAAAAATAAATAATTACACAATATTTATAAATACAAAATTAAAAGATAAGTAGATAAATACATTGGGGAAAAAATAGAAAAATAAAAGACAGATAAGGACAAAGATAAAGGATTATAAACCCAAAATATAAGGAAATCCGCACTAGAGCACCTAAGTTGTATTAATGTGCAACTAAAAATAGTCCCGAACAAATGCATTAATTACCTATTTCTGAGTAATATGTAAATGTTTGCTAAAAACTACAGTGCCCTCCTGTTTTAGTAAATTACTGAGGCTTTTTTTTTAAATCAGAATATATATTTTTGTGACATGTTTGTAAGGTTTTGCATCTCCAGTAGGAGCAACTCGGGCCTGAGTACCACAGACAGGACAGGAAAGTAGGTAGGATGTAATGCTAGACTAATGCATTATTGGGTTTTGTGTGTTCATTGGATTTGTTGACAATGAGACAAAAATCCTTTAATCCTTTAAGGAACATGTTCATCTGTCGACTCAGACCATTAAGACTTTGGCATCTGCAAAAGACGAAGAGAAGAGAGGAGAAAAAAACTGCATTGATCTAACTGAAAGGTAAATCTGGGTGATACAATGACGCAAGTGTGTCTCCACCTCGGCCTCGTCGTGCCTTTGTTTCTCCCTGTGCCTGTGTCTGGAGCTGCTGTGCTGTGCAGCTTTGCTTGATTATTCATGGGTATCGATACAGCTGAGAGCAGTGGCACCGTGCCATATTCAAAAGTGCAGGAATGCACCTGTCTTCCGTGAGCTCTGACTGCATTGGGCGAGTGTACGGTTTCTGTGGGTTCGGTTGGTGAACTGCTCTGGAAAGGCACCGCTGCGCCTTGCAGCAACTGTGTCCTGAGGCAAAACAGGAGACGCACAGTTTGACAGGTCATGTACATGTCACTGCTGCTAAGTCCATAATCATCACAGCTAATCTTTATTTACACCCAATAATTTAACAAGTGTATTTGCCTTTCTGTTCAGACCTGCTGGGTTTGAAAAGCTATTGTGGCTTTTCTAAAGGCCTGGATGTGCTGACACAGCAAACAGACTTAATAACAGCTGTATCTCAAAAGCTTGTTACTCCAGAGGAAATGTTGGTTTGCTGAACACACAAATCTCTGAGCGGTATATGATGTCGTACATGTGCCAGACAGGAGCATGGCGTGCGAGAGTCTTGACAGGCTCTTAAATCTCGGTGTTCTTGTACGCTCGACCTCAAAGACGACCAGATGTGTCTCTCCTCAGAGCTCCTTGGAAATATTAATAGATGAAGTGCTTTAACCTTCAATGGCGGCGTTTTCATTATGGCTATCACAGCAGCAAAGAACGTTATCATGTTAAAGGCTCAATCTAAGATCTTAGTGCCAGCACAGGATTGTAGCGTAGCGATCACTGCCAAAATGATTGACGCTTCTCTTAATACACAAAAAGAGGTTTGCTTATGTCCACAAAATGTATGTATTGCATCTTTATGTCAAAATAAAGGTACATATATACATGCAATTGATGCAGAAAATTTGTTGTAGTACTCTTAATTTTCAGTGTGCATTTGTATCACACATGCTGCATTCTATTTATCAGTTTAGGGCGGGGGGGTCTTCTGATGAGTTCTGATGACTGAGAGCCAATTTAAGGACCTGACTTATGATTGAGCGGAAAACAGACACATAGAGTCGGTCCGACGAAGTAGGAGTCAATAAATTTTGCCTGAAACCTCCTTTTCTCTTCAGCCATACCATTTTTTGGTGGCTTTTCTGTCTCACTTACATATCAGACTGCAAAGTTGTTCCCCAAAATCGTTAACTGACAGAACATAATTCTCATGAAACTTCCAAGGCGCCACTAGCTGATTTCCAACCAGCAGCTTTCAACAAGTTGTCATCCCTAACCCGACAGATGCTTGTCAGGGCGGTGCCGAGTAGTGCGTTTAATGTAAACTGTTGAAAGTGAAAGTATTGAAATGGACTGTGATGACTATAATGTAAGGCATGCATTTCACGTCACGGTTGCAGGCTGCGAAAAATGTTACAGAAGGCCGCTATTTCCCAGCAGGCCGCACTTTGAGCAATTATGGTTTGGGGCTTTCTTTACTGAGTCTGCCAATGGCCTTTTTTCCATCCTCAAACCCTTGGAAGCTTTGTTTACTTCCTTTATTTAAGAAGAAGAAAATAAAAGAAATACTGTTTAATGAGGGTCTTAAAAAACAGATTTCCAGAGGGCTGCGTGCCAGGTTGCCTTTTCTTCCAATAAATTGGAAGCTGAGCAACTTTCATCCCTCTCCTCTCCCCTGTAACCCGCGTACTGCTCCAGAAATGTCATGACATTATATTTCTTGAGAACAGCTCCTCCAATCAGCAGCCCCAAATCTCAAAGACATTCAGTTCACAGTCATAAATAGCCCAAGTAAACCATCAAATATGCACATCAGAGTGGCTGGAACATTAAAATTTGATGACTCAGAACAATTAATTTACTAGTTAATTTAGGCTGTGGTTCAGGAGCTAGAGTGGGTCTGACTCGTTAATCACAGGGTTGGCGGTTCGATCCCGCTTCCCCCTGTTGTTGAGCGAGACACTGAAGCCTGAAGGTCATCGCCTTGCATGGCGGCTCGCTGTGCTCAGTGTTGTGATTATATGAATGGCTGAATGAGAACTACACTGTAAAACAACTTGGATACAGTGATGGGACGTAACTAAGTACATTTACTTAAATACTGTGCTTAAAGTTTTGAGGTACTTATACTTTAGTTGAGTATTTCCATTTTATGCTACTTTATACTTTCACTACAATTCAGAGGCCAGTGTTGTACTTTTTATTCCACTGCATTTATTTAATAGCTGTATTTAGTATTAACTTAGTTTATTCATATTTTGTATCAATAATTTAAATAATTTTTATCAGCTGCAACATTTGAACACATTGACGCATTAATAATCATAATCCATTAATTTAATAGTAGCATATTCTAGAGTGAGTACTTTACATATCAAAAACCTTTATACCTACATACTGTATATCACTGCTTTGTCAGTGGCGTTTTGCATTCACATATGACGTGCTAGGTATCTGTTTACGTCTGCTGTTGACGTTCCAGGACGTGCTACCAACACTGTGACATCAGCAACAAAAGCGCGTGGTTAGGTTTAGAAAAAAAACATCTTGGTTTTGCATTTGGGCAGAGAACACTTGGCTCCTGGGTGAAAGTCCACCACCGCTACCCCTCCTACAGCGTATCGTATCACCCTGACCGCAGGACTTTGTAACAGAGCTTTTCTGCACTGTGGTTTCAGTACTTTTACTCAAGTAAAATATCATAATACTTCCTCCCACGCTGCTTTGATAAAGGCACTATATAATTGCAGTCTATTTACCAAATTTAAAAAAGGAAGCGAGATCCACTCCAAACATGCGGGGGATGTGATGTAACTGGATGTGGCCCTCAGGCCGGGAGTTTCACTTTGCTGTACGTGATTAGTTAAAACACAATTGTGGTCAAGAAACCAGATTTAATTCTATAAGATCAGTTTCAGCTTAATAGTCACTGCTGGGGTTCAGCCTACAGGTGTGTGTACCCAGAGGTATAAAAGATGTTTGTTTAGCAGTGAAGTCTCTTAGCTCTATTATGTCTCACATAATTTGACTGAACACACCCTGGCCGGTGAGGATTTGTGCCAGAAGTGAACATCTCATCATCCTTTTCTTCTTTAATGTCACTCCCAGTGCAGCTCCACCCTGACATGGCCCGGGCATGCAGACCGTTGTTTGTGCACATATTCTTGTGCACTCACAAGACAAATCCACGTCATTTGTCAACCAGAACATCTGAGTCAAAGCCCCTCCATTATAGGAGTGTAAAGAGGGCTCTCTTTAGTGAAGTGTTTTTACAACTTATGTCTTAATTGTTTATGTGCAGCTAAATGTCCTTTACTTGCTCTGTATGTTAAGTCAACAGCCAGCGGCTCAGAGCTGATATAATAGCTCTGTAATCTGGACTGCAGTGAATGAAGTCAGTGAGAAACTAACTAAACAGCAGTGTGTTGTGCTTTGTAGGATGTGGGGTGGGGTCGGTTTGCAGTCAAGATGAAGACTGCAGGGAAAACTGATTTTCTGTCACAACGCTCTGGTTCCCCCCCTCTGCTCCAGACTGCATTAATAAGCAATGAATGAATTCTTGTTGCTGCATATTAAAGGGACAGATCACCCCAAAATCAAAAACACATTATCCCTCTTACCTGTAGTGCTGATTATCAGTATAGGTAGATTTGGTGTGAGTTGCCGAGTGTTGGAGATATCTGCTTTCTCTCGTCAACACATTCTAACTATGACCTCGTCACATATTGACATTTGGTTATGGACCTTCCACGTCCAGATACAGCATGAAAGGTACCCTGGGTGCGTTGGTTGCTGATGTTCTGGGGCACCGTGTCAAGTTCTGCCTGTTACATGCATTGCCTTCTTTCAAAATACACTTCTCTTTTCACAGGAAATTTACTGTTTACATACAGTCTCTTTCAAAATATTTTTTTTCTTCTAACTACTAAACCAACGTGGTTCAGCTTAGCGTAGTTCAACTATCTCTACTGCTGATATCTCCAACACTTAGCAGCTCTCAACAAAATAATCTAGTTCAATAAATGGCACTACAGGTAAGGAGAAAAATATGTATTTTTGATTTTGAGGTGAACTGTCCCTTTAGTATCATTTTTCTCTGTTGCCTTTTAGTGCGTTTTGTAGTTTCTGAGTTTTGAGGGAGAAAACAAAACAGTATTTAATCAATATTTTGTGCAAGTCCAAAAATCGTTATAAAATCTCTCCAGGAACTTGTCAGTCACTCTTGAGTTTGTAAAAGTTGTTGACCGAAACTCTTTTGACTTCCTGCCTGTTCTGCCAGCAAAGACATTTAACTGTCAAGTGTTATCGACATAAACAAACCATTAAGTTTGGGATGATTTCACAGCGGCAACTCCTTTGCATGTCTCTACAAAGATGGATCACTGACGCTTTGATAATTTGCCATTATAAACACCCACTCATGTTCGTGCCTTTCTGAGGAATTTTTTTTTTTTTTTTGGATAGCTCTAAGGTCATACCTATTAGTTGGTAATTACATGTGGACACATATGTGTTTGTCTCCTCTGTAAAGGGTTCATAGCTAAACTGGCAACAGCATCCCTGAGGCCAGAGAAAAGAGGGCTAGGACAGGCTTTGGGAGTTAAGCAATTAGATAATGCAAGTGCACAGTGCGAACAAGTCAAGCCCACACCCATATTGTCAGGAAAAGTCAGTGTGGCAACGTTGTGGGGCCGTGTCAGGACTGAGGATTAGACATGTTACAACACTGGCTCACAATTATCTGTCAGTCCATCAAGGGAGGATCCACCAGTACCAGTATTGTACCAAACCCTCTATTCAGACAGATGCTTTGATCAGTGGAAATGAGTTCGTTAGAGTCTCAAAGACTGTCAACAACATGATTTGTGTCCAGGTTATATTTTATTTTTTAATGATGTCGTGTTACGTTGGAGCCAGTCCGTGTTATACAAGAGGTTATTCTGCCTGAACCTGCTTCTCAGAGCTCCGTCAGTTTTGAAAAGTTGTTCCATAGAGCGAGGATTTACAGTAGATTACATACCATCACGTTTAAGTCTGTTAATGATGTATGAAGATCCCCGACATAAACAAAGCTTATAGAAGCGTCATCCCTGTTTGAGTGCATACAAAGATACTGCTGCTGCAAGAGCTTTAATTAAGAGGAAGACGTCTACTTTTAGACAGAGAACATTCATCAAACTCACAGATTACATTTCCCAGTGCATACAACCTCTCCCCCTTAATGTTAATGCTGTTTTATCCAATCTGTTCCAAACATGCATTACGTCCCGGACTCTGACAAAAGTGCACTAGCTGATGTCGTGCTGCAGGAAAATGCACCAGGCTGTCTAAAAGTAATAAATGCAGAACATGTTTGAACTTATTCATGCACTTTGTGTCAATACACTGAAACCACTTATCAATTTTTAATTATATAAATCTGATATTGCATCTGTGGAAGCCTAGTAGATGAATATAATGAATTTATTTTTCAGTCGCCTAGATACATTTTCCGCAATAAGAAAGACTGAAGTGCGATGAATAGATTGAAAACTCATTAAAACAGATGTTGACATAGTTTCCCTTTGGGCACATAATTGGCAGTAGAAAAATGATAATTCAATAATTCAACACTTAAGTCGAAGAAAACTTTATTTCCATTTGCAGTATTATATTTGGCAGGTATGGCTCTGTTCTGGGGCCTCTGCCTTTCCTTGGGCCCACGCAGAAAGCCTCTGCCATGCATCTACGTGGAAAGCCTTAAGGCAGAGAGAGCAAACCTCTCTGCCCTTCGACGTGCTTCTGTGGACAGCCTTAAGGCGGAGAGAACCAAACTCCCTGCCCTTCCATGCGCCTACATGTAAAGCCTAAGGCAGGAAGAGCAGCAGCAAAGACCCCCCAGGAACAGAACAGAGCAGCATCAATAACAGAAATGACACTGATAAGTCAGACACAACAGGAAAAGGAGGAGCTGGGTGGAGGCAGACTGCAAAGTGGAGGAAGCAGTTTCCAGCACTTTAAATTGGTTGCATAGAAAGGAATCATGTGATCTATCAGCTGACTCCCTTCCATCAATCAGCTGCTCCATCAGTTGATTGGGCTGTTTGAGATCAGCTGATGTAGCTGGGATGTGACCTGAGCTTGACATTGTGTCCTGCCTGAACTAACGCTATGCTCAATTAAATCGTAATATATCTCAGTATATGTTATCACAATATTCAGGATATTGCACAACATTTAAAATCGCAATAATGTTGTATCGTGATTTAATTTTCTTGATAATATTGTATCATGGGGCCTCTGGTGATTCCTACCCCTAATAAATCGATAGTAGTATACATCCATGCACACGTGTGTACATATAAAATGTAAGATATCTTCTTACATATAGATGTACACTGTACACAGAACAGGTCAAAAACCTGAGGTCAAAAACCTGAGTTATACTTTTCCTCATAATATGAGGACTCACAGACTCAGTCATATTTCCCATCTCATTTACAGAGGCATTGTGTCGCATTTTACATATCTTAACAGTATATTCAGCAGGTTTTAATTCATCAGCTGATTTTACCTTTTTACAAACTCTTTTCACACTGTGGAGACACACATGCAGCTTCAGCACAGTTTCAGTTTTACAGATGACTTTGTATTTATGTACCAGAAGCTCTAATATGAATAGATTTACTGCATTGATGAGGGGATTTTATTGCTGGTAAAGCAAAAAGGGAATTTCTTCGATGAGGTCATTGTGCACACAAGACCAACAGGACATTTCACACATCCCACACAGAAATAAGCGATACTAAAAATGCTATTAAATGTGGTAGACATGTTGAAAATTGGCACGTAAATCAAAAGTAAATGCAGAGACATAAGTACAAATTTATATCAAAAGAAAACTGGTTTAAGTTTATATATGCCAGCAGTTTGACATCTAAAATTTGAATAACCTCAAGGAAAGTTCCTCCCAGATTTTGATCAAAGCTCTCTGTATTTCCTTCTTGAAGGCACGATCTCATAAAGGGGAAAATACTCAGTGAGAGATGTCTCCAACGACTTTCAAAGCCTGAGGATAAAAGCAAGCCTTGCGGACTGATAAAAGGAGACGGGATGGGATGACCAATAATTTAGGGAGCAGTTCTCATATTTCATGAAGGAAGCTGATCTCTTTTGGCCACTGTTGTCATATTTCACAATCTGAGGGCCTGAAGTTAAGCGCCAAACACACTGCTTTATTGGAAGAGACATAACACAGAAGGTTCTTAGGAAGAGGCGTAGTGTCGTCTATTATGCTTCTGTTTATTTTACCCACTGCAGCGTGTAGTTCCTGGGAACGTCCCTGTTAGCATTCAACTGTTTGACTGAATTCTTCCTTAACTAAAATGAAATAACCTGGTACCACACAATACATAAACACAATAGAAGACAACCTCCCTGTAGGCTGCACTACAGTAACTATAGTACATGCAGATACAGTGCAATTACATACACATGCAGATGGTACATATAAATATGCACATATACCTAAATATATACACATTCACTTGTTTTATAAAAAGTAATTTATATAGCATAGAATTTTAAAAAAGTACATTTTTTATTTCTTTTAGAGCAAATTTCAACATCTTCTGCTTCCCCCTTGTGTTTTTTGGCTGCTTTTTGTTTTAGAAGATAGAATTTAACTACAGAAGTAACAAATGCAACTTTGCAATAACGTGAGGGCTCTTACAGTGAACAGATAAGTGGTAATTAGCCATGTTAGCAGCGTGGGTCTAGGAATAACACTGTCATTCTCGCCACCATTTTGATCCAGACTGAAATATTCCCTCAACTATTTTATAGATTTTATTGATAGAAGTTTGTACAGACATTGACATTGAGTTTCAGGTTCAGGAGATCTATTGACTTTGATGATCATCTGACTTCACTGACTCTGTGCCACCATGAAGCTAACTTTTTTGTCTTTTATTGAAATATCTTAACGACTGCATGAATTGCCATGAAGTCTGGTACTCATTCATGGTCCTTAGAGAATAGACTGCAAAAAGTTTGATCCCCTTACTTTCCATCTAGCGCCACCATTAAGTCATAATTTGTGTTTGTCCAAGATTTTGTATTATGACCAAAAACGTGCTGAGCTAATGACACTCTCATCAGTCTCAGCTGAATTTTCTGTTTAGTACGATGGACTCAGGGAAAAAAACAAAACAAACACAAGACATCAGGCAGGATACTGAGCATGGAAGACATCAAGAACACAGGGACGAGCACAGGACGAGCACAGGACGAGCACAGAAATAACACAGGGAGGAACACAGACAAACTGACCAAGAACAAGGGAAAACACACAGGTATATATACACAGAAAACTAATCATAAAAACGAGACACAGCTGGAGTAGGAAGACATGGGGCAAAAGGAGGGAAATGGAGACTGGCTAACAACAAGGGTGGAGCAAACAAGACTAACACAGAACAGGTGTGAAGGGGACTCTGGGAACAGGGAAGGACTAACGAGACAGGTGTGATAGAAAACAGGCGGGAAAACACACAAAGACAGGAAGTGAAACCAGACACGACAAATGAGGAGATAATCTACAAAATAGAACAGGAAACAGATTAAAGATGAATGAATAACATGAATCATGGAACACAAACAGAAAACTCTGAAAACAAAGCCCACAGGATAACAGAATATAGACAAACCCAGGATCATGACAGCTCCGGTAAAAACAGTCCACATGCTTGTCTACCTACTCAGAGCGGCTGAGACTCTAAAGGAGGAGCTGTGCAGGTTGATGGCAGCCGGCAGGAATGGCTTCCTGTGGCCATGTTGTGCCAACATCACAGGAGGCAGAGAGAGAGAGAGAAAAACCCCTGAAATTTGCAGACTGTGAGGTACAGGTCCTGACCAACCAGGTGTGGAGGCATTGCCTAAAATTTCAGGCATTTAAATCGGTGCATGATAAATTAAATAGAGCCATAATTTAGAAGTAAGACAGTTGGGAAACAAGGAATATTACTTGTATCACTAGATAAACCCACTAACCTCTTGGAGGAGTATGTTCTGTAAATATATAAAAGAATGCATATGTAATGTCAAATACGTCGCCAAAAATAAGAAACTCACCGCCTGGAAAACAAGATTTAGAGCGATCAATCACATAATGACAAATACTGTCCTCTATATTAGCTATTAGCACAATTTACTGACTCCCTAAGGGCCGGTGATGATGGTGGCTTGGGAAGAGGTCTGCGGTCACTTAGCAACACCGACATCCCTCCTGCTTGGCCTGGTGTTGTCTGTGTCTTGTCGGGGTTAGCATGGCTATATTTAAGTCTGCCTGTGGAGCGTAAAGCAAAAGAACCATCCATCAGTGAGTGATGATTGCGCCGGACATCTCTGTGCACAGTTTACATGATTGAGCGAGCCGGGAATTAATCTGCGTGCGCTTCCGAAGGCTCGGTTTCCATGGACACGAGATGGCTTGAGAAGATGGGGTGATGGAGGACAGTCTGTGTGTGTGTGTGTGTGTGTGTGTGTGTGTGTGGTTGTGTTATGGATATGAATTGAGGTCAGGGAGGGAGGTGGAACAGAGAAATGAAATGAGCTTTGACCTTGGTGTGTCGTCTCGTCAGCAGAGACCCTCAAGCAGCCGGACGTTGGTCTCCTGAGCTGCTGTTCCTTTTGCCTCAATCTATTTCACATCGCTGCATCATTAGCACGCCACATGTGCGTCCCTGTGGAGTCTGGGTAGGCTTTACATTACAGAGCATCTTGGCATTCAATCGATGACCTACTACAGACATACCTCCCCCTTTTTTTTCCTCTCAGGGAAGCTTTACATTGCTCACTGTTTCACATCTCTGTGCCACAGATGCTTCTTCCCATCACGCCCCTCCTATCCGCCCAACATTATTGGAAGAATCTGCTCTGAAAATAAATTATGGCCCCGGCTTGTGCGCTTTATTGCACACAGAGGGTGGGGAATGCTGGTGTCATGCTGAAGACGTTATATAGGCACCTATAGGGATCCATGGGAGGACTGACAAGCACTCTGGACTCTCAGATGTAATTTGTCAAAGCTGTCAGTGGCCACATCTTATACGAGCAGCTGAGCTGAATGGGTGTTTGTCCTGCATGTAGCCAGATGTATTGATCCTTCAATCTGTTATCATATAACACTTCCTGTTTTACTGTTGCCTGCCCTCATGAGAATGAATTGTAATGGTCCCATTAAAATCTCTTTATAGTGTTTGGACCTGGATTCTATTTTGCAGAGTTGTGCTATAGAAAAAGTTCATGATCATTTGTGTCATAGGCTCTACTGACAAAGTATTATTGTTATTAAACACATCAGCTGTAGATAGGCTGCTAATCAAGGTAAGAAATACTAGTTATTGTGATTTGATAATATTCTTGCATAGTAATAGTGTACTGCTAACACAGGCTATATACATCAATCAGCCACAACATTAAAACCACTGGCTGGTGAAATGAAAAACATTGATCATCTGCTGTGAAACCTCTGGTCCTGGTATTCATGTGGATGCTACTTGACACGCTTCACCCACCCAAACACTGTGACAAACCAAGTCCCAACCCCCCATGACAACGGCACTGTTCAGGAATGGCATGAGGAATGTGACTAAGAGCTCAGGGAGTTGACCCGGCATCCAAGCTCCCCAGATATCAATCTGATTGAGTATTTCTAAGACATGCTGGTACCCCAGAGGTGCCTCCAGCCCACAGTGGGGCCTCCTTGGATCAGATCTGGCTCTGACCTGCATGAGTTCAGGTCCTCTGGTTGGTGTGCTGTGGTGTCTGGCATCAGGGTGTTGGCGGCGGGTCCTTTGAGTCCTGTGGGTTTTGAGGTGGGGTACCAGCATGTCACAGAGATGCTCAATCAGATTGGAGTCCTGGGAATTTGGAAGCCAGGTTGATGCCTTGAGCTCTTTGTCATGGTCCTAAGGTCATTCCTGAGCACTTGTTGTAGTGCGGCATGGTGCATTAGGGGGTGTACTTGGTCTGGAACAGTATTTGGGTGGATGAAATGTGTCAGTTGGTATCTACCTGAATCCCAGCACCAAAGGTTTCACAGCAGAACATTGCACTGTAACGACATGATCAATATTATTCACTTCACCTGTCAGTGGTTTTAATGTTGTGGCTGACCAGTGTATAACTGATACTGTAACAGTTAACTTCTAGTAACCCATTAATGTTCTGGTTTTTGCCAAACATTCCCATATTCACCCTGGGTCTTTAAATTACAATAACATTACTTGCAAACCCTGAAGAACGTTCTATCAATGAAACCCCAAAATCTAAATGTTACCATAGTACTACTTCAAGTATTTATTTGGGTACGTATGTATGTATTTATTTATGATGTTTTTGGGAGTATGGACAGGTACCACAACAGTTCAGTATATACAGGCAGTTGCCAGTTTAATAGGTACACCTAGCTAAAACCAATGCAGTTTTACGCCTTGTTTCCACTTACGTATGGGTACGGAGACAAGGCAGCTGGAAGTCAATTCATTGCTATGGGAATCTCTTTGATAACCAATGTGCCATTTTAATCACCTCACACATATATAATTATTTTAACGTCTAATATTTGTTGTGTGTATTAGAAGTGTTTGCTTGAGCCAGGTGAGGCTGCGGTACATAGGCACATGTGTGCACGTGCTAAGGATGGTACCAGCTCCGCCTCATTTTGAGCCAGGAGAAGCCCTGTAAATCCTCTGAGGAAAAGCAGAACCTTGAGGATCAAAGTTGAATAAGATGAACTAATTAGAAGGGGTGTGATAAAGCCTCTAAAGGTGTGTTTATGAGTTAACCTGCCCTGAGACATAGGCTTGTAATTTGCCGTCTAGTTACTGAGAATTTCCACCCAGTAAGTAACACTTTCCAGTACATCGTATGGTTTGAACAGGGTGTTGTCTGACTCACTTTTATTTGCAATGAGCAACAGAGAGTTTGTGGAATGATACACGACCACACCTCAAAGTTTTCCCTGCGCTCCTTTTGGTATTTACCGCCTGTTGCATAACAGATCTCTGGAATCGCCAGATAAACGTTTCATCATTAAAATAATAATGTTATGACAGTCACCTCCAAGATATAACTTTTTATCGGCTTGATTGTGGCAGACAATAAATCAACCTTAATTAAATCATTAAGGAGTGCCAAAAAAATGTTACCAAGAGCTGTGCCATTAGCCAGTACCAAGCACAGGAACATTAGTGCAAAAGATTTGGATGTGTGCATGTGGTGTCCTCCGGCACACTGATGGGAAAACACTGAGGCAGCTCGCGTGCAAACTCCCAGACATACCACACAAGGCAGGGAGTGTTAGTTGGCAGGCGCTGCAGGAATGCTATTGTTCAACAGACAGAAATTGTATGAGAAAATGTCTGATGTGAGACACTTCATTTTTCCCCTGTGTTGCACCGCAGCATCCTTGTAAATCACAGTTTTTCATGAATCACAGAAAATGTGGTTGCGTCTTTTTTTTCTTTCCATTGAGATGTATTGTTTTCTCCATTAATTTAATTTGAATAATTCTACTTAAAGGTCCAGTGTGTAGGATTTAGTGAGATGTGTTGGCAGAAATGGAATATAATAAGTATGTTTTCTTTAGTTTATAATCACCTGAAAACAAGGATCACTGTGTTTTCATTACCTTAGAATAAGCCTTTTATATTTACATAGGGAGTGGATCCGCGAAATCTGTCACGTTGCAGCACCATGTTTCTACAGTAGCCCAGAACGGACAAACCAAACACTGATATTAGTTGGGCCTTTCATGTTTTTGCGTTGTAGTTAGCAGCCACTCAGTGACAACGAGTGTCGGAAAAACACTGATTTTTTAATGTAAAACTTCTTTATTCAGCGTTTTTACCGGTTTAAATCACCAGGGGGTCTCATTTATAAAGACTGCGTATACACATAACAAGGCCTGAAAGAAGTGTTCGCCACTTCCCACGCAAGGGTTGTGATGTATGAAGACTTGATGGGAGAAACTTTGACCCATGTTTACAGACATTTTGGAGACGGGAAATTGGCAACACAGATTGTGAGGTGGAAGCCTGATTGTAGAAATTGCCGAATACTTCTGGCTTTTGTCCGTACCTGTATTTTTAGTATGGATGAATGAAGCCCAAGGTCTGTTTGTAGAGGAGGAGACCTCTGCCTCTAATTCAGCTCAGGGTAAAAACCTCCTCAATGTCTTGTTTAGAAATAAGGTCAGCACACATTAGCAAGTGCTGAGTAAACGGCCTGTCTCCAACATGCTAAACAGCACGGAGAAACACTGATTTGTAACATGAATCTGCTTTAATCAGTGTTTTTACTGGATTTAATCACCAGTCTGTTTGTTTTGGAGGAAGAGACCTCTGCAGATAATTAGGCTCCTGATAAAAAATTCCTGAACAATAAACACTGAAGGAATTCTAAGCAGGAGAAGCTGCAGCTGGTTGCAACCAAATCCCCTCAATTCCAACACTGTTACTTTAAGCGCTGCTGTAGCTTATCATGCAACAGTGTTTTAAGAAAACAATCGCCCTATATTTATTTTTAGGATTGGAGGAAACATTACTGAAATAACCACACAACATGTAATTTTCTGCTCCGAGGAGACTCCCAAGCAAAACTGCATTTTCTCACAATAAGGATTGTTCCAGTGTTCATGGTTCAGGAGATTTTTTAAAAATGCGAAACACATTGAATGAAGCAGTTGTACTTAAGAAAATCAGTGTTTCCCTGACGCTGCTCGACACGGCAGGGGCTGGAGACGAGCTGCCGCTAATGTTAGCTCAGCTTGTTTCTCTGATAACATAAGGTCCAGATGTCTGATGACCAAAATTCTTCAGCCGGTTAAAATATATAGTGAGAGAAGCAGTGTGTAGGATTTAGTGGCACCTAGTGATAAGGACTACAGATTGCAACCAGCTCAATCCCATGAGTCAAGCATGAACTCCCAGTTAGGATTCCTGCAGTGTTAATTGTCAGTGTTTTTTTTACTGGGAGTCCAGTTATCTGTTGAGGTCTCTTCCTCTCCAAAACAAACAAAACCGGTTATTTAAACTGCTAAAAAGACTCTGAATAAAGCAGTTTCACGTCATAAACTCAGCGTTTCTCTGACGTTGCATGTCGCGGAGGGGTTGCTAACTATGGTGGCTAACTGGCGATAACGTGAACGGTGCTCTCTAGAGACACTTTTGGGTTTATCCGTTCTGGTGCTGTAGAAACATGGCAGTGGAACATGCCAGAGTGCGTGTACATCCAGTTTATATAAATATAAATGGCTCATTCTAAGATAACGAAAACAGGACAGTACTTATTTTCAGGTGATTGTATACTTAAGGGAACATACGTATTATAATATGTCCCATTTTTGACATTATATCCCCCTAAATCCTACACACTGGACCTTTAAAAACAACAAAATCTTAAAAGTCTATTGTAAAAATGTGGCTTAAAATGATGTCATTGACAAGTAATGGTAACGAATTGGCACATTGATTAAAATGACAGGTATCTCTGGGATTGAATATTAGAAACTTTTGGGATAATGTCAGTACACAACTCACCAAAACATATAACATTGGTCTAGTTGTTTTAGACATTTTAATGCATTTAATTTGAAGGTCTTTTCTTTTCTCAATGAAAATTAAATAGTATCTTTATGTAGCTCTTAAAAAAACTCCATAATTAAATTTTGGCTTTGCTCACTATCAATTTTAGGTTATTGTTGCCTCCCCAAAATGGAAAAGAAACCACAGTTTATTGCAGCAATTTCAGTTGGCCTGGCAGGCCAAGCTAACACATCTGTAACACCACACGCTTCGTTTTTGATTTATTAGAGCAAGAATGCAGAGGATGTGTGTGGCGGTAAACAGATGTCTGTGAGTTGACACAGGCTCCAACCCTCCTGCTGTCTTTGTCCTTGTAAGGAGACTCCGGGTGTGTTCGTTTGACTGAGTCACGCCAAAAGGTACAGGAAAACCAGAACCACAGCCACGGCAGACAGGCCGGATAGATAGAATAGTTTTGCGATGCAGTCGTGTCGTCTCTGTTTGGATAAGCCATTTTTATCTGGATGCTTGAGAACGGTCGTGGTTTTCCATTAGACTTTTATGGATTGCTGAGTTGTAGCAGCTCCAAATAATGTGGAAGCAGTCGCTGCTTAGCTCTGTCATTACCTTTGATAGATGACATAAATGGCCTTGACATAGTGTTGACACAAAGAGGCTTTCCCTCCATCAGTAGGTCGATTTAATCATCCAGTTATCACCGGTGGCACTGAAGAAAGGGACGTGGTGGTTTCGTCAGGAAGTGACAACACGAGTGATGCCTGTGACACACTGGTTTGTGTCTGCAGAGGATGCAGTTGTGAACTCTGACGACCTCAGCCGACATCCTGCGGCAGACAGGCAGAGTGTTGTGGACACAGTAAAGCAGCTCTGCCAGCGTTTTTAGAACAAGGCTTCAATCACAGTGCGAGCTGGCACGCCCTGCCGAGGAATACTTCTCCCTAATTAGACAGTGTACATTCAGTGGGTTCTGAATGGAAACAAGGCTGCTTCTTGTTGAGAAAGTGAGTCTCTGGTGACGCATGTTTGTGATACCAAAGTGACTTCTGGCTGTGTTTGTGTGTTCCTCCATGGTAGAGGCCTCAGCAATGTCCCAAAATGCAGCAGTGCTCATCAGATGTCAGCTTTCTCCCTTACAGTAAACATATACATGGTCAGGCATGTGCTATTTACATCATGTACACACAAATCTTCTCACTGGCTCACGCAGTCTCTCTCACTGGTTATATCCTCCACATGTTTCCCACAGTGGCTCATCCTCACATGGCTGTCTGTCGCTGTGTGGTGACTTCATATCTCTGAATGAGCTCCCTTTCCATTCTGAACCTCAAACTCTCTTTTGGGAAGCGTGACTCAGCATGACTGCTGTCTCATATCTCAGGGAACAGGATGAGTGTGTATTAGGAGCGTGCTGAACTGACTGATGCAGTGTGTTCTGTTTCCTCTGTGCAGTCCATACTGAAAGGCAATTTAAGAGGCTCCTAATTTTGTTTTTACATAGCTGCCATGGTGCAGCTGAGTGATATGGTCCGTCAGGAGAGGGGAAGAGAGCTGTGTTGCTTTTAATAGCCTGTAGCTCAGAGGGGGAGTCTGGCACTTTATTTTTAGCCGTGCTAGCGGCATGTTCGGTCAGTCGGTTGGTCGGTCAGCCCACCGCTTTGATACAGACTGAAATATCTCGACAACTATGGGATTGATTGCCGTGACATTTGGTTCACACATTCATGCCCCCCTCAGGATGACATGTAATCACTTTTGTGATCCCCTGATATTCCCATCGGCCTCAGCTGCACCGCTGCTACAGCATGCTAACACACTAAAGATGGTGAACATAGTGAACATTACACCTCCTTAACATCAGCAGTTTAGTCAGCTTGGATGTGTCTGTGAAGATTCTTAGTCATCCAGGTCATGGTAATCTTAAGTGCTAAGCGTAAGCACTTATGGGTAGGCTTGGATGGTATCACGGTACTACAATATACCAGGGTATTTAATAACCCCAAAGGTATGATTTTAAATACTATCAAAAACACAGGTGCTCCTGTTTCTATTAAACTGATACAACCATGCTGTATTGAGGCGATGTAGTGCACAGCACGAACCACCAGAGGTCAGTCTCTACTGGTGGAACTGGCAGCTGAGTTAAGAAAGATAGTGATTGTGAGTGGTGGGGATAAGGTTACAGGACTATTACAAAGCCAGCCAACAACACCAGAGAGGGACACCATGGCTAAGCAGCATATTTTCAAATCTAACTGGACGCATATAAGGTTGATTTTGAGAAATCTACAGGCTACAGTGATTTTATGTTTTTATACAAATAACGTTAAATACTGCATACCCCCTTGAAATGTCAGAAAGGTACAAAGGTATGGAAAAATTTACATCGCCCAAGCCTACATTTTAGCATTGTCAATGTGACCTTGACTTTGAACTCAAAGCACCTTGAAGTACAGCCTCTCAGAGCTGCTAGCATTGCTGTGGACTGTTCGCTGAAACCACACCAAGCAGCAGCACAGTTCATGTGTTTCAGGCGGGAAGAAATTCTCCGTAACATAGGTCAACATGTACACGGGATCACAGGACTTTTAGGACGTTTACTGAGTGGCTGCAGTTGTGCTCTAGCTCAGTGGTGCCCAACTGGTGGGTCCTGGTCCAAAAGTGGGTCTTGGGTCCATTTTCAGTGGACCGCAAGTGACTCACAAACATGTCCAGTTTGTAAAAAAACAAAAAAAAAAACACACTTTGTTTTGAAGTGTAGTGAATTTCCAGCACAGAGCTTTTACTTTGAAGTGCCATTTCCTGCTGTAGAGTGAGTGACTAACAGACAGCTACATGACAGGGACAGCAAACTAGCTTAATGACATAGCTAAGTATGACGCTAGTTAACACTGAATTGACCTTGAACAAAGGATAAATCTGGACCCCCTGGCTGAACCAGTTGGGAATCACTGCTGTAGCTACATTTCATAGCTAGAAGTTAAACAATCCCTGAGTTTTAGTTTGGCTGCACGCAGATGAAAAATTGAACGTCCGCAGTTTAGAGCGGCCGCTGCAGCTTTCTACAGACAATGCATGGCAGCTCTACTTCGGGCCGCACTTTGCAGCCACTTGGTATGTTTTCAGTTAGTCTTGGGTGATGTTATCTACAATATCCTCACTAATCTCACTGATTTTCAGGCTTAACTCAAGGTTTCAATGAATGAATGGATCTTATATTGCTTGCAGTTTGACTGAATGGATAATAAGAGCTGCTTGGTTTAGTCTGACATATCTGCCCAACTGGCAGCTATGATGTAATGAATATTTCAGTCTCGCTTATCTTCAGTAAATATTGATATTACAAGGCTACTAATGGCTTTGCACAAAGGTTGGAGGTGTTGGTACATGTCAAGCTTTATCTGTGTTTGTTTTATGTCAATAGCATGACTAAATATTTTCATTTGCTTTGAAGTGTCATCATTGAGATCTCATAACTCACTCCTGAGACCTTATGAGAAAAGAAGCAGTTAGCGTGAAGGAATTTGGGCTGCAGCAGAGGTACTCCACCCTTTTGGGTGTGTTACAGCTCACATGTCCCTCTACAGTCACTCAGAGGTTCAAAAACTATTCATGAGCAATAGTTGTTGTGTTTTTGAGAAGGATAAAACTCCATTCTCTCTTTATTGTCTTTTATTGATGCAGCGGGGTTGTAAAGATGACCACACAAAAGAGGAAGACGACAAAAGATTGGAAAAAGGGGGAGAAAGTGGGTGTGAGCCCTCACCGTCAAGGGCATTTTGTAATCGGAGTTGGGAGTATTATCCCCACAAAAGTACCATTAACCTGTCTAGTGGCCCCCAGGGGACAGGGCCCAGCGGTAACTGACCCAACTCTGTGCTCTGTGTTGCAGATGGGAGGAGGAGCTGTCCAAGCGGAGCAGCTGGAGTCCACGGTGGAAACAATGCAGCAGGTTGGAAAACATAAGCAATAAAATATATTCCACCAACATACGCATGCACAGCTATGTGAAGTCTTGCCAAGGGTTATTTACATGCAGACAAGGAGCACAAATACAGTCTGAGGAAAAAAAGCGTGTGTGCGCCTACATTTTGAAAACTGCTACTCCAGCAGATACATAAACATTTATATATAGCTCAATTTCTCACTGTGTTTTATTCTGTGTGGACCCAGCAGAGCGGGAGTCGGCACAGCAGGAGGATGTGTGTCAGATTAGAATAAACATATTAAAAACCCATCAGGAGGGGCCTGTTGGCCCAGATGTAGATACAAACATCAAATATCACCAGCAGTCTTGCCATTATGTTTCTGTTCAGAGCAGGCAGGAAATAGATGTAGAGGCAAAATCAATTTAAAGTGTCACACCTTGAGGCTATATCACAAAAACATACTGGTGAGAGTATCTCATCTGGTCGGCATCCTTTCCTTTCTACGCTTCTGCGCAAATCGATCAGTGACAGCATACGTGTTTGTCTTGGATTCTGAGTCAGCAAAACCCCAGATAGAGAGGTGGAGTGCCATCCCACGGGGGTTTTAACCTTTTAGAGCACATAGGCAGATGCTCCTGTGCGTGGAAGAGATGGAAATCTGTTCAGAGATAGTAAATTCAGTGCAAACAGCCTTTTATTGTGAAGGGCTCAGAGCCAAAGGGCTGTTACCATGTGCTGACTTAATACAGGAGCAAAATGTGGCAATTTTCGAGCAACAGAAGAAAGTCAATAGGGTTATTCATCTGTTACGTCTTTATAAATTTCAGCTCTAAACTGCTGAGCATGTGTTTACCAGCTAAATACTATAGCCATATATCAGTGGGAAATTAGGGGTAATAGTTTGTTTGCAAGCTCCTCAGAAAAAATCATTTTCTTAAAAATTACAAGTGTCAGAGGGCTTGTAGCGGAAGACAGAATTGAAAGTAGAGCCTTACAGTGGTAGTTTGACACCTTGGTAAACACGGTTAAGTATTGTCTTGCCGAAGGTAGATCAGAAGATTGATTTCATTCTCATGTATGTGCAATAAATAAAGAAGCTACAGCCTGTTAGCTTAGCTTAGCATAAAGACTGAAGACTGAAATTGGGGGGACACAGCCTGGCTCTGTCAAATAAAAAAACAATATCCACCGACCAGCCCATGTAAAAAGGACAAGCTGTGGTATTTTAGGGCAGTGTTATCAACAGTTAACTAATGAAAGTAGCTAGCACTAGCTCCAAAGATTGCTACCAGATGACATCATTAGCTTATTTGCATATTTATGACATTATCAATCATTCAAGAAAGCATTTAAACTTGGCTGAATAAAATTAAACAGAAAAATCTTAAACAAAACATGACAATGACATGCACATTATGGTGCTCATATTATAGTGCACCATAGTCTCGTGTTTCCAGTCCAGAGAGTGAAAGAGTCAGTATAATCATGGAAACTCACTATGACTGAACTCCCACAGCAAGCAGCATCTCCAAGCGTCTCCTCTTGACTCCTCTTGCATGTCCCCGCAGCTACTGCCTGGCTTAAGGGTAGTCACACATTGGCAAATGGAGGCAAGTGACCATCACCTGCCGAGGCAATATTCATGCTGAATGTGGGCAGTGTCAGCTGTGATGAGTGGTTTGTTTTTTCACGTCCATTATCATACAGTATCAGCTGGTTAAACATGGCAACAATCAATGTCTCCTCCACACATAGCTGACCTCCTAACTTTGCCAATCAAAGTTCACCAAAGTTGAACTCCTTGCAATTAAATGGTTCGAATTTGCTTTGCCACCTGAAGCAAATATTTTATTCACCCCTTCACTAAAGGCTCAGAGACACCACACTGACATCAGAGAACTAGCAGCAATTACAGCCCCCTGCTGTGTTGCCCCATGTGGCTGTGATTCAGCCAAAAAAAATGCACATAAACACTCCAAACCAATGGCCAGCAAGCACATGTTCTGTGCCTGTGTGAGAGGACGTACCCCCTCCATATCAGGAGACAACTGTGGTCTGTAATTGCCATTCAAAATGGGAAACTGGAAGACTAGTCTTGATGCTAGTTACGCAATCCTGTGTTGAAAGAGCAGAGCATATTTACTGCTCACCAGTGAACAATGACACAAACCATCAGGAAATGTTTCTGTTGAAGACCTCAATGACTAAAGAAAAACAATCTTACTTCATACAAGAAGATTGTTTTGGACTCACTCCATCTTTACTTTAGCTTTTTGTTTACATTCCTCACTTTCACCTCTCTTGTTGTGCACTGAGCTGAACCACCAGTCAGTGATTTCATTCACTGCCGATTCAACTTGCTGAATCAGTGGGGAAAAGCCCACTAGCACTGATGAGGGCCAACAAGGGTGGCAGGCGCTCACCAATAGCACAACACACACACACACACACACACACACACACACACACACACACACACACACAGGACGTCTTCGTAGTTTAGCTCTACTTCCTTGCTTTGCCACCGGAAGTGAATGTTTTATCCGCCTCTCTGCTCACACTGAATATTGGTGAACAGGAGGCAAATATTTGCCAATGTTAATTTCGCTTACGTGTGTCCCTGAAGGAGAGACCGTTGTTATTATGATGCACACCTATGGGAAATGGTGGGAGAGACCCGGGTCTGAAAAGTCTCTAAATTTGGCGGGAAAGTCGTCATGTTGGCAACACTCGGCTGGTTTCTCTGCTGGTTGCCTAGTAACGCCCACCCCGGTGATGATAAACCGCTGGAGAATCACTGCTCCTGGCTAACAAACAGCCTGGCACATAACTGCCTGTAAAACCACAATATGGCCACTTTCCATTTCGGTTTTTGCACGGATCAAACAAACAAGATAAAACTCGTTTAGTGAGCTTTAGGTGTTGGTAGGTGGATTTTGTTTCCTTCTGACAGAGCCAAGCTAGCTGCCTCCTCCTGCTTCAAGTCTTTATGCTAAGCTAAGTGAAGCTAACTGGATGCTGGCTGTAGCTTCATGTTTACAGTAAAGGATATAAAGTGGTTTCCAGCATCACTGCAAGAGAGAGGACAAGCATAGTGTTAAACTATTCAGTTTTAGCCTCTTGGACCTAATTCACATAAACCTTTGTACTCCTCTTGAAAGTATTTGACATGGCCTCCCTGATAAGGTTACAGCTCAGTCTTTCAGCAGAGGCTCAAATTTGCATCATCTCAGTTATGTAAAAATGAAAATGAAAGTAATCTATGACCTCTGGTACTGATCATAAAAGCTAAACAGTAACCAATATGAAAATGTATAACAGTATAGAGGCTTTGTCTGATTAGAGGAGCCGCATCTGAATGCAACAGGCGTCACTTTTATCTACCTGTTATCAAAGCCTGTTATAAAGATTTATTAAGTCACTTTATTTCACAAGTTTATTGTGGCTGAGTCGACTCCTCTAACCTTAATAGTACTTTGTTTTTCTGTCATGTCGTGTCACTGTGACGTCCTCTCAGAGTGCGCGGGAGTCAGCCGAGATCCAGGATGAGCTGAGCGAGAAGGTGGACAGACTGAAGGCTGAACTTGTGGTGTTCAAGAGCCTGATGAGTGATGTAAGTATTTGTTCGGGGTGATGTCATCATTATTTTCCCATACCTGACAGAGCTTTCACAGCATTGAAAAAGTGCTGCGTTAACTCCCATACATTATAAAGCAATCACGTTAAGGGTTTCAACAGGTGTGTTTGAAGAATGTGCTTTTGTTTTCCTGCACATTGTGATAAAGGCTGTCATTCATACAGGTCAAGATAATAAAAGTGAACACACACCCTTCCTTCCTTCCTTATTGGGGTGAATATATAAAGCCAGGGAGCCTTCAAGACAAACATTCATTCAAAACAGCTCAAATAGCAGCTGTAGATCAAGATTACTTCCTGTTCTGTACAGCAGCGTATTGTTCTCTGGCATGTCTGCTCAAGTGTGATATACAGTTATAATATACTGCAGTGGGCCCAGTCACAGCTAGTGCTTGCTCAGGGATAAATATAGTTGGATGTTGTTGTTTTTTGGGGAAAGCTGTGTTGTTAATCCTGCTTCTCTTCACTTTTGGCATTTGGACATTGTAGATTTTTCATATTATTTTCTTTGCTTGACTCCATCCCTAACGTGGGATTCCAGAGGCGGGTAAGTGGCGTAGAAGTAGTGGATCTCCTAGGTTAGACTTAGCGGTTAGACATACTGTATTTTGTGCTCTAGATGCGATGGCCCCCTTGTGATTGCTCACAAGAGATCCTCCTACTGTTGAAACTTTCACTGTAGCAGAAAGAGGCATTATACATGACCTATTTGCATAATCCACATCTGCCCTACCAAATCTTATGCAAAAAGAATACCACTGCATAGTTACTGAACTGACAAAATGATGACGCAAATAATAGTTTTAGTGCTTTATACAGATGATGTTTTAGTAATAGTTTTTAATTCTTATGCCTGGCAGAGATCATGTGTTTGGTCATATGTGTTTGTGAGCTAACTACTGGACCAATCAGCCTAATATTTTGTGTGCGCATTTATGACTGTATGCTCAAGGGCCTCTTGCGATTGCAGTGATTCACAAATGTTAAAGAAAAAACTGATTTATTGACTGTTTTATACCCTCACTGACTGCAGACTCCTTACTCCTCTTAACCAACCAGTAGGGGCCACAAGTCCCCCACAAAACCACATAGCAAAGGCATGTAGGCCTTTGTTAGGACTCAAAAACTGACGTTTGTAGAAAAGTTTGGTCTCATTTGAACCAGAGCATCTGCATATTAATTCCATACCTGGCATTTTATGATCGACTTAAGTTAGTTTGCGATACAAGATGGAAAAAAGAAGTTTTGTTGGGTCGTGGCTAGATGGTAACCATAGATTTGTCAGACTCTCACGAGATGCTTTAAACTATTCTTGTTGCTGTATTTTATGGTGATACGTCACTGTAGTTAAGGTTTGGTTAGGTTTAGGCACAGAAAGCACTTGGTTAAGGGTTAGGTAAATATCATGGTTTCAGTGCAAAAGACCACTTCAAACATGGAACATGAAATCTCATGGGAGTTATTGCAAATCTGGTGTTACCATCTAGACACAGATGTTTTGTTATCTTCACCGCCATCTTGGCGGTGAGGAAGCCGGGAGGAACAATTCCACCAGGCGTAGCTGTGCTGCGTGTATTGTCTACAGCTCTGTGATCAGCTCTAGCAGCAACATGGTAGAGATCTGCACTCCACTGAGTGCATTTTTCTAGTTTAAATTAAGAAATATAAGAGTATACTGGCCAAGATAGTTAGCAGCAACACTGAATTACAGATAACACATAAAATGTCACAAGATTAGAATTATGAATAAAATTGCAAATTTGAATCGTATTTTAAAAATTGCATCACAAACAGTAATGTAAAGTGGCATCCTGAAAGAGTTGTCAAAAACTAAGAAGTAAATATGATATAAATGGTAAGTATTTAGATACTTCACATCCATTATTGGACATCAGATTAACCATTAAAAGTGAGAAAGACAAACTGGTATGGAGATTATTCACCAACACTTTATTCATCCGTCAGTCAGTTTAAGTTCTTCGCCTGCCGCAGTGAATCAAGTTTAAGTACTGTATGTGTGCAGTGTGAGAAAATGTGTGAACTGCACATGACATCTCAAACAACAATTCTCACCCCTGCAGCAAATGTCTGACCTGGACACCAAGATCCAGGAGAAAGCCAGGCGGGTGGACATGGACATCTGTAGGCGCATCGACATCACGGCCAAACTGTGCGACGTGGCTCAGCAACGCAACTCAGAGGACATGTCAAAGATGTTCAACGTTAGTCCAGCCAGGTCGCTCCCAGAGAGGGTGGGTACCTATCTGCTGTTTCACTGTTTGACGGTAATCGCAGCAAAAATATGAATTCTTCAGTGAAAGAAGCAGTCAGCACTCTGTGAATGAAATCAGAGCTGCGGCTGGCTGGATGTGTGTAGTTTCTCTTTCACCGGCTGATCATGCACTCTGTGACCTCTCTAAAGGAGCAGGAATGAATGCCTGCATGTTCGCAAACACGCTCACAAACATATAAACATACAGTATACTGACAGTACTGCTCTTACATATGCATGCACACACACACATACACACACACAGAAAAATGAACTGCTGATGTGGTGACTCTTCGCTGCACACAAGGTTATCAAATTGCGCCGACATTGCTGGTTAAAGCCGGAGTATAAGTCCAGCGTGAATCAAGTTGGTGGCTTCTATTATGTTACTGTATATGTTGTTATACAGTATGTCCCTACCCTTAATGGGGCTTTTGACATTGACAGTATTTATAAAAGGGTGTCTCATTTGTTGAAAGTAGAAATGCTCCATGCACACTATTCAGAAAAATACCTATTAAAGTGCTGATGATGGTCAAACAGCAGCATTTTTCCTCCGTAGCACATATTTAATTGATAAACTAGGTGCAGCGAAACAGGCTCGTGTTTCGGCACAGGTTCCTCAAGCAACGCGAGTGCTTATATTTCTGTGTGCGTGTATTTTGCAGGGTGCTGTGGCCTGCTGCAGGAGAAAAGAGCGTAAAGCCGTGTCTGACGAGGAGAGCTCAGAGATGGATGCTGAGCCCAGCCCTTCAGAGGAGGACGTCCCTGGGTCGCTCAACATCACTGACGAGATGAAACGCATGCTCAACCAGCTGTAAGCAACGCACATACACCCCAAATGCACAAACAGAGCAGAATCAAGTCCTCTCTGCTGTGACTGGACCTGAATATCATCTGCAGTTACCAGTACAGATGTTGTTTTGATGGAACTGCACTGAACGTTCCTTCAGCTCCCTCTAGTGTTTATATGGAGAAACATACAGTGTGCTGATTCAGAACCCAGCAGATATAAATAATGTGGGCATTCATTTGTTTTGTTAAAGTCATAGTTGTGATTTTTTAGATGCTCACTGATGGTTTTACTCTCACAAACACTGGCAATTTTGGAATATACTAATCACTGACTTTGATAGTAAGGTTCAGAGCCTGCTTGTTTTCCGTAACCTCCTCCTTCCAACTGTTTGTCTTCCTTATAAGCGCATCTTCCTCTTTGCTTGTGACCTTTGCTGAGTCTGGTGGCGGTTATACTTGTCCTTCCTCCCTCTCTTTCTCTCCTGTTCTTTCCATTCCCTGTCCTTGTCCTACACAGACATTGTTCAGATAACTCCTTTGTTGCCAGGCGCGAGACGTTTGAAATTGATGATGACTGCGACAGTCTGACGTGGGAGGAAAACGAGGAGACTCTGTTGTTGTGGGAGGACTTCACAAACTACAACGTGCCACTCACCATCGCCACGATGCCTGGCACAGCTGCCTGCGCCTCTGACGGCAACGGTGAAGCTGCTGATCCAGTGAGTCCTGTCCTGTGCATTTATGGTCCTTTTCCACAGTAAATAGTTTTTAAACTCATGCGAGGCAGCGTTTAGATCTTTGCTACAGGTGCTGTGTCAGACATTTACTCATGCATGATGAATGAGACCTCTGTCTGTGCTCTCTAAGGACTCCCAGGATGGAAGTCTTGGCAGCCTCATCGATGAAACAGAGTCACTATTTAAGACCAGAGAGCAGGAGTACCAGGAGACCATTGGCCAGATCGAGGTAGACAATCTGTGTGTGTGGGGGGAAAAAATGACTTGCAAGCACAAAGCAAGATGAAAGCATCGCAAATACATAAACAAGTTGTTCCTAGAGTATTTTTTAATGTACCCTCTCACCCCTATCAGCTGAACTCAGGTAACCCTTCGTTAGCACCACCCATCAGGTTCCAAACCTGTTCATAAAAGTACAATACAGTATTTTCATATACAGCTTAACAATATTTTATAAGATTGTCAGAGTATTTTTTCATTTAATTAAACTGTCAATGCTTAGGGTGGTTTGGTCAAGTTTGCATGTTCTACTGCTAGTGACGGTAACTAACTAGTAATTATGCTAGTAACTATTTCAACTGTGTATTCATTACATTATGTTAACCCTTTGGCCATTATTTTTAGTTAGCTAACTATTTGAACTCATTACTTTTGGTTAGCAAACTACTTGAAATGATCATTTTTAGTAAGCTAACTAACATTACTTGAACTTATTATTTTTGGTTAGCAAGCTACTTTATTTTTAGATAGTTAACATTTGAACTCATTCATTTTGGTTAGCAAGCTTTTAATTTATTTTTAGTTCACTAACATTACTTGAACTTATAATTTTAGTTAGCTAACAATTAAACTTGTATGTTCATTATTAATATTTATTAATAATAATTATAATTACATTAATATTTTTGGTTAGTAAGCTACTTGAACTTATTTTTAGTTAGCTAAGTAACATTACTTGAACGTATTATTTTTAGTTAGCTAACTACTTGAACTGTATATTCATTATTTTTAGTAGGCTAACTAATTGAATTGTATATTTATAATTTTTAGTTAGCTAACTATTTGAACTCATTATTTACCATTAGTAAGCTACTTGAACTTATTTTTAGTTAGCTAACTAACATTACTTAATTTCATTATTATAAGTTAGATAACTGTTTTAACTGTATATACATTTTTGCTAATTATTAAGCATTTACACATTATTTTTAGCTAACTGTTTAGACTTCTCTGCTTTTATACTAACTACTCTTCGTGCACTCTCTTGAAACAATTTATGTTCAAGTTACAGCTGACTCAATATGTGGATATATAAATAATTCATATTATCTAATCAAATAGTTTTATGTATTTATTTATCGATTTATTTTCACATTAGTTGAGCCCCCCAAAAGGACATTTGTCCCAAATGTGTTCTGTGCCGTCTCTTACATCCTCTCTTTGTTTAACCCCGTCTTTTAGATGGAGTTGGCCACAGCAAAGAGTGACATGAACAGACATCTGCACGAATACATGGAAATGTGCAGCATGAAGAGAGGTCTGGACGTGCAGATGGAGACGTGTCGGCGGATGATTAAAGGCGGCAGGAACTCTCCCTCTTTCAGCTCCGTGGCCAGCAGCGACTCAGGGAACACAGATGAGATCCAGGACGAGATCTCGGACAAGGATGCAGAGGCTGAAGTCCCTGTTAGTTGATGGCTGCATAGCCGGGCTTTGGCCCATCTCTTCCCAAACACCCCTCGTTGTCACAGGGGTCAAATATGTATAGAGCTCCACCCTGCTAGAGAGGTGGGGCAAACTTAATCTGGGCCTGTTTGACCTGTTAAAGTTCTGATGGTCGTGCTCACTGATGCAGGCCCAGAACCGGTGCTTTTATACTATTTCTGTTGTTTAGGAGTGGTAGGGGGGCGTCTTTGCTTCACAAAGTGAAAGGGTGCAAATAGAGTCCGAGCTGTGCTCTCTTCCTCACTGCTGCCTCGCTGGATCCTTGTCCAGAGCTTCACATCATTTTAGGGGAGAGAAAAATAAACTCTCGAATGTTTTAAGCTGCTTGAAATGTCTTTTGTACAAATTCTTACCCTATTAATGTCCTTTATTCTAAAGGAATTGAAAATAGTACATATTGTGCTCCACCACATAGCATTCACAAAAAAATCTACATTCATCTTTGCATATACTTTTTAATATTCAGTTAAGATTGAAAAACATCTCTGCCCCTCAATTGGAGTACTGTTTTGTTTTTGTTTGCGGTCCAAATTAAACTGTTTGGGGTTGAAGTGTCTTCTGCCAAGGAGACAAAACAAGGAGTGGATACAAATGGTGTTGGAGTTCTGGTGGTTTCTGAGGGAACTCGGCAGAGTTGCCAAAGTTGACAGAGGAAAGGAGCACAGCCTTTTGATGCATCAGTGCACTACTGAAGTTCTATGCAATTTAGCTGGCCTTATTTACGGACTGGCTTTCACCCTTCCTCGTTTCTCTTCAAACCAATACGATTAGCCTTTTAAGCAAAGCAGGTGTTTTCTATGTATTATTTTGAGAACTCTTATTTTGTGTGTGTGTTTAAGCGTGAATTAATCTCAGTATGGGACATTTGTTTTTGCTTTTTTGTTGTTTTTTTTGTCATGGACATCAACAGTAAAAACTGGAACAGTGCCCCCTCATGAAGGGACTATAATCATCAACATCTGCCAGTCTTGCTACTGAAAGAGGCAACACATTGTTCTGTTTCTGATGTTCTTTATAGAAGAAACATTGTTCTTATCAAGTGCAGATCAAGATATGTTATTTTAAATGGCTAAAATCCAACAGTTTTTATATAAGAAATCAAATTAAAGTTATCAAAGCCAAACAATGCCCTCCATTGTAGGGACAGCTCACCCCAGAATCAGAAATACATAGTTTTTCTCTTACCTGTAGTACTATTTATCAATGTATATTATTTTCATGTGAGCCAGTTTGTTTGAGATATTGGCCGTAGAGATAGATGTCTGCCTTCTCTCAAATATAATGGAACAAGATGGGATCTGTGGTGCTCCAAGTGCCAAAAATTACATTTAAAAAACTGCTCCATTTTTATGCAGTGGTATGGTTGTTGGGTGTAGTTCAGTAGAAAGAAAATAGTTCCCAAATGAAACTGCTCACAACAAGGTTTGTGGATTATTTTAAATAGCGAGGTCATGGTTTGTGGAAAGAGATATTGCTATTGAGTTTTTCAGATGTAATTTTTGGCACTTGGCACACCACAAGCTGAATACAAACTAGTTCCATTATATTGGAGAGACATCTCTATGGCTGATATCAACAAATGCTCAGTGACTCACAGCACACAACCTGGATTGTCTAAGGAAGAATATAAATTGTTGATTTTGGGGTGAACTGTCCCTTAAAGCAAAACCAAAGGACACATTTTGAAAAGCTTCCCTTTCACATAATTTTTATTAATCAAAATCATACATTGTTTTATGACATTGAAGACACTCTTGCTTTGTTTATGTGTAGTTTAATTGTGACTAATTGTTCACCTGCTGTCCTGCAGGGGACTCTGTTCCAGACATGTTGCACATTCTGCTTTGTCTCATCTGAATCGGAGCTAAAAGTGTCAGACTGTATATAGAGGGCTGTAGGCATGTGATCGTATACCCCAGAGGCCTTTTTGTTCATATTACGTCTCTTTGCATCAGACTGTGATGTCTCACAGTTTCGCATTTCAGTGCCGTCTCACTGGATCAGCATTAAAAAAAGAAAAACGATCGCCGCATGGGGACAGAAGTGATCTTTTAATCACCTCTTTTTATTATCGTGTACGTACGGTTTGCTGGATCAAAGATTAAGTGCTACTTCTATAGTGAAGTTTTACAGAAGCAGAATGTTAAAAACGCAGGCCTTTTGTTATTTCAGCATGTTTGTGCGGGGGGAAAGGAGCTATGGGTCTTTTTTTATATAACATTATTTTTTTGAACTAAATAGCTGCAATGCAGACTGCATCAATCTTAATCATTAATTACTTGTATTTGTGGCATAAAAATGTATTTTTCACTGTTTTTTAATCATTCTGTGTTAACCAAAAAGTGTGTTATTGTCGCCATATTCTGCTTTTATTCATTTTTGCAGGATTATTAAACTTGTTCCGGTCGTTTTGGTCACTTATTGACCATATACGATCACCCATAATAGACACTAATTGACTATATAAGACAAGAGTGAGGAACTGTCTCACTCACAGAGAACCTTCATATCATCTTGTGTTGATGTAAAACCAGCCTGATAAGTAACAAAGAGCCATTTTTTTATTAGTACTGTACTTTGTATCGACACCATTATTTATTGATTGAATGGCTGTGACATCCAGAAACAGAACACATTTCGCTCTTCCGTGTTGAGATTGTAGCCAACACCACACCACACCACCGTCACACTAACCAGCCAACCAAAGCAAAGTGTACAGTAACACGACAAAGATGTAAATCAAGCTATGAATCCTACTAACTCTCAGTCTCAGTGTTCGTTCACGCCGACCACCACACACGTGTTTGATTTGCAGACTTTTACCTGATTTTGAGATATCACAATAAGTGTATTATCTCCATTTACTTCTCTGGAAGCAGGTCACATTCAAACGACATCCAGCTGATCAAACTGTAGAAACCCTCCTTAATGAATGTAGCTTGATTGGAAGCATCCTCTAAAGACCTTACAGGTAAAAGCTGAGCAAAAAAAATAAATAAATGTAGCTGTTTAAATCCAGGGATATATGGTGTGCTGTTATTGGAGACCTTGGTATGTTTTTTTTGCTTTACTAAACGGGTTCGTACCTGACCAACTAGTATGTGACATTGATGTATGTAAACTAGGTGCGGGTGGATGTGAGCGTTTCATACTAAAAAGGGTTTTATATGATTGGTTTTTAATCGTGTGGCACTGGGATTATATGGTTCAATATATGGTTGTGTCAACATACAGTTTCACATGTTCATCGTTCATACCTGTTTGCTGTTAAATGCCATTATTTTTTTATTTTTAATTTCATAAACATGACGGGGAGATTAAAGGTGCAGCAATACTTGTGGCCATAGTAGGGTAAAGTCTACTGAACTGTATTGGATACCGGTCTGTGTGTTTCATTTGCATCACAGGAAGCGTCCTGTTGGTTTCATTTTAAGTGGTTGATTTGTCTGCTTTAATTTAATTGCTTTTTCTCTCTTAGATTTGTTATGATTTTGTTTAAACTATTGATACAGTGTATTCATGTGGGTCTGGGGCAGGTTGTTTAAACAAATAATGAATGTACTCAGTTGATATTGGGGGAAAATGAAATAAAATGGTGGATTGGATAAAAAAAAAAGGCTTATTTGTTTCTTTTCTTTTTATGGTAGTTCTTTCAACTCAGTAAAAACTCTTCTGATCTAAAGACTTGGCTTAATGTGTTGTGTGGGGCAGCTGTGGTGGTTTGACCCCTGGCTCCTCCAGTCCGCATGTTGAAGTATCCTTGGGCAAGATACTGAGCCCCAAATTGCTCCCGATGGCTGTTCCATTGGTGTGAGAGCGTGTGAATAGTTACTGAGTAGCAGGGGGCGAACTTTCTCTTTAAGCAAAACCAAAATAGACAGTTTGAAAAGATTCCCTTTCACATCGTCTTTGATCAAAATAGTACATTGTTTTTTATCGTTTTGAAGAAACTCTTGCTTTGTTTATGCGTAGTTTATAGTTTATAATATGTAAAGTCTATGCTGAAGTCAAAGTGATACAGATACCTCATCAGGATCTACAGCGGTGACATCGGAATGTCATTCGGTCTAGATAAGAGAGATCAGCTGGTGTCAAAGAGAGGGAAGACGATCAGAACCGAGGGGAGCATTTCAAATTTTCAGGACAGCTACAAATACCTTGGGGTCCTGCAGGCAAGTGGGAACCACCTGGAGGCCACAAGGAAGTCAGCCACAGCCAAATACCTACACAGACTAGGCAGGTCCTGAAAAGTCAGCAGAATGGAAAGAACAAGGTCTGTGCCATCAACACATACGCCCTGCCAGTCATCAGATACCTCACTGGTATAATACGCTGGCCAAAGGAGGAGATAGAGGCCAAGACAAGGAAGCTTCTCACAATGCATGGAAGGTTTCAACCCAAGTCCTTCACCCTGAGACTACACGCAGCGTAGCGAGGGGGGCCGAGGACTGAACTTCAGAGCCACTGTCCAGGACGAAACAACCAAGATGTAGGAATACATCAGGGAGATAGTCCCCAGAGATGAGCTGCTAGGTGAATACCTCAGGCAGCAGAAGAGGAGGATGAACCATCATTGAAGCACGAGCCCCTGCACAGCATGTACCACCGACATATTGGAGAACTGTCCTACATCAAGAAATCCTACCAGTGGCTGGAAGAAGCTGGACTGAAAGACCTGTGGGATCCTGTGGGACTTCCAGATCCAGACTGGCAAACTGGTGATGGCTAAGCAACCAGGGATTTTATATATAGTAGTTACTTAGTGTCTCTGTAAACAAAATGGTTTCTTGGTCATCAGAAGAACATTTTGTGTTCTTGAAGTCTCGTTCTTTTACTATTCAAATGCAATTAATTCAAATAAGTGGTGAAACACAAAATATACAAAAAGGAGATTTATTTCATAAAACCAACAATGACGTAATTAAAAACAAATAAAATGGTAATTTCATATTCAAACACAGTACGGCATAAATCATAGCTTCTATTTAATCTACATAAAAACATTTAAAAGTTAAATCATCTGGTTTAAACCTTGAATGTTTTTGAGGTTTTATCTTAAATATATAAAGTACACTCCTTATGTCCAGATCTGCTATCCTCCTCCTCTCCACTCCACTGACCTGTCTTTCTTTTCATCCCTCTACCTCGAGGAACATGATTCTTTTGGCCACGCCCTCCTCGCCGTATTTCTCTTGCAGCTGCTGTCGGCTGACGGGGTCAGCTAAGACCAAAAGACTGTCGTCACAGTGATTCCAAATTGGTCCTGAAATGGAGGAGGGATTCAAGAGCTGATGCAGAGCAGCAGAAAAGTCTCCGCTGGTCCTCAACAGAGCTTTGGTCACACTCATCAAGTCCTGGAACAAAAATGAGACAGAAATCATTCACATAATATAACCAAGAATAAACGACATATAGATAGTCTGTGTGTGGTCATAGGGTGGAGTCAGTGAGGGGGAAAACAGTCTTTTCCCACAGCCTGTAAATGCTGGGAAAGCATATTATCAGTAACCTACAGCCATTAACACTATGGTGTAATAGGCCAGCATGTTTTAGTGAATTCCATGCATGTTTAAGGCAGCATAGCAGCACTAACAATACTCAGTGCTATTAGCTTATGTTTCAAAGATGTGCTGTAACATTTTCACGCATGGATTTGCAGCCTCAAGAACTACAGGTCCCTGGAGGCTCACAACATTTTTTACCAGTGGTTCAACAATCTAACACTGTTTAGATGAACCTGTATAGTGCCAGTATATTTTCACATCTAACTGTGTGAATTAAGGTTTTATATCCACCAAACCAGAGCTGGTGATTGTTTTACCCTTTAACTCTGGATATTTCAGTTTATTTGAGGTGCAGTAAGCCACACAGCAACTCTTCAGCATGGCAGGAAATGCTTTGTTTACCCCCTCCGCATAAAAGGATGTGGTGTTTCGTGGGCGTTTTCATAAATACTGACTGTATCTATACAAGTGTCGTAAGACTGTGGAGTGAAATGAATGTAAGCATGCTACTGTTTCCTGCACCACAGTGCTCACCTGGTTTGTCTGGTTCATCAGCTCTCTGATTCGCTGCTTGTCCTCCTCCAGCTGGACCTGAGTCAGTGAGAATGCAGCATCTTGGCTCACTGCTGGCTGTGGTTTGGATGGAGCTTTTGGATTTGCACAAATAATGGACTGGGAGTCGTCCTCCTGAGATTCACTGTCGAATATGAACAGGTGGGCCTTGGATGGTGCACTGACGGCCTCAGAGGTGGCAGGCTGAGCAGCTGCAGCATCAGGGCAGCCTGTCTTTGGTAGGCAGTTGCTGCTGGTGGCCTGAGCCTCCTGCACGTTCTCCTGGAGGCTGGGTACATGTTCAGGGTTGGACTGTGCGGGAGCAGCTTCTGCAGCTTTGTCTGAAGTAGAGGGCGGAGGCTCTGTCGATGTGGGTTGAATCGTCGCTGTTTCAGTTTGGGGATCTGAGGCTTGGTCCTCCTCAGACTAAGAGACAGGAACATTAACAGTTTAAATATTTAAAGAACTACTCAGGATTTTTCCATGTGAAAGTAATACAGTCACTGCCTTTGTGTTCAGCCCCAAAACAGGGTTTTATTTGTGGAGGAGAACATCTGAGCAGATTATACTAAGTGATAAAGCAAAATATAACAGCAATGAGAGCTCGATTAATGGATTAGTTGATCAACAAATACTCTGAAACCTTTCAACAAGCAATTATCTATTACTTTACCATAGCACATTTATAAATGTGATATTTTCTGCTGTGTCTTACCTCACTTTCATCCTCAAACTCCTTCGTAGCCAACTCCAGGATCCCCAACTTTCTCTTTTCTTTCTTCTTTTCTACTTCCTGTGGCACTGAGTTTGACTCTACGTCTGCAAAACAGTGATGGAGGTGAAAAGATGAGACAAGAGATCATCCACTCTACCTGACTGAACATTTTACTCGAACCTCTGTATTATAAAAGTTTGTAGAAGATATTAAGATGCTATCTATGTTAGGGATGCACTGATTTGTTACTGATATCAGGCGGATACTGACTCAAAAAGCAGGTATCGGTGATAAAGGGGCTGCTCTATTTAATCCAAATCCATGTTTATGTCTGATTACACCTGTGTGTGTTTCGTTTAGTCTGTCATTTTATTCCCTGTTTAAGATTTGACCAATTTGTTGCTGCTTTTAAAAGGGTTTAAGTTTGAACTGTAATTCCTTGTCCAAAGCCCACATATTGGAATCGGGGCTGAAAAAGTCAGATCAGTGCGTCCCTAGTCTACATGTTTTCTGTCACACTCTTATGAAGATATAACAAACCTGCTTGTGCCATTTCGGAGACAGCAGCATGTCCACTCTCGTCCTGTTGACTCTCTGCAGCAGCTGTGACACTCCTTCCTCTGGCTCTCTTTGCAGGCGGCTGCTCTGCTGTGTCTTTTTGAAGAGGCGACCTCACAGCTGGTTTTGTTTTCTTTAAGGGCTGGGGAGATGACGACGGAGAATTTGCTGATGATCTGAGTTTTTTGCCGTACGGTTCCTCGAGCACCAGTTGCCTGCGTGTTAATCGACGTTGCGGCTGTTCAGGCTTGGGGGAAGCCTTCTGCTTCTCTTTGGGCTTTTCCTGAGAGGAGGTGTCGGACAGGGACTCGGGCTGAGCTGGAGGAGAGTCCTCTGGCACACTGTCTTTTTGTGGAGAGATGATTGTTTGTGGTTCATCTGTTTCTGCGCTCTCAGCCGGAATGGGCTGAGCATCTGTGCGTGGGTCTAAACTCGTTCCCTCAGGTTGGGGGGAGTCGGATGTTTCAGCTTCTCCATTTTCTACTAGTGCGCTCTCAGCTGGTTGTTCATCTGTCAGTGGGTTCACATGTTCCACTTTGTCTTCAGGAGAAACGGATGTCTGAGCTTCTACAGTTTCTGGTTGTGTGCTTTCAGCTGGTACCGACTGGACATCTATCTGTGGAGACACCACATCTATTCAGTTCTGCTCATTTAAATAAAGTAAATCACAAACTGACTGTGGTGTTTGTTGAGAGCAGTGAGTTCTGGTTTATTACCTGTGTTAGGTCTGATTCTGCTGAATTTGTCGGAGGAGCTTCTGTGGCCGTTGGCTGTGTCAGAGGAGCTTCTGTCGCTGCTGGATGTGTCGGAGGAGAAGCAGCATCTTCTGCACTCGAGGGCTTTTCAACATCTGTCTCTTGGTTTCCTTCTACCTGGGAGCAGGCAGAAAAGAAACTTCAGGCTTCATGTCTATAAATGATGAATGAGACGTCTGGAAGTATTTCTCTTTTATCTCGTTTAACATCACAATCTGTTTATGAAATCTTTTCAAATGGAAAGATAGAACACACAGCAATATTTGGTCGATCCAGTGGTAATGAAACAACAGTAAGTAAAATAAGAACAATACAAAACCAAGACAGGAGTAAAACAAGACAAATACTACAAATCATATCAGAACCACACCAAGACAAAGTACCAAAAATAGTTATAAAAATAAAAATATGTACATTTGTTCAGACAACTGCCTGCTACATCACATTTTTAATGACCCTAAAACACATGACCAATCATTCAGGAATATCTGGAAAGTCCAGCTCTCGTATATACTCTAAAACGATGTCCCACGTGATGCAAAACTTCCTCAGGGAGCTCTTCATTATGCTCCTGATTCTCTCCAGTTTGACTAAGTTAAGGACTTCCCTTATTCATTGCGTGTGAAGGAGGTTCTGGAGACTTACACTTAAGTAATACCAAGAGTCTGGCTAGCAGGGTGACAAAGGCTTCAGAGGCTGCCTCAAGGGAACAGAGTGGGGCAACAAACAGTGCAATCATTGTCTTAGGTTCAACACATTTTCCAGTAACCTCCCACAGTGATGTAATGATTTCCCTCCAGCAGGTTTGTAAAACACCACAAGACCAGTACATGTGCTGTCCCAAGTTCGGTTCATGTCTTTATAGATCCCAGAGAGCCAAACCTTTGTGAGAAGTCTGTTGGTATTTCAAAACCGAATAGCCAGTTCTTATGCTGGTGCTAACAGGGATCCTAGTAAAGATAAAGATGTAGTTACAGTGTACAATTTATTTATTGTTTAATTTGGTTCCACCCAGTGGTTGTATCAAAAAATACACTCTCCCCTGCAGCTGCTGTGACATCAACCAACATCAGAATAAGGAAAAAGAAAGTACCTTGGAGTTTGGTGCATACAATAAACATATTAAGAGGAAATAAATATAAAGCAAAGTAATACAAATGTGACCAACATAAAAGAGAATAGAAAAAAATGCTATGAATATGAAAAGATAATAGAAAAAATATAACAAATATAACTGTTTTAAAATGAAAGCTAAGCAGTTTTGTGCAGCAGGTGCATAAATATATATATGTAAGGAGATGTTACAGTGTGAATATCTGTATTAATGTAACATATGAAGACAGAAACTAATAAGATATAATAAAATAATAAGAATAAGAGTCCTTGTTGATGAGGCCAGCTACATATGGTAAGAAACTGATTGGGGTGTGAGGTTTTGGTCCTTATGGACCGCAGCCTCCTGCTGGAGGGGAGTGACTCTAGAACTTAGGGTCTGGAGTGCGAGGAGTCACCCATAATGCTTCGGTTATTTTGAAGCTCTCCAAATTTTTCAGCAGCTATTGCACTGTGTCATAAAATTGGAAAAAACACGATGTTATGTTATATTATATGGCAGCCCCCTTTCATAACTCATAAAGCAGTTGTTGTAGGGAGGCATCATCGGACTAGTGATGAATGTTTGTGAGGTTGTGTGTGTGTGTGTGTGAATTTAAATTAAAGGCGACCCTCCAGTTCCCAACCCAAGTCCCTATGGACTGAGCTACTTTCACCCCAACATGTGGATGCAAGCGTGTACGAATCTGCACTTGTTTTTTTTACTGTATAGGGAAATCTTGCCCTCATTCAAACAAACCCGGATGACCTGCAGAACGCGGCATGTCCCACAAATGCTACATAAGACCACTGTTTCCCTGGTATCACCTGGACATACTGATCGCTGGCTGTCAGATCTATATCATATTGAAAATTATCTCATATTTTGTTCACATGCATTTACATGCAGGAGGTAAGCTCCACAAATGCTTTACATTTAAAGCAGGACCGCTGCACTGAACTGGATTTGAGTGTTGTATATTTGCACTGTGACCTGTACGTCTTGTGTCAATTATAAATGAAACTTGTGATACAAACAAACATATGACAAAACATCGTCCAGGTGAATTACCTTGATGTCTCCGTCTGCTGCTGCCTTGGTGTCTCCCTCTGCTGCTGCCTTGGTGTCACCCTCTGTTATTTCCACGTCCATCACCTCAGACTGTCTCTTTGCCAGTTGTGCTCTGTAGCGGTATTTCATCGACTGCCAGCTGTGACTCGTCACCTGCTGCTTCTCCATCTCTTGCCAGAGCCGGTTTCCCCCAGTCTCTTTCAGGTGCTTGCTAACATAGCTCAAAATGGCAACGTCATCTTCAGTGGTGTAAGGAACCCTGCCTGGTTATAATGAAAGGATGACAGAAAGTATATGAGTAAATTTAAAACAAATAAACAGAGTAACATAAATTCCCAATTTGATACTAAATACATACAATACTACATACAAAACCAGTGTTGTTCTTATGATTTAATCCTGATGCTTGACAAAAAGTTCATCTCAGTCTTTACGTCATACCTCCTGAGAGTCCAGGAGACGGCTCTTTGGTTTTGTTGAGTCGAGCAGACTGTCTCGGAGCCGCAGCAGGATTTAACCTGTAGTCCTCTAAATTGAGCTGCTCGTCCTTCTCAATACAGTCGTAAATGTACTGCGTGGACACGTACCTGAGGGGAAAACAAACAGCAGCTTTATTTCTGTGCTTTGAGTATATTTTTCAAAGTTAATTACAAAGTAACACCTTGCTCTTAATTAAATTATCTAGCTGATCATATACACACAGGACACACGACAATGCTTCAGCTCACTGTGCTAAAACTTGAAAGCACTCTGTCATTAGAAAGAAGGAATAAAACCTAATATAATAAGCCACATTAATATATAAAATATCATTCCAGTAATGGTATTAAAGCTTCCACTTACAGAGCAAAATGTTGTACTGTCTGGGTAGGCATTATTTTCCATGAGCCTCAAAGACTGGCAGTGCACAAACAACAGCTTAAGTATATGTTATAACACTACAACTTGCACTCCTTTGACTCAGCGTGTGATGAGACAGATTTTAGCTCATCACGTGTACGCTGAGATGTAACTTATTTCATTATATGTACAATTATCAAGCTGTATATGTGTTTGTTGAGTGGCAGACAAAAACTGACTGGAAAATGACATTAACACTCTCTATAAGCGTCCCAGTCCAGCAGCACGCACCAGTGAGCAGCAGTTTCAGGAACAGAGGCTCTCTCCTCCGGGTCGATCAGCAGGATCGCGCCTGGCTGCTGTACTTTGGACAGCATCCCTCCTCCAGACATGATGAGCGGCTGGAGCTTGCGTTTAGCAGGACCCGGCCGCAAGAAGAAAGACATGGGTTCACCTTCGACGGTCATGAACAGAACTGGGGAGATGTCAGATTTGATCGCATCCTGCTGTTTGGACGGCATCGTCGAAATGTCTCACCTGGAGGAGGAGGGGGAAATTACAGAGAAGATGGTACTTAATACTGTACATGTCACGTATTAAAGATAGAGTGTGTGTGTGTGTGTGGTTTTCTCTTTAGAGTGTATGTGCGGTATATTGTTGTTTAATGACATTGTAAATATGTGCATGGTTGCATTTGTAAATGTGTATGTCTGAGTATGAATGTATGTGTGTATATACATGTATGAATAATGTTATATGTCTATGATATACAATCACGTGTAAGCAGCCTCTTTTAAATGCTTTAATGTCTCAGCAATGTTTTTTCCTCCATTAAACGTTCACTGTGTGTGTCCCTTGGTCAATGTTAAAATCACCCACCTATATCTTACAGCCTGTCTATGATGTTATACTCCTTGAAACCGACGCAATCAAATTTGTGGGCCAGACAGTTTTCTTGACTTTATATGTTGGTGTCTTTACAGTGGTTGCAATGATCTTAACTGCTTACACTGCATTTCAGATCTTGATGTCCTCTTGTTTTTTGCCAAAACCACTATCTGCAAAGCAAACCCTGACAAATCTCTGACAACATTAGTTTACATATAAAGAGACACAGGGCCCTGAACACAGGGGTGACCCCTGCTTTGGCAGTTGGTACAGTTCACTGACTTAGCAAACTAATAACCCAATGACAGCAGTTAAAGTACTTGAAAATACTGCCCACATGCTTATGAGCAACATGACTACAATAAACCGATTTATAACGACAGTACTGGGCTTTAATAACGGGGGTAAATACCACCTCTAGTCGGGTTTTTCTCTCTTGAGCAGCCGGGTAAAGGTTTCCGTTGAAGCTAAGTCAGGTTAGCATGTTTAGCTTTTACTGTAACCTGTTTAATGTCGGGTTTGAAGGGAGACGCTACACAGTTAGCTGGTGTTATAATCAGACAAAACACTGCTTATATTGGACAATTAAGTTAAAACCTACCATTTAACCTTAGTTTGTTTACTTCCTCAACAGGATTTCCCGCCGCAACAAAAACGAAAACACATCCTACTTCCGGGTTTCCTTCTTCTTCGGCGGATTGCATCCGGTAAGTGTCACATTACCGCCCCCTGCTGTTTGTAGCTATAACATACTGTATTTTAAATCCATCAAAACAGCATTTATATTTATTTACACAACTTGCAGTTATATTTTTCTCTTATTATGTATATTGCTCTGGATCTATTTTTACATCTTGCTGTCTGCAACTCATCTTCATTGGTTTGTTCTAATTTATTCCTCTATGTACTGCACTGAATATAGATTGATGACAGTAAAGTCTCATCTTTTAACCCCTAAAACCACTTTGTTTATTTTTTAAACCTATCTCATGAATATATGGAAACACAGGCAACCACTCCACAGTGACTCTGAATAAATCCAAAGTAGGGCTGCATAGAAAGTTAAGGTGAAAAGGATGCATGTATCCAGAGTGTCTGAACCCCCTACATGTCAAAATGTCTTCTGTGAAAAAGGTCTAATGTTTTAAACTACAAACCTGAAATGCTTTTGTCTTATTTCCTATTAGCTGGACCTCTATCTTCACTAAGCTGCAGAGCTTGCACATTTCAAAGTCTTGTGCCTTTTTGTGTGTGTCTTATCCTTGAAATACAGCAATGTGTTTTCTTTGACGTGTGTCTTCTCATAATGTCGGATAAACTTGTCTAAACTACAAACTAAAGGGATGATATAGGATGATCTCCCTCTTTTGGGAAAGCATAGGTCAGATCAATTATTAAATGTGGCTCAGTACTGAAAGTATTTTGTGTTTACATGCTACAATGTGCACTGTAATGGAAAAAAAAAAATCAAACCTGACTTCCAGGCGGTGTAAATGATGCACAGGGTCAGGACCACACACAGTCGGAGCACTGCTGATGTTGTGTTCACAGGACAGTAGACTGACAGCCTGACTGAGCTGTGAGAAAAAGGATATCTCCAGAATCAAACACATAAACACTGACAGTCCGGAGGGAGACATTACTGCTGATCAGTTGATTGTCCCTCTGGTGCAGATGTGTGTGAGAGGCATGATGGATAAGGATAAGCGCTGCACTGATTTCAGCTCCTCATTATAAGAGCGGTCACAGAACATTAACCTGACGTGTTCCTCTGTTAGCAGCCAAAAAGTGGAGCACAAAATCAAATGACATGCACACATAGTTTTGCAACATAGCAAGTGAAATGTGACAACTTTAAGCATATAAATCTGCATCTCCCTGCATACTTTCACTATCTAAAATTCACATGACACAAACTTTCCTCTCCTGTGCCTTGATGTGATTCCAAATTGAGAGGGGAACAAATCCATGACCAAACCCTGGAGTGAGTGTGTTGCTTTTCAGATGTTTAGTAATTTGTCTGTAAACGATAAAGCTTGAAAATAAAAATCAGCATTAAAAATAATCTGGTATTTCAATACTTATTTTTGATTTTATCTTGTATTCATCCATTTCCTTCTTAATGGTTTCATTTTAACTCTGTGAATCTACCATCCAGCTTTCACTTCTTCTACGCTCAGTGAAGCCAGGAGGCCATGGGAGGGAACAGGGCTGGCCTGTTTACTGCATCACCTCACCGACCTCGCCTCCCTCACAGTCCTGACAGCTCCAGTATTGTTATTGGCCTCTATTGTTCCTCTCCCTCTTCGGCTCAACCAGCTGAAACAATACAACAGCCAGGAGGTGCTGCAACTCCTCCGAGTCGATGCGTGTTTGTGGACAATCTGTAATAATTAAATTAGGCTGTGGCAGAGGGAAAATCCCTGCTGTGAGGGTCAGTGGTTGTTTTCAGCCTGAAGAGGGAGATATTACACCACTTTACACAACACCAGTGTCACTGATCATCACCTCAGTCAAGTGCCTCAGTCAAGTGCATCTGATCTGTTTAACAGTCGTCAGTCTGGTCCACAGTGTCAGTGAACAGAACAAACCTCCATGTTTACTGGTGTACTTCATATCCACCAGCAAACATCCTTACAGTGATTCTCACAGGATGAGTCCTAGACCACCAGACTACATGACCACATGACTGTCTCTGCGTCGCTAAGTGAAGCGTCTCGGAAAGACAGACTGAGACTCCAGTGACAGCATTTGTTTTTTTGTTGTTGTTGCTTTGTCACTGGCGCGTTGTGATCCTCCCTGCGGATGTGCGTCTTGGGTAAAACTAGGCTAAAGGGACCCGGGTCACTCTGAACCACTGCAACGCCTCAGTTTCACTTTGGCCTTATACAGCAGCACTGCAACTGAAGATGACCAGACAAACTACAGCCCAGTGGACAGAAAGAAATGTTGGCATTGTACATTTCTACAAACCATGGATACGTTACATTTGTACATTTCATATCTTCATTCATTCATTCATTTTCCGTAAATGCTTATCCTGTTAGAGGTCGCGGGAGGCTGGAGCCTATCCCAGCTGACACTGGGTGAGAGGCAGGGTACAGGTCACCAGACTATCACAGGGCTGACACATAGAGACAGACAACCATTCACACTCACATTCACACCTACGGACAATTTAGAGTCACCAATTAACCTGCATGTCTTTGGACTGTGGGAGGAAGCTGGAGTACCCGGAGAAAATAACAAAACCTGTTGTGTTTTAGCTATAGACTGTCCAAAATTAAAGTAAAGCAAAAACAACTTGATCTCCCCCTGGTGGCTGGCTGCAGTATAGGTAAAAACAGCACACGTCAAATACATTTTTTTCTGTAATTTTAGGTTGTTCTTTCTTTTCTTTTTCTGATAAGTTTGGCTTTCATTAGTTATAAAAAGGCTGTCTGACATGTTTGACACTCAAAGACACTGCTCGTAAATGGTCAGACTCCAAATGACGTCACCAGTGCAAAATGGCGGCAGCTGTATCCGGGATATTTTGACTTCATTTTCAAGACACGTTATAGCTGCAGACACATTCTGTTTGTAGTGTACATGACCCGCTCCTACAAACCGTGCCCACTACGAGTACAAGACAAACCCACCAACAGCTAACTGAACCCTCCTCCAATGCTACACTGTGGTGAATAAATGAGACCAATGTAGCAATAATCCATTTATAATTCATAATACATGAAGACGTGATTCACTTTTTAAGTGACAAGATGTCGCCTTTCCATTATGCTCATCCTTACCTTAACCACATCTCTTTTAATGTAAGGCTTCGTAGCTAGCCAATCACTAACTCAGCAATCTCAATGGGACTTCCACTTCCAACTGCCCCAGCTGCAGCTACACCTAGTCGCCATTTTCATACCATGGGCAGAGGTGGAGGCGCATCATCCATGTTTATATGTAGTCATTGGTTTTCCAGCTGTTTTTCCAGCAGCTTTTCAGACACCATATAGGGGTATTTCTAAGGGACCTGTTGCTGATATTTTAAGCCAAAACATGATCCTTTCCTCACTGCATGTGTTTTTTGTGTATAACCCTAACTACACATTAACCACAGCGTTGTTGCAACATACAGAAACGTGAAGTTTCAACATTTCTGTTACATAATAATGTCCAAATGTGATGTGTCCGTACAACGCCAACATTTTTTCTGGCGATCTTGTTGCAAACTAATAAGAGGAAAAACAGATGAGGCTGAGTCCATTTTCACTCTAAGACTACACACTCTTTGGAGAAGATGTCAACTTCAGAGAGACCAACTTATAGAGATTTTTTTGCCATTCTTCCCAGATTTAAACTTTGGGCACAGACTCTTCAGTTCCTGCAGATGTGGGACAGTACACAGGACCAACGATCAGCGTAGACACTCTGTGAGACACACAGACATCAATCTGACCTCAGAAACAGACGGCTACCAGATCGAGCTGAGTTTGCTGCAAACAATGCACGACACAGATGAACAGAGATAGTGACGGCATTATGCAAGCAGGATTATTCACTTTCTTGCAAGGAGTTAGATGAGAAGATTGATAACACTCTAACACTCTCATGTTTAGAGACAAGAGAGGAATCGATATTTTCATAAAGCTCTGTGATAGAAAGCGAAAAAGAGTGTTTCCCAAAATGTCAAACTGTTCCTGTAAAATGAATGATGATGGTTTTTACTTATGTGTTCTCATTTACAGGTTTCATACAATGTTCTCCAATCTCTTTACCCACACAATGGACTGTGAGTGAGCTCTATCTTATGTATTTTGAATTTTATTTACATGTTTGGATCAAACACTCAGATCTTTGCTTATTTCAGATGTGTGTAATTTTCATCATCATATATAAAAAAAAGTATTTTTCAGGCAAAAACACTTTGACAAAACTCTCACAATGATGTTAGAATTAAAAAATGCTGTAGTCTCAAGGCAGCTGGTGTGTCTGTCTTTACAGCAGGAGTGTCCCGCCAGATGACTTTGCACACCTAATACTGAAGCAGTTGCAAAGGCTAAGACGTGCAACTGTCAGGAGCAAGTTAATGAGTATCCTGCTTCATGTAAAATTCTGCTTCAGAGGCTTTTCCACCCTGACCAGAATATAACTCTCTGAAAAAAACAATAAATACTGAATGTTGTTATATTTAAAGACACTGGACATTGTGCAAAATATTGTCAACCAGCAGCTTCAGTGCAAAAGACTCTGTATCAGACTCCTATTTTAACACACTTTTGGTGTAATCCTACAGCTAAGGTACGACCAACACTTTAGATATGTAAATGGTTTATGATGCAGGGGATAACGTAACCTGCTCCTTCAATAGCATCCACTTTAGTCTGGTGTGGTGATGCCAGCGTTACTGCAAAAGAATGGAAATGTTTGGAAAAATGTTATAACAGGGAGTCTTAGACTGACTGAATGTGGAAAAACTGGGACATATTGCTGACACTGCACTTTTTTCTTAAGATATCTCAGGCTGTTTGTCATCTGTTATGAAATAGATGATTTTTTTTTAAATGTACTTATACTTCTCTACTTCTTTCTTCTGTGATTATTTCAAGGTTATTCTACAGTGGTTTTACTGAGATCAGATACGGCCGAATAAGGCCCACGAACAAAGCGAGTTTGACACCTCTGCTTTATAGCAATTATGATGAATAATTATGAGACTAAATATAAATCCTTTCACTCGATCAAACAGCTCAGGAACGATCTGCTGTACGTTCACTAGCAGTGCCCTCATTTGAGTCATATGACAGAGCAGCTTAAGCCGGGTCACGTTGCGTCACATTGCACAAACGTTCCACTCTAGTATCAATTAATTGTGTCACAGGCAGGTGAATGAGTGAATCACCTGGAAACAATCCACCTGACAAATTTAACGTTATGTGGTGTGACCTCTGACAGGTAAAACCTAAGTCACAAAAAGCTGAAAAATGTTGGTGGGCGGCAGAGGTGGCCCTGCCCATTAAGAAATAAAAACAGTGGCTCAGGGCCTCTGGGTCACATGAGCAAGAGACAACAATGAAATTAAAATTGTGTCAAGTGTCATGCTAATTTTTTAAATACCGCAGCGCTGTGACTGGGTTAAGTCGTGGCTCCATTCAAAGATCATGTTACCACTGTTTCTATGATGGAAAGTTCATATACGTTAGTCAACTTTAACTGTAAATGAACAGATGTTTTGCTGTAAACCTTCTACACTTACAGTTAAGGTGAATTGTTTTCTTACATGTTGCTAAGAGCATGAGTCAGCGTACGAAATGTCAATATGACAACTCTGACCTTTCCATTTGTTTTTATTGGCTCTCCTGCATGAGTTACGCTGTGCTGATGATTGGATCTTCAAGCACTTAAAAAAATGTATTTTCAACCAGATTATGTGAACTGTGACTATACCGTTTTCTCACATGGAGAAAAAAAGTGTCTGAGTGTTGTTCCAGTGCTTCAGCAGCACGACACTCCTGTTCCTGAGAACATCTCCTGCCATTTTTGCCAAAAAATAGTGACAATACAACGAGCTCAGAGATGGGTGAAATTAATAATTTAGGTAAGCTAAGTTAGTATTTTACAGCCCCCTATGAAACAAGCATTAGATGAGAAGTTAAACACAATTATTGAACAAGACAAGTGCTGTGTCTCAAATCGCGGACTTCCGTTAGTACACTTAGATGTAGTATACTATGTGCACACTTACCGGAAATGTTAGCAAACTACCATTAACATTCGCGTTATCGTTCATGGTACCAAATCATTACAGACTGCTAAATTAACCCAACAAAATACTGCTGGCTTATACCCGACAACAGTATAGTGGTGCTTAGTGCAAAAAACACGTATGACGCACATTTGTACAATGCAGCGACGTTCACGGTCGCACAGTCCTCGGTCGCCATTTCCAGTTTGAAAAGTGGTCCCTCCCTTTCCGCTACGTAGCCAAGATGGCGACCACTGAGGGCGAGAAGTGTCCATAGTTCCACACTCAACTTCTTGTTTGTGCATTGAGTCCTTGTCGAGCAAGAGTAACGATTCTCCCTTAACCAATCAAAGGACTGCGGTATTTCAAGCTCCACCTTTTAGTGTCGGATCAGTGCGCTCCTCAACAGAAAGGTGGCGGAAAACAGGAAGTGGTTCTGTTGGTGCCATCCACAACTTTTGACAATGGGAATACAAAAATAACCGTGTGGAACGAACTGAACTGAACAGAATCAGAGCGCTCGGTGAAAACGAAGAGGTCAGGGGGTAACGGACAAATACAAATACACGCTCGGGGACACGTTGCTCTCAGAAATCTACAGCTATGATTTCTACAATTGTTATTTTTACTCTCCTGGTTGCTTTTTGCTACTCCAAAGCAGTAAAGGAGTAGGCTCTACTGTCAAAATAATCTCAGTTTAAACAGTTAATTGACAATCTCCAAGTGTAGTTTTGACTTTATACTTAAAGAAGTAGCAGGAAATTGTGGTGAGCTGATGCCGGACATAGAGCTTTACTTACATATTAAATTCACACAGGGCTGGGTACCTGGCAGTGGCCCACACCATGGACTGTATGTACTGTATATAAATTAATCTGTGTAACTCTTGCTCCTTTTGACACTTTGACAAAACTCTCACTATTATGTTAGAATTTAAAAATGTTACAGCAAATATAAAGAATAACGGTGAGACTAAACATTAATCCTTTCACTTAATCAACAGCGGTGCCCTCATTGAGTCATATGACAGAGCAGCTCATTACATTGCATCACATTGCTAAAACTTTCCACTCTAGTGTCAATTAATGGTGTTCAACTGACAGGTGAATGAGTGCATCACCTGGAAAGAATCCACCTGACAAAGATAACGTGATGTGGTGTGACCTCAGACAAGTAAAAGTCACGTGAAAAATGCTGGCGGGTTGCAGAGCCTGCGGCACAGTATGCACCCTATGTAGGCTGGGTGCTTGGCAGCGACACAGGTTTGATTGAAACTCGTGGCCCATTGCTGTATGTCTCTCCCCTTCTCTCTCCTCCCCCTTTGTTATTTTGAAAACAATCTAACCCGACTTTATACCACAGGCCCTGTTAATACTGAAGAATCAGAGAAAGACAGAGGACACATTCACCTTTCACAAACACTCTATGTTGGTACAACACCGCAAACTGATGTTTCTTTCCTCCAACAACTAATGGATGTGCAAACAGCGACAAATTATAACGTTGTGGGTGTTGAAGATTATATATGACCTAATTTTCTCATTAATGCTCATGTATATTTACTTATCTGATAGTCTGTTTCCAAATATTTGAATGTATGATGTGCTTGTATTATGTAGCCTTATGAGTCAATTTGCCTGATTACCCATAATAGTAATCAGCACACCTGAGTCGGTTTGTCTCTTTCACGCCCTGACGAAGACCCTGTGTGGTCGAAACCGGTCGGTGTTTCGTAGTTATCTTAATATTGACAAGCCCTAATTAATAAAGGCATTTCATAATATCCTTGGCTCTGTCGGTGTGCCTGAAGCAAGTTTTGTGCTTTTTTGTTTTTCTATAATCAACTAATGGATGTGGTTGGGTTTACGAAAAAAGAACACGGTTTGGCCTTAGAATCTTATGGGACGTTAACACCATTCTCTCTGATGAAAGTCGGTGTTTGTTGGACCCATCCAGCCCCGCTCACACCCGCCCTACTCAGACTTTCACCTCCTTAACTTCAGTTCTTGTCCTGCCGCGTTTCCCCCTGATGCCGGCCACCAGACCCGTATCATGCTGACGTTAAAGGACGCCTTTTTTCATTGGTTTCTGACGTCACAAGTCACTGCCCAAGCATCGGATTTTGATGACTTCAGAGTGAGACCAGGTTGGGTGTATAGAGAGTACACTAACTTTTGAACGGGCACAGGCACAGGGTGTCCCCAGGCAAGCCCGGTCTCACTCCTAAGCCGATGAAATCTGGTGCTTAGGCAGTGACTTGTGGCATCTGAAACCAACAGAAAAAGGCGGAATAATTTGTGGCCAGTCACCATAATAGTTAAATAGCGCTCAGCAGCGTCAGGGGGAAACCCGGTGAGACAAGGACGAAAGTCAAGGTGGTGAAATTCTGAGTAGGTTGGGTGGGTGTGAGCGGTGGTGGATGGGTCGGACTATCGCCCGAGAGAGTGGTGTTAGTGTCTCGTAAGATTTTACAGCTAAACCGTGTTCTTTTTTCCTAAAGCCAACCATGTGTGGAAAAAATGAAGAAGAAAAAAATCCCTGACAATTTGCTGTGTTGTACTGACATAGTGCTTTTATTTTGAAAGAGAATGTATGTAAATGGTAAACGTCTTGTGAAAACAGAGGTTTATTTTGAAAGAAGACAATGCATGTAACAGGCAGAACTTGACACGCGGTGTCCCAGAACGTCAACAACCAACGCACCCAGGGCACCTTGCACGTCGTATGTGAACGTGGAAAGTCAATGACCAAATGTTGATATGTGACGAGTTTGGAGTGAGAATGTGTTGTCGTGGCCTTCACCTGCAAAATGTCCCTCAAATGAAGACGTACCGACCAGGAAGAGACTCAAAGTCACCATAAAGAGACACAAAACCACAAAAAAGCATTATGACCACAAAATGATGCAAAATGACAACAACAAAAAGGCAAAACCACCAAAATGTCTGCGTGTCTTGCTCTTATGTTAGAAAGCTGATGCGGCCTTTTTCATATCTGCGCCCATGGGCCCATTATCTTGTGATCCACCATCCGAGCATCTACATTCTTTCTCTTACTAAGAGTCCAACATGTTTTCCTGAAGAGCTCCCGAGAACAAAAAGTGCCATAATCTAAATTCCTCTGGTGTTTTCTCTGTAAACAGCAGATTAAACACAGCTCTTTCTCCAGAGCTATATTGGTCTCACAGCGGCAGGTGTATCACTTCAGAAACAAGGCTCGTTCAAGGACCCACACATATCAGGTATCACACCCTGGTGGGAGTGAAATTCCTCTCCGATACTAAAACAAAAGAGAATAAATAAAAGCCGAGCTGCTGTTTCTTAAGGAGCTCAAACAAAAACAAAACTTCCTTGTGTAAATCACAGCCGCTATCTTTGGACTTGGCTCTGCGCGGACGGACAACTGCAGAAATATACTTTATGAAAATTATTTGGCAGATTAGCTCAGGAATCTTGGCAGGACTCGGTCAGCAGAGACCGGCCGTAACAAAGTGAGGATATGCTGACTCGACATAAAGAACACATTTAATTACCATCATCATCAACCATCCAAGAGGACCATCCGGGTCAGAGCCAGAAATCCCCCCACTACCATCATCTGCCAACTCAAAGGCTTATTTTTAGGGGCCGAACTTCTTCTTAAACTGCTACATTCTCACGGCCTGGCTCTTTCCTCGTCTCATCTTTTCCTCTCATTCCTCTGCAGATCTTATTGTTACCATCGTTTCTCTTTGTCCTTATAATGAGAAAAACATCTCAGCATAAAGACAGAGACCCTTAACGCCTCATCACTGAAGCAACCAGATGTCTTTTTGGCTCTTAAACCCTCCTGTTTCAAAAAGATGGCATGTTTCTGATGAATCGAGTGAGGAGCAGAGGTGTGTGTTCAGTGTGTGGTATCAAAGAGAAGGACAAAACACGATAAAGGCGACCTGTATGTATGACTTGGATGATTAATATTTCTTGTATTAACAACATATCTGCAATTATGTTAAAGGCTCGTAGCGATGAGCCTCACTAAGAATTAACACCTATAAACACATATCTGTGTGTGTGTACGCAGATCTGTCGACAGCTTTACAAGGTTTTTGTATCAGAAGTGTTCTGGTTTCTGTTTGTAGTCCAGGTTGTGTTGACCAGTCATGTGATTGGGCTTTGGTTGCCTTGTCGGTGCAGCTGAAATTAAATCTCAGACCCCATCGGCCAATATCTGACAAAAGTTTGGCTTTTTATCAAATTATCTATTTATTTTTGAGTTGAAAGAGCTTTTTAGCAGAATAGTTACAACTTTTCTTTTAGCTTTTTTGTTTCTAAATATTGTTTTATTAAGTTGGAAGATCTTTTTAAATGAACAGTTATAACTTTTTAAAAAAAAAAAAAAAAAAAAAAAGAAGAAATCTTTGGGGCATTTATTGCCTCTAATCAACAGGACAGTTAAGTGTGAAAGGGGGAGAGAGAGAGAGAGAGAGAGAGAGAGAGAGAGAATGACATGCAGCAAAGGGCCATGGGCTGGACTTGAACCTGGGTTGCTGCGACAACAGTCTTGTACATAGGGCACTTGCTCTACCACTAAGCCACTGATGGCCCTAGTTATAGTTTTTTTTTAAGCTTTTTTAAATTTTTTTTTTTAATCAATTTTTTAAGTTGGAAAATCTTTTTAAATGAATCGCTGGGTTATTTATTTTTTTTTTTTTTAGCCTTTTTATTATCATTATTTTTATTATTATGGAAACATGTGAGGAGCTTTTTTTATATAAATAGTTAGGTTACTTTTTATTTTAGCATATTTTAATTATTATTTAAAGTGATCTTTTTTAGCTTTTTATTAGAATTATTATTATGGAAAAGTCTGAAGAGCTTTTCTAGTAAATAGTTAGGTGACTTTTATTTTATATATTTTTTATCTTTTATATCTTTTTATCTTTTTTTTTATCATTATTAATTAAAAAGTGTTTTTAATGAATAGTTGTAACTTTTTTTTGCTTTTTATTAATACTATTATTTTACTACTATTTTTTTGAGTTGGAAGATCCTAAAAATGAATAATAAAAATGTTTTTTAAGCTTTGTATTATTATTATTATTCTTTTCATATATATATTTTTTTTACTTAAGTGGGAAGATCTAAATGAGTAGTTATAACTTTTTTTTTAGCTTTTTATTATTTTTTTTTTAAGTTGGAAGATCTTTTCCTATAAATAGCAAAGTTACCTTTTTATTTTCTGTTTTTTTAGCTTATTATAATTATTATTTAAAAAGTGATCTTTGTTTCTTAGCTTTTTATTAGAATTAGAATTATTATTATTATTATGGAAAAGTCTGACGAGCTTTTCTTACTAATAGTTAGGTTACTCTTTCTTGTCTTTCTTTTTTTTCTTTTCAATTCTTGTACATGGAAGAGGAAGCCTTGGCCTGGATATCCTGAGGTTTATTATCAACAAAGATGATGGCCAGCGGGTTCAGAGATTGATTCACACCTGACTCTTTAGTTCTCCTCCGCTATGCAGACCTTTTCAACATCTTTCATCTCAGTGTTTTTCTATCCCAGCCGTTACTTCAATCAGTTATTGCAGGTTTTAAGATGTATCATATAAACACTCTTTCACTGTTATTTTCCATTTGGTGCCTCGAGGTTGTTTTGTGCAGTTTGGTGTCTTCTTAAGGCAACATTGTGGTGGAGATGTATTATAATGTAAAATGACCCTGGTTAACGTTTATCTAAACACTCACTGGATATAATGTAAGGACATAATAAAGGTACTTTATATGGTCCAAAGAGGCAAAAGGGATCCTGATGGTATTTTCCTGCGATAGTGAGGATGGTGAGCTTAAGGGCTGCGATGAAGAGGAAGAACTGATCCCACAGTCAGGTCTGAGAGTTCTGTACATGTTACATGTTCAGAGCCAACAAGCTCGGCCCTTATAGAATAATGTGCTGTATATCTGAGGCAGAGTGCAGCTGTTTCCTGATGTTACACACAGAATGAGAAACCAAAAACCGACGACCAAGACTTATAAAACACATCTGAAAAACATAAACATGACATAGAGAAATAAGAGACCATATGACTTTATTGATGCTGCTTTCTTCACCTAATAATGGTTCAACTGATACCTGATAATTTTTTGACTGACAGATTTTCAGAACAAGGTTCAAGGTTTAAAGACAAAACACATCTTCACACTCTATCGTGTATAAAAAAACATTCTACCGTAGGTGTTTTTAAAGCACCCTTTAGGTCCAATATATATTTTACGGACTCATATCTAAGTGACACTGATTCTACTACTGATAGAGCCTGATCAACTGTGGATTTTACTGAACGTAAATTCCTCACAGGAGGCAATAACATGAGCTGCCAAAGGTCAGTGCTGAGGCCTGCTGCAGTGAATATGCTCGTGTTTTACATTCAAAGAACGTGTCTATGAATGTTTCTGCATGTAAAGCCAACTGGAGAGCTACTCCTGCCTGTGACCGGCAGCATCAGGTGCATGTTTTGCACATTATACCTAAGTTTGTTAACACTGTTTATATTTACAACAAAGATTTAAGGAACATTTGTATTACAACAATTAGCTTACAACAGCTAATGGGGATCCTAAATAAAACAAACAAACAAACAGGTTATATTTGGAATAACCTCTACTTACATTTGCACTGAAGATTTAAGGTTACCTTTTTATTTGGCAAGTGTTCAGATATGCACTTGTGGCTTTATACAGAAACAGAATCTTAGTCAGAGGGTAATTATGGTTGTTTACTGAGCTTTTAAAAGCAAACTGTTTATGCTGACATAAAACCACACTTATTTTCTTGCTATTATGCTCGTGAAGAAGTATTTCTTTTTTTTTATCATTATCCCAAAAATATTCTGAAATATCTTAATATTGTTTTTGGCCCTATTGCTCACCTTATATTCCTCATATGAAGGGACTCATCTACTGAGAGTTTGTGTATTTACAGACTTGTAACTTGGCAAAGAGCCCGACAGTAGCGAGGCTCCGTGTCAGTGAACTTGCAACGTGTGTTGAGGTGACCTGATGTCTTCGTGAGCTACATTCTGATGTCCTGAGTTTGACCTTGTTGTTTTATGCTGTCACGTCTCTGTCCTATTCTTTTTACTCCATGTCTCTCTGTAAACTGCTCTGTCCACAAACAAACAAATAAAGAAAAAACAGCATGTCAAAAAACTTTATACTATTAGAAGATAACACCACCTCTCCACTCGCTGATCAGATGTGAATCCACAGAGTTTAGTTTCCTGGCGCAGTTCAGCAGAGTTCAGATGTTGCAATCGTTCCAACAGGGTGTGTGTGTGTTTGGTAAGAGACGCTGAGGACAGCTGATGTAATGACTGCAAAACAGATTTCCAGTCTGGGTGACTGGAATGCTTTCAAGAAAGATCATTATTAGGAAATGTTTTTTGACCGTACATCGCAGGTCCACCCGGCTGACTTTAAGCAGGAGACAGACTCCGAATAAAAAGTTAGAAAATATTTTATTTACAACAATTCTTTCCCCCCACTTGTATTAATCCGACCCCTTTGTCTGCAGACCCCCCAACATGAACACATATTGGACAGTTTGCATACATAAAAAATAATTTCATAGTAAAAATTATAACTCAACCACTTTAAAGAATTTAAAATAAAACAAAGCAGAAAAGCGTGTTTGACAATTTCATCCATACAAAAATAATACATAAGAATATACATTATACATGTGTCATATATCTTTTTCTAAATGGCATTCATTCCTAACAAAAGGAAGTCACCTGGCAGCCTCCCTTTTGTTGGTTTCTCACTTTCTCACAGTTTCTGCAGGTGGCCGAGACAAAAATATGTTACAGGCAATAATCTGATTTGTGTCTTTGGATAAAGCTGATTAACAAGAGATAGCACCTTCACCCTGATGCCAAAACAGAAAATGGCTGTCTGTGCATTGTTTTGTGTGTGTGCGCGCGGGTGTTCATGCATTTTTGTGTGCGTTCACAGAGGTATTGAAGCACGTACACACGGCTGCTGCCGACACGGCGGTGGTAGCGCAACATGTAGATAAGCTGCAGATGGACGACACGCACTTTGCTGTGTTACGCACGGTGTAAGAAATATTCACAGTGATTTCTCCTGAAGGCACTTGAAGCAGGCTGCGCTGAGCACTTGCCATTCTAAGCTTCAGCTCTGCCAAAAAGAAAGTCCCCGCTCTGTCAGCGAGCCGCAGACACTCATCCTGGTTGGTGCATAGGTGGTAGTTTCTTATTTAACTTGGCAGCCGACTCGTTCACAGAATGTCCGGGCTCAGCAGTGGCTAAATGACTGTGCGCCACAAGTTATTCATGCGCTGCTGTCTAGACGAGATCTAACACTCAGATTCTGTCCTTCTTTCCTTGATTTCTCTTTTCCCCGTTCTTCCTCATCTCTTTCTCAATTTCAGTCAGCCTGTCTGGCTACGTCCCTTTATTTCAACACACCAGCAGCACAAAGTGCTCATTGTTACAATTTCACAAGTCGTGATTTTGAAAATAAAATCTCTCTTTTATTCCTCTTTCTCTACTCGTCCTTTTCTCCCGTTGAATTTCTAATACAAGTCCTTCATGATCTCCTGCAGCAGCGGGTGTAAGCACATGTCCACCTCCGTCTTCTTCAGCAGCTGGATGAGGTGAACGTGGTCAGTGACAATCTGACGCAGGTCGGTCATTTTCTGTAGCAGCTTGGCAAACAGCTGCAGAGAGTCTGGGTGGTTTAGCTTCAGCTGCAGCTCCAGCGAGTGGAGCACCGTCTCCTGGAGCTGCTCGATGGGCTTCACGTTCAGCAGGCCAGGACGGTCTGGATGGGTTACAGAGACACAGAGGATACATCAGTGATATTTCTGGGGACACATTAAGCATCTATGAGGTCAACATTTCTATTATCTGAGAAGACTTAATTTAGCCGTCCCTTATTATCCGACTGAACTGCGCTATTGCTATTTACAAAAGCCGTCTTATCTTTACTCAGGCTGTAATCTCAGTCATTTACGTTAATTATTAACTTAAATGTCTGATTTTCATCCTCATCAGGTTCAAGGCCGGACTTTTATCAAGCATCCACACGCTAACCAGCAATATTAGACCAAATAGTTTGGGTTTGTGAGTGAGGATTGATTTACTGTTACACAATCATTGAAACTTTGGAATTGTTTAATCAGTAGTAGTCTTTACTTTGTTATAAAGACAGAGGAGTGACAGAACAAAAACCTTCACGCCTCATGCTCTCGTACTTTTCTTTTTTTTCTATTAATGATCAATAACAGAGGAAACGTGAAGAAACAAGCAAAGTTGAGTGACTCTCAGTTGTCTGTGAAACGTCACCTCCTTATTTTAAAATGGGTCAAAACTTTGCTGTTTTCAAATCTTGACACATATGTTAAAGTTGCTGTTTCTTGATCCCACGTGAAACCTTCCAGTAAACTGATAATGGGGTCAAGGCTGACCATCGATAGCGTGCATAATGCAGTGGGTCAATGACACAGATTGTTAACAGCAGACGCTTGACATTCACAGTAATCTAAATTGTTCTGATGCCACATGTCTGCCATAAAATATCTTTTGTTATAATTATACAACATGACACAACAATTAATTGAGTAATCAATTAGTTGTCAACTGTTAAATTAATCACCAACTTATTTAAAAACTTACTTAAAAAAAAAAAAAATCAAAATTCTCTGAAATGTGAATATTTTCTGGTTTCTTTTCTCCGTTATAACAGTAAACTGAATCTCTTTGGGTTGGGCACAAAACGACACATTTGAGGACGTCATCTTGGGCTTTGGGAAACACTGATCAACATTTTTACCATTTTATGACATTTTATGGACCAAACAACCAATCAATCAAAAGAATAATCAACAAATCAATTATCACTATTATAAATATGCTGATTTGCTTTCTTGTCAGGAGGAGGTTGATAACACACTCACATGTGTTTTCTGTCTGAAGCTGGATGCAGTTAGCTTAGCTTAGCATAAACACTGGAAAAGACGCTGGAAAGCATTAAGACCTCTATCGGCCTTACACCAAACAACTTCTTCAGTGATTACACTGTTGCAGACAGATTCCCAATGTTGGAATAAAATCCCGAGAGTTCTGCCTCAGCTGGTGCGGGCTCACGTGATCTCGATCGTTTGGTGTAAGGTGGTCATAAGACAGTCAGCTGTCTTAATGTAATCTTTTTCTCATCTTGAAGTTCCAACAAAATCAAACATGTTTAAGATTATCGTGAGTTTTTAGTCTTGGCTCATACAAATACTAGGTTCAATGATGTAAACACTAGCTGTGTGCTCTCCAGCGTACTACAGGAAGCAGCATCTTAGGTAGACAGTAAACATGGAGGGGACTCTGAGGAGGCGCAAGGGCGTGAACAAGTTCTGATTCTCTTTGACTTCGGAAAAGGAGGAGAAATTGGTGATTTTGTGGCATAATTAAGAGTTTGTGTATTTGGCGTGTATCTGATCCACCAACCAGCACTTACTCAAGTTAGAAATCTTAACTTCTGAAATGGTTTACTTTTCATTGCCGCAGTCTCCTCCCACTAAAACAGCGCAGCTAACCAACAGAGGCTAGTAGCGAGTTGAGGGGACAAAATCCAAAATGTAAAGTTTGTACACAAATACAGTTTTTTTTCCTTTAAGATATGTTTTTGGGCATTTTTGCCTTTAATGGACAGGACAGCCAAGTGTGAAAGGGGGAGAGAGAGAGAGAGGGGATGACATGCAGCAAAGGGTCATAGGCTGGACTTGAACCCGGGCAGCTGCGGCAACAGCCTTGTACACTGGCTGCAGCTTCATATTAATGTATGACAGTCGCATCAATTTATTCCCTCAACACTACTAAGACTAGGTTACTATGACCTAACACATCCTGCAGGAAAGAGAAACAACAACAAACAAAAAGCCCACTCACCCCCGCTGAGGATAATGACAGCCAGAAACAGCGCCATGTCGCTGTCGTCCAGCTCCAGCGTGTTGAACTTGACTGAGAACTCAAACTTCGGCTCCAGCATTTGACAAAAAGGTTTCCTGAGACTCTTGAGGAACTCCCGCGTCATGAAGATCTGTCCGTAGGAGATCAGGGTCCCGTCTTTGTTCATCAGAGGCGCCATCATGATGATTAAGACCTCGATCACACCATACTTGAGCAGAGTGACCTGGGACGGAGGTGAAAGGTTAATGCTGATTAGATCTTCAGGATAAAAGTAATGTTTCTGAAGTGTTTCCAGCGCCGCCTGATACAGTGATGGTAGGTACAGATGTGAGTGACAGAATCGATGAGCTGCAGTGTTTTGCCTCTTACCTGATCATTGAGATCCAGATCGACAAATCCCGGGATACTTTTGGCGAACTCTGTCACTTCTCTCACTGCTTCGGCAGAACGTGATTGACAGCTTTGAAAGAAGCGCAGCTCTAGAGCGTCTGATGGCACCTGTCCGTTGATGCTCGCCATTCCCAAATAGCCATACTCTGACCCCGGGTGAACTCCTGTGTTACCTGGAATCAGATGATATGTGCACAGACAAAAACTTAAGCGAGGTGGCTCAGTTGCAGGGTTACATACTAGAACATGTTTTAAATATCTTTAGCACAAAGAGCAGCCAGAGTTTAAATCTAACTCAACAAGGAAGGTAACATAGTGAGTATTTTGAGTTTCTAACCTCCGAGCCCGGCTGCGATGGCGGATTCCTGCTGCTGGTGCTCCTGTATGGGTATCTGCCTACAGTTAATAAACTGCTCTCCCTCCATTAGAGACTTCATGTCATGGATGACAAAAGGCTGCAGGTAGAGAAGAAAGAAAATGGAGAAAAAGAGATTTATGCAGGTACAAAATATGTAGGAAGCAGAGGAAGAGAAAAGGAAGACAAAGGAAACAACATTAGCTCCTCGCACTGTAGGTCTTCTGAGGACAGCACACGTGATCTGCAGATGTAATCACATATACTGTGTGTGCACTTTGGTCATGGCTCATTCATCAGACCTGTAAAAGCAAACACTGCACATCTCATATGTCTGATGGACAGTGGAAATAAATCTGAGCTGCAGGTTGAGGCAGACACAAACACTATTTCCAGGTAAATGAAGCATAACTAAGTTAAAGCCGCTCTTAAAAAACAAAAAACTGGCAGACATGCAGCGGCCTGAATGATGAATGGAGCTATTCACATACTTAAATCTTCCTTTTTCATAGTGGTGAAATGAATAGTGAGACATCCTACAGAGAGGTACAGCAAGCAGTCCTCATTAAACGTTATGAAATACAAAATAATTTCTTATGTGAGTGAATGAAATCGATGTACATGTGCTGCCTGCTCAAGAATCTCTTAGTATACAATGTATGCAGTTTGTATGGAGGGTTAAGGCTGCCAGTTTCAGATATAAACATTTAAAGCACAACTATGTAACTTTTGAAAGACAAAACAGCACATTCATTCACTTATAAAGGAAAAGCTGACAAACATTAAAACACACCCGGGCTCTGTTCAGTACACTCGGTGGTTTGCTGCTACAAACTAAATGAGCAGTTGTCTAAATGTCTTTAAAAACCAGGGGCACAACGCAAATATTGTGCAGCAAAAATGTGACCTTGTTTATTCTGGAATGAGGTCAAGTCTTCTGAGCTTCAAACCACATGTAAAGACATCAACCAATCTCATTGTCTGGCACAGACGTCACAACTCTTTGGGCCTCATGCAACAAGTTATACACAAACAAAATTCCGCTTATTTTTGTTCATATCTATGATTTGTTCTTAGTTGGTTGGTAGCCACTGATTTCTGGGATTCACCAGTGTTTTTCTTGGGTTTGCTCTTCTCTTAGATAAGAGAAACTTTTACAACTGGTCTTGAGCACTCCTTCCAAGATAAGAGAAAAACATCCTGTTTTCACAGTCCACAGAGAAACACACATTTTAAATCTGAGGAACACTTTAAAAAAAAGCATGAAAATCATATAATGACATTTAGATCATGTTTTAGAGTAATTCTAATGATTGGATTATTACAACTCAGGGCTGAAGAAATACCTCTATACTTGATCTATTGATCCCAGTTACTGTAATTTCAGTAACTGCGCGTCCCTCTGCTGACCAGTGGAATGTAACATTTACTCAATTACTGCACTCAAGCACAAATTTGAGGTACTTCTACTTGAGTATTTTGATCTAATGCAACTTTCTAATTCTGCTCCACTTCAGAGGGAAAGATTGCACTTTTTACTCCACTACAGCTATGTGAAACTTTCGTTACTTGTTCAAATATACAAATATACAATAATTTCATGCAAAACATTTCATGGTTACAGTTTCTTAAATATGAGATAATATATTATTTTGATTTATTAAATTAACTTAATTTTTACATTTATATTAATACTCAAATACATTTTCCTGATTGTATTTAAATATTTTTTAAGCAACATTTTCAATACAGGACTGTTATTAGTAACAAAGTATTTTTACAGTGTGGTATCAGTACTTTTACTTCAGTAAAGGATCTGAATACTTCCTTCACCCCTGCAGCTGACACAGCATCAGTTAGGTTTTGCCATCGCTGGGTTTTTGATTTTCCTGTGACACGAGCACTGACACTCTGGAAAATCACATGTTTACTTTGTTTATTTAACAGTAAGTCAATTTTACTATGGCTGAACTTCTTCTTACAGTGTGTTTATGGCTCCAGTTCTCAAGGCATGTGTCAGAGTCTTTGCACACGGCACGACACCTGCCCATATATAGTGCTGAGGGGGTGTAACAGATAGGTTACTTATGATCAAGAGGGATTCATCATTCACCCGGCTGAGAGCAGATTTGGATGGTTCAGATGGTTTGGTGCATCCTCAGTTGACATCTCTTATTTTTTCTCTTAACAGAAAATATGAGAGAAATGAAAGAGAATTTTGCTGCATGAGGCCCGATGTCACTTATATAAATGTGTGTAAAGTGTGTAAAGGCCTTATTAAGTTGGCTGTTTTTTAGCTAGAGGTTGATATGACAGACATTTGTTGACTCTGTAACCCTCTTACTTTTTAATTCACTGCACAAATTGTTCTCCGTCAAACTAATTTAGCAATAAATGTGTCATTAATCACTGAGGGTAAGAATTGTAAAAACTCTCGTCCCGTCACCTCTGATAACCCGTCTCCAGTGCTGCTGAAGTTAAATGTTGATTACACATCAACTCATGGCCCCACGTGTTCAAAAAATGTAAATATTCTACAAAAGATAAAATCATTGACTCCCAATTTGTTTCAAGAGGTTTGCTGTGGTTTAGTAAATAACCTGAGACTTCCTCAAACAGATAATTCTGAGCCATTTGGCTGCTATCGCTGTGATGTACAGTCAAAACAATCAGACGAAAGAGAGGCGGAGCAGCCTTGAACTCATCTGACTTACAGAGAGAGAAGCAACAGAACAGGAGGAGACTCAAATGCTGCTGTACAGTTGGTCCTGAGTTGTAGAGCCAATAGTAACAACAACAACAGTAATAATTATAATGACTATTGAGGGTTCATTTGCTCCCTCATTTTCATCATTCATTGGACACTATTCACATAATCTAATTAAATATAAATACATTTTAAAGGTCCATGTGCTCGGTTCTACCTATCAAAATCTATCAAAATCTATCAAATGCTACTGGCCATTAGCGATATTTTTACTTAATGACAATTTAATTAACAGGTTCACTTGGTCAGGTTCAAGCTGTTCCCATACAGTGTTTGTACAGTTTCCTACAAAAAGTAATGCACCAAAATTGTACATATCTCTTGTGTATGTATTTTGGAAGGCTGCGATCATGTGACCAATGTGTGGGAGTAAAGGAGGAAGTGGTTCATTTGGAGGCAGGTTGGGGGGTGGATACGTCACAAAACACAAGACTTTCCTCAGGAGACAAGTGTCTGGAACTTAGTGAACTCTGAGTAAACTCCAAGTCATTTTAACATACATCATCACTTTCTTTTCTTAAACTTAACCGCAGTAACTTTATGTGCGGTATGTAACGTCATTCGTGAGGCGCTAATTCATAGGATATCATTCGAACTGCGGTATGGGGATACGTTGTTAGGTTCGGCTGTTATTTAGTATTATTCTGATTTATTCTACCACACTTTTAATAAGGTTTAATTGATGAAGATTACTTTTAGAATGAGTTTTTAAATGTTTGCAAAGGAAGATAATACAGAGAGGATATTTTTCCTAACCTTTAATAGTATCAGCATCAACAGTATCACGTCTGTCGTTCTGAGACGAGCCACAAATGCTCTGTGGATCATTTTTAAACATCTACCACAGTTTTCTTTTGTCTGCCACTTGTAATTCAGTTGATGTGGATTTCCTGATTAGGTCTCTTTTGAATACTGAGATTCAGTATCTCCAAAGCTCACATACAAAAACACAGAAATAGATGATATCTCACATGTTCATGCTTGTGGCCAACACATTTTCCAACAGCCCGCTTGTGTAAATCACCAAATGTCTTCATAAATTACTTTGACTTGTTGAGTGGGAATGTCGAAGCCATTACTGTACATCAGACTGCTGAGAAGCCGTGTGATCCTGTTGCACAGCTTGACCACTGTAATCTGAGGTGTTTCTAACAGCCAAGACATGTAGAAACCAGTCGATCCGCTTTTCCTGTTAGAGCAGCAATAACAGGCTGGAAAGACCTCATCTGAACTAAACTGAGCGTGGCAAAAAAATGTTGACACATGCAGTGAGCTGAACTGCTGTAAGTTTAAAGCTTCTCAACTCCTGCACTTCAAACTTGTATCATTTATTATTGTTTTACCCTCAGAAACGTCTTGTTTCATTTAAAACACAAGGCTGCACATGGGAGACAGTTCTGTGATTTAATATATGTGTAAGTAAAGACACATTTTTCATAATAAATAAGGCGATCTTATATCCTGTATCTGAGTTTTGGTTGAGTATGAGATGAAAACGTCATTCAATGTGCAGTAGAAAATATAATAAATGGTCTTAAGCTTACACAGGCCAAAGGCAGCACTCCCCCACCAGTATACAAGTAAAAAGAAGTAAAGTAGAATAAAAGCAGTGCTGCTTACCACAATGTCTCCTGCCTTCCCAGAGAGGATGGCCCTGGCCTTGGCCTTGGTGAGGGGGAAGTATTTCAGATATGCCTCGTACAGATGCCGGGACAGAGCCCTCAGATCTGCCGCCTCCGGGTGCATGTGCACCATGTCGGATGAGAACTCAGCCAGCAGTTTCTCCTTCTCTGCCTGGGGCATTCGGCCAAAACGAATGGCTGGGAAAGGAAACAGACACACACATCAGTGCACAGAGGCACTCGGCAGATCCAGTATGTAAGAGCACACACGGAAACATATTGCAAGCAAAAATATTCATACAGATAAACACGTTTGCACTTCAATGCACACGACACACACAAAACGTTACTGTATAGTCCTTCTGTTAAGACCAAATTTAAAACTACTTTTTCTGACAAAGCATCTTTTTCTTATTCAAGCGTTGGAGGTAAATATAAAAGTAAGTAGTACAGATGTGGTGCTGTGCAGTGGCAGGTTTTATGTAGGAATACAGTTGTGAAAGTGAGTGAGGTTAATGTACATTTTACCAACAGTTAAGATGCAAGTATAAAGTAAAAAGACAGTATTATGTTATATTATCAGAAATATGGATTTTCGTGCAGAAGAGCTTGACTCATTTTGACGATACAAAATGGATAAATTAAAATACATAAAATGTTTGTGGCAATTAAGACCTAGGAAATTCAAATTTAAGACTTATTTTTCCTCCTGCCAAGTTATCCAAAGACACAGTTATTCAAAACAACCGTTAAGACTAACGTGTACATTTTCCATTCAATCACAATCCTGGTGTTATAACATGCTCCCAATTTTTTTTTACAAAACACATCAAACCCCTGACAAAATCTACCATCTCAAACATGACCTCTAAAATTCAGAATAAAAGTGCTGTAATGCTGTTGAAATTAATTTATGACTAAACTATTCAGTTTATGTCTACTGGTGAGTGACGCTGGTGAGTGACCGTCATTGTTGTTTCATTTCTTTATCACATCTCTAATATTTGGACAGTGATCAATGAACTAGATCAACCAGCTAATGTCCACAAAATGACCTGCTATCTACAGCAAACAAAAAAACGTTGAGGAATCCATGTATTACAATATGGAAGAATTCACTTCAGACAGAGGAAATGTTGTTAGCTCAAGATTATTTTTGGGGGAAAACTAAGGAAATCAAAGATTTTTTAAGTTTGAGAAACACGCACTCCTTGCTCAGACAACTTCTACAAATGAGTCATGGCTCATACCGTCATTCAGTGAATGGGAAAATCCACTGGCAACAACATGCAACAAACTCTCCTCCTATGATTTTATGAGACGTGCCTCATCAAGCAATTACAAAATGTAGTTCCCTTTAATAACATGTTTATGTAGTTTGATTGGTAATGGTGTTTCACAGTTCATTGCAAAACCTGAAATACTATTTTATACATTTACACAAGTCTCACAGTTTCCCCTCCCTTTCCCTCCTGTTCCTGCAGGTTATACGCTGCAGGTTATATTACAGTGTGCATTTACAAACACACACAGGTGGAGCTGGATCTGATTTCTGTTTCTAAGAAGATGGGTTGGTTTGTGTGCAAGAACATCCAGACATTTATGTATTTTAGGATCTATTTTATGGTGTTATGCCGTATTCATGATAACCTTAATAAATTATTTATGGATGCTGTTTGAAATGTAATTGTATTTGTAACTTTACATTATATTAATGTCACTTCTTACTGGTTTTACTTTTTCTTTTTAGCTTCATACTAATTTTAAAAATAGTTACACCACTTTGAAAACTTTCCCAAAAGCGTTTATTTTTCTTTCAGTGAAAGACAAACTGATGATACCTTTTTTCCCCATTTGATTTTCCATTACCCAAGTTTCATTTCAGCAGACAAAGGTATAATTGTAATCTTGGTTTTATGCTGAATGTGGTGAAAATGTTCTTTGTCTTCTAACTGAAATTTGATGCTAAGTTGCGAAATGGTGAAACCCCTCTTTTTTTCTGTTAGTGGAAGTCATTAATTATCCTCCATTCAAGCCTACGCAATGTGATTGTGTAATGCTGACTGTGTGATGAATGCACACCTTAAACAAATGAACTGAAGTGGCCTACCACCAACTGGCAACAAGCCTGCAGCGGTGACACAGCAGGTTGGAGAAATCAGTTGTGGTCTATGTACTCTGAGATGTCAATCATTGATAAAAAAAAAACAAAAAAAAAACACAGAGCGCGCACGTTCAAAGAAACGGCTGCAGCAAGTGAAATAACAGTAGAGTGATATGAGAGGAGGAGGAGGCACGGAGAGGGACAGTGAGATAAACTGGCAGGAGAGGAGAGACAAACTAACTACAGGAGGTGCCTGTCGCATACTGTAAATGTAAAGTAGTTATGCTGTTGAGCCTCAAATCCTCAGCGCTCTAAATCTGATTAACTCTTCCAAAAAAATGTGCTCACTTTTGCTGACAGACGTTAGCGCATATCACCTTAAAGTTCTTTAAACCAGCTCAACCTGCAGCTCCAGCGTGTTGCTTAAGCAGAGATTGTAGTATTTGTAATCAACCAACTTGCATTTCAGCAAGAGTGGATGTCTCAAAGATGTTTTTCACTGGTGGAAAGATGGCCTTCTTATAAAAATGGACTGTGTGTGCAAGAAAAGGACACAAAAACAGTGAAAGGGCTGTGTCGTTTTGTTTTCGCTCAAGAAATAGAAAACCTACAACTACCAGAAAAAACTGCGCTGCTCTGAACCATAAACTCTCCTGTCGGTGGCTAAAATACACAAGCTTGGCGGCATGGGAAACAATATGGCAGTTAGCTGGTGACAAATGGTTTTAAATAACAGTTAAACAGTAAGCTATAACATGTTTATGATAATATTTGAGCAGAGAAATAGGCAGTAACAGCAGTAACAGAACTTGGTTTATATCCCATCAGCACTTCATCAGCACTCAGTTAATGCTTACTATAAAGTAAACTACTGAGAGCATAATGCAACAGAAGTAGATACAGATGGTGTGGTGACACCAGGTGTAGTCTCAAGGCCCTTTTATTTATTTCACATCTTCTTCAGCTGTAGTTACTCTGGATTTTTTAATGCACAGCGGGAAGCAATATAGTTGGACAAAAGGCAAATGTGATCAGACCTTAAGACTCCAGTTGTGCAAAACTATGCTGAGAATTTTCATGGATCAACAAGATCATACATCGAAAGAGTGAATGCTTTAAGTCGTCCCGCCCTAACAGGAGCAACAAAACTAACAGGAGAGTCAGTGAGATGTCAATCAAGCTCAACCTGTGCATGCCCACACAGTCACAAGGTCCATGCTGAAACTGATCTGGGGAGGCACAGACAGCACTTCATTTAAAAATGGACTACAGCTGTGCCTGCTGATGCGCTCCAGTGACCAACAATGACTGACAAAACAAAACCATCCTACAGCTTAACAGTCAAGGGTGAGGGCAAAGATATTTAATGGAGAATGAATTTTATTGTCAAGTACAGCATTTCTGTAGACACTGTACATCTGTAGTGAAGCTCCTTGTGCTGTAGTCTAATGGCTTTGACCTTGGACTCAGTGACTCACTACAATTACTCAAAACCAGAGGGTAGAAACAGAATGTGTGGCAGATGGCAGACAGTGTGGAGGATTCATATAAACAAACTGTGTTACCACTACACACTGCAATACAATCATACCTGAGATCAGCTGTATATTTTTTGTGAATAAATGGAAACTACAAGAACAGCGGAAGCTGCAGTAAACTGCATTTAAATTGACGCACAACCGATCAGCTCACAGGTGGCTGAGCGTGGGAGGTGTCAGCAGTTCCCAGCGGCCTTGCAGTACTTGGTAAATTTCCACCTGTGTTAGTAAAAACACTGGTGTGGATGTTCCATGGCTAAACTAGGCTTATACATGTGGAATTGCTGATTTCATTTGATCTCTGCTTGTGTTTTAATGTAATCTAATTTTGACCATTCTAATTAAAGTTATATTGTGTAGGACTTTCCTAAAATACAATGTATAGACTCATACAGAAGTACTCCATTCTAAATCGTCACTTATGACCCATTAGAAGTGTGTAGTGGTGTATTCATCTGCAGAGACTGCCCATCTGCCCTCTGCCTGTATTTTCCTATTTTCTTCTTATTTTCTATGTTCAGGACAATTATGGGTGTGTAGCCCCACAACTCTCAGGTGAGATCAGGCCTTCATAGAAAGGTAGTGACCAGGTGCCAGACTGTAAGCTGCAGGCATCCAGGAAACACAGCACCATAAAAAAGCAAATGTAGCATGGCAAAATGCCAAATGAGAGTGAATCTGGGGTTGACTTTTACTTTCACTCACCCTGGCTAGTGAGTTTACAAACAGTTACAGACGACCCTGCATTGTATACCTTTAAAATTCTTAAATCAACAGTGTGTGCACAATGGGGACTGTGTGATCACTGATAAACCTCATTAGCAAAGCATATAATTGCTTGTAAATTGTAAGCTGACAATGCATCATCAAGATATTGTGTGTTATATTGTTACTGCAAGCTCATTAAGTATCTCAGTAACCGTTTTCATTTTAATCTTATTGTATTTTTGAGTGACCACAGATGAAAAAAGGCCTTTTGGCAAATTCACAACACTGTTTACTAAGGTGAGAATAAAAATATAAAAACACACTGTAAGTAAACTGCTTAAAAATAACCTATAACTAAATTCATCTCTGATCATGCTGCTGGGGTAGCAGGTACACTGCATGAGTGATGGGAACTGAAACATACAATACAGGTTGAAGACCACAGAGGAAGCAACTGGCAACATATAAGGCAGCGGTGTACATCGCTACGTAGACACCACACCTCGCAGACCAAATTGGCATCAGTGTGGTGAAGATGTATCTGCTGTTCTCAGAGGGCATCAGAGGCACAATAGTAGGTCAGCAAGGAGGCCACGATTTCAAAGAATCAACCTTTTAACCTGTGCCTGCTTATTTATAGTGAGCGTAAATGGGGGGTTCACTGGTGTCTGAAGACAAGGCATGAATACAAAACCACCTGAATGTACAGATGCTCTGACTTCTGTTAGTCACGTAGTCAAGCTTTTCATGGCCTAACTGTAAACTTTTCCTTTAATAAAAGTGACTCAAGCACATTGTGTGAGTGTGACTGCATCACATATCTTACCGTTGTGTGACATGCCGACATTGAGGCACTTCTGGAAACGACAGTATTGGCATTTGTTGCGGGATTTCTTGTGAATGCGACAGTGAAGATCACAGTGATCATACACCAACTTTAACCTGATTGTGCGTCTGAAGAAACCCTAAGAGAGAGAAAGAAAGACAGAGACACAGATACTTCAGATACAGTCACTCAAAATATCCCACATTTTACATTTCAGGATTCCCACACATTTTTACCAATGAATTTTCAAAACTTTTCCATATATTTTACCCCATTTCCATGACTTTATTTAGGTACTTTAAACTGAGTAGGCATGTACAGTGATACAGCCATACATTAATACACACACACTTTTGCCTGACATCTATTTTATTGAATCACCAGGTATTGTTAGGTTAGGTAGTGCTGTCTGTAAATAACCAACCTGTTAACACAAACTGTTTGATCTACAAGCTGAAATCTAGTAAGAGACAACAGTCTGAAGCTGCTTTACTGTATGACTGTACTATTGTGGCCTCCCACTCAAGCTCACATTGCCTTTCCATCAGTAGTGACTGTAACCAGAATCATTTAGAGATTTACCACACTGACAGTGAGTATTCAGTTTCTTATGAGCCTCAAATCTCAATATGAAAGTCTTTACCCACTACACAACAGATTTTATGGGTATTTTCTTGTTTCTCTCTTTATGTGACAGCACGTTTCTTTCCCCCAGACAGGGGGCGTAGCCTTGGCGATGACACAATGTGGTCTGGTCTATGTGAATCACATGAAACTAGATTTTTGAATTAGTAATACAAGGAAGGTATTTCTTGTAATATTAGACATGTTTAATTACTTTTAAAACCAAATTTTAGACAACAGACAAAACTTTTTCCAAAACCTTCTTTTACTTTCAGAAGATATTCTGGCCTAGAAAATGTTTTTTTCCTAATTTCATGAATCTTTAAGTAATTTAATAACCGTAGAAACCCTGACATTTGCTCTACACTGTTAGTTCAGCTAATTCTATAATAATTGCCAACAGATTTACACTAGAGCAGGGCTTATGCATGTACTTATTTGATGTGACTATTCTCTTTGAGAAAATGGAGGAAAAGGATTGAGAGACTATTTGTTTTGGCAAATTAAGACATTTAAAGTATGATAACAGATAAAGTCAAGGAAAAAAACTAGTTCTTAGCACTGTGTCTAAAAAAACTTTTATCAGTATAACAGTTGAGACACGACAGGAGAAGGTGGGAGTGGAAAGAAGAAAAACAGTACAGATATTGATTATATTTAGAAAAAAATTCTTTTGATTTTCCATTTCCTGTTTTAATATTCACCCTCTGATTACTGTGTGTTGTTGGTGGAGTAGCTCCACAGAGCATCTATTGACTGATAGATGCAGATTAGATACTTGGTTGTTTTTAATCTGTGAGGAAGTCACTCATATTGGGTTTAAAAGCAGGCTGCATTTCAGGGTGGATTTGTGCTTTGATGTTTTCAACCTTAGGACCAATGGAGCCATAAGATGTGTGCTTATCTCAGTTAGTAATGCAGTCATGGTCAAACTGCTAACACACACTCCTACACACAGTCACAGGTTTGTTAATGGCTGTGGTGTTTGTCTATGCTGACTAAGAAAGCTAATGAAAACATGTGTTGAATAGCTACAAAAAGAAAAAAAATGTGGTCTGTGAGCCTCACAGGGCGAGTAGTATTTGATTTTTTTTGATAAGGCATAAAAATCCACATCTGGACTCGTACTACATGAAGGCTGGTGTGTTTGGCATCTGCATTCCTACGATCCACAGATGTTCTTTTTTTAATCGTCGGCTATTTTAAGGAGGAGGAAGTTAAAGGGGGTCAAGGCCCCACCTCAATAAAGAATGTTTTCTGTTTTGAAACAATTAAGTGTTTGCCTGCTTGGCTGACCCCCTCTTCTGGTGAATCTCCCCTGAGACCTTAGCAGAACAATGACTACTGTACCCTACCTTGATTCAGCCTCCGAAGGTACTGTATGACTTAAGTGCCTTGTACTTTGTAGTAAATCCAACACAACAGTCCTGACAGTGTCACAGAGGTGCTGAATCAACTCTATGGTAATGCTCAAAGCTGTAGTTGGGGTCATGTTATATTTATCCATTTATTAGTTTTGATTTTATTATATTACAAGTTTCTAATACTTGTGTTGCACCAACATTAAAAATACCTTTCAATATACTGCTGCCCATTAAATTACCGCTACAATGTAGAGCCTACAAATTAATCACACAATGACTCAAATCACAAACCACAGACCAATCGTGACAGAAAAGAGACTGGTGTTCTTCTATTGCAATTATTGTCAACAGATCCCATGAAAAGTCAAAACCAACAATGTGTTGATCCAGGTGTCAATACTTTCCGACTTCCCTGACCCATCTGTATCTCTAAGATGGTTCTTACTAAACTTGTATCCATTTACTGTATGAATTTAAGGGCATCATAAAGAATGTGGTGACAGGCATGTGCTTGTTTTTCTTGAGAGGCCACTATGTTTGAATAATTGTTGCTTTATTGTGGATTTTTGTATTACATGTTGTATTTTTTGCATTTAAATGTGTTTCAATTGGCTGCTCTTGTAGAAGAGATTTTCAATCTCAGTAGGACTTCCTGGTTAAATAAATAAATAAATAAAAGGGAAATATACTCATCATCACAAATACATACGTACTTCCTTTTTAAAACAGCTGACAAAATTTTCCTAAAACAGCGATAGTTGTAGTTTTAGTTTTAATAAACTGTTTAATCAAACAGGAGTAGATATTGTATTTGTGGGACAAACCACTTAGACTATCCAGTGTGTGTATACCAGGGTTGGAAATTAGCACCAGCCACCAGCAAAAAGCTGTGGCTGCTAGATTTACAGATAAACCCAAGAGTCAACAAACTTGTTACACTAGGTAAGATTATTTTCTTTACTTATTGAGCTCATTAGCTGAAACATTTCATGATGGTTTGTGTTATTGTTGACTGACGCACAGTATATACTTTGTCCTTTCAACACTGGATTGTGTTTATGTGCTCACTGGCTAACTAGTATCATGATGGTCTTCCAGTTTCCCTTTTTGAACATGCACAGATGAGGTCGGGACTTTATAAAAAGGTAGCAACCAGGAGCCAGATTGTGAGCAGCACACCGAGCCAAGCGCCAAAAACCCCCAGAAAATTAATGAAGCAAAACTCAAATCTAGAGAGGGCTTTTACTTTCACTTTCTCTGGAAAAACTGCTTACAAACAGTAACTGAGAATTCCTGCATAGTATACCTTTAATGAGCATTGTTGGAGCTCCTGCTCCTCTGTAACTGTTGTGTTTGACAATAAATAAACTGAAACTTGTGGCTTGGTTTTCTGACAAGTTCTGCACTCATGGCAGCAAAATGGTGTTATGTGGGACAGAGTCAAAACAAACCACAGTGTCCACTTTAATGGTTTTAAAGAAACATTTCACCAAGAGTAACACTGTGGCTCACTGACGTGTTTTTAACAGTCTTTGGAGAAATAGAGATAGTACTTGTTACTGAGAGGAAACGTTGTTGGTTTTGGTCTTTTCATGGGATTTACTGACAATGGCAAAAACAGGGACTATCACCAGACTTAATCTTTGAGTAATGTTGTCGTTGAGTGTATTGCACTGAGTTGCATCATACAAGTGGTTTCTGTAACCACACAGGAAAAACCAAGTAATTTTGTCATATTTTGGTCATTCAGTGTCAAGGTTTTTTTTCTTGATGGTATCAAAGTCAAGGTTTTGTCACTATGACGAAACATATACATATAATAATAATATATAATAATTACAATAAATGTCATAATACATACATATAATGTTGCTGTAATAATGCTACGTTGAATATATAAGACTAAGTTGTATCTATGTTTTCAAAAGGCAGCTTACTTTTTATGATAATAAAAATCTACCATGCTCTATTAAAAGAGCTACTGTTAGGGTGAGCTTGTCTCTCACTGCAGAAACTTTTTGAAGTTGACAGAAACACAGTGCACGCACCTTTTTTACCTTCTTGGGACCAAACTGAAAAAAGCATATGTTGTACTGCTGCTGCCTTTTCTGAAAATCCATCTCACATGTCTTTGAAGGACAATGTCTCAATATATAGCTCTTCATATAATGCCTCGATGTTTCAAAGAAAATGGAAATATGTGTGAAACTTCCCCCGCTCTCTATTAGTTATTTATACTCTATACTGACAGACAGAGAGTTTAAGGGGCTGGCTATGCGTATGTAGAGGCACAGGCTCGGGGTTGAGCCCTCGCAGAGTGGAAAATGTATGGGGCTTGTGGTTAGAGTGACAGACATCAAAGAGATGATAAAATGAATTATAGATTTATTTATTCCACCAACATGTTTCACCTGAGGCTGACATATGGTGACAGAAAAAGGAAGACTAGCAAGGAAACAAAACCTAACAATTTGCAGTAGAAGTTGTTACAACCATCACCACTTCCTGACATGACTCTAGGGTGGTATGACTGTCAATTCTTTTTTTCCTTTGATCTTGAGCATTAGTTTCAGAGCAGCAATCAATTTAATCTCTACTGCTGTGCACTGCTATTTAAGCCACAATAGGCATCTGTCAAATGACTAGTAGCCAGAATTTATAAAAATAAATATTGGATTTTGTCCAAACAGTTCATTTTGAAATCTGAACAACAATACGACAGCGGAGCCCTGCTGGTTATACTGTGTGCACTTATTCAAATAAAGACTATAGCTTAAACTATTAGGATCGCTGATTCATATTTGAAGTCATTTTCCAAGCAAAAATGACTAACGAAAATTACAATCAGCCTCATAATTGTGAGGATTTACTGCTTTTCTTTGTCTTCTGGGATAATAAATTGAACGTATTTGGGCTTCAACCACACAAGAAAGCCATTTAAATATGATTAATCAACTGAAATAATTTATAGATTTTTTGATAATGTAGATAGCTGTTAGCTGCAGACCTCGTCTGATGTAATCTAGTGTTTTAAAGTAGGCTGTTCTCGTGTACCATTTTTGCATATACTTACCAAAAGTAATACACCACAATTCATATCCCATGTAACTGGGTTGGCTGCATTCACATGACTAATGTGCTGACGGGAGTAATGACAGAAGTAGTATAAAGACCGAAAGTCCACATGAAATGCCAGGTTGGAGTGGTGGATGGTAAAAAACTAGACTTTTCCCTTTGACACCAGTGTTCATGTCCCGCGTGAAACCAAGTAAACTTTGAGTTATTTTCACCATGTTTCCTCTCCTAACTCTAACCTGCATAACTTCACATTTAGTACTCAACGTAACGTCACCCAACCATGTCTCTTTTCCTAAACCTGACTTACGTAACCTTACTTGCCTAAACCTTATCTATACAACTTTATGGCAAGTACGTAACTTGATGTTATGTACGTGACTTTGCATGAGGTCTGTAACTTGACAACGCCAGTTCCTAAGATAGGATACAAATGGTTGTATGAGGATACACAGTTTTAACACTGACTATAAAAAGTTCCCAAGTTTGTTTTCACATCTTATTTTCATCTTTGCGCATAATAATCTTTCACTCCTACCTTACAGCCCTCACAGGCGTGGACGCCATAGTGAAACCCTGAAGCTTTGTCTCCACACACACGACACTCGATGTTTAGCGCTGCCGTTGACGTATCATCCTGGAGCTTGGAGAACACGGGGCTGTCAGAGTACTGTGGAGGTGACTCTGGCTCCAGCTTGATCAAATCTAAAGAAAGTAAAATCGTAGGCAGTCAGGATATCAAGTAGTATTAAAACTCCCCTACTTGAACTCTTAAGTGCATTTTCAGTTTTCAGGTCTTTAACAGGTTATATCCACTATTCTCATGTTTTACAGAACAACTATGGATCAGTATCTTTACAACTGTCCTCTAAATGTGCTACACTCGATGCATCTTCACACTGAAACTTTCTTCCATGAGGTCTTGAGCATATGGTTCAGTGTCTTTCTCCTGCTAAGCTTTAATCAGCAAAAACAAACTCTAGTTAACACGTTACACAGACTGGACTTACTGTGTGTGTCTGGCGCTGTTCTGTAGCTGTGCATGTTTGTGTAGTCCATGTTGGTCAGTTGTTCTTCATGCTGCGGCGGACCAGGGTCATATGCAACACCAGCAGAGGAGATGGAGGATACAAGCGGGGGAGACAGGGAGGACTGGATGGAGGACGAGGAGATGGAGGTGTAGTCTAACGTAGACAAATGCTTCATGTCCAGGGAGTGGGAGCTGTCGTCCAGCTCTGACAGGTCCACGGCACTCAGACTGAAACCGACAGGCCACGCTAGGAGCTGCTGGGTATCCACCATGTCTGCTGTGGAGAGAGATGAAGCAGTGAACCTACAGCTGATGCAATATCCTTTGCTGACTGTATGTGGCCTTGTTAAATGAAAATAACACTAGAGAAACGAGAGAATGGTGGGGAGGAAGAGAGAAGATGAGATAAAAAAGAGCAGACAAACAGAAGCGAGGAGAAAGAAAGATGACAATGACAATATTCACAGACAAGCCCACATGCCACCTTCCACAAAGTGTTAATGATTAACATACCATTACATCCTTTCAGAAAAGTCTGCAACATAAAAATGCCCACACGCACACACACGCACACACACACACACACACACACACACACACACACACACACACACACTTCACACCATGTTGAGAACCCCTGGTCCGCCAGCTCATTCCTGTAGTCTGTCTGTTATCTAGTAAACAGGGAGGCAGATTGTGTCACAGCGAGTACAAGACGAACTCTGGCACTGAGGAACGTCTCTTCTGCTCAAAACACTGCCTTCCTCTGTTGCTGTTTGGGTGGCTAACTGTGAGATTGCCCAACTAAAGGACACAGAGAGCAGGACTGTTTGAGCCTCAGTCTGTCTGGGGTCAAGGATGTAGGATTCAGCTTTTGCGAAAAAAAAAAAGAAGCTTTATTTTGTGGAGCGGACTGCACTTCTGAGTGTTCAAACGGTTACTGGTTGTTATTTATGAACTGTGTGCATCAACATTGTGAGCAATTTCCAACTTCTAGTTTTTTTCCTCTATTATTTCCTAGAAATGGCGTGTTTTAGTCGGCATGATTAAAATATATGGCTGGTGATATTCTCCATGTTTTTTGCTGACTACTAATCCCATGTAAAAAATGAATACCAACAATGCATTTGCTCTTTATCCTCATCTGTGTCTCTCAGCTAACTGCCCATTTATTATCTCTGGCAGGTGTAAGCATGGAGGAGATCATGCATTTAGTCGTGCATGTGCCTGCATGTGTGTGAGAGTGTTTCTATCTGTCTGTCTATAACCTACTGAATCTTCTGTGCACATTCATAACTGCATGCTCAAGGACCTCTAGTAGTTGCGAAGATTTGCAATTGCAGAAAAACCTGTTTTATTGACTGTTTAATACTGTCAATGACTGCTGACCCCTCGATGCTCTTAACCAGCTGGCAATCTTGAACAAAGTCAAGTAGCTAAAGCAAAGAGCAAAAGGCATTTCTGGCAACCAGCTAAGCTAAAAAAAAGAAGCCACACTGTTGCGGGCTATGTTTTGGCCTTCGCTGTGGCTCAAAAATTGACATCCAGAGAAAAGTCTGGTCTCATTTAGAACCACAGCATCTGCAAATTAATGCTGCACTTTATATGTTATGATCCCCTAAAGTTAGGCACGATATGTAGCTGCCTGGTCGGGGCAGGAATCAACAGAGATATGATACTGTCATGACACTAAAGTCATTATACAATAATATTGCAATTTTAAACATGCTGCAATATGCGACTGAGTATTGCGATAGCATATATTGCAAAATATGGTGATTTATTTATTACCTCTTTCAGCTGTAAACTTAGTCCCATAAAGAAAAACAGTGTCTATATTTATTTTAAGATACAATCTTTAGTCTGTTCATTTCACTTCAGTCATTTTTAAATTATAAATTACATCTAAGGCCATTTTAAAGCAATCGATTTTATTATTCTAGTAGGCTACCAAAAGTTCAACTTCCATTGGTAATATTATTTATGTACATAATTTGAAAAAAATGGAAACTTGGTCTGCCAGTCTGAGTACTCATACAATATTGCCATGGAAAAGTACTGTGATACCATGCTGTATTGGTTTCCCCCACCCCCACCACCTGGCCAAGATCTGCACTCTACCAAGCGCACTCTTACAGTTACTAGTGAAGATGCATCTCTTAAAAAACAGGTCACAACTTCATAGTTTAATGAAGACATGGGTATGTAACTTCTTAAAAGAGATAGTCACTGTGTTTTTTTAAGGAAATATTCAAATAGGTGTGAACAGATTTGTTGGGAGCTGTGTTATTTTAGCTGTGAATTTGGTTACTAATGTGTATGTGGGACTGACTCAAAATAAATGACAGTGCCCATGAACACTGTAATGAAGGAACACATCAGCCAGTGCAGCTGTGTGGCTCAGTGATGTGTTTCTAATAGTCTCTGAACAACAGTGGAGCTTTATGGCACAGAGGAATAAACAATATCAGGCTACACACAAAATACTCATCAGATCAGTTCATTTTTGCTTTTGATCTTTTCATGAATTTGTTGACACTTGGAAGAATACAGTCTCTCAACACCACTATCATTTCAGAAAGTATTGAAAACAGACTCTCTACCAACAGCTCTCTCTAGATATTTACCTTTGTTACTAATTTTACTAATGAATGAAAGCTCTTCAGTTGTTTTGATATCTAACTCGGATGGTCAGACATTGTTGGAGAGAGGTGAGCTGAGATGGTCAAAGTCCAGTCATCAAAGGTTACTACAGACCACATGAAAGCAAACCACATACACAGCTACTGCATATAATAGGCAAGTTTGTACAAGGCTCTTCAGTTATTATTAGTAAAAATTAGTAGAACACCTGTTACAATTGTTAAAGTGGCCTTTTCAATTGTTTGAATTTAGGTGTAGCACTTTGTTCCCACTGAAACATACAGTAAACCTTTAAAATGGATAACACACTTTCCATTTTTTAAAATATCTGGGCACTTTTCTTGAAACAACAGAGGTTCATTTATGTGTTTTCACAGTTTGTGTACAACAATGATGATCTACGGCACAGAGGAATAAGCTAAGTCAGGCTTTGTATACTTTGAAGATTCTTTTAAGTAGGATCAATTCATTGTTGGTTTTGATCTTAAATGAAATTTGTTGAGAGAAAGAAAAATATAAAAAATTAACTGACTTGGCATTAAAAATATCTTTTTTTTTTTTGTTCTTGGGAGATTAAAAGTCTTCTCACAAAGGCAGAATATTTTTTTCTGGGGAGAAAAACTGTGATCCATGTGTCTTTCTGAATATTAATACAGCGAACTAGGTTTCCCACAGCTTTTTCCTTTTTTTTTTTTGAGAAGGAGGAAGCCATTTTTTAATTCTGACTTCCATTTAAACTAAAGGAACTGTGAACAGGAAAAGATAAACTGGTATAAGTTTATAAATAATCAATAGTGTAAAAGGTCCTTTCACTGAACCACCTGGCCTGCCAAACAATCTTTTGTAAACGACACAAGTCTTGAAATAAACCTCCTCTAATCAACCTCGAGTGTGACAAAGAATGCCATGTATTATGTAACAGTACAAAACAAAAATAGCAATACTCGGATGGCACAGCAGCACCAGGTATAAAAATGGCTTGAAATGGCTCCAAATTACTTTTCAAAACATCCCCGAGCAGCAAACATCCTCTTCTCTCAATTACTTATTGTTTCCTTTTTACTTGTTGGACCACAGCTACGAAAATCAGCGGCGCAGCCACTTAAAATTCAAACCAACTGTGACATTGTTTCAGAACAAGCGAGAGAAAGCGGAGCGTGTGTGTGTGTCCGCAGGCTGTAGCTTCCACTCTCTTGGAAGCTGCTGCAGGGGAAAATGCTGACTATTAATAACCAGAGAAACCTGGTTATTTTTCCATTTGTTGGCATTCTGCCAGTCAATGCAAACCTAAAATAGACAGAGCACTGGAGCGACTTGTGTCCCGGTTGGCATCGAGTTATCATATGGAGACAGAAATGTAGTGGGAGAGAGCTCTGGAGACGAAGAGTGAGAGAGATAAAGTGAAACGGGTGACAGAGAGCGAGTCCCCAGACCACTTCAAGAAATTAAACTGCACCCTAGAGGCTTCGCGAAAAACCCCTTATCTGAGGAAATTCATGCTCTGTACTCAGCAGGCTCTTAAACACAAAATTAGAGAGTAAAAAATGAAGGCCACTGCAGCCCGGCAGTTACACCAAGGTACTTAAATCATGTCGTAATCAAAGGTGAAAACAAGTTTGTACTGTAACTACACTCCGGAGAGAGTTCGTGGAAACTCTGTTGTAGAGAATCCACTGAATTCAACATGTTTGTATCAGTGAGTGCTGTGTGGGCAAACACCCTGTCAGACATTATAAAAGGTGACAGATGATTAGTAATGTTTATGCAGTGTGTATTGTGTTTAAAAAAGTGTGTGCGTATACGTGTGTGTGAGCCCGTGCATGACACTTGCAGTGGTGTCTCCTGCCAGTTCTCAGATGTCCACATGTCAGAACTTGTCCTCCAGGTACAACTACGGCATGTAGGAGTACTTTCTATCAGCTATTGCCTCAGTCATGACATAATAACAAAAGGCCAACGGCAAACTGGTAGGCAGGTTTGGCAAGCTACGCTGTGTGTGTGTGAGCCAACACATACAATAAAGAGCATCAAGCTTTTCATGTAAAACCTTTCAAGGATCTTTGAATGGACAAAGACAGTAACTGAAGCAGGAGTGCAATGAATAAAGGCACAGCAGCTGGATCATTAAATAAAATTATAATACTGTGATGTTCTAACCCTAACTTCAGGAGGGGAAATGATGTAGTTCTCACAATCTGCAAGCAACAGTTCAGGAAAAAAAGGTTAAACTAAGAGGTCAAACAGAACGATGTGAAATCTTCTCTTCAGGGACAAGGTTGCAAAACGTATGAAATGTTTTTTAACTTTCATATTTCTCCACAACAGCAACGATTCTGTCCAAAATAGACTGACGCAAAGGCTGGGGATCAGATTACTGCACGGAAAGTGTCTTGAGTCCTATTTGTATCAGGGAAGGCAAAGTTTTATTCAGTTCAGACTTTTGAGGTGGGGTTGTGTGGGGATGTCTGTCGGTATGCCAAAAGTTTGGAGAGGCAGGCTGGAGTCAGATGGAGGCTAAGCAATGTTCTACTGTCGGGGTGTAGGCAACGAAACATAGTCTGGCCACCTGAAAAAGCCCCACCTAAAAAAATTAGTATTAATTTAAGTGTACGCTATACTGAGAGTGTTTTCACCACTGTACCTTGCTGTCAGACAGTGATTTCAAATGGGAAAATGACACTGTTAAATTGCTCTCTTCAAAGCCAGACTGCATGGAGAAAAACAGTGATTTAACACAGGAGCTGCTGGTTGCGTTATTGTGACTCTGGCAATTTAAAGGTTTATTTCAGATTTACCAAAGTCACACAATAAGACAAACTAACAGATCGAAGCAGCCGTATTTTATCAGTTTATTTACAAAAAAAAGTCCAAAGAAGAAAAACACAGCTCAACACAAATTCACCAAAAAAGCCTAAGTGAATGCAAAAAGCTCACCGTGAATAAGCCCTGCAGTTAGAAAACATCCAGCATCATCATAATTTCTTCCGCGGGCGTAGAGGCATCCTCCACTCCTACACAGTCAATCATTTCACAGTCAAGCAAAGAAAATGCACAGGGTGAGGAGCAGTTTAGGACACGGCAGAAGCAAACACAGAAGCCGGTCTGGTATATTTAGTAAAGTGAGAGACAAAAGGCAAAACCTGCCCCGCTGCATTCAGAGGCTTACCACTCTTATCTTCTCTGTTTGAATAAAAACTATGCTCCTGCTCTGAGGGCGAGAACTACACCACTACTGTCAGGGCAGACACTCACTCCATCTGAAGCACAACTGAACATATGTTGGAAATTAATTAGGTTGCTATGAGAACTGTAAAATTTGGATACAATATATACAAATGAAAACATGTTTATGATGGTGTTTTAATACCGCAGGTTCTTCCTACATCATAAGTAGGAGAAGTAAAATGCATGCAGGTATAAATATGTGCCCTCTACTACAGCTGTGCATATGCTCAGTCTAACACTTGACACTTTTCTTGCTCTTGCCTTTATAACATCCTGACAACAAAGTGGCATGTTGTACAGTGATTCCCCTCTAGAGGAAATCGTGTTTTTTGTAATTGTTTTTTCTGCACAGTAAGCTATTTGAGTTATCACAGTTGTCCCGTGTATATGAATGTGTATGTGTAACACATAGACAGAGGGAGGGAGAGTGTTAGCTCCGTGACTTCCTGACCTCCTCATGTAAAACAGCATGTGGTTCAGTGACTAAAACAAAGATATGCCCGCCTGCACGTCTGCCTCACAGGCCCCACAATTTCTTTGAAAAGACTTTGTGTGCTTGATCTTTGCCTGGTTAGGTCTGCTCAATGAAACAGTGGGATACAGTGGATGATCACAGTGTGATAATGCTGTGCTTTACTTGTGAGTAGCTGATTTTATGAAATCAGTTATTCAGCAGATGCTCAGTGTCAGCAGGATGTCAAAAACGTGCCTCTTCAGGAAATTGGCACTTTTTTTTTAAGAACTTTGGTGGTGTGAAGCCGCTAAGGACAGAATTTACCTGAAAGGGCCTTCCCCTTCTGCACCTAACTGATCTAACAGGGTAATGGAACACCAAGTGCACACAAAGTGTCAGCCAGAGGTCTGGACTGCCCTCTTGACAGAAATGAGAGTCTCCTCGCGTCTGAAAACCCACTTGTTCGGCTGGTACTGAATTTACTCATGAAACTTCAAAGCTCGGCACAGTGGGAGGTTAGAAACCATAATCTCTGTCTGCTTGGCACAGCTCTGAGTAAAACAGCACCCACTCTCCGATTTCTATTTGATTTTTTCGTCCAATTTTGTGTTTCAACTTCCAATGCTAGGAAAGTAGAGTGCTGATAAACATCAGGTCAACCTGAGGTCAGATTGAGGAGGAGGCAACCGTTCTTACAAATGGGCACAAATTAAAGAAATTGCGCTTTTCTACATTTTACAAAGTTTCTGCATATTTAACAAACACAGACTGGTCTGAGTTATTATGCAGTTAAAGGAAACTCATAATCCTAAAATATCAATACTACTATGCACTTAAACTTCTTTCTTTCAGCTGAGCCCCTGGTTTATGCATTCACACACACAAGAATACAACGTAACATGGGAGACTGTCTGAAGAATATGGAGCTGCCTCACATGACCTAGTTACAGATATTCATTTTGCTTACTTGGCTCTTTTGGGGGGAAAAAAAGGTGAATGAAAGTCTGTCAATTGCATATTTTTAAGCTTGCAGGTGCTACCAAATATCACAAAAATCTTGCACACAAACCATAGCATGCTTAAGAGATTGTCTGTGTGACGGCACACTCTGTATCACACAAAACTGGTCTTACTGATAAGCACTGACGCTCCTCAAAGAATAAAAGTGGAGATCGACCTGCCACACACCACGTTTAAAAGCACAAATGTATTTACTGCAGCTATCACACAACCTAAAGCCTTTATCAGATGTAGCAGATGTTTGCTAGCATCGTTGTTGCTCATGCATTGATTCAATGTGCTCCAGTGACACACACGCCCAGTGTCAGTGACACACACACACACACACACACACACACACACACACACACACACACACACACACACACACAGGGTACAGGACAGTCCACTCACCCTGTTTCTCCTGTCTCACTTCAGAGAGTGTTCAGTGTCAGTTCACTGACCAACAACCGAGTGACAGTGACAGAAGGGGAGACTGGTATGTGTGTGTGTGTGTGTGTGTGTGGTCATACTTTTCCTCAGGAAGTGATGACCGGTAGAAAGGGAACTACACACACACATTTTCTCTCTCTGACAGAGTCTGGGCTCAGCAAAAGTTCAGACAGCTAACTATCATGTGGTCTGTGTGTGTGTGTGCGTGTGTGTGTCTTTCATTCCTCTTTTTTTAGTGTGCATGTCTCTGTGTAATGATAAAGAAAATACTTGTGTATTTGTGCCAGTATGCTTAAAAGAGTTTTATTGTATGCGTGTGCTCTTCTGTGTGTGCTAAGTGTCTATGTGTGTGTGTGTGTGTGTGTGTGTGTGTGTGTGTGTGTGTAAGGTGGTAGACATCAGATGCAGATGACTTCCTGTTGCTTCACTCTGACAGGCAACCTCATCATGCCTCTGTAGTTGCACTTCTCTCCCTCCGCTCAGTCACTCAGTGTGGATGTGACAGCTGTGACGCACACACTTTTGCCTCCTCATGCAATACCAACAGTATAAACCTGCAAGTTCTCTAATCTAATTTAAAAAGAAAAGAGTGGCTACTCATGGATATCAGTTCATAACCGGAGTATTAGACGTGTTATCTCTCATATACATGTAGCAGAAACATAAGCACGCTCTTATTTTCATTCAGATATGGCAGATTTAGTAAACAATAGGGCTGGACTCGACTCAACTCGACGGCATCCCGTTTTTTTCCATATAGGGGCTGACAGTTTTAACAGGGTTCAACAGGACGCTCAGGGTGCCAGTGACATTCACGTAATATAGTAAACAAGGTAGCTGCGCTCACAACGGACCGGAAATGTGCAATAACACTATTTTGCTGACACTAGATGTAAAAAAACAAAACAAAAAAAAGCCAGAAACGGTATCATATTAAGTTGCTGTGAGCTGTAAGTTCACCACTTGTAACGTTATTTCTGAGCCGTAAGGTGCAAAGCCTCTCCTACTCTAGGCAGCTGCCTGTACCAAAGAGAGGCATCAAAGAAAGGAGTGCTCACTCCACAGCCAAATCAGGGGACTAAAACCTCCTCAGAAGTAAACAGCACACTGACTGGCAAAAAATTAAAAACAAAAAAGACTACTCGACTTTCAGGGGGCAGCCCTACTATACAGAATACAGCACTATAATAGTAATAATATTAATGGGCAGTTTTTAGGGCAGTCACATAGACTGTATAAAATACAGAACAAAGCCGTTGTGACATCACCCACTGATTTTTGGTCTACTGTTTTTAAAGCCTCGTGTCTGGCTTTTTGACTATCGCCATCTTGGTTTTATAAAGCCCGAAGTGGCCATTTTGGACTGGAGGGTAGAGCTGTGAGGGAGCACGGGTGGATCTGGAAGGAGACCCATTGCTACATCTATAGCCTGACTAACAGGTTGCCATCATAGTTACTTGTCAATCACAAGGCAGCCACGCCCAAAGTATACCCTGTTTCATCATCTATTTTACTCTAATTGGGACGATAATTCATAAAATAAGCATCATTCTGTATTGAAGAAGAATTGAAACTAGCAACTGAGATCATGAAGTCGACCGGAAAGTGTTGACTGAGGTAATAAATCAGGTGAGAAGTTGAGTCATTTTCTCACATACTTCTATACAATCAGACTTCACTTTGCAACCAGTAGAGACGGAGAGAAAGCAAGTGTAAGACACTTATGCAGTGGCTTCACTGTTCAGATCTGGAGACTATGTCTGCTTCTTTTATACAATGTGTGGGCAGTAATAATTTTTGAATTTTTTGAAAACAAAAATACCGAAATAGTGTGATCTACCTGCTTTCATGTCTTGTTTACTGTCTTATTTATCATTATTTTCGACGATAAATAAACATCTGGCTGGGGGACAACACAGGTATTTTTTTTCGACAATGTTGATCAATGTACATTGTCATTTTAAAAGTATAAAAATAACTAGTAAACCAAGACAACACAGCATCTGGTAGAGTACTTTGTCTCGTACTGTAAAATGTGTAATGCTCACACATGATCCCAAACCAAACCAAAGAGAAGTGGTTTCTTCTTATTGGTTGATACAATGGGAAATTTCTGCCTTCCTTTCCATTAGTACATAGATAACGTGACTACACAGGGATACACAGAAAATTACAGAGCAATACTTATGTAACAAACAGTGATAACTTTGAACTGAAAAAGCTCACTCAATTATCACCGAAATGAGACAGGAGACGGACTAACTGAACATTGCAGAGACAAAAAGTCTCAGCTTGTCTGCAACCATCAATCATTCACTCATAACTGTGTTATTTTACCCCAGAGGGTCAAGGTTGGAGAGGTAAGGTCAAGTGGTCTCCCATTAGCTTGACAGTAGCTTTCACTACTCTCGTACTACAAGTGTGCACTGGGACAATAATCCTTCCAGCAATGCAGAGAGAATGTTGAACTGCACATTTTCAAGGAGGAAAGGCTGTCAGTCCTTTGAAAGAGACACAAAAAAGCATATAGATGAGGAAACAGGTTAGCTGAGATGACAGTTAGGTATCTGGTATGTTATTCTGATGTTCATGACTTCCCTGGAATAGCATTTGCATCTGTAGATGTAACTCTTCTCACAAAATAACTTGTTGTTTTGGGGCGATTTGGAGGTCATGCAAATGTTAAACTACCCCTGCGCACACCAGGACAGATGTGCCGCAATGTTTAACAGTTTCACAAAGATGTAGCACTGTAGGAAACATGAATCTCAGGTACAAGTTTAAACTGCCTCTGGAAAACTCAGGTATGGAAACAAACTGTGAAAATGACTCATCAGATCACATCATACAACTGTTTTCCATCTAACAAGAGGCTTGTGTTTCATCACACCAAATTCTGTGTGTGTGTTTATGTAGAGTGTGCTGAAACTAATCATGTGCCAAAGAGAATCCATTATAAGTGTAACCATATATTAGTCTGAGCCCAATATTCAACATGACAAAATGTGACAAGTGCCCAAAGCAAAGTAAAAAGAAAAGCTTTTGCACTCTCAGCTGTAAACATATAAAAATGGCTCTTTACTAAGACTTCACCAACTGAGCTAAACTCTTTCTGTGTTCTCACTAAAACATTCATAAGTGTGAGCAGGCAGTGTGGTTGTTAGCTGCTTGTTGCTAAACCTCTAGCCGTGGTCGCCGAGGGGCTGCACAATGTTTTTTGGTGAGCTAGTGAAAAAGTGGAACTAGAGCACTGAACAGTGGGGAAAGCTCGAGACAGACCTGAAGACCAGACAAACACACACAACAGCTGTTTCCACAAATAACCACAGCATTTTGAGTCTTTACAGAACCAAACACATAGTGAGCAAGTACATATAGAGATACCACTGTGGGCAACACGTAGGTTAGGTCACAATCGTGTGTGAAGTGAACTGAAAGAAACAGTTCAGCATTTCAGGAAATGTGCTTCTTTTTAAAGTTAGATGGCAGAGTCAGTATCACTTTCTTGTCTTTGCATTAACTATGGAGCTAAAGACAAGTGGCAGTTAGCTTAGCTTAGCATATAAACTGGAAACAATGGGCATCTATCATTTTTCAAATCCACTTTAGATGAAACCACGCCTACGTCCATGTGCTGAAAGCCTGCCTGCCTGCCTGCCTACCCGCTTGCCTGATGTCAAGGCCCAATGACTGGCTGCTAGCCAGCACCACTGAAAGAGCCTGCTGCTAGTTAGCTAGAGCACCCTTCACCTCACTCCTCTCCGCTCAGAGACTACAAAGTCGGAAAGTCTGCTGATCTGGCGGGAAGTCGGGGGCGGTTTGAGCTGGCTCAACTTGAGTTGCCATATCCGCTGAAGGTCCGTCTCCAAAAAACGACAAGTACAGTAGCTTGGAAAATAGCAATATAGGTACTTTAGGCGAAACTTTGCTGATATTTAACCAGCTCTGTGTCATCGCAATGCAGGAGTTAAAGCAAAAAAAAATTTTGTGCCTGAAATGTGGAGCACGGAAGATTTGTGTGCCTGAAATCTTTTCCGCAGCGGGGGGCTTGGTGTTGCAGTCACAAAATGAAGAAATAGAAATGTATGTGTTGCAAAGCAAACAAAACAAACAAAAAGATTATAGCTTTAGTAGTTAGCCTACTTTTCAGATTAAACTTTTATAGCATAATGAGTTTATAAATAAAGATTAAACTTCCAGTGGTTACCAGACTTTTATTTTTTTAATTTATTTTATTGTTAGAAACTAAATCATTTAGGCTGTTTGCAAAATTGTATCACGTTTGATGTGAATTAAACAGGCAGTTACATCGAAATTTTGCCCCTGGGCAAGCATGTCGTCATTGAAGTGGATCATATAATGTTGTGGTGGTGACTTTAAAACTTCAGCATCAAGGATTTTTTTTGCAACTTTCATTCTGCCTGGTTTCTGTTACCTTACCTTCAAAATTACCGCCGTCTCACTGGAGACTCTCCTGCTCCATCTGTGCTCTGTGTCTCAATGTGTCATGATGTGAAAGCATGCATAGGCGTCAGTGTTGGTTGGCTATCACTTGTGCCGTGTAACCAATCAGAGGGGGCTGTAGATAGGACATTGTTACAAAGCCCAGTGTAGTGGGGACTGCAGGTAGGGAGGGAGATAAACGCCCGATGCCGATTATGGTAAACAGTAGGTGGTGTTTACTCGCACACTGTGCACCTAAATCGTTTTCCCGGTTCGCACATACATATATCTTTAGGGGCAAATGCGAGTGAAATGCTTGCACTGCAGAGCACTTCTGCCCATGCCGGACAGAAACCTCGCCACGCCGGAAATCTAGTGCTGAACTTTAATCCCTGGCAATGTGTGTACAGACAAACAGCGTTTGGCTTCTTCCTGCAGAGAAGCGGGTAACTGCGGGTGCTGACATCACAGATGGATCCAAACACTGTTCATCTGCCCACACTGCAATGACAAATCTGGTTGGAAATCAGCGAAGTTGCCCTTTAGGGGTGAGTAAAAACAGATAAAGGTGGTGTTCACAGCTACTAATAAACTTAAGCTGCGCCATTTCACAGGGCACCCAGCTTTAAGACGCCTCTTTAAGCCCGCACCAGACTTCCTATGAGACACAGCAGTAGGCTGGCAGCCAGTCCTCAGGCCTGATGTCTGGCAGCCCGCTGTCATCATGCAGAAGTGGGTGTAGTTTCGTTTTGCAAACCAGAGAAACAGCTAGTTAAAAATACATAAAATACATCTTAAGGCACCTCTAAAGCTCACTAACTAACATATTGTAACATTTTCTTATTTAAATGCAAACAAAAATGTTGAATGATATTATGGTTTTATGGGGAAATAGGCCACTGTTCTCATCTGCTCTTAACAAGAGAGAGAATAAGCATATCACCAAAAATATTGAACTATTCCTTTAAAGTGAGCAGTGGCTCAGGACTACAACCAGTTGAAGAGGATCATAAACCAGGAGACAAATAACTACAATCACTAAACACCACACACTGTAGGATTTTATCTCTGTCTATATTAACTGATTTAAACAGTTTCGGTGAGACTTGGTCTGTTCAGTTGTCACACCCAATTCACGGTTATAATCAGCCCAACAATCTTAACGCATGTCCCTGTCCTAAGCTGGCAAAAACAGCCACAACAGTTTATTAAACAAAAAGAAGCCAATCTAAATCTCCAATCTGTCAACCAAGCTTTTGATCACTGTAACATAATTTAACTATCCATTGTGGTGGAAAGGCTGGGCGTGCCAGATCCACACACACACACACACACACACACACACACACACACACACACACACACTGATATTCAGGATATGTTCTACATGGCTGTCAGAATAATTATATCAGTGGGATATGAGGTGGGCTTTGTATTATCAGGCGATCGGGTGACTGAACTCTACTGAACAGCACTCTGGGGAATTTTTAAAGAGACATTATCAAACCCTTTCATGCGAAGAAACATTTAAGAACAAACACACACACATTATGCTGTATATGTCTGCACATACAAGGGCATGTAAGCACAATGGACTCACTATTTAAACTTGAAACACACATGAGCAGGTCGGTATACATGCATGCATCTTAGCCCAAGACCAACTTAGCCCCTTTTCACACACAGATTGTTAACCCATGATTAACCTAATCCTATGGCTATATGATTCACACTGCACCTGGGTTAAATGTCCACTGGCACATGTGACTAGTGTTTACATTGTATTATTGTTCCTACTGAATCCTGCCTCAGCTAGCTTCGCTAACAGATGGGGAAAACTTTTTTGTTGACGTTTTAATGTCTTTTATGGACATAGTGTGCTTTAAGTTAGCTAGGTTGCTAGCTAGGCTACATTTGGTTTCAGTTAGTAGTAGTTACCATGGTTTAGTTTATTTTCAGGAGATATCTCAAATCCCAAACTGGAGACTAACCCCGCTCCAAGCCCTGCTCCAAGTCGAGATTATCCCACTTTGGAGTGTGCCAGGATTGTGCCAGTGTGAAAGTTTTTGTAGCCCCAGACTAACAGCTCCCTTAGCCTAAAGCTAAAGAGACAAGAGACAGAGCATTGACTGTTGTAGTATATAGGCTAAATCTGTGTGTGTGCGTGTATGTGTGTGTGCGTACTCTATATGCTGCTCTCTGGGAATCTGGAGTTTAACAATAATCTGAGGACATGAACTTTCCCCTAATTCCTTTAAATAGTTATGAGTTAATAGTTGATGAGTCTCTTGAGCCTCAAGAGCTTCCTCACTGGATGAGGGGAAGGAGTGGAGCATGCTGTCAAGGCCTCTAACACACACACACACACACACACAAATACATGTACGTGCCATGCTGTCACGGTGTCACGGTGAAAGACAAACGTGTGAGGACACATGTGCGTAGCATAAACAAAGCATAGTTCGGGGCACTCCTTCCATTTATGACAGAAGAACAAGGTAAAAATCTATTTTTCTCACACACACACTGACATACACACACATGCACCTCTGAGCCTGAGAAGTGTTGCATTAAAAATGGCACATACGAGTTAAGAGGGGAAGGAGGATGAGGATGACAGAGAAAGACATGGAGATAAACACCTGATTCAGTCTATACAATCCTCATTTAAGATGATGTCACACAGGTTAATGATCACTTAATGTGAGTGTGATCTCAGCAGTCCTGTGAGAAATCACGGGGATGACGATTTATAGCTCAACCTGTGTTTTGACAGGAGACAGGGAGTGAGAGGAGAGCAGCATGGTAGGAAGAGGGAGAGGTGCAATGTGGGAAGGGTCATGCCCTGTTCCTCGAAGTGGAGAGGAAAAGACGGGAGTGTGCTCCCTTTAGCTGCTGTTCAGCCCGACAATAACAAAACAACACATGACGTGACTCTAATTCACAGAATGCAATGTACGTACAAGTGCCGGGAAAGGCATACGCAAATGAAAACGGATTTTGAATTGTCTGTGAAAAAGGAAGTTTCAATGAGGGATTGAAATCAACAAAACAAGTGTCAGAGTTGGCTCAACAACTAGCCCCCTCCCTGCGAATGTCCAATCGACCGTAAGTGGACACAGCAGGCCCGTCAAGCTTTGGCTTTCTCCAAATGTTGAACCTGTGTGCACAGGGCCGTAGTGAGAGGGAAACTCTGCATTTAAAGAGAACAGAGTTAAAACCAAATTCACATGGGCAAAAGATTAAGGAATGGACTACACGCTGTAAGGCTAAATTGTTCTCAACAAACAGTCAATTCATTCAAAATCACCACAAAATAACTAATGCCAAAGGTAAATCCAGTTGGAGCTCAAAGACAAGAGAATAAAGAGCGAAAGCTATCAAAAGTCTTTGTTCCTGTTTCATTTCTGATATCCTTTGGCATTTAACCATTATTAGCTCATTTTAAATTGAGGGGGTGGATTACATACATCATCTCTAGCTAAACCTGAACTGGTGATGTCTCCAACAGTGCCACAGTGAACCCACGTAGAACCTTGTGCACATCAAGTCTGAGTCAGTCTTCAGTTCCCATTGGAGACCAAGGTTTTGACCTGAGGAGCTGCTGTTTGCTCCCACATCTTTCTTAAAGGGAAATTGGGCCAAAGGTTGCCAGATATCTCTACTGTCTGTTGACTAATAACTATGTTAAAGTGCATTGGCAAAGAAAACTCTTCTGAGTGTATATTTGTGTGTTGACGTCGGTTGACGTCTGTTTTTTGAATGTGCCAAACCAGAAACTGCCTCAAAATCTCAACTTTCACAATGTGTCAGATGATTTATGTGATTTTGACTGATTGGGAATTTGTTTGGGAGAATGCAAAAGTCAAGCACAAAAGTAGCTGAAATGATTTGGGTCTTTAGAAGGGTCCTGCCTTATCATTAAGAGGACATTTCGCTTTTTCCCCTCCTTTTTTGTAAATTTGCCTATTGTTTCTTTCTGTTTTTTGTACCTACATGAGTAATTGCTAATATCTGAAAACATGGTGACATTGTTAAAACAAAGTCTGGACAACAAACACGACTGGTCAGACGATCACACAGATTGTAAAAAAGCAAAAGATTTTCTAAACCACTTTGTTTAATATTAAAACCACAAGTAGCTGTTCCCAAAATGACAATAACAATACCTGACTGCACAGAACGGATGCACTGATTTATTAGCCGCACATCTGTTCCCCCTGATATTTGCCTCGTTGACTGTCATCAGCCTATCTGCAAATAAGATGGCATTCACCTGTGGCAGTGGCCAATGTTTTTCGTTGTGTCACATCAATTTTGCATGAGCTTAAAAAGTAGGGCTCAAAAACTAGCATTGTCTAGGGCACAACAGGAAATGCGTTTGGGACGATCAGAGATCTTCCCTGGGTTGAAAGGAAGCAGTAAACTCAGGATCAGTGTGCCAGGAGATGCACCCTATTGTTTCCCTGATAATGCCAATGTTACACTGAGAACAACAAACAAATCCTTGTTGGTACTGGCAAGAGGAGAGCTAGTTAATGTCAGCTGTTAGCAGCCGGTGGCAGGAACTAATTGTGGATGCAGGTTACATTGAGCTACATTATGACGTGTTTAAGCTTTATACAGTAAAATTGAGTGTTGGGCCAAGGTAAATTATAATGTCGTTATAATGTGTTCAAACTAGTCATGTAAAATATATTTTTTGGTGAGAAACCTGAATAAATATAGTTGTACAGAGGGAATTATCATAAACTATATATGATAAAAAGACTTTGGAAGCAGTTATGTCATTTGTTTCATATATTTGATTGAATTTGTACTCATTCAAAGGAAGTGTAATGAAGGCCTGAATGACTTTGAAATGGCTGTTATTTTTTGTGATAAAGATTTGTTTTGAATAACAATCTGTATCAGCCCAGAATTTCACAATGAGTGCATCCCTACTGCAGAGGGAAATGGTTTACGTGCTTAACTATTCTAAGTAGATCATAATTGGATCAGACAGTCGGTCTGTATATTGTGATGATGTTCACAGTGAACAGTTGGACTGTTTTTCATGTTCACAATCCAAAACAAGCTAAGGAGAGGAGGAAAAGAGTTAGTGTTTTAATAAACATCCTCTAAGTGTTTTTTTTGTACTGAAGAAAGGGCCAACAGAACAGAAACATCATCTTTTGTTGCTGTAACTTCTTCACTAAAGTCCGCTCCCTAACATTACTGCTACACAGCATCCAGTCTTCAGCAGGCAGGTGGCATCATTTTGAGAAAGGATTTTGATAAATAAAAGTGTGGCTATGAGACAATGTTACAGAAACAAATATGATTTTAAATAGATAATGCATGGCCCGAGAGCCACTGTTTGCATCTTGTCTCACCCAGACACAGACCGCATTTAATTTTATGATTGAAGAAATGAAAACTGGAAACTTGCTTTGACTTTTCCCTGAACATGAATCACCACTCAGACGGCAGGTGTTATTGTGATTGAAGCACATTTTTTCCACAGCGTCTTGTCATTGTTGGAAGAGAAAACGTCAACAGGTGTAACGGTTATACTTGTTTTACTTTGAAAAACGTTATGAAGACTCTGTTGTCAAAATGTTCAAAAAAGAAGAAAAAAACCCTCTAAACATATGCAGCATACTCAAATTTTAAATTAAACTAATGTAAACATGTTTGCCTTTACGATAGGATTACGTCACTTTGTTCAACTCCATCTCCCGTTTATAGACTTTTTAAAATGTACGGTAGCTGAATGTGATCTTTACGCTACAATACTGCAAAAAACAAAACAAACATATCCTGATAAAAATATACCTATAATAAAAAACAGATTCTCAGTAATTACAATAAATTCACTAGAACCAGAAAGATACTTTTTAAGATCGGTTGCTTGTGTGGTAAGTTTAGTTTTATGTCTACATAAATCCAGCAAAGAAAAAAAAGTTGCTCTAACTTGATGGTGAATGTTGAAATGATTGGCCTTGAAGTTAATAATTACACCCAATTTAAAAAGGCTAATTGATGACCTTAAGGCTTAACTGAGTCAACATGGCCTCAATGTCATCTGATAAAATCAAATCAGAGGTGAAAATGTTCACAATAACAATAAGAAAGGCTGAATTATAGTAAACAAACCAGGATGTCGGTGGCATGGAGGCAAAAGTGGGTAACTTTCTGTGGGCTGAGTGTGTCACTTTCTTTTTATCTGCTTATTTATACATGTAGAAAACACACAGTTGAACATCTTCCTTCCTTTCATGCAGTGATTATGTTTAGCTCTCACAGAGGTTTCACATATACCTTTTTAAAGCCACTGCAAACAACTGCTTAGAGGATTGACAGCTGTTGCTTTAAATTAACACAGATTTTAAAAACCCAACACGACTCTTAGTGTGGAGGCGTCTCCAAGAACCTGAATATGGTTTTTGCACCGACTCAAACAAAGCCCAGTGTGGGTGTGATGTCTGCAGATAGTTAAACATAACTTTCATGCCGTGTGAGGGACAACATAAACATAACGCGGTATCTCGAGACACTCCTTTCTTTTACGACAACGGAGCAAAGTCCACATTTGTCTCAGTCATTCACACACACGCATACATGCACACACCTCTCTTTAGGAATTATATAACTTGATAAGCAATAATTCACTGGCTGGTGCTGTATCAACACACTTAGCCAGGCAGTCACACTTAAAGCAACTCAGGCACAGATTACAATCCATTTGTTTGCCAGACAGAACTTTATACACTCAGTGAAAAAAAAACATAACTTATACTTGAAACACATAATTCCCTAATTAAGCAAGTTATTGTGTTAAAAATGTGAAAGGTATATTGTGACATTAATCCGGATGAGCACTATTAATCAGAGAAATGACCTTTTATAACTTCTTCAAAATAGAGAAATTTCTCAACCACAACCTCATCATATGTTCTCCTACTCTAAAATAGCCACGTTACATCAGGGATGAAGTTTTAACCTTTAATAAACTTAGAACTAATTTATCTACTTCTGAAAACCTCATAATTTATATAGCATCACCTTGATGGGTATTGTCAGTTATTTAATCATTATGAGATTGTTTGTAAAAATCTGTAACTCTAAGTATTTAATCTTTAAGAAGTATGACTTTGTTTCTTTTTCTGTCATTCACTTTCATCAGTCTGGCATCTTACTTCTGGACAACTACTTGCGCATCATTTATCTGACTTTCTATGATTTTTTTAATGTTTTCTTTATTATTATATGTTCTGATTTTTTTTAAATCTCCATCGGGGATTTTCCCTTTAATAACAGGACAGCCATAAATTGACAGGAAATTATGGGAGTGAGAGGGGGAATAACATGCAGCAAAGGGTCAGAGGCTGGAATCGGGGGCGCACATTCTACCCGGCGAACTCGAGATTGCCCCGTATATGTTCTGATATTTTACAGAGATGTTGATTTCCACTAACATTTGTACCACTGAGTCTTAGGTGACATAACAGCATAACTTAAAAACAGCACAGATGGTTCAGCATGTTTTACCTCATTTATTTCCAGCAATATCTACCATATACTTCTACTACTGTACTTTACTGCAGCATCTGTTTCAGAGCCTCTGTGACTGATTTCCTGTGTGCCAGGCAGCGATTGGTTTGAAGTGCTGTCAATACACTGTTAAAATAAACTTGCCGAGACTTTAAAAATGCTTGACAGATCATTTATCACAGTGAACATGAATATAGATTTATTATTCTTTTTATAATGTAGTGCTATTTGCTCTTTGAGCTGCATCACCACAATAACATAAAATTTGACAAAAATAAAAGCAAACATAATGGTGAGTAGGGTTGCAACTAACAATTATTTTCATTATCAATTATTCTATTGATTAGTTAGTCTAATAATTGATCAGTTGTTTGGTCTATAAAATGGCAGAAAATGGTGAAAAATGTTGATCAGTGTTTCCGCAAACCCAAGATGACGTCCCCAGATATTTTGATTTGTTTAAAACCCAAAGATATTTAGTTTAAGGAATAAAGAAACCATAAAATATTCACATTTTAAAAGCTGGATTCAGAGAATTTTGACCTTTTTTCTTCTTAAAAAAAAAAAACAAATTACTTGAATTAGTTGGCAATTGCGCACCATAACTTATTAAGTAAACTTGACTGAATTATAGCTTTAGACCTATGAATATGTTATATCTTACATAACTTAAATTGCTTTAGATATGTGTAACATTTAGTTTAAGGTAGCAAAATAATTTGCTGTAAGTATTACCTGACTGCTCACTGTCTTATCAGATTACTGACATTAACATCATATAGTGATGAAGGAAGACTTCCACGGATGTGGTGAACAACCAGACCCACAGTTGACACTGACAGCCTGAGTCTTGTACAGCAAACATGTTTGCTCTCTTTCCAAGTGCTATTATCATTTCATTTAAAGCAGCATTAGGCCAGTTCACATCAGCTACTGTGGAGTCACACAGCAAACCTCAGAGAGAAATCACTCTTGGCCCCTGAGCTTGTGATCACACAATTAATGCTGAGTCATGACCAAGATTTTCCACTCAATTGAAAAACACAGAACTGCCTGAATGTTGAGCAATATCTACAAATCCCTCACATGACACAGAGAATAAAGACATTAGAAAACAGAATATAGATTATATAAATAGTCTGGAGTTACCCATTAAAGTTGCTCAGCAGTATAAACCTTATATAAGAGGGAGTGAGACACAGACAGTCTCCTGTACTCACCTGAAAAGTTGTGACCACTTTGATGGTGAAAATCTCTGCCTGGTGTTTGCATGTCAAACTCACACTCACGCTTGTGGCCCCGCAGACACACTATGGACCAACACCTGACTGTGTGCCAGTTGTCAGTCCTGTGACCGCACCCCCCCGCCCACCCTCACTCTCACCATCACCACCCCCCATCTATACGCCACTAGTAGCCTGTCACACTGTAAAAAAGTGTCCACATTAAGAACATGTTACATCCGGCTGTCTAATGGAGCTCTTTAAAACAAGAGGGACATTTGACAAGGATGGATAAATGAAGTTTCCTGTCTGAGTGTCTGCGTTTCAACAACTTCGAGAGGACACGCAGAATTATTTAATATCAGAGGCTGAGACTGTGTAGTACTCTGCATTCAGTAAAAGCAGACTAAATATTGATGGTGATTTACTTCTGAGGTGGTTTGCAGTGCGTTACAGTCCCACCAGCAGCCACAACACACACACACACACACACACACACACACACACACACACACACAGCGCAGCAAACAGTGAGCCGAGCGGAAGGTGACTGACCTGATCAGTGTTTCTGGGGCGCAAAGCTGACTGAGCCCACCCGCCCTCTGAAGTCCGATCGTCCTCTTTGCTTGCGTGAAATGTGCGTGAAACCGTGGCGTCGCCTCGTCGCTTCCACGGGAGCTCGGTGTTAAAGTGGTCAGGTCTGTTTGCTGTGGAGGTTTCTGGTCATGCTGCTGCTGTTGCTGCTGCTGCTGCGGTCGCTGTGTGCCTGCCTCTGCCTCTCTCCTCCCTCCTCTCAGCTGCCTCAGCCCGGGATCCTGAGGACACACGCACAGGCATCAAATTACCCTCCAGCTACAGCTCTGCTTTACTTCATGTGAACTTTGAGCAGGTCGTTTAAAAACGTTTAAAACGAAGACACGGTTGTTTATTTGCTGTGTTGTTTGTTTAACTGTTCCTAAACACTCAATTTTGCCAAACTGATAACAGGGACAGTTCGACTTTTTCGGAAATGCTCATACCGAGAATTAAGCTAGCGCCAACATAGCATAGTGAAATAGCTGAAGCTAACGTTAGCAACCGGCTAAATTAGCTTAGCAGAAACACTGAAAACGGCAAAGTATGTCTCTGTTTAAAAGTAACAAAAACCCACTTACCAGGTTTTTATTTCTCTTTTCTGACATTAAACTCACCAAAACCGAAAAACCGTCAGTTGCGGTTAAATTGACTGAACCATTAGTAACTGTTGCTGCGTTCAGGTGCTCCTCCAGCGGTCGTATTTCAGAGTTTGTTGTGTTCATGAGCTTGTATATCATGACGTGGAAAAAACATGAATGCTGCAAAAAGATGTGTTGTATTTTATTACAGAATTCATGTGAACAAAAATTTAAATTTGAATTGAATTTAAAAAGTCTGTTACCATCAACTCAACATATTATAGGCTAGCATTACTTTAGTCTGCCATGTTAATGCATATATAAAATTAGCTCAGCAGCGGTATCAAAATTTTCTTTAACTTTCTGAGTTGTTTTGACTTGAGGGGGCGTTCACGTGAATTTTCTGAATTTTGAAATAGGTGTATATCAGGTCCCCAGGAAGTGAGGCAGGCAGTGAAGCTGATATTCGTAGTGGCCAGACGGTGGTTCAGCCATGAGGTCAAAGTTTCCCCTTAGTCATTAGTTCAAGGTCCATTTAGTTTCCATATGCTCGGCGTCATACTTGCGTTTGGCCATGTTAGCTAGTTTGCTGTCTTTGTTAAGTAGCTGTCTGTTATTCACTGACTCTACAGCAGAAAATTCACTTTCAAATTCACTGTACTGCAAAATTAAGTGTGTTTTTTACAGATTTGACACATTCGTCAAAAGTCACTTGCAGTGCATTCAGAATGTAGCTACCCGCAATCCACTTTTGGACCATGACCCACCAGCTGGGAGCCACTGAGTGCCTCAGGGATGACGTTTTTCTCTAGGCCGTCGTAGACATTAGCATCACACTCGTCATAAAAGCCTTTGGGATTTTTCCACTGAATTTGGGTTGTGTAGGCGTCAGACAGAACGTGGCTGCAGCTATACGTGTCTTCACAGTTGGGAGCTCATTTTTTCTAGCCTTTGTGCTAAGCTAACTTTGCCAGGCTACTTTACAGGCCAGAGAGTAATGGCAACCATCTCTCACCTAGCCAGGTTAGCTTGCTAACTTCAGACAAGAAAGCAAATAGAGTGCCCAAGGAATGAGTCCCAAAACCTGGAAACGAGTTAGCATTTTGTCCCTCACAATTGCCTTGTCTTGAAGTCAACAGGTTTTTGGTTAGAGGCCTGAAATAAGGTCCGTGGTTAACACAAGCGGCAGTAAACACCCAACTAGTGAATTTTGAAGCTTTTATGTGTTTTAAAAGACGTGGTTGCTAACAAGTGGCCAAATGAGACTGCAGAAAGTCATCACGCTGAACACGGCTTTGCAGGTGTACTATGGGGGCCACATTAAGGGCCGTTTCATAGTCACCACAAAGGCTCGAGATGCGAATGCATTGGGACACATGGAGACGCATTTGCCGGCAGGATACGTGCTTGTGTCTCAAAATGTGTTTTCGATATGCGACGCGTGTAATACCATGCGTTGCCAGCGGGAGTGATAATGCAAGCGACGTACTTGAAATTAACCCCATTTTTTTATTCACAGAAGAAGCAGGTATGAAATATGGCGAGTGAGGAGGATAAACTTTGTAAACTCGTACGGGTTCACTGCTGTAACTAGCTACAGCAGTACTAGCTAGTACTAGCTAGAATGTATCGGTGATTGCGCGAGCGATGTATTGCATTTCAAGTGTCGCCCGCGTTGCTTGCATTCAATGTGTTGACTATGAAAGGAAGTGCGTTGCTCGCAGCACTTGCGTCGCTTGCTCGCATTGCGCGTGTCAGCCTAGTTCATTTGTAGCCTGATATTAGCTTTTTACTTCTGGTGATTGCTTTTAGGTTTCAGTAATCATAAAAGTGGTGTTAATTTGTGGAGATTATCTTGCTGATCAAAACTTAACAATATCATAGATGTTGAGTTTATTTTCTGCCATAATCCAAAATCCAATGGAAAAATCTCATTGGCTTTTTGACGAGGGAAACAAGGCGATGCTAACTTCCACGTCAGCCTACAGAAAAACGTCATCACTGGAGCACTCTGTAAGTGTATTTCCCAAAAATGTTGACCTACTCCTTAAAGTCAGTGAATGACTGCTTGTTTCCTTAGCTGACAGGGTGATCCCCTTTCTTAGTCAATTAGTGGTGTAATTTTGACTAATGGGGGCCCTTACAATCACACTCTTGGTATCACTATCATGTTTACACATAAGCTTTGGGCTCATAACTGTGACTGAATTCACCTGCTGAAAGACAGTAATAGTAGAGACAATTTTAATCAGACCAAGTTAAAAGACAAGAAAATCACGATTGTTCATCGGTGAACAGTTTGTTTAGTGAAGGACGGCCCTCTCAATCTGTCAATCATTGTCTGAGTGGTTTAATAAGTCTCCAAATAAAAAAAAAAAAGTCAAAATTAGGCTACAAATTAAACTAGAAAAGGTTTCCTCTGAATTGTAATCCAGCCCACTGTACTGATCCTTTAACACAATTGAATCTGGACTGTCAACCATTGAAACTCAGTGTATTATCAGATGCAGAAATAGATGCACAACTGAAAGCCATTTGCCTCGGTGCTACATCTTGAGGGCCTTTGTCGACTCACCCCAACCTAAACCTCACTCTATTTTTAACACTAAACTTTTTTAACTCGGTGGGCTGAAAGCAGTCATGGTTTTTCAGTTATCTTGAAGTCACATGTATTTATCTCAAGGTATTCAACCACAAACTAAAATGTTTATTCAACCTACACGTCACTTTAGTGGTCAACATTAATCATTAAATGACCACCGACACAGGAAACTGGGAGGATCTTCAGACTGAAGGCCCGCTGTCTCAATGTTCACTCGACAAGCAGACAGATTCTGGTAAGATTTGGTTTTAAACCTCCGGAAGCTCACAGAGACATGCAACAGGCAGCCCGGTGAATAAATGTTTCCGTAACCAAAAAGTTCAGCCCATGAAGAAATAAATGTTCCCGTTTTTTGTCAGTCAGTGTCACTTGACCGGCCTTTGACCTTTCTGTCTGCTCCGGTGATGCAGCTCCTAAATGACACATCGTGGTGGCTCACTATGAAAAGAAAGGACTTTATTACTAACATGTGCATAGTTTACATTCATGGTTTTACAGGAATTTATTTAAAGAAGAACAGGCCATAATATTTAATTCACAAGTCAATCCTTGTTGTAGTTTGTTGTCGGAAGTGAATGTGTCATTTGATTTGCAACAAATTAATATTCTTTTTTTTTTTTTTTGTATACAGGAACACAAAAAGTTTCAAATAATCAGCCGCCATGAAAAACAAATGACTGAATTCAGAGTAAAAAAACACTCAGAACAAAACCCATGAACAGATGCTTGATAATGACGTGTCCTAAAAAAAATCTAGTTTAGATTTAATCCCTATGTGTAGCTTCTAATCCTGTTTTTAGAGCATTGAAAGGTCAAAAGGTCGCAGCCTCATCTAATCACATTTAAAATCAGCAGAATCTAAGTTCAGCCCTGGTACGCTCATTGTGCGGCACGCAGCTTGATTTCAGCAGCCTTTGATCTAACATAACTTGATACTGTGAACTGAGACAGCTGACACACTTTTCTTATTTACAGGCTCACACACACACACACACACACAACACACACACACATTCTCTCGCTCTCTCTCACATGTATTACAGTCCTCCCCATGCAGAATTCATCTGTGCTGAGCTAAAAAAAATGACACTCTTGACAGTTTTGCTGTCACAAAAAAATAAAGCAATAATTTCTGACTGTTTATACGACTGAGCCCGTGGAGACTGGAGCTCTGATGTCTAAAATTTTTCATCGTTTGAGTCCTTGTGCATCTTTACGAGACTCTCTTACTACTGTCATGACACCATAATTATTATAAAGTGGATCTGGCATGTTTTCAGGCCGAGGAGGGGAGCGAGCTGATGAAAATGAAACCCTTGAAATCAGCGACGGTGCTCGACATCAGGAAACAGGCTTGATTTTTCTTCCATCCTCAAACACATTGGACAAGAACTCAATCTGGATGTTGTAATGTTTAACCAATGGACTGATAGGTGCTGATTGGCCTTTCTTCTGACATTCATATACTCCCTCCCTCTCAGTCTGGCTCCAGCTGGTTGGGATGAGCACCAAGACAAATAGCGTTTGGCTTGTATAGGCTTGCTTTGGTGCGTGAGTCGCCCACGTCTGTGTCCCTATGAGCAGTGTGATGTAGACGTTCCCACAGATCTCTGCTGACTGGTTCTCCCATGGACCAAGAACCGAGAACCAGAGCGCGTTTCCTTTATCTTTGTTGTACATCGAAAGACTGTGAAATGTGAGAATGTGTCTTCTATTTGCCTGTTAAGTTTCACATCTGTTGTACATGGCTCGGTTTATGTTACAGATGTAACTCTGTCAGTAGCACATATTGAAAGGTCACTTTCCCCACAGCTTTATGTAACTGAATCAAAGGTAGGACATGAAAGAAATGAATGAGAAAAAAAATGTGAGAAACAAGGTAGGAGAGAAAGAGCACATAGGCATCGGGGAAAAGGACTGTGGTGAACGAGGGCGTTGCTGACTGGATGCCATAGATGTGTCGATTTGTATGAAGTTTTGAGGAAGGCGGCCACGACAATATGAGAGCTGAACAGTGTGATGTAAGGAAAAGAAGTAATAATAGTCATTATTACTATCATTACGTTGCCCCCTTATAACCTTTTCTATCAACACCTCATACTTCTAATGACAATAATACTAATAACAGGGCCCATACTGACAGTTTTTGACATGTCCAAGGTCATTTAAACAATAAAAACAACATAATATGTCCTTATTTGTCAATTAACACAAGGCAGTCTTTCGTAAGACAAATTCACACAAAGCAGCAAGTGCCCCAACACACACATAAATGCATTTCAGAGGGGTGTTGGTGCAGTTTCAGCCATATTACGGTGCCCCAGGAGCAGTTTGGGTGTTCGCACCTTGGCAGTGCACAGGAGGAGGATTTGCACCTCTCCACCTGCCAGTCCACACTCCATACTTGGGGACTTGAATCAGCGATCCTTTGGTTCTCACCATGGCGAGCTACTGCTGCCAAAGAAAAGAGTGTGATAGATGTGTCGTATTATCGTGACTGACACGACTTATACAAAAATATAAATTAAATTGCACAAAGAGATCAGATGTGGATGGCGGTGACGTCAGAGACGTGCAGGAAAAATAAAGGATCCAAAGTAGGTGAATGGAGAGAGTTTCTCTGAGAGAGGTAGCAGCTTTTATAGTGACTGTATGGGAGCATTGGACCCGGCTGCTGCAAGTCAGCTGAAGTGAACGACCCCACCTATTATTACATGAATCTGCAACACAAAAGCAAAATCTGCACAGCCCAAATATACTGTACATAGGTACTCGTACATGTAATGTTTCCACATGTATATAGTGCCATCTGCTGGCCTAGCACAGGTAGTTCAACCCATCCCTCCATTTAAGAGCACAAGACATAGACAGATATATACTAAAGTGTCCATTTTCCCTACTAAAATATAAATGAAATACACTTCTAATATAGTGAGAAGGTTAAAATTGTGACCGTGATGTTGCAGCCAAATAAATGGGTTCAATGTCTAGTTCAGGCAACATCCACCTGCCCTGCTGATGTGTCCTTAAGACCACAGGACAAACAGAGCTGTCATTGACCTCGCACTGTGAACTCTCTCACTTTATTACTGTGACAGTTTAAGGGCACAGACTCACCTGGTGTCAGTGCAGCTCAGAGGTTTTACATGTAAACTTTCAGAAAATCATTTAAATAATGACATCGGTGGGTTTAAAGTAAACTGCGTCGCCATCCTGTTGCTCATGCTTGCACTCCGTAGGCGTAAGTGCACCTTTACATCTGCCAAAACCGTGACGTGAAATACACAAGGCTGAACATGACTGATATGGAGCACTGAATTTAATAACTTTACTGTTTATGGGACTACAAATGAGACAAGAGTTAGCCAGCTAGTGCAGCCCACGGTCCCTCCGCCTCACTCCACACCGCTGTAGGAGACTTCTTCACCAGGAAGAGAGTGGACAACAGCTGCACAGACGGACCTTCACTTTGTGGCAGTAGCTCTAATTCAAACTCAATTTCTAGCTAACCCCAGCACCAGGACTGTGTAACAACAGCAATGGAAAGACTGACTGAGAGTCCAGGACTAGACTCCTGGTGCTGGGTCTTGTTAGGGCTGTATGTGTTCTGTGCTCTTGTCCCTTTTCCCTCCGCTGTAGATCTGCCCAGATGTGCTGCATCGCTCAACGTGGTGCAGTGCACCTGGCATGGAGGAGGTGCTTAAGTGCAAGCACTCTGTTAGTGTTGTAGGGCAACAAAGAAATTAGTTCACAGGCTGTTACGGGATATGGAGAATGTCAGGGAAGGTCTCACTCTCTAAGATCTGTTACAATCTGTTCAGTCATTGGCAATAAAAAGTGATTAACACATGTATGTAGTTACATAGGCCCACAGAACCTTTAGGTGAATCAGCGACATGATTCTAGATATACTGTAAATGTCAATGCACTTTAAAGCCACGTTGAAGTTGGTGGAACTATGGCATATTGATCTCCCTGATAAACTGAGCCTATTCATCACTGAATTGTCTGGAAATGAGAAAAAAGATAAGGCCTGCAACAATGTAAAATCTTTGATATATAACATTAACTTTGTTGTTTGAATATTCCAACATAAACATTAGCAGAACTGCCTTTATTGTGATACTGGGAATATGGCCAATGTACTGCAGTATCTCTAATGAGCAGACACTGAGACTGATGCATTCTTTTAGCACTAGTGAGCCATAAACCTTGATAGTTATCATCACTTAACAGCAGGCTACACTTTAGTCAAGGCAGTCTGTAATATGAAAGGTCTTTAAGTCTTACTGAAATTCTTTCTCTAGAGGAACCAAATATCTTCCTGATCCCTTCATAACGCAGTGGGATGTATAAAGACGAGGCTGTAGTCCCCACCTCTAGTGACATTGGTTTAGGAGACACAAAGTTGAATTATGCTTTTTTTGTTACTTCTTATAAGAAGTCTCATCTCTAAATTTGTCATTACAGTCTCAACATGCTAGTTGTTCACATCAGCGGCAGCTGCTGTATAAATGAATGGTTAAAGCTCCTTTGATCCTACGTTTCCCATGATGCAGCTCAATAATATATTTTCTTTGTACGCTCACTGCTTGGTAAGCACCCATATCTTTGCATGTCCCCAGTTTGTAACAGGCGTTCCCTCAGTGACGAATAGTGATCTGTATGTGTGAAGACTATGGCTCTTAGAAGAAGAAGAGGATATACTTTATTAAACTCTGAGGGGAATTTTTTTTTTGCTCTTTTTACTGTTGTCATGTACACACAGGCCTAAAATACACACATGCACAAACAGGTCCTATACACACGTTACATGGAGAGATGCCAGAGTGAGGGGGCTGCCTTGGACAGGCGCCCCGGGCATTTGGGGGTTCAGTGCATTGCTCAGGGGCATCTGGGCGGTGCCCAGGAGGAGAACTGGCATCTCTCCAGCTACCAGTCCACGCTCCATATTTGGTCCGGACGGAGACTTGAGCCGGTGACCCTCCGGATCCCAAGCCAAGTCCCTATGGACTGAGCTACTGCCGCTCCCATTTGAAGAAAACAAACAAAAGGCACAGACGTCAGCATGAATCTTACTTAGTGAATCAGTGGAATGATGGAACCACATCTTTATTAACTTTTATCTGTACAGAAAAAAAACCTCATCATCAGTCACCAGATCATGCAAAGCAGTATTGCGTTACAGATAAAAACACAATACAAAACAAACAATATACACTGTACCATAAATATGGAGCCTCAAAAAGAAAAAAAATCAATCAATCAATCAATATATTACAAAAAATAAACTCCTGAGAGATGACACATACATACATACAAATACAATATGTTATAATTTACTCGCAACATAGTACTGGAAATGGATAAGCAGAGAGGTTGATATGCACTTCTTAAATGTTCAGATATTTTTTTTCTTTTTTTTTTTTACACATATGAACTCGAAATTCTACGGAGCCCCCAAAATCCCGAAAGATGAATTTTTATTTATCTCAATTATAATCGACTTGTGTGCCCAAGTTCTCTTGTGGGAACAAATTAACTGTCTTGTGTGCACAAGTTACTTATCTCATGGCAACCAATTAATTATCACACTGGGAGAGGTTAAGGATCATGTGGGAACTTATTTATCTTGTGTGCACAAATTATTTACCCAGTGGGAATTAGTTAATTATCATGTGAAAACATATTTACCTTGTGGGAACAAATTAATCATCTTGTGAGGACTTACTTAACTTGCAGGAACATATCATGTGGGAACTTATTTACCTAGTGGGAACGGATTAATTGTCTTGTGGGAACTTATTTACCCTGTGGGAACAAGTTAATTATCTCTTGGGAACAAGCTAATTATTTTGTGGGAACTTATTTATCTTGAAGGTGCAAGGAAATTACCATGTGATAACTTATTTACCATGTAGGAACAAGTTAATTATCTTGTGGGAACTTATTTACCTCATGGGAACAAGTTAATCATTATGTGGGAACTTATTTATCTTAAGGGAACAAGTTGATTGCTACGTTGGAACTTATTTATCTTGTATGCACATGATATTTACATTGTGGGAACAAATTACTCATCATGTGGGAACTTATTTACCTTTTGGGAACAAGCTAATTATCTTGTGGGAACAAGTCATCATCTTGTGTGTGCAAGATAACTTGTTCCCATAACATAACTTGTGCGCACAAGATAATTGTTTTGTGGGAACAACTTATATATCTTGTGTAAACAAAATATTTATCTTGTGGGAACAAATCAGCATCTTGTGCCTGCAAGATAATAACTTGTTCCCATAAGATAATAACAAGATAATACCTTGTGCGCACAAGATAATTATTATGTGGGAACAACTTATTTATGTTGTGCACACAAATCATTTATCTTTTGGGAACATGTCAACATCTTGTGAATGCAAGATAATAACTGGTTCTCATAAGATAATAAATTGTTCCCATAATATAGTAACTTGTTTCTATGAGATAATAACTTGTGCACACAAGATAAATAAGTTGTTCCAACAAGGTAATGAACATGTTCCCACAAGATAAATAACTTGTGTACACAGGATAAAAAAATGTTTATCCTCTGGGACTTTAGCGGCTCTGTAAAATGCAGCAAATCAACTGATTAGTTAAGGTACAGGATTAATTCCAGGTTGCTTTAGAGTCAGTCCCACAAACAGGATTGATCACAGAAACCAACAGTTGGATATGGCGTATTAATCTGAAACCCAGCATCTGACTGCAGTGAAAAGCAACCTGGAGAGTCGCGACTGAAAGGAATCTTAAAGGGAATGTAAGAGTAAGGTATTTAACAGATACACAGGTCCTGTATGTATGATCATATTTATATTCATAATGACAGCGCTCAACAGTCATGTCGAGGTGTTATTGCACTACTGTCTCAATGTCTTTTCATGAGAATAATCAACAAATTACAATACTGTTGATAGATCTACACAGAGGTGAAACAAGAAATCACCAGTCACAGCTACAGACATGAGTCTCGTTACTCTTTGAAATGCATTCAGTTAGTTTTTAGGATTGATTTATTCGCTCTGGCGCACTGGGCCCAGTCGCAAAGCTTCCAGCAACAGCTGCAATAAATCTGCCCTCACTTGTTAACTCATTTAAACACTTGAAATAAATGAATGAATTTCGAGTTGTAATCGACCCAGGTCTGCACAGCTAACGAACATAGCTGTGGATTGAAAACATGTTCACAATAAGGCTACAACATCTAGAGAGAGAGAGAGAGAGAGAGAAAGAGAAAGAGAGAGGCAACGGAGGGCAAAACTCAACACTGATAGAGCTCCTTTCTGCTCCAAAAGTCACACCGAGCCACTTGGAGGAGCCATGCATAAGAATTGAACACAGATGAACATACACAGATTTCCGACTCCCTCACACGACAATGAACTTCAAGGCTTGTAGACAAAAAAGGAGGCCGGCAATGACGAGCCCAGAAGTCAGTAGTCAAGGACCAGAGACACAACGGCTGGATTTACACAAACACATCCTTTTTTTTTTTCAAACTTGCATACTTTCACTTACTGACTGACTCACTGTAGGGGACACCATCAAACATCACATATCTGATTTTTTTTTTTTTTCAAACGTGTATGAATCCAGCCTCTGAATGAAAGAGTTATGTCACTGACAACGATTGAAAAATGCTACTGGATTTTCTTAATCATTGGCTTATCTCCCTTTATAATTATCTGTGTTTATATTTATATACTGTATATATATAAATATATTATATATATATTTGTACATTCTGTAATCTTGAATATTATACTTCTTTTATATACTTCAGAAAGAGTTTCTTAAAGTGTGCTCTGGGAAAAATAAATATTTTGTTATTCTATTCTATTCTCTATCAATGACGTAACTCCTTCAGTCCAATTACTCTGGCACAGCATCACTCACTGAACATCCTACCCAGCAGGCCTCACTGTTACTCACACAGAGAAGCTGAGAGTGGAGGAGAAGAGGGACCGGGGACGGAGGGATTACAGTACAGTTAACACACAAAGTTTAATCTCAGACTGGTTCACATTTAATGTCAATCAAGTCATCACTGGCCAACAGTAAAAGGAAAGGGCCAGAATCAATAAGGGGGCTGACTACGGTTCGGCTGTGGCTAGTCAGAAAAAAGGCTGGCGAAGGACTTTCGGAGGTTGCGAATGGTCTCGGCCTTCGCCTCGTCTTGGCCGTCACCTCCGGAGCTCGAGACCCCGCGGAAGAAAGAGGAGTCGCTGAAGGCGTTGAAGGCATTGGTCAAGGACTGGGACTTACTGGGAAGGGAGGAGGAGGAGGGGGAAAAGAGAGGGAGGAGAGCAAGTGGGCAAGGAGGGAGGGAGGAAGGATGGGGTGCAGGGAGGAATGAAGGATTATGTGAGTGTTAAAGGAGTAAGTTTGAAATGTAAGGATATAAGACAAACAGGGAAATGTGTAAGAGGGCCAAAAAGTCACAAACACAATATTTGTACAAAGATCTTTAGAAAACATTCCACAATATTAGCACTGTGCTTTAACCCCGCTATTTATCATATATGAGCAGTATATGAACAAGTGCTAGATTAGGTATAACACATTATGATGTGGTTATAAGTAGATACAAAGACATTTTAAGTGTTTATTGCAAGCGGCAACCTCCAAGGTTGAAAAATGAAGCTAACGCAAAAGTGCCAAAAAACTGCAGTTCCTCCGATGACCACTAGAGGCTGGCTCCGATGGTGAGTCAATCCCAGTAGACCTTTATGTTAAAATGCTCAACTTTGCAGCCTGGTAAAAAAAAAAAAAAAAAAAAAAAAAGGTTTTCTCTATAGCCTTAAGCCTCTTCATGACAACTGCACGGCAGGTGAACTTTTACACAACTTACCCGTTCACGTTTTATTAAGGCAGAAAGTTACGCATAATTAAAGGCGGGTCGCTTTGAGTGACAGGCTGTCTGCAAGGCAACACTGCAATCTGTGAGTCAGATCCACCCTTTGCTCCACCACAGCCCCAACCTCTCATCCAAATATGATCACTTCTGGCTCCAAAAAACCGAGATGGCGACGGTCAAAATGGCAAACTTGCAAACAGTTATCTTCATCGATCGTAACTTCCTATAAGGGCGGCAAGGTGATGCAGTGGTTAGCAATGTGCTTCACAGCAAGAGGTTCTGGGTTGTAGCTGCTGGCTGGCTAGCTGGAGCACCTCTGTATGGAGTTTGCATGTTCTCCCCGTGTCAGCGTGGGTTTTCTCCGGTTTCTCTGGCTTCTTCCCACAGTCCAAAGACATGCAGGTTAACTGGTGACTCTAAATTGTCTGTAGGTGTGAATGTGAGTGTAAATGGTCTCTATATATTACTATGGCGACCTGTCCAGGGTGTACCCCACTCTCGCCTAATCGCAGCTGGGATAGGCTCCAGCCCGCCCCCATGACCCTCAAGAGTTTAAGTGGTTAGCGAATTAATGAATGATTGAATAACTTCCTATGAAGACATATTTTAGAATTACAACTGTTTTCTATTATGTTGTCTTTCAATTGTAAACGCCGTATGAGCGTTGTGCAGAGCAGTGGCGATTAGCTAATCAGTGGGACATGAAGGGAGGGACATGTACCGGCTACCAGAACAAAGAGCAGAGAAGTTCGGATCACAACTCACGGAGAGGGAGTGTGACTTCATTCTCTGCTCACCATTACTCCACCACATCTTCACATAGCAAATAGTGGTTTGCTGCAAATCTCGTATTTATAACCTTTAAAAAGACTTTATATCTGCTTGCAACAACTTTACAGTAAACATCATATTAAATGTTTATATACTGCTCATAAGTGCTAAAATATGGACAGTTAAAAATGTCCAAATGGATGATAATCTTCTTTCAGCAGGTTACGTCTTGGACTGGCACACTAGGAAACACTTTTAAAACAAAAAAATGTATTGATATTTTTAGTGTTGCATATGACTGTAATTACACATATTATTTTTCTACAGAAGAATGAATATTGATGTTTAATTTTGGATCCTAAACACAAAGTATGGCCCATTGAAATGCATGTCTTTGCATTCTCAACAGTGTGTTGATAATGCTTACTTCAGCAGAGGATGGGTCTTTTGCTGGGTTCCTGGCTGTTCTTCCACAGGGGCCTCTCCCTCAGCGGGGGCCGCGGCTGCCTCATCTGGGACAGGCTCAGGGTTTTGGGAGGGAGAGGGCGGCTTGGCCTGAGGCTGAGCCTTAGCTGGAGACTGGACACTAGGTGGGGACTGGCTGGCTTTGGCTGGGGACTGGACCTGTGCAGGGGCAGGGGCTGAGGCAACATCTGTGGCCTGAGTGGGTGCTGGGGCAGCGGGCTGGGTTTAGGTGAAGCTTTGGGAGGCGGCGGGGTTTGTGGCTTTGGCTGGAGCTGCGGCTTTGAATTCCTGCGTACAGGAGGGATGGGCTTTGCAGGTGGTGTGGGTTTTGGGGGCAGCTCTTTTGGTTTGCCAGGGGCTGGGGATGGGGAGCCCTGAGGCTGGGGCTTGGGCTGCTCTGTGGTAGGAGCTGAGGCTGCGGGAGAGGCTGGGGCTGGAGCCGAGGCTGGAGCTGAGGCTGCTGCTGCTGCTGCTGCTTTGGACGGGGGAGAGCCTGGAGCTGCTGCGGCTGCTGCTGCTGCTTTAGCTGGGGATGATGGTGAAGCTTTTGCTGGGGTGGAATCTGGGGCTGACTTTGCAACGGATGGGGCTCTCGTCATTGGGGGAGGCCTCGGCACTGGAGGCTTTGTGACTGAGGTGGCCCTCTGGACCGGGCCCTTCTGAGCCTGAGCTGATTTCTGAGCTGGACCAGGACTAGGTTTCTGGGCCTGGCTGGGCTTTGGTACTGGTTCAGATGCCCTCTTAGCTGTCTCTGATGATGTATCCACACTCTGTGATTTCACTGGTGCACCTAAAAGATTAGACATAGTTATATTATATGAGTGCTCCATGGCTTTGTAACACATACACCCAAGACAAACAAAAAAAGCAAAGGATAAAGGAAATAAATAAATCAGCCAAGTCACCATAATAAAATCTTGGCATTGTACCTTTTTTGAAAACCATGATATGTTACATTTGTAAATGTTATACCTATGAGGTAGCTCACATTCTCTTTAAGAGCCAGAGGGCACATTGGATGGTGTGACACCTAGGGAAGATGGCTACCGAGCATCAAGCAGTTTGTAACGATAAAAGCGGGTGTTTTTTGAAAGTCTGGGACATGTCCAGAGGTGTTTGTAGCGATAAAAGCGGTGTTTTTTTGAAAGTTTGGGACATGTCCAGAGGTGTTTGTAGCGATAAAAGCGGGTGTTTTTTTTGAAAGTTTGGGACATGTCCAGTGGTGTTTGTAGCGATAAAAGCGGATGTTTTTTTGAAAGTTTGGGACATGTCCAGATGTGTTTGTAGTGATAAAAGCGGTGTTTTTTTGAAAGTTTGGGACATGTCCAGTGGTGTTTGTAGCGATAAAAGCGGATGTTTTTTTTAAAAGTTTGGGACATGTCCAGAGGTGTTTGTAGCGATAAAAGCGGGTGTTTTTTTTTGAAAGTTTGGGACATGTCCAGATGGTGTTTGTAGCGATAAAAGCGGATGTTTTTTTTGAAAGTTTGGGACATGTCCAGAGGTGTTTGTAGCGATAAAAGCGGTGTTTTTTGAAAGTTTGGGACATGTCCAGAGGTGTTTGTAGCGATAAAAGCGGGTGTTTTTTGAAAGTCTGGGACATGTCCAGAGGTGTTTGTAGCGATAAAAGCGGGTGTTTTTTTGAAAGTTTGGGACATGTCCAGAGGTGTTTGTAGCGATAAAAGCGGGGTTTTTTTTGAAAGTCTGGGACATGTCCAGAGGTGTTTGTAGCGATAAAAGCGGGGTTTTTTTTGAAAGTTTGGGACATGTCCAGAGGTGTTTGTAGCGATAAAAGCAGGGTTTTTTTTGAAAGTTTGGGACATGTCCAGAGGTGTTTGTAGCGATAAAAGCGGGTGTTTTTTTGAAAGTTTGGGACATGTCCAGAGGTGTTTGTAGCAATAAAAGCGGTTTGTTTTTTTTGAAAGTTTGGGACATGTCCAGTGGTGTTTGTAGCAATAAAAGCAGGGTTTTTTTTGAAAGTTTGGGACATGTCCAGAGGTGTTTGTAGCGATAAAAGCGGGTGTTTTTTGAAAGTTTGGGACATGTCCAGAGGTGTTTGTAGCGATGAAAGCGGTGTTTTTTGAAAGTTTGGGACATGTCCAGAGGTGTTTGTAGCGATAAAAGTGGGGTTTTTTGTGAAAGTTTGGGACATGTCCAGTGGTGTTTGTAGTGATAAAAGCGGGTGTTTTTTGAAAGTTTGGGACATGTCCAGAGGTGTTTGTAGCAATAAAAGCGGGGGGGTTTTGTGTTTGTAGCGATAAAAGCGGGTGTTTTTTGAAAGTTTGGGACATGTCCAGAGGTGTTTGTAGCAATAAAAGCGGGTGTTTTTTTTGAAAGTTTGGGACATGTCCAGTGGTGTTTGTAGCAACCCAACTGGATATTTTATGCATAAACATGATGATAAACCACATTAATCATGGCGTTGTTGTAACATAAAATTGAAAATTGAAATAAAGTCTAACATATCTACTACACATAAACATATAAATGTAACATATCTGTGTTTTGCAAAAACATATAGAGCCAACATTTATTCTGGCTATTGGGTTGAATAAATAAGCATCATTATTTCTTAGATGGAGCACCTGTTTTTATAGTGCAGCAGTTAGAAAACCAGTCGCCTGTAACACTCACCAATGACCGAGGCAGAACATGATACAGATAATGATTTTGAGTCTAGACATGCCCATTCACATAAGGACCTCTCACATTTATAAAAATCCTAACCAACTCATCTGTCAAGAACAGGGCAAAGCAGGCTCTGAATGTTTGGACTGCAATGACCAGCAGGGGGCAGCAGATCAACAGTTAAGAGAAGGTGCGGTTACTAGCCTGACATGCCAAGTGTTGGGTTGCTTTTATGCACAACAACTCGTGACCATTAGGAGCTAGTGTGGTGAAAAAAAAAAAACACAGAGGCAACGAGAGGAAATGAAAGAGTCGAAGATGAGAATGACATAAATAACAAAAGCAGAGATGTTACAACCAAGAGAGGATCAAACAATTCAGTGGCTCAAACACAGGCAGCAAAGCAAACCATCATGCATCTCAAAAGGAAAAAAATGATTACACATGCTGAGAGGGAGGTGACTGGGCAGGGATGAGTTTCCAACGGCTGATAATTTACTTTCCAGGATGCAGGATTGTAGCTGGGTATGTAAATTTTATGCTGAAACCTCTATGAAAAGGTTTTACTGAAGACAACTTCTAAAGTGTGTGTTAATTTGTCTTACTGTATACATTTTATGACATAATATATGAGATCATACATGATGACATGATATGACCACTGACAAACCTTCATGAAAATTCATCCCAGGCATTCTCAGAGAGTCATTACTGTGAGGCAGCTGCAGTAAATCTTACGTTTTTACGAGTTTGTCATAAAGCATCCCAATGGTTGCTTGGGACTCACGACGCATAAAAACCAAAGAAAATACCATTTGTAGAAACATAATTTATAAAGGGTGACACAATAACAATTTGCTTGGATACAAACATTGAATTACTTTCTTTTATTAGATTTTGTGCTGATCACTAAAATATGTTTCTGGGAACATTCTGAGATGTGAAATAGGCAATGCAGTAACAGGATCTTGATTTACATTTGATCAGCGCTGTCAATGTTGTTTACAGTTTTACTGCAGTTTACAAAGTGGTTGACATGACTGACAGCATCTCCTTGGCTCTGACTGGTTGTTTTTGGTGCGCTTTGGCAGATTCTAGCAAATGCCATTAGAAGCAGTAAGAGGAGGAAGAGGGACACGATTTTTTCACAGACTGTCTCATGTACTTCTTTTAGAATATAGTGACATTTTCAGCAAATATAACACAAAGTTACCAACTTTAGCTTTAAGCTAAATGTCACACTAACACAGGGAAACTCAATTTCCTCTGCCCAGGGGCCACTTTTGCAAAATGGCAGGAGGCCAGGGGCCAGTTAATGAACAAGCATTAATAATTAATATATAAATGATTAGCCCAGACCTCTGTCAGGGGATCACTGGATCCTCCTCTGTCACTTTCTTTAAAATAAGCAAGCTCTATTTTGATGCTTTTTTAATGCACTGCAGCACCTCATTTACATTCAAAGTACAAAAACATCCCAGTGTGAATCAATTTATTTTTATCATGAATTAGAAGATGGTCAGCGGGCCTCCTGGCACCCTGCTCTGAGCCTGATTTGGCCCACGGACTGTAAATTAAGTATCACAAAACCAATATTTGTAGCCAGATAGTGTATGAAGATCAAAAATCAATAATTCAGTCATCTGGATCCAAGCAAATTTGGAAATGAACATGCAAAGAAAGAAAAAGATGCTTATTTTCTTTGAAACTTTTCATTGATCACGTAAGCAGGTTTTTTTTTAATTGCCAAGGAAAATATGTATTGTGTACCGTATAGAGCCACTTTGTCTTGTCTCAGGTATTATAACACAGAACAATGGGAGTTAATTTACAACCAAAGACAACACCGAGCAGTTATTCACAAAACATTCAGGTCTTGCAGAGGGGGCTTTGTTTCTTGACAAAAGGAAAAATCTATCTGGAGACTACGAACTGATTTGCACCATCACAATGTACAGAGTTTAACGATAATTACAAATAATTCAAAAGCCCAGCATTAATCACAAAGATAAGAAACACAACTGAGCTGACCAGAACTTGCACAGTGATCATTCGCAGCACATTTAAGAAGCGATCTTACTTTCCATAGAAGAATGCACAGAAAACAAACAGAACATCCATCTATAAATAAGCTCATCTGCCACTGTGTAATCATGTTTCACGGTGTTAGATTACTGTCTTGGAACGGCATCGTCGTTAATGTGAAACTCAAATAAATTGAGCTGCAATCCGATTTGCACATCTTAACATCTCAACACTGTCAACACGTCTGTCACAACTCCTGCGAAACATAAAAAGCTGGCATCAATAAAACAACCAGCCCAAACATATTTAACACGACATGGAGCACCGGCCACGTCCATGCAAGATGAGAAATAGGAATTTAAGATAATAAACAAACATGCACACACACACACACACATTAACAAAACATATCAAATAATAATGGCTTTGTTAAATTACCACATAATACGCTGTTTTAACGCTGCTTATGGTAGGCACATTTAGTTGTAACACATCAGCCCTGAGCACAAACATCACACCACTAACACACACGATATGGCTGCAATTAAACTCACAGACGGAGAAATGCACTGGATATTTGCTTCGTAATTCAAGTCACAATTTAAACAGAGACAAGGCCGTAGATCGAACTGACAGCAGAGGTCTTTTTCCATTCTTGGACGATGTTACGTTCAAGGAACAGAGATAAGGATGCAGACAAAATACAAACTGCTCCGTCTCTTAAAGGAATAGTCGGACATTTTGGGAAATACAAATTCATTTTCTTGCTTAGAACTAGATGAGGAGATTGATACCACTCTCATGTCTGAAGCCACAGCACAGCAGCTGGTTAGCTTAGCTTAGCTTAGCTTAGCACAATAGAGGGGGGAACTGCTAGCCTGGCTCTGTCCAAGGTAGCAAAGTACGTCCACCAGCACCTCTAATTAAAAGGTTACATCTTGGTTTCACTCTCTTTTTTAATTCAAATAAATTCTATGAGTTAACCAACATTAGAGAACTTTCTCAGGGACTTTTGTTTCTCTGGTGGCAGTGCTTATTTAGACAGGGAAACTTTCACTGGATAGTTTATCTCAGAAAAATCTCTAAGAGCAACTGTCCCACGACTGTTTCCTAGACATGCTTTGGCCCTACAGTGGCAGCACTTGTATTACAATGGAGAGCAGTGTTCAGACAACCTTGAGGCTGAGGGCGCTGGCCCGAGGTCCTGTTTGGATCTGCCAGTCCTTCCTTAAGAGCAGCACTCTGGGAGAGAGTGAGGGGGCGGGAGACAGACAGGGAAAGAGACAGAAAGAAAGAAAAAAAAGAGGAAAGGCAAACACGGTTAAGCGGGTTTTGGTAAAGAATGTGCAGTGAACTCTAAAGGGCTACAACCAAGTGATTTTCCTGCAGACATTAATCTCTTGGATTTCTGTCTTTACACTCAAGAGGAGAACAGAGATAAATGTTGTATGAGCATGTGTCACTGTAGCTGTTCATTCTGGGTCATACATTACAAATACATGGGTTTAGTTGGCATTGTCTTACAGTCCATAGCACAGTTGACGTTTAGTGTCGAGGCCGGCACCAGCCACCCTTTCACATATGTTTTGGGTTTGTCCAAAACTAAATAGCTTCTGGCAAACATTTTTTAAAACCTTTTTTGATGCTTTGGAAGTACCCAAAGATCCTTCTGCTACAACTGCAGTATTTGGAGCTCCACAAGAGGTACATCTTAGTCGTCAGGTAGAAAATATGATCGCTTTTGCAACTCTTTTAGCAAAATGACTAAAACAGCTTAAATGGAAGGAGATATTTTCTCTAACATTTAAGCAACGAATTAAAGACCTTATGCACCATTTGCCATCCTACAAGAGAGTGTGCTCAGAAAATTATTGTATCTTCCAGCATTTTGTACGACTTTAAATACCAAAAAAAAAAAGACCTCAATCTTATACTTATTACTTAATCTAATAATTCAAAGACTAATTCACAGGTTTCACATCAGACTACCTGTTGGGGCTGCACAGTAGTTGGCTTCTGTCCTTGAGGGGAGCGAGCAGGTGAACGTGAAGCACTGGATGACCTGGTAGCCAGCGCCTGATTCATCTTAGCCAGCACCACCTCAGAGATGAGCTGGCGGTCCTCGGCCTGGTGATCACCAATCAGCTGCATAGATGAACCCACAACCTGGACAAAGAGGGCACAGACAGCATCTCAGAAAAATGTGGGCCTTTTTTTTATTGAAAAGGTTACATGACTGAAATGTTTCTGACCCAGACGGGATAATAAAGTCAGGACAGACAAACAAAGGAGGTCGACACAGTGGTCAACATTTTATGTGTGGTAATAGCTCCTGGCGTCTTTGTAAGACTGTTATGTCTTCTCCCAGATAGAAAATTTGTGTCAAATTTGATTAGAGTTTATGTTTTTTATGGTCAGTGTGGTTTTAGTTTACATTGCAGGCTTTTTATGAATACTGTCATGAAGGTTTTGTTCTTATATATATATATGTTAAAAGGATAAATTGGATTTTTTTAAGTGGGGCTGTATAAGGTACGTATTCATAGTCAGTGTACTACCTACAGTGGATGGCAACAGCACACCCCAGTTTGGAGAAACAGGCAAGAATACAGCCACTGAGACACAGTGATACACTGCTGTGGATGAGGCAACATGGTGCAGAGTGGAGCAGAGTCTAAACAAACTACAACTTCGGGCGATATTGTGAAGACATGTCCATTTAGAACAACCTCGATACCAGCCTCTATCTTGTCCACAGTGTTCACCATTGTCATTACTTCTCACTGGTTCTGGTGCCCCGCTTGGCAACAGTATTAGTTCTGCCTGTGGCGTCAATTGGCTAATCGTTAATCCCCCTGCAGTGCTGATTGGTTGGTTTCTATTCAAACTGAGAAACCGCTTTTTCAAGTCACAATGCCAGTCACTATATTAAATGTATTCAGGCAGCAGTTTCTGATGGGGAAATGACACCGTTTTATCCATCTATGCTCTCATCAAAGTCACCAGACTCCATTGACAAAAAAAAAAATCTTACCTTGCAGAACACGGAAGCTGCTGATCTCCCGCTGTCTGAAGACAGTTAGTTTGTGTTATTGTCTAACTGTCACAGCTCAAGCTTCTTAGGTTATGTTTTTTTATGTGATTTACTTTGAAACTCACATCTCCTCTTGTTTCAGATCACTTCACTTCCTGTCCCTCTGTGTTTTCCCTCCATTTTCATGACTTCACCTGTGTCTGTCCTGCCTTCATTAGCCTCACCTGTGTCTCATTGTCCTTCCCTCACCAGAGTATTAAGTTTGTATCTTGTTTTCTCTCAGTGCCAGATTGTCTCAGCGTTCCAGCCTTTTGTTTCCCTGTGTCCTTTTCTTGTTGTTTTGGATTTAGCTTGTTCATTGACTCTGCCTCTGCCGCATCCCTATTGGATTTGTTTCCCTCCACTGATAGACCTCCTTTGCACTGAACCTACCTTTTAACCAGTAAAGACAGAGTTATTTAACCAAAACTGTCTCCAGAGTCATATGCTTCAGTCCACTCTTACCTTGTTCACCAGTTGTTACAGTGCCTTTGGTGAATCCAAACTAACTTTAAAACGCCAAAGTCACACAATAACACAAACAAACTCATCGATCAAGACCAACAAGTCCTGTGTTCTGCAAGGTTAAATTACTGTTTCTGTCTGGTGGCTTTGAAGAGAGCATAGATAATGTCTTCAGTTCACCATTGGAAGGGCTTTTTGATGGTAAGGTACAGCAGTGGAAATATTCTTAATACAGTGTACACTAGAGATGATAGATTTGTTTAGGTAGCTAGAATATGTTTTGTGGCTGCCCCCATCCACAGCAGTACATTGCTTAGCTTCCATGGTGGTATTCCTGCCTGCTTCTTCAAGCCAACCACAATCTATTGTAGATAATACACTGGCAATGGACAAGTACCTAAAAAGAATTTTAAAAAAATCTGAACTATCCCTTTAATATGTGAAACATGTGGTAATTTATTATGGCATATGATATAGTCATCATCATTATTTTCAGTAACCCAGATGTTTTATCATTGTGGCGGTCAGTCTGCTGCTAAATAAGACTGCAGATACTATGTCAAAATCCATGTAAATGGATCTCCATTCAGCGATTGCACTGCATCATTATAAAAACCAAAGCACTTTTCCAGCCGAGATGACTCACTGGGAGACATGTTTTTCACATCTTTCCCACTTTAGTATCTAATCTACCTTCCACTTAACTACTGAATATTTCATTCTGACAGTCCGCCTACTGCAAAGTGTAAGTGGGATGTTTAGAAACATTACTTGGATACCGCAGTGACCGGGTGTGGGTGTCATTGTGGCTCCTGTATCATCTCCCTCCTCAGCGTCAGACTGTCTCACTGGGATTTGTAATCATAACTGTCCAAACTTCGTCATGCCTCACTTCTCCGTTCAGGGTCTTCATAGAGTTTCCTGCTCCTGCCAGTTGTCTGTTTTCCTCCGCCACCTGTCTCACCTATTTTCTCTATATACACATTTCTCCAGCACCATTGGATTTGTTTGTTTTGAATGTAAACCAGTGACCAACTGTAATCTTGTTTATTGACTTTCAAACATAGAAACTGTCTTTAACAATATGTGCAGCATCACTGTCTACATTGTGGTCCAGTCGGTCATCGCCAGCTGCCAGAATTTTGGCAAAAATTGACGCTGCTTCTTCCACTGAGGGGGCTGCGTTGACCCGCACCATTGAGTGGCTCTGTACTTACTGCCAAAATGCGTCCAGATAGAAGCAGCTCTCTCTATAGCACTCCATCTTGTGTCCTACAAACCCTGGCTTGTAAAGTTGCTCCCGGAGCTGGCAGAAATCTTGGACACTTAACAGCCCAATCCTGTGGCCAAATTAGTCCCTGCTGCAGATTCTGAGTCTCCACATTCTTCTCAAGTGTCTTTCTGTTCCTGCTCGGTTACTTCCAGAGCTTCCCTTTTGACAAGCTTGCTGCTAACCTTCTACCTGCTTCACTGCCTTCTTTGGATAGCGGCTGCCCTCTCAGCCTCTGCAGTCTTGCTCCCCGCTGCCTCGGTGAAGAACCAACCTGAGTCCAAGCAAGTATCATTTGCAGGCTTTTCACATTTTGGGATTGAAATCAACTCCAGCCTCCTGAGTGCAAGTGTATTTCCACTGGTTCCCAGGGGTCATTCTCCGGTCACTCCACTGCCCATCGCTTTAATGCCTCGATGGCTCAGCGCTCCAGAGACTCCACTGTCATCCACGCCAGCCGTCATCCAGTTGACCAGGAATCAACTTTCGTTTAAGTTCAGAGACCCTGTTCCTCCAGCAGTCTCTGATTTTTCTTTTTCTTCTTCTGAGCCTGATCCTGTCTCTCTGAGTCTTAAAGCTCCAGTAGGCAACATTGTTTTGGTATAATTGAGTAAAAATTTTATAATATCCTCTAAGTATAATGTAAATCAAGTAGTCTGAGACAAACAATAGGTTTCTGCACCTCACCACGGCTCTGTGTTCAGCCCCTGAAGAATCAGTATCGTGCCGATGTGCATCAACCAATCAAAGGTCAGCTCAGACCACTGCGTTCCTATTGGCTGTTCTACTGCATATGCGCATTTCCGTGCTGCTGACAGAAGGGGAGAGCAAGCGGCAATGGTGAACAGTGCACCAGGTAAAATAGCTATTCCAGCATTGGCTACAACTGCCAACATGGCTAAACCCCAAAAAAGGAAGACAGAACTTTGTTCCCCGGAGCCCCGGAGGGAGGGGAAGGCTGAGGTGGGGCCGGGATGAACGAAACCTAACTGAGATGAGACTCAAAAATCAACCGTTTTCAGACTTTCTACCTGCTGCAGCTTTAACTTGAACCTGTCTCTGTCTGAACCTGAGCCTGTTTCAATCCAATCCTGAACCTGTCTTTCTGTTACCCACTTTCCACTAAATTAGCTCTGGTTCTTGAACTTGTTTTGTAAAGGATTACTGGAACCTTGGTGCTATCTAACAACCAGCCTGCGTTTCCACAGTTATGAGTGCAATCACTGTAATCAAGGATGTATCATCAACAGACGTAAACAGCAGTAGCAAGATGGCTGATTCTATCAATTACCTGCGCGCTTTATTTAAGGTCCAAAAGCTCCATGTTTTAAATTGGTTGCGAGAACCTGATTGATACCCTGTCCATATTGGTGGAAATGGGGTATCTCTGACCCTGAACCTGTCTCTCTATTTGAACCTGACTAAGCCTGAAGCTGACTCTTAATCTGAGCCTGCACCCAAATCTGTCTCTCTGTCTGAGCTTGAGACTGTGTCTTACTTTGAGCCTGAACCTGACTCTATGTCCGAGCCTTAACCTGTCTCTGTGCCTGAGCCTACACATTGAGCACAGCGTTAGTTCAGGCAGGACACGATGTCAAGCTCAGCTCACATCCCAGCTACATCAGCTGATCTCAAACAGCCAAATCAACTGATGGAGCAGCTGATTGATGGAAGGGATTCAGCTGATAGATCACATGATTCCTTCCTATGCAACCAATTGGCAAATCTCATTCAAGGTGCCCTATTTAAACTGCTCTGGCCTGCCTACTGCCACTGTGCAACACCTCTCCACCTCAGCTCTTCCTTTTCATGCTACGTTTGACTTATCAGTGTCCTTTCTGTTTGTCATTGATGCTGCTCTGTTCTGTTCCCGGGGGGTCTTTGCTGCTGCTCTTCCTGTTATAGGCTTTCCCTGTAGGCGCATGGAAGGGCAGGGACGTTTGCTCTCTCTGCCTTATGTTTTCCACGTAGGTACGTGGAAGTGGCTTTCTGCCTAGACCCGAGGAAAGGGTGGCCCCAGAACAGAGCCATACCGCCAAATATAATACTGCAAATACAGTTTTCTTTGACAAAGGTGTTCCTGACTGAACTGTCTTTCTGAGCCTGAGTCTGAACCTGTCTCTTTGTCAGAGAATGAGCCTCTCTCAGTAAGTCCTTGTCTTTTGGTCTGAACTTGTACCTGTGTCTCTGTCTCTGTTCTTCCACAGTCCTGCCCACCTGACCATTCTTACTTGTTTATTTGTCTCGTTGGATCTCGCTACTGTCACTGCACACCAGCTACATGTTATGAGCCTCGTTGTCCACCCCATGACCTGCCTCTTCAGATTTGACTCTACCAGCTGTGTCACAGTGCATTTGGGTGCTGCTTTTTGTTACCTTAAGCCAGAACCATAATAGATGGGTAGAGGCGACCCCATTTAGCAGTGACATATCCTTAATCTTAACATCCTCATATGCTAGAGGGATGAGACGCCTACGAGTTTCACAATAAACCACAATAAAATTCCAGACGGTTAGTGTTACTGTTTTAGATTTTAATAATTAAAGCTTTGTTTGATTACTATGCTTTGAAAAACTCACAGTAAAAACTGTCCAACATCATCAGTCACAGGTAAGTCATGCAACGTGCGGTTGTTTTTCCAGTCCCTTGTTTACAGCTTGGGCAGCTTGCAGCAGGCACACCCAATGATTAGACACTTAAGCCAACATTTTAATGACAGGCTGTGTTTAATTTTACATTTGATATGTTGTCATGTGTCCACATAAACTATTTGCTAAGCTATAATTCTAATTTTTATGCAAACATAAAGTGCTGCTTATTCATTTGTTGTTTTTAATATAAAACTTGAAATTAAGTGTGCCTGACAGTACATTTTTAGCACATTTAAACAATACTGTGATAATACTGATAACTGATCATTTTGGTCTTTGTACTTGTTATATTGAAAACTATATTTTCAGTGAAGATGATGGGAGCAAGCATTTAATAATTTTCCACACTGAGATGTAACCACTTGACTTTTAGGAAACGTGTCATTACAGCAAAGCACATTCCTGCATTAATGTGTTATTCTCCACTATTGTGGCCATGACTGCAAGATTAAACACTGTGATGCATGAAACCAGTACGCTAAGAAACAGAGTGAAAGACAAGAGGAGGGAACTGTAGCTGAATAGAACAAATTCTGCGACAGGTGGGCTACAGAGAACAGCCATACTTACCCATGAAATATCACCAGATGTTAGTTATCAAACTCATAATGTGTATTCAGGTTAGGTTCAATCAGTTTATTCCCAGCCAGACAATCTGAGGCCCCAGCAGTGTAAATTAGGCCAGACATGCTAAATTTAAGACTCAAAGACCTTATTATTTTCTTATGAAACGCAACTCCCACAGGCTGATGTCAACATGCCGGAAGTTTTCAAACAAAAGGTAGGAGTCAGTAAATATGTAAAGCAGTGACAGTACAGCAGCTCCAAAATATGAATTTGACTGCCACGGGTCCAATCTGGCCCACTATATGATCAGAGTAAGAGATGCCAGGTTTCAGAAGGATGTTAACATCCTAAATTTAATTCATGATGTCTAATTATTTCTTTTTTCACTGCACTGTGTTCTATGTATTTCTGTCTCCTCATTAACTGCAGTTATATGCACTATTTTTAACACTTTTAAGACATTTAAGACAATAGCATGAACATCACTTTGGAAAAACATGATAGTCGCTAAGGAAACAAAAATTATCTAGTACAACCCATCATTCTGAAACCGTAACACAACAAATGTTGAGGATGACTCATTTTCACTTCTGCCACATAAAAAGAGGCAAAAATTGTCTGACGTTCCGATCTAAGTTACATAAGTAGGAATCTGTTGTAAACAGCATTACTAATCTTGAAACCTTTTTTTGTTACACCATGTTGGAGCAGAGTTCACAGAATTAATATTCAGCTGACAAACCAGCTGCATTTAAATCATTATCTGGGCTACTCTAAGTGTACATGTACATGTGGTCTTCAATACTCTGAAGTGAACATTAGGCCAACAAGAGAACGTAGAACAATCACAAACAGCATACATTCAGGGCTTTTGAGAGAACACTGGGGCTGGAGCCTCAGAAGCCACACATCCCCACTCTGCCCCTGTTGTTGTGTGTTTTTCTCACCTCAGTAATGTAGTCATTACCATCCTTGCCACAGATGGCTTTGACGGCACAGATATCCAAACCTCCGAAGATCTCTGAGCAGGTATCAACCCACAGCTTAAACCTGTCACAAAGAGAAGCTGGATTAAGATCTATTAAGACTCATAATATGTTTACCGACAAATCAAAATTCTCAGAGGGTTCCACACCTGTATGTACAATAATTATTTTGTGTTGTTGCAAAGCTGGCAGTTGAGGTGGTTCATAAAATGTTGCAGGAATTTGACTGTTTTCTACAGAGCAGAGCTGAGGATGAAAACAGAACTTGTCCTGCCTTGCTGCATCTTGCTTATCATTGTAAAAAAAAAAAAGTTTTACTCTTCTACACAACTTTATCAATAAAACTGAATAATGTATCACTTCAGCACAGTAAGTCAGTGCAAATGTTGCTCTTCAGGGCATTTATCCCGGCAGTAAACCTGTTACAGAGCGTCTCTAGCTCGGGGCCATGTTGGCTGCAGCCCACAAAGGTGCTGTTGGCTGTGAAGAGCTCCATTGACTCGCTGTCTGGAAAACTGAACAAAATCAAACTACAAACACAGACACATCAATACTGTTGAAAAGGACAATATAACTGAAGCAGAACAGGTACTTTTTCTGCAGCGTCAGATTCACATAATAATTCTTAGCTCATATTTGTAAAATTTAAAGTCTCTGCACTGAACTCTGTTACTGTCACAGCTGTAGAGAAGATTTAACTGATTTAAAAGTTTTTTGGTGTCACATTATTTAATTTAAAACATTTAATTTGTCTCCTGGGGTCAATTTGCAGAGGCATGTAGAGAAAGTAACACAATAAAGGAAATTAAAAAAATTCGTATAATACAAGGAGAGCTATACACAGCTGCCAAGTAAGTGGTACACATTATTGTAATGATGGTATGAGATTGAAGATAATATTAATGCAAACATGAGCAGTACACATTGATAATTATGATAATGATATGAATATAGTAGTGTAATAAATATGCCTGACACAATGATAAATGATAATAATATGAGAATGTAGTGCAGAGAATAAGCTGTACCCAGTGGGCTTGGGGGGTATCTACTGTATTATTTATACCTTTCCACCTTCCTGGCATTGCACTGGAGTATAATGTACATGATATATGGTATATATGATGGTACATAAGCTCTCTAAGCTTTATTGGTCTCATAAATAAGCAATATAAATCCACAAACTGTCATGAAAACAAATATACTCTCATAACTGTTTCCTTGTCAAACAGAGAAGTACAACCACACACCTTCTGAATTCAAGTTCCTCTTTGCCATTGAACTAAGACTTGTATGGTAACATATATGACTCTGTAGATTTGTAAACATACAGATGATGCCTCTAGTGTCCAACTCAAGGAAGTGCATTTCTTTTCGGATAGATGGAAGCCTGATAGAAACTACCTGTAGCTGTGGATGAGAAGCTAATTCTTTTTTTTTTGCTTTCCAGCAGTTTGGAATATGCGCTTGGACCATTATCTACAAAAACAGGACCTGCCAGATACGTGGCATGTGTTGAGAAATATTTAATTAAAAAAAACGTATGAACAACTGAATGAGTGATAATGGCAATCCAACTGTATTATCTTATGACAACTCTGTCTGTCATTGGGTGTCTGTATATCTGTTCCACGTTTTTCTCCTCACTGACTTGGTCAATCCATGTGAAATTTGGCACAGTGGTAGAGGGTCATGGGAGGATGCGAATGAAGCAATATTACATCAATTGGCCAAAGGGGGGGCGCTTGGGTTCAGTTGACTATTTAATCTGCAATTTTCTATGACCTGTATCTCAAACACACACCATGTGAAACTGTACGTGGGCAACTGTGCACTCAATGGGTATGGACCAGTAATGTATAACTATATTTTAACAGAATAACATTACTCAGATCCACAATGTGTTAAAACTTGACAAACAAGTTCTTTTTAGTCATACATATTCACTTGACAACACAGGCAACTGAATTGAAGGAAACAGCCCGTTAGCTCATTAGCAGCATGTTAGCTAAGCTAGCACACAAACACACTGTTAGACAGTCACTGCAAAATTCACCGCAATAGTGCAATTTTTTTTAACATACTCATGGCAAATTCCAGACCGAAATATTCTGGAGGGGTGGAGTTTCACAGGCACATTGGATATCACAGAGATTCCCATAGGAATGAGTGGAGTTCCGGTTGCCTCTTCTCCATACACATACATAGGTGGGAACCAAGAGTAACATTAGCCTAACTGCCTCAACTCATCGTAAAACACACTTCATTCAAACTTCACAGAACAACAACATAAAACTCACCAAAAGCTACTCCTATTATTCATCTAGGTAGTTCGTCCACTCTTCCAATAATCCCCACCTCTGATTTGTTCAAATTCAACCCGAGTCAGATAAAAAACATGCAGCATTTCTCTGCTGTTTCTGTTGGCTGTTTACTTGTCTTGTAACGTTACCCCAACGCTTGCAGTCACCATGTTTTTCAACTCAGCTGCATGTTCCACTAGTACACTGACCTCTGGTGGCATGTGATGAACATTACATACAATACATCCTAAATACAGCACACAGTTTCATAGAAGGACGAACGTCTGTATTTTTTATGGGATTTCTGAATACCCTGGCATAACGTGATCCCACCCAAGCCTATGATTATGATATGAGAGAATAATAATAGTGCAATTAAGTATAATGCAGTGTACACAGTGCACAGTATATGTATATGGGTAGATTTATAATATATAGGTGCATGGTGATTCAATGAACATAGAGGAGATGGCAGCATCAGTGCGAGCCCTGTGCAAGTCAGTGTGTGGGAGTGCTCAGTGCATGGTGGTAAAGTAATTTGATGATTGACAAGATTGACTTTGATGAGTAAAGGGATGAATTCCATATTCTGCTGGGGGTTGTGTAAGCAGCAGTGTCTGGAGAGCTCAATTATTATATAGTAGTATAGCTAAAATCTGTTTGTAGAATCAGACAAATACTGAACTACCGTTTTATATACTTAAGGTTAGCATCTATTAATTAATTCAGAGCTATTCTTTAGTGGTGCTCCATATGGGTGATATCTCCTATATCTGACAACAGACCTTTTTCACAGCTGTCCTTCTGGCTTGTTATAGAAGAGGAAACAAGGCTGTAGCTTAACATTAATGGCGGCTCTGATCCATTTTAGTATCTCTGTAAGCCATGTCAGTGAGCCCAGCATGCCATGCATTATTAATGTTATAAATTATACCTGTGCTTTTGCTGCCGTAAAAGGTCAAAACACACACTTTGGAAAAGGTCTATAATCTAGATTACAGCCACAGGCAGAGCAGCTCCATGTGAAAACTAGATCATCCTCAGCCAAAGGAGAAAATAAATGCACTGTGCAGCATCAGTCATCCACAAACATCAACTGATTTCCCAAACATCTGTGTGTTTGACCATGTGAACTGGTTTCAGCTCAATGAATCTGCTGCGTGAGAGAATTGTGACTAACTATGACATGTGCGGCACAGGGGCAGCCGCAGCAGCACTAATGTGGAAGCGGTGCTCACTTGTCAGTCATGGCTACTTGTTCCAACATGGCAGATCCGGTGTTGCTCTTCCAATTACCAGAGATGGATGTTCGCCTGGAAAAGAAGAGGAAATTGTGCGTTAAATCATAACAGATACCAAACTTCACTTGTAGGAACTGTAAATACAGGCGAGAGGGAGTCAGACAACCTTGTAGCAGGAGGGATATTTTCAGCACTAGCTGCAGGTAAAAAGCCAGCACATGCAACTGAACATTATCAGGCTGATTAGTGTCCTGATAAACTGGCTAGTTACCACAGGCTTTGTTTCATAGTGGATGCACAGGTGTACACACAACAAATAACTAAAGATCTGGAACCATAAAACACCCTGTCTAATTAATTAATTTCATTCAGTTAAAGGGATACTCTCTTGAGCTGGGGTTGTATGAGATTCTTAATCTTATTACTGCTGTGGGCAGGAGCAGCAGCAAAACAAATTTTAGCCACCAAAAATAAAAAAAATCTCCACTGACAAAAACAGTAATTCTACCTTGCTGAACATGGGAGCTGCTGCCCTACCAGTAACTCAGGCATTTAGTTTGTTTCAGTTATTGTGTGACTTTGGTGTTTTAAAAGGTTAGTTTGGATTCACCTAAGTTGCACATAATGGATGCTTTAAAAGTCTTTGTATGATGAAACAGAACCACTTCAGCTGCTGAACTCCATTTTATCCATTCATGTTGTTTCCTGTTTTACTTTGAAACTCACATCTCCTCTCGTTTCAGATCACTTCACTTCCTGTCCCTGTGTTTTCCCTTCCTTTTGATGACTTCACCTGTGTCTGATTGTCTGTCCCACCTTGATTAGCCTGTTGATTGACTCTGCCGCTGCCTCATCATAATTGGATTTGCCTCCACTGACAGTTCTTCTGTGTACCGAACCTAACTTTTGCCCAGTAAAGACTGTTACTTTACCTGAACTGTCTCCAGAGTCATGCATTTGAGTCCACTCTCAAAAATCAATTTTTGTGTTATTGTTGATGATACAAAAAGTTAACAACCAATATGATTTAAATATGGCTTAATCTGCCTTATGGAAGTACCGGGTCGCTGAAGACCTGAGATATGTAGCAATGTTTAAAACAACACAGTCAGATTAAAGGGTTAAATGACAGCTTTACATTTCACTTTGCTACGTTTACACTCTATTTTACGTATGTCACTGTCTCCTGTCTACTGATGTACTTGTCCTGAGCCCAAAATACAACGTGTTACAAACACATGACCACACACACTATAAAAAAGAAAACTCTTCCCTGAACCCAACGAATAAATAAGAAAAACACGCACATGTATGCTTTGTAGTCGGCGCCGATCTTCTGCACCCTGATGTCGTACTTGGCGTCTACAAATGGCTCTGTGGTGCAGTAGGTCTGAGTGATGGCCACCACACTGGCAATGTCCTGGAAGTCACTCACATTGTCCACTTTGACCTACAAAGGAATAACACACACATACACACAATTAATCTAAAGTACGGCCGGGCTGAATATTTATTTTCAATTATACAGATATTGTTTATTTTATGAAAATGTTATCATTTTTGCAGTAAGATCCTCAACAGTATTCTATTGTTGCATAATAAGTGTCCAAGCATAACATGACAGTCTTCTCACTTTTTTTGTATCTGCAGGTTGCACAAACTTTTACAATGTCTTTCTTTACTACAACTGTGGGTAAGGGTCTGTTTTCTTACTGAGAGTTAGACAAAAAGGTTTATACCACTCTTATGTCTGTACCTTCAATATGAAGATAGAGCCAGGAGACAGTAAACTGAGCATAAGGAGTGGGAGGAGGGGTGATCAACAAGCTTGGCTCTGTTCGAAGGTGAAAGATCTGCCTACCAGCACCTTTAAAGCTCACTGATGCTGCATATTCAATCAATTCAATGTATTCAATATTAGTAAGTGTACAGACATGAAAGTTGTATCAATCTCGTCACTCTCAGCAAGAAACACAAGCATGCTTCCTAAATGTCACACTGTTTCATGCACAAAAGGTCAACATTCTTAAACATACAAACTTAGGTTGTATTTGTGGTATTGATAGTGTCTTCAAAGGAGTTGTATGCAATACTCTGAGCGTATCTATGAGCAAGAGTCAGAGGCAGGACTGTCTCAGCATGGAGGTGGCTGAGCCAGCAGCTAGTTAGTAGTAGCTAGTACCAATTCTGACCTTCAACTTTGACTTGAGCAAGGCATAACACAATAAACAGCTCTGACAACAAAAACAGTGCTGACAGAGCTAACATTTTTAATCTGGGGCTGAAATTGAGGGTGGGTGCTACGTGTCCGCAATGAAATGGAAAATGGACCTGCACTTGTATAGAATTCTTCTAGTCCTCTGACCACTTTAAGTGCTTTTTACACTATGAGTTGCATTCACATATTATACACTGGTGGCCGAGGCTTCCATACAAGGTGCCACCTGCTACTCTGTTTTGTTTTTTTTAACATGGTTACACACCAATGGAACAGCCATCAGGAGCAATTTGGGGTTCAGTATCTTTCCTAAAGGCCTCTACACATGATCAGCTGTAAAACCGCTTTGTCTATGGAGAGGGCGGCAACGCCTGACAAAGTGGCACCGCTATCCTTGGTGTCGTGCACCACTCGGATTTTCCGCCTGAGCACTCAAATTATTTGAACTTTGAATCATGTGAAGGCTGCTTAAGGAGACTTTGACATGCGGACTGTTCGATCTTTCTATTAGCGGACGACCCGCTCTTCCCTCTTTTATCAGCAGTACCCGCCATATTAGCACAGAACAGGGCGACAGCTATTAGCTAGCCAAGGGGATACACACAGGGACTCACATGAACTAACATGTACCCGCGGCCAGACTGGCAACCTTAACAAAAGACAGAGAAGCTCAGATTACAACACACACAGAGGGAGCATGACTTCATTCTCTGGTCATGACGGTATAACTCCACTATATCTTACATAGCAAATAGTTGCTTGCTGCTACATTAATGTTCTGAATGTGGCATACAACTCCTTTAAGACTGTCAGCATCAGTAATGCAGAATTCATTAAGACCTGAGTCCATATGGAGGACATGAAATGGTGATGTTATGTTTCTTTGCACAAGCCGCAGTCAATGTCCTAGAGGTGACAGGGTCCACTTTAATCTAAAAGCAAGTGGAAACTATCAAATACAGCACTTATCATAAATGCCTCCATCTTTCTTGAGCTTTAACAGTGAAACAGACAAAATGTTGAATTTCTGTGGAAGCTATTGTGTAGCACAGTCCAGGTGTGTTAGAGATGAGATGGTGAGATAAAGGAGAGTTACAGGCCGATAAGAGGTTAGGTTAGACAGAGCGAGTGGACAATCACACAATATCAGATTGAGCAGTCCGGGGGAATGATGTGCAAAGGATCGATGAGGAGTGCTGGAGAGAGGATAAACACTTCACTCTGATTTCACCCAGAAAATATTAACACAGTTGTCAATCAATACGAGCACAATGAGAGGAGAAACTACGGAGGGAGAGTGAATAAAAAAGGATGTGCTGCAGTTTGAAAGGAAGACAGGGTAAAGAAAGACAGATGACAGGAGTGGTGGTGTATGACAGAGAAAGCTTTATGCAGCACAAATGATGTGGTTCCAGACGTGATGGTGCACTAACTCTTGGTGCACAGGGAGATTTCAAAGCACTTCACAATGGCATGTTGTCAAATGAGGTACAGTCTAACAGGTGGGCTTCAGTCCACCGTACAGCTACTTCCTCTGCTTTACTAATACTTGATTACCCTTTAAGTTATTCTTATTCCTTTAGTTCGCAAGGGTCGTCAGATCAAAAGAATCAAGAGATTTTCAAAGAAAATAATCCAGTTTTTAAACAAGTATTATTCATACTAGTTTAAATAAAGAATTTGATTGTATTTCCTGATGTTTGCTGAGCAACAGTTTCGTGTGAAAGGAATTAATTGCCTGTCCAATATATTGGCCTCTTGATGTCAGTGATTTAGGCAAACAACAGCCAGAGCTAGTAAGTTTTACAGTAATGTCTGATATCAACCCAATACAAGACCAAATCAGCTGTTGCGAGAGTGTGTTGATGAGACAGAGACAGGTCTTGAACAAAGTTAATTCCTCTGGAAAATGCCATTTTAAAGTCAGAAGGGTTAGGGTTTGTTAAAAAAAGGGCCAAATATTTACTTTGGTGCCAATGGGGTGAAAGAATCTTTTCATAACCTGTGCTCACGCTCAGATACAGGAAATGACCCCAAAGTGAGCTGTCTCCTTTCTGAACCATCTCTGATGTAACACATGCAGACCGTTCCCGAAGCAGATGTGCCATGGAATGTATTTTTTTACTGGCTACACCTGCAGATTATGGGCGTGGGGTTGTTTGAGTGAAGACTATGAGCCTTCATTTTGGGACCCTGTGGACTGTTTAGTTTTTGAACCAAGCACATCACTATCAAACTTAAACTTTTTCACACTTTGTGTAAGAAGCTAAGTTAACATCTTCAGACTATAGTAGGCTGTGTAATGGGAAACTTATTTTTAACCAGATCTGTATCATCACAGTATGTGCACATGAACCATTTATGGCTTTCTTCCATGCAACCAGTGCCTGGAGCCTCCTGCTCATTTGTCAGTGGAGGTCCGCAACTGATTATTTGCTAATTAGCAAGAGGTGAAATCTTTCATGAGTTTAGATAATCGATCACTTTTGCATTTTATCTTGGCAAAATGAAATGAATCAACATTACCTTTCCCATTCCAGAGTGGGCATGTCCGATCTTCACCACTACTGGGAAACTTGGTGTTGTAATCTGAAAAACAACAGAATGATTAAAGGTTTAATAATAATGAACAATACAGAGTGACTACATATCAACACACAGTGTTCATAGCAACTGTCACCAAGCACAGATCTCTTCTGGTACGTAGGCCTTTATGGTTATAGCACTGCAAAAATAGACAATCTCAACTAATCCCTGTTCCCTTTTTTTTTTAAATTTTATTAATGCTTAATAAACATGACAAAACAAGACAGGTGGGACACGGTTACACTAAGACACATGACATGATGCAACAATACTAGTGACTGAGTGTGTGTGTGTGTGTGTGTGTGTGTGTGTGTGTGTGTGTGTGTGTGTGTGTGTGTGCGTGTTTGTATTATGGCTCGAAAGAAACCGATGGTAAAATAACCATAATAACATTAATAATAATGATAATAATAATAATAATAATAACAACAGTATTAATAATGATAATATACTACTAATAATAATGTATTAGTAGAGATGATAATAATAGCAATAATAATAATCATCATCATCGAAATTGTAGGGATGGGGGGTGAGGAGAAGAAAAAAAGAAAAAAATATATATCTACATATAAGTCCAAGTTATTATATTAATATATGATAATTAATATGAATCAAATTCAGAGGTTTCTTCAGATCCCCCTGCGGCCGCAGTGTAGGCCGAACCCCGTTCCCTTAATGATTTTGAGCAGTGTAGATCTGCCAGGAAGTGATGGCACTGAAGTTATTGTGTCATATTTTGGTACATTTCATTAAACCAGGGGAAACCTGCAGCACTGGAGCTGCATGCGGCTCTTTAGGCCCTCTCTAGTGGCTCTGTGTGGCTTTGACTAAAACGTCACATGGAAGTGTCACTGTTGCAGGCCTCCAGTGGTTCTTACATTTTCCAACTGTAAAAATCCGTTGGCACACATTTATGCATTGTTTTTTTTCTTCTACCATGTGACCCAAGAGCAGCTCCACATGAATCCAGCAGACACAGAGTGGCATTAGCATGAATTTGACGGAGATATTTGGCTCTTGAGCCACCAATTCTCAATTATGCTCGCTAGCTATTTGCTAACTCATTCTTTCCATACAGTGAGTTTAGTTTTTTGCTTAAAACAGCTGCCTGCTGCTGCTCAAAGCTACGCTATGAGAGCAGAAAGAGTGAACCAGAGCAGTAAAGTTGAGGGCAATAAAACCAAAACAATGAGCTGAAAGTTGCTAAAGCACTCTGTAGAATGAAGGTAACCTGAGGATTCGAATAATAATTTTGGGTTCATCGCAACCAAAGACTGTGTACTAAAAATGGACGACATGACAGCTTCCCTGAAGTGAAGCCAAATCATCTAGATCACCCCCTGGTGGGTGGCTGCAGTATAGATCATAAACCCCTCCCCCTCCACCTCATGATTGACACCTATATGTGCTATTCCGTGTGCTTGCAATCAGTAGCACTGCTCATGATTAATCAGACATGTGTATGGGCAGGACATCGATACAGCGGAGATCACTACTTCGCAGACTTAAGCCCTTTTTACACAGAGATCACGCTATAGGGCTGCTACGAAGACCCTTAATTATGCCAGCTTTTCCTTTTTACACAGAAAAAAACGACAGCAGCATCATGCCGCTCAGGTGTTGTAATTTTACATAGCATATCTGCAACCCAGAGGCAAAAAAGATGTGACAGGTGTGCCAAACATGACATACAACGCCATTCCTGTTATGTGGCAGCTGATCTCATCTTCTGCTCTGAGGGTAAGGTGCTCCCAGACCTCATTGTTTTCCCAATTTGTGGCCATTTTTGGCTGTTCCTCTTCATTGAGTTAGCTGCTAACTGTTATTAGCTGCTCTCTAAATCTTCCAGAGGTGGGTTGCACATATAACAGATTGTCAAAAAGTCAAAGCCACCCATGGTCCTATCCTGCCAGCTGTCCCTTTTATTCAAACATTGATTTGGTGCTGTTACTACCTCCTCTGCTAGCTTCAAGGCGAGACAACTCTGTCCCCCCAATTCGCAATTGTTACTTTTATAATAAAGTGAGGCAGAATATTCCCGCCTTGAAGAGGCAGTGTAAAAGCTAAATGACATTGCCAGTGAATGTGTCCTGGGTTATTTTGGCTTCAATTTACAGTGGAATTAAATGGAGACACCTTGCCATGTTTACGTACAGTTTGTGGACAAGTCACATTTTTCATATGTTGACATAGCCCCTTGCTGATAAACAAGGACACAGATGCAGATACAGGATATCTGGATTACTGACCATTCAGATTGGTACAGGAAGTCACATCAGCTCATCTACACTATAAGAGCTTATGTCAGGTCATCTACTATAATTCAAAAACGAACGCAATGTACATTATTGTGATAATAATAACAATAATTTTAAAAATGTGTCTTTTAATTCAAAATTAGTCATGCAGTGCTGTGTTGACACTACTACAGCAATACTTGTACTCTACAACTAACTAGTGGTTATTTTTTATGATCGCCATTTGCATTTATGACTCAGATGCTGCACCGATGATCACATAAGCTGAATCTGAAAAGAACATTAATCATGAACAAAAAAACTGTTATTTTAGTTATTTTAAGAGCATTGTTTTTAAAGGTCATATTTAATTTCTGCCTCACCCTGTCCAACTTTAAACAGTCATAATTATCATGACTAACTGCATGAATACACCTACAGCAGCCAATGGGAGAAGAGGGAGGACATCAAAAGAGGGGACAAGAAGAGGCAAAGGATGGTAGTTTTTTTTTTTCCTCCTGCATTTGAGGAGGCTGTCCCTAAATTGTTGAGTACATAAGAGGCTCCCTGTGTGCGACCCTCTCAGCATTCAAGACCAGAGTGTGAGGGGATCCAACTATTGTAAGTTTCTCAGTGTGCTGTCTACAGAGAGGGGAGAGGGAGAGAGACGGAGAAAGAGGGAGAGCAGTGGCAGCAGCAGCAGCATTTCCCTTCAACTCAAGTTATTTTCCTCCAGCTTGAATTCAGACGTGTACTTTAAACTTATGAAAACATTTCTATCCACAGCTGCCTTTCAGCTCAGCAGAGCTCATCCCACCACTTCGACTCTTCGGTCTCATCCTTCCCACGCTGCTGCCTAATTTGCCTTTCTCGCAGAACTTAACAGGATCAGGAGAGGTTGCCCAGCGTTCGTCGAGTGGTGGAGCGGTCAGTGGCAGCCAGAGTCATCATGGCCATGTCCCAGAAGCGGAGTGCGTGTCTGGGGCTCTGGGTGCTCCTTTTGCTTGGAGCAGGCATGGAAGAAGTTGTGGAGGGATGCAGCTGCAACCCAGCACACCCGCAGCAGCTTTTCTGCAGCGCTGAGATCGGTGAGTTAATAACTGGAGACCTATTTCGGTTCTGTTTGAAAAAGCTGAAATGTGATTGTAAGTTCTTAAGATGGAACAAAGGGAGTGTGTGATTTTAAAAATGGAGGAATGGCCCTCCCTACAAACTGACTGATTGATGATTTGGCTTATTGATCAACTTAATTGGATTTTCCAAGAGGGGGAAAAAAAAATCCAATCCACAGTTAAAACCTACTGTGACAACTAATCGATAGAGCCTAGGGATTAAGCTTTTTTGGGGGGTTAAGTGAAAGAAATGTTTATTTATAGCAATATATATAGTAAAGCTATATAAAATATAAGTGTGGTGGACTGTTGGAGCATCAATTATTGGTAAACATTAGCTACAAGTGAATGATATTCATGAGAATTACATGCACACATGTAGCTGTTTCCAACTGGCCTTTGTGTTTCTTACCAGCTCTTGTGTTATTATCTGAAAACAGGGCAGCCTGGTATCTGTTTTTTCCTCGTTACATAATTGAGTCTTCTTGGTCTTAATCGCTTAAAAACAAACCCTAAAAAACAGCCAACACCAAGTGGCCCCGGCCTACTTTCTATCTGTCTGTCTGTCATGTTGTCTGCCTGTCTCTCTGTCTGACACCCCCCCCTCCTCCTCCCATCATCCAGTTCTTTCTTGTTTAAGCACAGGCCAAAACCAACACTCTGCTCTGACTTTGAGTACTTGGCTCCAGACTGTGGAAAGCTGGAGTATGTGCTTCTGTCAAAGGTTACACTCCAGCAGAGGAGAAGGACACAGAGAAAGAGAAAGTAGACGAGTAAACTGCTTTTAAAAGGATTTTAGTCTTCTAAGTGGTCTGTTTCTTCCTTCAGGTTAAGAGAGGGTCTGAAAATGTGTCTCAAAAGAAAAAAAATAGTCAGGATACGATGGCGGCGGAGACCTGTTTTCAAAACCGCCATAAAGCCAAATTAGATCTGGGTTATGAGAACACAATGAGAGTATGTGGGGCAGTGGTTTTAGGACAGAGTTTTACAGATGAAGTGTGTCATCAAAGACAGAGATGACTGTACGATCATTCTTTGTTCTTGAAATGAACAATCTGAGGTTTTCATACGGGCCTGACTTTGCCCGATGAGTTAGACTGAAACAGACCTGAACCAGGTCTCAATTTTGACTTTTAGGTCTACGCTGGTTTAGCACTGGGTCCATGTTTATAACCATGTTTTGGTCTTTTGTTCTCTCGGGTAACATTAGAACCCAAAAAATACTGAACTGTTGAAACAAACGTGTTATGAAGCAATGCAGACGTGACATGTTGAACCACTTTTTCTCGGTTTGTGTCCATTTGAACCACTGGACCCAATCAAAATGGATTCCACATGACTGTTTTCTAAACCCCTCCCTTATTCGTCCAATCATAGTTTAGCAACTGTAACTACTTACAGTAAGTCTATTGAGCTTTGGATTTCTCCACGTGTGTATGGGAATGTGAGATTGGAGAGTTGTAATTTTTTGTTTTATTCTTTCCTAACCAAAAACACAGGAGCAAAAGTTTAAAGAAAACTGTGTGTTTCTGCTCTGAAGTGAGCCTCAAACATTAGCACATTTGGCTAACTAATTTACTAACATTACCTCCAAAGCCAAGCAACATATCATCAACTAACTACATAATTTTGTGGGATTACAGATTACATTAGAAAAAGCCTCATTTAGGACTAAGCCATCTGCTGTGTAGTATTTAGTCAGGGAGTTGTTTTGGATGCTGCTATCAGAGATTAGTGTAATGTTAGCAGCTCTGTCCTGATCTGAGGACACACACACTTCAGGAACCTCAGCACATTTGTTTCCTGACATAGAGTTGCATTAAATAAGCCTCAAAATCTCATAACCATCATAACTTTTGTCTTGTCCAAGTCAGGCTGTTTTCATTCGCATTTCGTACTTATACGCACAAAAATGAATGCATTATAATTCATTTATAACCCCTGTAATCATGAGTCAAGAGGCTGTGATCACATGACTTATGCACTGCAGGCTGTCCTCTGTAACATGACGGGAGCAGAGTAAATCAGGTCACATATTATAAAGAGCAACAAAGTCTGTGTACAGAGGAATGTTTGAGTGATGGAGGGGTCAAACAAACACAGGACTTTGACCCAGGAGACTGGGGTCTGTGTCTCTTGAGATGGCTTGGCAAATGAAGTCATCACTTCATTTGGTTATTGGTTACATTACGTGATAATGCCCAACCATGATTCTTTTCCCAAACCTAACCTCACTGGCAGGGGTGCTAATTTGTAAGATTTAGCTTCAGACAATTTAAAGTTTAATTTTCCCCCTAACATACAGCACTGCGTGTAATACCAGGGCTAAACACTTCTCTTTGCAGTAAAAAAAAATGCTGCTCAGTCTTTTTAGCATATCATGCAGGTGCATATTTCAGACATGTTTACAGAGTTTTCAATCAAATTATGGAGCTAATCATAATTAGCTAGCTGACTAGCTACAGTCAAATATGCAAGTGATCGTTTTCAGCTGGCAAATTCAGTGGTTACCAGCTAGAATTTAGAGGCTGTTTCTGTCTACGTCTAATCAAGGTTGTGTATCTGCTGTTTCAAAAAAATTCTAGTGTTAAGTCTGCCACCATTAACATTTTAAACTTCATATGCACTGTTCGAAATACGTAAATCCCAGGATAGTGAAGGCATAACCCACCCTATTCTCCCTCTGATTGGCTAGGACTTGTTGCCTTTGTTGGTTGAATTGGTTAGGGTCAATCACTCTGACCTCTTCACATATTGACGTTTTGGTCATGGACTTTTCACGTCCACATACAATGTGCAAGGTACCCAGAGTGCTTTGGTTGTTAATGTTCTGGGACACCACGTCAAGTTCTCTTCTTTCAAAATACACTTCTATTTTAACAGGAAATTTAACGCTTATAACCCTTATCTTACGGGACACGAACACCACTCTCTGGGGTGAAAGTCAGTGTTGGACCCATCCACCACCGCTCCCGCCCACCCCACTCGGACTTTCGCCACGTAACTTTCGTCCTTGTCCCTTCGCGTTCCCCCTGACGCCACCGAGCACCATTAAACTATAAATGCAACTGGCCACGTATCATGTCCAAGATTAAAGGAAGCCTTCTTTCGTTGGTTTCTGACGCTGCAAGTCACTGCCGAAACGCCGGATTTCGACAACTTTGGAGTTAGACTGGACTCCAAATCCAGATGCAGAGTGGGGTGGGTCATGCCCTCACAATGCTAGAATTCGCACACTGTTCAGGAGCAGAAAGCTTGACAGGCATAGCAAAAGTAACTAGAGGGTGGGACTTTACAAATGATCAGTTAACCACAGGTTCTTATGTAATTGGATCCCATTTCCTCAGGGTGCGCTCAGTGCTCGACTCTGCGTTTAGTATTAAATGTATGAGTCCACTGCTGAATGGATTCAAGACTCTTTGGTCCCTTTTAGGAATGCTGCAACTTTTTAGACCCATGAATAACAAATGAAGAAAATCCCTCACTTACACTAAGTGTGTCTAAGAAAACTTTTCATTCAGTGGCATCTGTTATTACACTGTCCCGGTTGTTTTCCAGACATAGGCCAGTGGTGGCCTTTAGTTGACCTGACAGCGTTGTCAGAGTCGATGAGCCCTTTGAATAAAGCTGTACATCTGAGCAATATCCCATCTGGACAAACCTTGGACGATTCCCTGGCCTGTGTTTGTGTATTTGGGATTGTGTGTATGAGTGTGAGTGTGTGTGTGTTGGACGGAGGCCAAGCCATGCCAACACAGCCTACTCCATCTCTCTCTCTTTCTTTCCCTCTCTCTCCCCACTTCATTTCCATGTCTATAGGCTTGGTCTAATGGTCTGCATACTAACAATATCAGTGTGAAAGCCCGCTGACAGTCCAGCTTTGTGAGCATGACAAGGGTGCCGATTCATCAGGGAGGGGGGAAGTTACTTACTACATCAGTTCTCATGGTACAAGTTTGCAATATTTCTCTTTGGTTATGTAGCTGTGAGGCAGATGCACAGCCACTTTCACACTGCAGACGTGCCTGTCCTTATTCCTGTTCATAACACAGCTGCAGCAACTGAATTGAGTGGGTAACCTAGACTGCGCAGTTCAAAGACGCCCAGGTGGGGGGTAAATATTTCAGAGAATCTGGGCCACGAGAATCATTTTAGGAAGAGACAACAAACTTGGAATAAAAGGAGTTTTGCTGTTCAGTTATTTCATCTATTTTCTACAATAAATGTCACTAAAATGTAAAATCAATGCCCAAACACTATTACGTCTGGAAGGTGATCCAACTAAAAACCACTGATCTTAGTATAATGAAAAATGATTGTACTATTCTTGGCTAATTGGCTACAGCAACTTCTGTCCTCTTCCATGCTGCACTGATACATGGCCAGTACTCAGACTGCCAACTATTTGATCCCTATTTGATTGCTTACCATTAACAGGCCACATAGACCCATTATACTGCTAAAAGGAAAGATTTAAATGGGATGGCTAATTTGCCAGAGCACTTCATCTGCTTTCAGATATGTGTCTTGTTGCCAAAGGAAGTGCAGATCAAAGAGCTGCGCTGAACAAAGAGAGCAATATTATGATGGTCATCGTTGGTACAGTTTACGTCTGTGTGGTGACCATGACAGCCTTATTCAGTGGTGTAATAGTAGTTGAGGAGCTGGGTGTGCTGATGCTTCACTGCTCAATAGAAGATGTGACATTGGCCTATAAAAACAATACAATACCCTTAACCAGTGGTGTGAGTATTCGGATACTCTTTTACTTAAGTAAAAGTAACAATATTCCTTTAGTGAAGCTAGACTGTGACATTGGCTGGGTTTATAAATCCTCCTGAGACCTGAACTTTTGTTTTATATGCATTTTTAATTTCTCTGAGCTATTTGGGATCAGTAGGACCTGATAAGTATAAAAAAACGAATCATTGTCAACGATAATACGGTCCCGATGTCCTCAAACGAGATGATAATAAGGTACTAATATCTTCAGATGAGTACTTCCCTGAAACAGTGTCTAAGCTTGTTATTGTTACTACTATTAGTCACATCGGTTGCCATATCAAACTACAAACATTATAAATCCTGAATAAAAAAACCCATAAAATGTGATCAGGTTTTGGACTTTGTCCACCTAAGTGTCAGGATCAGCTGCAGACTGAGTTGGCAGAGATGGCAGCCATCTTAATTTTACATGGATCACTGTAATGTTACACCACTAGATGGGAGAAAAAGTGCTCATGAACGAGGACAACAGGTCTAAGTTAAGTAGAATGAAGTATAAGGTCAAGTAAACCCAAAATGTGATGTCCTCATATAAGGAAACAGGGTCTCAGAGTATATAGGCAAGTATTAGGGCTCAAAAAGAACTAGTTTGGAATCTCTGGCCACAGATAAATGGTACCGGTGTATATGTGGGTCAAAAAGTAACAACAAATTGCAGAACAAATGCCTTGGATATGTCAAGGTAATTTTTATAACAAGGTCTCTATTACAAAGTTTGTCCTCCAGAGATAAAGTTTATTTCAAAGTGACAGGTTTATCTTTCAGCTATAAAATGTTTTGCTCTGTACATTTCTTGGTCACAACAGAGTGGTGCAGGAATAAAATACAGAAATTAGCTTTTTTTTTTTACTTTACTCCCAGCTCCCTCGTCTTGAAGTCAATAGTTTTTTTTTTATGGGTTTTTGGTTACATGCTTGAAATAAGGTCTGTGGGTCTAATGTCCATGTTGGCCAACAAAAAACAGCTGTCTGTTGCTTAATAACCAATGGATATCAAATTTGGGTTATTTATGTTATGTGTTTATACAAAAGATTGGATATTGGCTACTTCGTCATTACTGGAATTTTAATTTTTAAGCATAAGCTCACCATGTAAAAACTTAATCTGCAAACCAACTAAATGTAGTGGAGTAAATTGTACAGCATATCACTAAGACATAGTGCGGTGGAAGTATAAAGTTGACCAAAACAGAAATACTTCAGGAAAGTACAAACTCCTCCAAATTGTACTTAAATGCTGTACTTTATGGCTCTGGCTACACAAATACCTACTTAACTGAACTTAATGAAGGTGAATGAAAATGTATCCATGACACTCTGGTGCACAAACAGATTAATCAAACTGAGCACTAATTCTTAGCATGCAGTTTTTAGGCCACAGCTGCATGTGTGTAGGTGACTTTACAGGCAGGTGTGTCCTTGTGAGGTCAGACACTGTAAAATGTGTTGTAAACTATCATACCGCATCCACGTGCTTGCTGCATTTTAAATCTGCTTGTTTCTATTATGCCAAAGGTCAGTAGACGTTTCCATCTAGTGTGTGCTGCTTCCAACCCTCCTTTGTTGTTAAATTTTTAATAACCTCAAGATGATTTCTACTTCACTTGTATTGTCTCATCATCTACAACAGCAGAGTATTAATCTACTGACGGGTGCAGGTCTGATGTTTTCAGATATACTGCCTGCTTTATTTGAGCCCCAAGCTTTAAATTAGGCCATGCAATGCAAGTTTGAAAAATAAGGATGTTATACTGAGACAGCATCTTGTGCTCCCTGACATTTTCTATAAAGTAAACGTCCTTGGACCAGCTGTCTTGCTGTGGGCGATGCGATGCACTCTGATTAAAGTATAACACCTCACACAAGTTCTCATTAACTTTCTGTCTGTATGTTTGTTTGCCTGCCTGCCTTTTTATCTACTTGTGTGTTCAACTGAGAAGAAAGTCTCTTCTTCTCTTGAACCAATTTCACAGAACACACTGAGCTCTGTGGTGTAGTTATGTGATGAGGCGAAAAGCAAAAACAAGGGGGTGGTTTGCGTAGCTGTGCGAGAGGGTGAGGGTTAGGAGGGGTGCTGGGTCACACATTCTCTCCGTCTTTTATACTGTAGCTTTTCCTTTCCTTCATGGTTATACCAAGGTCAATCGCTCTGCTTCTGCCCATCTGTTTCTTCCCTTCTCCTTTTCCTTCTCACTCTGGTGCCGCTACAGGAGATTGTTTTCTTTCTTTTAGAGATATCAGTGTGGAAGACAAGGAATGACAGTTGTATAGCAGAGTTAATCTGTTCTCATTCCCAGGGCGTCAAACACAGCAGCCTGGTCTGTGGCTCTTGGCCTGTGGTACCAACATACAAGGCACATTACAGTGTCTGTATGAGTATCATCAGACTTCCAACTGACTGCAATGTAATCATATATGTGGCAATACCATAGTAGAAAGTAAGAAAGTCAAAGCAGGGTGGGAGTTAGAGAGTTGATGGTTCAAACACTGGACCACTATACAGTACGTGTCCTGTGTGACACTAAAAGTCAACTTGAGTTTTTTTAGCATAGTTACTGGAGTATGTCAAGTGTATACATCGTCGTCATGAGACATACCATGATTGTTTTTCTAAACCTAACCAATAATTTTATTGTTTGAACCTAAAGTACTTTTGGTGGCAAAACCTGCATTTCCTGTGAAAATGGAAGTTTATTTTGAAAAACGCTGTAGCAGGTACTGAGCGGAGATTGACTAGGAAACTGACACTTTCAAAACTGTTGTTAGAGGGGTCCCTAGTTGTAAGTGTAGGGCCAAAGACCAAGCTGTTGTATTTCACAAGTTAGGAGTGAGATCTTTCAAGCTTTCAACTCAAGCTTTCCTTTCTCGCACAGCACATGATGCAGTTTACAATTTTTACTAAGTTTTTGAAGTAATGGGTCCTTGATGTCTTCAAAGGGGGACAAAAGTAAGCTTATCATTTCTAGCTGGCGGCATTTGATTCTGTCACTAGCCAATTCTATTAGCCACAGCTAGCTAGCTAATTAAGTAAACATTATCTGCATGAGCACAGTCAGTTTGACATAGAAAACCACTGACAGATGACGTTGACATTTTGTTGGTTTTAAGGTATGTTAAGTAACCACAATCCAATGTTTTTCAAACATCTAATGCCGAAGTCATTTTGTGATAGAACAACATTTAGTCATAAGGTATGGAGAACAAAATTCAATGTCTGTAAAACTTCACCACACAATGTGAAATTATAACATCGTTAGTCATTTAAAATATCGTCAAACTGATTTTCATTCCAACCAAAATTTAATTCAACGTCATACTGAAGTCTGGTGCAAACCCCATTAGCAGAACAGAGCTGCCAATGTTATCCTAAATAGAAGCTTACAGGCCCGATTCCCATAGAGAGGCGCAGGGATGTTTATTTGTAAGCCAACATGGAAGTTAGCATCACTCTGGTTTCTTCAGCAAAAAGCCTACGATATTTTTCCATTGGATTTTGGATTATTGCAGAACTAAGATCTGCAGCAACATCACCACCACCATGAGGCTGTAAATCCATGTTTGGTGTAATGATGTTCTGTAGTCAAATCTAGCCACTCGTTTGCAACCAACTATTTTAAGACACATAAAGGCATCACAACACGTGGGGTATTTACAGACATATTTCATGTCTTAGTACATAACATGAAAGTCTTTTAGAGGTTATGTTTAAAAAAGCACATCCACAATAGAGTGGTGCAAGAATGAGTCCTAACACCCCGCAATGAGTTAGCATTTTAGCATTCCCAGTGGGTTTTTGGTTAGATGCCTGAAATAAGGTCTGTGGTTGACACAAGCTAAGTATGCGCTTGCGTTAAAATAGACAAACACACACAATTAATCAATGCCTTACACTTTTGCTGTTGCTGTTGTATGTTTGGTTTTACTACAGTCTTACCACAGTTTTGAGTATGTGATGCTTTTTGATACATTGTTGTACTGTGGTGCCACTGCCTCTCTGTTAATGTACGCTAATATTTAATGCAGCTGTCTGCCAGGTTCAAAGTCACTTTGTAGGACTTTTTGACAAACTGAGAGAAAGCTATAATAATAAATTTAATTATGTTTGATTGATTGAGCTACGGCAGTGTTATTAGTTCAAAGGAAATGTGTGACAGAGGGATTAATTTGGCAGTTAACATAATGAGTCATGCAGATGTCTAATAAAACTGCAGATTTTATGGGTTTGATGGCAGGAGAAAAAAAAGCGGTTCTGTAGCAATGATGTCTGGAATAACGCTGTTTGATTTGGCACAGTATGAATGGCATGTTGTGGTCTGTGTGAGTAAAACGTACAACATTAATAATATCTTGAGGGTAACGAGTGTTTTGTCTCTAAATGACAGGTTGTAAAATTATACGACTTCAGGGTTACCTTCCTGTTGAAAACCACAGACCAATTATCCTGATACTGTACCCCTCTGCCTGATTTACCATAACGTAATGTGAGGACACTTCTATGCCAACGTGGTTTGGCTTGAGTTTGTGTGTATGTGGTATGTAATCTACTGTATGCATAAATGTGTGTGACTGTGTGTGTGTGTGTGGAGTCAGTTAATGGGAGTGTGCAAGCAGAGAGCTACTTGTTATTCCATGTGGGTTGTGATTTCCCTCCCAGAGGAGAGGAGGGACACATCCTGTATCACTACTGAGAGGGACAGCTACACTGTCTGTGCAGGGAGGAAGACCAGTGACAGGCAAAGTGAGAGAAAAGGAGGGGGGACAGGAAGAAAGACGCCTATCTATCTATCTATGAACAAGAGAAAAGGGAAAACCTTCTAACTTGATCATAAACATAATTCAGAGTGTTCCCATTGTCTCAGGCATGTAAATCACATTCTCATCTCTCCTCTCGCATTTATTTGGCATTTCAATTAATCTTAATCCTCCTTTATTTCTGTTTTTTTCCCTTCTTTTCCCGACAGTGATAAGGGCAAAGATCTCCGGAGAGAAGATTGTGTCGCCTAGCAACAGCTCCTCACCTTACATGAAGATGATCCAATATGAAATCAAAATGATCAAGGTGAGATCTCTGGACGGCAGCACCAGCTGCTGCTGGCAGTGCAGACATAACATCATATTTACTGCTTATGCCGCTGTGTGGATAGATGTATTATTTACGTGGGTATTGGCTACATATTGTCTGCGGGGAAAAGTAAACACACTCTGATTGGTCTGCAGTTGGGAACACTCAAGCACACAAGAAACAATCTAGTTGAAATGGTCCAAATGTCCGTCTCCGTTTCACCATATGGTGTTAATAATGAATACTCAGCAGAACTGTTTGCGAAATAATCAAAATTATTTATATTTGTTTGATTTGCAGCCAGTTTTATTCCTACAATTTGGAGTTGACTTCAAATTGTCTGAGGCATTAAATGTTCAGTAGGCAATTCTGGAGAAAGACAGTTGATTGTTGAGTCTAATTCCCAGCTTGTCAGACACCAACACAGTCTCATACTGATGCAAATACCAACTTTGTGTTAGCGGTTGAGTCCAACTACCAACCCAAGGTCATCAGTATTTGACGACCTGCAAATGAGACTCATTAACTTGCCAGATTGCATACTGAACCTTTAAATATATGCTTTGAGAAATATAGAAGTTTTTGTCTATGGTGTGGTATGTATGGTGTGATTATTTCATATTAGGCCAGGCTTATTCCCTCCTTTTTTCCTCTCCACTCTCTTCACCCTGTGTGTCTCTTTGTTCAGATGTTCAAAGGATTTGATAAGGCCAAGGACATCCAGTATGTGTACACCCCAGTCTTCTCCTCACTGTGTGGAGTCAAACTGGACTCCAACAACAAAGCAGGGTATCTGCTCTCAGGTACAGTAGTGGTTTGCTTTAATATTGTACAGACAGTCTGACAAAGGATGGGCTATGTAGAGTAATAAAGTGGTACATCAGTTTCAGTAGAAATATGCAGGGATAGCGGTAGGATGATTGTTTTGTCCCAAATGTAACACTTAGAAGATATTTTGGGGAATATACGCTCATTTGCTTTCTTGCTAAGTGTTAGATGAGAACATCAATACCACGTGCTGTCTGTACATTAAATATGAAGCTATAGTCAGCAGCTGGTTAGCTTAGCTTTGCATACAGAATGGAAACAGCGAGAAACAGCGAACCTGGCTCTGTCCAAATTTAACAAAATTGATAAACCAGGGTCGCTAGAGCTTTTTAATTTAAACGTTGAATGACAATAGTCACAGGTATTTACCGGCTCTGGCTCTGATGAGCAGTGATGGAAATATGAAACCCGGATGGATGTGCTACTTTTTGCCAATATTCAGGAGCAACAGTTCAAATTCAGTTCATCTTCATCCAAGCAACACTCGAACATCATCAGCACCATGTTTGAAAGAGAGACTGAATAAGTAACAGATTTAAAACTTCTGTGATATTTTAACTGACCTCCATGCTGCTCTCTACTGTTTACTAACCTGTTTTCCGGCACAGTCATGACGTCAACCGTGACATACCAGTAATAAAAAAGGCATACTCGTCTACTGGAGGTGGGAAGGTAGTAGTAGTACATGGACTTGAAAGTGGTATCCATCTTTTCTTGTAACTCTTAAGCTCCTTTGCCACTGGACTAAAAAGTCTAGTCACATCTGGCTATTGCCTTCACTGTGAGGGTTTCAATCTGCATTCACTGACGGGAAAAATGACATTAGTCACTGGTATTTATTTGCTCCAGCTCCGATCAGCAGTGATGGAAACATGACACCTGGATGGATGCGCTAATTTTCTGCACTTTTCAGGTGCGACGGCCAGTAACTTCTGTGACTCTTAAACATCGTTGGCACCGCGTTTGAAAGAGATTGAATAAGTAACAGATGTAAAAAAGAAGTAACTACTGTGGCATTTGCACTGACCTTCATGCTGCCTTTTACCATTTACTTACTGTGACACACCAGAAAAAAAGGCACATTCATCTATTTATCTTTAGTGTGTTTCACCACATCTAAAGAACCAGCATATATATGGTAATATTGGTGGAAAAGGGGTACCAGGAAGACAGTAGATATGTATTTCTGTCTTCTAACTAGCAGATGTTTTGTAAACAAAGTAAATTATTGGCCATATTTTTGGCAGTCACAGTTATATTACTCAAGCCGAGTTCTATTAGCTGTGAACAGCTGTGAACTAATGTTTGTTATGAGATGATAATCCCCTGAGGCTGTTAAATACAGCATTATAACATTTTGCTTCATGCAAGATGAGCCTTTTAAATGTTGTTGTTGTGATCTAACTAAACAGGAAGTATGTGGAGTGATGGGAGAATTTCTATCGGCCAATGCGACCTGGTAGAGTCCTGGGACAACTTATCAGTGTCGCAGAAGAAGAATCTCAACTACAGATACCAGATGGGCTGTGAATGCAGAGTGAGTAAGGACTGTTCGTTCTCTATTCATGCATATTTATCTGTGTCCCACTCATCTATCTGCCTTAGAGATGCCTCAGGAAACAAAATGGCAGGGAGACAATAGGTCACTTTTCCCATCCTGTGAGTGAGTTAGGTTTTCAAACTGCGTATACTAAAAGAATGTTGTCTCTGGCCCCTTTCACATTTTATTTGAAGAATATCAGCATTGCCATCACACAGAACATTTAGAGCCCCACAGGCAAGACTGAGCAGATTAAAGAACTCTTTTGTTCCTTTAGTCTGTCAGTCTACTAAATCAGAGTTTGGGTTCTCAGTAGGCCTCAGCGTACCTGGGTCAAACACTGAATTTAAATGAGAGCGATTAAATTTGTTTACACTGCATCCATGTCTCATTGTGTCAGATGTGATATGTAACATTTGTAGTATGGTTCTGTTTTTTGGTTTAATGTTGTGTTTTGTACTTCTGTATTTATCTGAAATAGTGTAGGTCCTGAGAGGCACATTTTAGAAAATATTCTGATCATTTTTTTTCATTTCAGTGCAATAGACTTTCAAATATATAGTTTTTCTTCAGCCTGTCTTATCCCCAGGTTGTCAAATACAGACACTTTGTCATGCTCCTCAGTGATATCGACGCTAAAGGCAACCACTACCATCTTTGTGAGACACGCCAGGCTTTCCACTAACTCCAATGTAAACCCATTTGCGGAAATACTTGACGCTGAAAGCAGCTGATGTAGTATAAAGAGTGAGAAAGTCTGCGTAGGAAGGGAGGTGGATGGGTCAAAGAAAACAAGACTTTCACCCGGGAGACGGCAGTCTGTGTCCTGTGTGAAACCAAAAGTAAATGTTTTGGTTTTGTTTTGGTTGGCACAGAAGTTAGAGCGGGTCGCCCACTAAGAAGATCAGTGCTTCGATCCCTTGCTCCTCCAGTCCGCATGTCAAAGTATCCTTGAGCAAGATAATGGACCCCGAATTGCTCTTAATGGCTGTTCCATCGGTGCGTGAGTGTGTTAAAACTGAGCAGCAGGTGGCGCTATGTATGGTAGCCTCAGCCACCAGTGTGTGAATAGCTGAATGTGTCTTGTAGTGTAAAAAGTGCTTTAAGGGGAAGACTAGAAAGGCTCTATACAAGTGCAGGTCAATTTATATAATGTACATACAGTTGTTGTGCAATGACTTCACTCACTGTCATGTCATGTTAGTGTTACGTAGCAAACATTTTTTCTACACCTAACCAAGCAGTTTGTTGCCTTAACCTAACTACAGCGTGTTTCGCTGTAGTTAAACACGGTGCAATGTGAGACAATGTGTCTGTATTTGACTACCTGGGGATGAGAAGAGGCTGAACAACACATTTGAAAGTACTGAAATGAAAAGACAGAATAGGTTGGTTTGTTTCCAGTCATGCATCATGTGTCTGAAGACACATTTCAACTTCCACCCCAACAAAACTATTGGAGGCAATTCAGCAGCATATTATAAGATCAGTGAGTGAGTGAGTGAGCAAACTGATGACTCAAAAACTCTTGTATCCACAGATCAACACCTGTTACACAGTCCCGTGTGCGTCTACAGGAGAAAACGAGTGCTTGTGGACTGACTGGCTGCTGGATAACAGCCTAAACGGAGAGCAGGCTCGGCAGTACGCCTGCATCCGCCGCTCTGACACAACCTGTAGCTGGTACCGAGGGGGACCCCCACCAGAGAAAGACTTCCTGGATATGTCTGACCCTTGACCTGTAAATTCTGACACTCATCTTACTCCATTTCTCTCCTGCAAAGTCCCGAGAAACATCTCCTGCTTTTGTTCATGTAGCTCAAATTTGGCGCACGAAGTAGCAACTGATTTCACTGAAAAATTGGCAGATTTTTTACGCTTGAGGGGGTTTAATTCAACGCCGAGCTTCTTTTAGCAGAGCTCAGGTGGTTGCTACAGCAATGCTAGGAAAATCTTTGTAAAGTGCAGGGGCTTTCAGCATTCCTCCATTTCTCGCTCTCACACATTTCCACTTCACTTGCTGTTTTCCACAGAATAAGAATAGCAGCAGACCTTCCACTGCACATTATTCACCCAGGAGTGAATCTTTTCTTCATATCTGATGGCCTGGTGGTAAATGCATAACCTTTACAAATACTCAAGACCTTGTATTTGTAACCCACGAAAGTAATTTAGGTTATGCATTTACTGACAGTAGTAGGAAGTTGGACGCTTGCTGTCAAACAATAGGAGGAAAATAGTGCCAGCTTCTGCCACAATCTGGTACATACTGTAAACAAATCTTATGTGCACAAAATTTTTGCAGGTAGACTGCAGCACTGACACATTTCCCCCACATATTCTGGTGTTGAATTTTTACCTTTATATAGTAACTGTCCCATGCAGGGTGCAAAATTAGCTCTGTTGTCCGCCAGCCAAGTGTCTAATGAATGTTCAAATTTTATCAGCTACTCAATAGACGACTAGTGTTTTTTTGGGCTGGTGAGGGAAGCAAATCTAGCAGCCACTTGCATATTTTACGAGCATTTGGCTGGTGGATGATGCTAATTTTGTACTCTGGTCCCAGGCAAATGAAAATGCACTGTATATATAGAGAGCAAATCAACACCAGACATTCCCCAAGTAATTATATTTTGACAAAAATTGACACATTAATTATACATGGCCATAATTCCTGTACATCTAAATCATCACAGTTTATACTCTCAAATTGCTGAGAATGTAAATATTGTACTTGAGTGAGAATTAACATTTTAAAGGCTAACCTGGATCTTGTCTTATAGCGTAGTGGTTGTGATCTTGTGGATTTGTGTGTGTAGTTTTCTCAGTTCTGTTCTGTTTCCTGTGCCAAAAATCTAATCCAGCGCTTTAACAACAGCACTGCCACCTGTAGAAGCCAAGCCACCTCTCCTTAGAGGAAATGATGTAACAGGACACGGTTCAATTCACAGGTTTTTTTGTAACTGTAAAAACAGGAAGTGAATTCTCCTCAATGTTCCAGGTTAAAGAAAAAAAAGTAGTAAAAACTTTGGCACAAGATGTTAACCAGCCAGCAGAGAGAGAAATAACTGATAAATGAGCTATTATTAGTGATTTAATAGTTGTTTTATAGGCATTATTTAATATATAATGACTTAAAGTTTATTAAAAGACCCAAATCTGAATTGACCCCTGTCTTGTTACTGGATCACTTCACTGAAGTCATACAGATTAAAATGCATTATTGTTATCTTCATGTGTGAGAAACTATTCACAGATAATATTAGGGTCACATTCAACAGTAAAACATTTAAATTTAAATTTTCAACCAGCTTTTTCTTCTAACAGTAACTATCATAATGATAATCATAACAATGTGAGTAGTGTGTGTAAATGATAAATGTGATAAACTTCCATCCATTTTGCCAGAGCCCAGATCTCCCTGCTCATCTCTCAGCTAAAATCCACCAGATGATGTGTTTGTTTTTTTTTCTGGCACTGTGGCTGTTGCTGGAGCTACAGATTGCACTTCCGCATTAGCAGTGAAAGGATACAAGCAGACTGAGAGACTGGAGAGCAAACTCCAATCAAACAATTGATCTGATTTGATCTGATTTGATCTGATTAAACTAGGCAGTGCTGATCGAGTATAATCCAGGATTCTGTTACACCTAAAATGTCTTCAGAAACACATTTCAGTGCACTGTTTGGCTGAATATTAGAATTTGTAAACAGGAAGTGGCCGCCATTTTGTTTCCTGTATTGTGTAAACGAGGCTGAAACTGAGATGAAAGCGTAAAACTACACAGAGCTCATTAAATTTGCACATTTCTCAAATGTTTTCAGAAACATATTTTAACTCACTGTATAACTGTATTAAGAGATTGTTTGTTAACAGTTGGCTGCCATATTGCTTTTGGACGGGAAACTCACATTACTTTACCCACCCAACGGAGCGTTTATTGATCCGTTGCTGCGCAGTGCATTCTGGTAGTTGTAGATTTTCTACCTCTTGAGCAAAAGCACAGCCACAGCCCTTTTCCTCAGTTTTCTCTGGTCACACAGCAACAATGTCAAAAGTATCTGCATCTTTCTGCTGCATAGACAGCCCAGTTAAATGAAAAGAAATACTTCCTTATTTGGCTGACACATTTGAAACTTACGATTCTGAAATATATTAATAATTAATTTAGACTGACATGACTGATACGGTAACAACGCATAATAACTGTATGGCTTTAGTGAAGCATTATCAAACAATTTCATGTTTGTTTTATACTGAAAGAATTGTTTGGGGTTGTATTTATGTCTCTGTTTCTGTCTATATAGAGTTTTCTATTTCCATGTACCAAAAAAGATTGTATATAAAATGTCTCAATGGAATAGTGTCACACTGACTCTTCTTTTCTTCTCCTCAGCGACCAAAATGTTAGAAAACAACACTGTTTTCGGTACCTCAGTGAGAGCTGGAACAGAATATCTCTAAAAGGCCAGAGGAGTAACTAAAAAGATTTACAGAGCAGAGTATATAAGTACTTCACCTCTATAATATACCTCATAAACACTTCAGTGAACATAGTAAGTAAACTGCATAAAGAAAATAAACAAGTTCACCTCTCTCATGAGTGTAATATATAGTAAGATACTGTATTTCATTGGGGTGGGAATCATGATATAATATTATCACAACACTTTTAAATGTTTTGCAATATGAGTATTGTAATAACATTTATTGCAAATGTAGTGTATTGAGATCTACTCTGAAGCTTTGGAACAGATGACCAGCTAGGGGCCCAAGGTCCAGAAACATATATGGTCAGGGTCAAGAAGGTATTTATGGCCAAGGTCAGGAATTGGTGAAGTCAACTAGAATGTCTATTAGTCCTCTGTTCATCTTTGTCTCACATTCCACAAAAGCAAGATTTAAGCAGGGTTTGTGTGGCTATTATTTAGAGCAGTTCATATTGGCTTCGAACTCTCAGGCAATCCTAGGTGCTTGATAGACGCTGTACTTCTTGTAATAAACCTTTTCTTCATGCAAGCAAGACGGTGTCAGCGGAGTCTCCTTCATCACCTTCACATCATCGCTATTTAACGATTAAACTATTAAACGACACAAATTTATTCAACTGCAAATTATGTTCCCAAAAGAAAAAACAAGTAATTTTGCTATTCTAGTAGGCTACCAAAAGTTTATTTTAAATTCAGATTATTAATGATTTATAGAATTAGAAAGTTAATACTTGGCGTATGTGTATCAATACAATATTGCCATGCATAATATGGGATACTATTACTTTTCTTTTCCCCCAGCCCAAATATTTCAAATTATTTTGTACACATTTTATATTTGTCCTACTTAACCTTTCAGTGACCTCCACACATTTGTGTCAAAAATAAAAGTCATCTCATAGAGTGTGAGACATGAAAACATTAGAGTACGACATAGTAACTGTAATAAATTCAGTTTAAGGAATTTGAGCTTCAGCAGTAGATTTATATTATGTTTAAAAAAATTCTCAGTAAGGTAACCTGACTCGTGCTTTTACTCATAAAAGCGTATTCTCAGCTTTGTACATACCGAATGTGACAGTAATTAAGCTAAAATATGTTAAATGTCATTTTGGAAAATAATTCAAAATAAAATATTACGTTTTATTTGACGAGTTATCTTCTAAAACTTACAGTAGCTGGCAGACAACACTGTCTCCTGCTTTTAGAGAATGTTTCACCACCATGAGACAAATAGCTGAGCACAGTAATATAAATATCTAAATCAGTAATGGAAACATTTTGTCATTTGTTGAGGGGTAGAAGTTGTGTAATTGCTGGGGGGTTATTGACAATATGCAATGAGGAAATCTTACCATGTCTTTGTAGTTGGGGTAGAACGTCTGATCAATGAGAGGAATCTTATCTGAACCCAGCCGCTTCTGATTATTGATCAGTTGGGAGAACTGGTGGAGACGATGACAGTGGAAAGAGAGAGAACAACAAGAGAGAGTTAATAATGTGAACACAGATACTGGACTGTGTGTAACATGTCATATAACAGTAACAAGATGCAGAACAGTCACATTACTCATATGGTAATAATAAATACCATAGTGTTTTTACTTGGAGCCACAAAAAGTCACAAAAAATAAATGCTCCAAACTACAGGCTACAGGCTCTGTTAAACACATCTCTCCACATCGATGTAATGTACACTACGGTGGAAAAAACACTTTGCAGGTTGCTGCAGGTGTAAATTGGTTTTGCTGAAATTGCTTACAGCCCAAGGTTTGTCGCAGAGATTATAGATGGAGTCCAGAGAGTTGACTGAGGGGATGCCAGCATACTGCAGACCGATGATCAGGTTCCTAAAGTCCTCGTTCTGGGCCATGCTGAAGGCGTGCTGGCGCACCAAGACGAAGTCGGGCCTGAAAGACCTGGTGTGACAGCAAAGAAATACAAAAGGTTAAAACAAGAGTGCATTTATAGTCTTATTATACCTCACTGTGTTGTTAGAAAACATCGAACAGACATTAGTGGACGGCAGATGTCACTGACCTGCATTTTTCCGTGGAACAAAGAGACGGAGTGGCATTCAACAAAGGTCATGGTATGGAGGGAAAACCCACAAAGCCACAAGTGAAAGGTAGTACATTTGTCTTTTATGCTGGGGAGAGTAAGTCTGTCTGGCCACATAAAGGACAAAAGGAAAAAATTGGACTATGACAGAGCGACAATGGAGTGGTCATATCTCTTTGTCTTTAAACAGCTCATCATCTGTGAAGGATTCTCACTCAGCTCTATGTTTTGGATTGCAAAGAGAAAATAGGACCTTATTTTCCTGACTTATTAAACACTTGAAATTTGATTAAAAATGAAGCCTGAAGTGGGTAATTGGTGTCACATTTATTTTCTCATCATCTGTAATTAAAATGACACAACCATTCAAATCATTGGACTTCATCATGTATAATTTCACAAGCATCCTATTAGTGGCAGATCTATGACATGAATAACATCATTCATAATAAACAAGTGTAACCTGCATGTTTGAAGTTGAATTTCTCTGACCTGCTTTCTGCCAGCATGTTATTTCCACATGGAGTTTTATTTCTAAAATGTTTTGCTTCAGTTGGATTCTCACCTCGGATGATGTCAGATATTTTCCAAACTGAATTTACCTCACAGTGAGAGTGGACAGAAACCTGAGGATCTGGGACACTAACAAAATTAAGCAGTGAGTCTTGAACAAAATGACGGATGACCCTTCATGTTTTAATGCATTACTTGGTAAGACTGTCAGCAGATAACTCGGTGCAGCTGTAGTTATAATGAACTCAACACAAAGGCTCTAGTAAACAGACACTGCTCATGTTGTTGTATATGAAAGGAAGGATTTCAAATTGAGTCTTTAAATGATTTTGGAGGATTCGTCTGCAGTTGTTTGCTGTTGCCAAAGTCCTTTATAATTACATGGGTGTCAGATAAACACTAAAATGTTATAGTGGGGCACATGACTGGTTCAAAAGTAAAGTTCTGTCCACCCCAGAGAGTCTCAGTTCGATTCCCAGTAGCTGTGCGACTTTGTTCCAGCAAACACAACTGGCTGTGTTAGCCATTGTCCCTTCACTAACGACTCCTGTTTGGTCAGGGCAGGACTGAGCAGATCGATGCCTAAAGTATCAATACTGAGTCTTGTTTATTGATACTACTGTAGCATCAATCTTCCTTAATCCTCTGTTGCTGTTGAGTGCCAGTGAAGACCTTGCCAACTCAGACAATTATGTTTTATTTACCATTATATAACAGTCAGTTCTGACCAAGTCATTTAACTGGACAGGAGGTGTCCAATGAATGCTGATATACAGTACAGCATCACTGGGGCTGTTAACTAAGCGTATATCACTCCACTTTTAACATTAAAAACTCACTGTTAAAAACTTTGCACCACAAAGATGAACACATTTCCATGAGTAGCATTTGAGTTAAATTAAGAATGGTCATCAGAAATGGACAAAGGGCAGGAAAGAAGCTTGGACACTTCATCGCAAACCTCCAGGTAAGCTCCTATGACATCAGCTGACGTAACCTACTGTCTGACCAAGCTGTTGACTCAACAAAATCACAGGCACGCCACCAAAGCAACACAATGTCACGCAATGTCAACAGACCCTTATTTCAGTGGTTGCGCAAAAAATGAAAACATAGACAGGGTGTTAAAGTGTTAAATTCAATGTTACAACAATGAGCAAACTGAAAAGGCAATTAAAACCAATATCACACGCGAGTTGATTATCTTTGGCACTCGACCCACAGCCTCATGCACTACTTCTTGTATACTGTTTAATTACAAATGTATGTTCTATCATGCCTGTAATGAAGTAATTAATAGAGAAGAGATGATTGGGAAATCAGTTTGCGGTGATGAAAACGTAGTCATAAGTTGCCGATAACTGATGCACTCACCCCTCTCTGCTACATGACAGTTCATTAGGACACTGTCGTTTCATCAACCGCCCCAGAACAACACATGGTTATGATCAAGTGACAAAGCCCTCTAGTGGCCACAGAGATTATGGCAACAACATAATACCTACAGATAATCAATGTTTCAAAGGTCTTGATTTCGACAAATCTTTACCATTAGGTTGTCACATCATACAATGTTGTTTTGTTGTTTTTTTTTAACAGTGATTTGGAAGTTTTGGAGACAGTTGATGACGTCCTGCTGATAGGGGCGTCAGATTAGGAAAATGCCTCCATGATGTTTTAGAGCAGCGGTTCCCAACTGGTTCAGCCACAGCCAGGTCAAGATTTCTCATTGGTCATTAGTTCAAGTGCCACACAGTTTATTATAATGAGTGTCATATTGTTGAGCTAGCATGCTGTCTCTGTTAAGTAGTGATGTACCAGTCATGGTCATGAATGAATAGTTTGAAACCTAAGATTCTTTTTACTGACTCAGGTGTAAGAGCCAGTTAATGGGGAATTCATAGAGAGTAATAATTTAGTTAAAAATGAATAAATATGCTTAATTTAATTTAAGATAAGAATTTAAGAATTTCATGATGTGTATGATATTTCATAAGAATGTGTATAAGTTAGTTTAAAAATGATGCTTTTATATTGTAAAACGCATTTCGGCTTCCATAGCGTAAGACGTCATTGATATTGCTTGTACAGACGTAAAGTGCAGATTGCAGCTAGACATGATGGAAGCAACACAGTTTTTTTGACCGTGCTGAACCGAGAGACTTTATTTTCTGTAATGTACCCTTTTGAGTTATTTAGTAAACATCTTAAACGAAAGACTTGGTTTCAGACGAGTTATTCAAATACTGGTTGTTGGACAAGCTGCAAGGTGACACAATTACGAACTTTGAAGACACAAGAGTGCCACTACATTTAGTCAAAAAACTCTGCTAATGGAGCCTCGCCGCCTGGAATGCTTCAATGTCGCCGAGGTGAAAAGAAGTTTGCGCCTTGCCGAGAGAAATTAAGAAGGAAAGGGGTAACTCTTTGAATGATTCTCCTGGAAAAGGTAACGAAAAGGCTTCTTTATCTTTGAATACTGTGAAGAGCAGACGTCATATGGATGTGTAAACGATTTCGGAAGGAAACGAAAGTTAAACCCTGTCAGTAAAACTGCGTGGATTCAGTTTAATGCCAGAAGCCACTCGTGTACTTATCAGTATGGGATTCGGTCAAATGTGGAGCCTTTTGTGATGTTGGACAGTTTGTTATCACTCAGTTAAAGAAGAAAGGCAACTTTGAAGTAAGTGCTTTAAACTTTGTGGCGGCATACTGTAAAATAACTCCGCGATTCATAAGATGGCTGATCATGCAGATGACACGTGTGGAGGGGATGGAATGGAACGCGGGAGAGCTCGCAAGCTTACTGAGAAGGGCGTGGAAGAGAGATTACAGCGGTTCATTGCAATGAGAAAGCGAACGCTAGCAACTTTAACCAGTCAAATTAAAGAGATGGAGATATTGAAGTGTAATGCTCAAAATGTGGAAAGTGTTCAGCTTAAGATGGAGAGTGATTTTGCACAGTCTCTAAACGAGTTTAACAGGCTCAATATTGAAGTGTGTGACCTATTATCTGAAGATGAAAAAATCTTGACCAAAGAAATTGGTATGAATCTAAAATGGATCAGATAACAGGCTTCATGAAAGACACTAAAAGATGGCTGGCAGAAGCGCGTGAGCCCTCACAGGAGGCAAACTTGCCATTAGATGAACCAACTGATGAGGTGGAAAAAATACAAGATGCTGTTTTGCCTAGTGACAGCGTTTCACAGATAGGAGCCAGCAAAGTTGCAAAGGCACACTCTCATGTTAGCAATGCCTCCAAGACGTCACGTGTATCATCCACTCGTGCTCGTCAGGAAGCAGAGCATGCAGCCTTACTGATACGCGCAGCAGCGCTGAAGAAAAAAACAAAGTATTGAATTTCAAGAAATTCAACTTAGAGCTGAAAAGGAGGAATTAGAACTTGACACAGCCTTATCTGAAAGCCAAGCAAAATACAAGTGCTTAAAGAATATGAAACATTGGAAGGCAGAGCTAGCCATGTGTCAATGCTAAAATCAATGAGTGGAACCATAAAGAAAGAAAGAGTTAGCATGTCTTTACCGCCACAGGCTACAGTAAATGTTCAAGCACCAAGACAAGTGCAGCGCTCACAATAACACAACAGCAACAGCCTGTCACTAACCAAGACACTAGAACACAAACAGGAAATGACATTGTGTCAGTCATGCAAAAGCAGAATGCAATTACTGAATTGCTAGTAAAGCAACAGCAGCTTTCACAGCTACCAACAAAAGACATTTCTGTGTTCAAAGGTGATGCGCTTCAGTTCAAGTCCTTTATGAGAGCATTCGAACATGCCATAGAGCAGAAAACAAACAATGACCAAGATAAGTTATACTTCTTAGAGCAGTTTACAGATGGTGAGCCCCAAGAGCTTGTTCGTAGTTGTGCTCACATGACACCAAGCAAGGGCTATAGAGAAGCAAAGCGACTTCTGCAAAAGCATTATGGAGATGAGCTCCGGATTGCTAGTGCCTACATGGAAAAAGCACTCAAATGGCCACAAGTGAAGGCAGATGATGGAAAAGCGTTAAACGCTTATGCAATGTTCCTGATAGGATGTCGTAACTCTATGGAGGACATTGAATTTTTAGAAGAGATGGATAATCCTACAAACCTGCGCTCACTGATATCCAAACTGCCCTACAAAATGAAAGAACGTTGGCGAACAGTAGCTTACGATCTGAAAGAAAAACATGGTCATAGGGCCAGATTTACTGATTTGGTGGACTTCATAGACCGCCAAGCTAAGATTGCAGTTGACCCACTCTTTGGTGATATCTCGGATGGGCGCTCAACCACAGCTGCAAAGACAAATCAAAAGGCAAAGCACTCTGTGAAGAAAGAGGTTCGAGGAAGCAGCTTTGCAACCAATGTGGTTCCTCAAGCCAAAGCCCCAGGACAGGCCTACCAAGGTCAAGCCTGTAAGCAGTAGTCAAGCAGTCAATGCCTTTGAGAAGCCATGCTTGTACTGTCAGCAGCAGTCTCATGCTCTTGCATCGTGCAGTAAGATCAAAGGCAAGCCCCATCAAGAGCGAGTGGAATTCCTGAAAACAAAGGGTCTATGTTTTTCGTGCTTGATTCCTGGCCATCTCAGCAAATCTTGCAAACGAAAAATTAGAGTGCATAGAGTGTGGATTTAAGCACCCTGACATTTTGCACAAACAGAAGGAGGAGAATTCTACCTCATCAGAAAAGAAGGATGGTGCTAGTACTAACGAGGAGCTAGAGTCAGAGGTTCCCATATCACAAGAGTCTTGTGGCCTCACTGGGGCCGGAGAAGCGGAATGTGTGCTGTCCATAGTACCGGTGAAAGTGAAATCAAAGAACAGCAACTGGCACATTGAAACATACGCCTTTCTTGACCCGGGAAGCACGGCAACGTTCTGCACTGAAGACCTGCAAAGGAAACTGAATGTGAAAGGGAAACCAGCCAGAATACTTCTCAGCACCATGGGCCAAGATGCGCCTGAAAAACAGAAGCTCATGAACAGTTTTGTTTTATCAGAGCTTGAAGTGTGTGGACTAGAGGACAGTATGTACGTCGAGCTGCCCAAAGTGTTTACCACCGCAGCATACCTGTTCATCCTGGAAACATACCAAGCAGTCAGATATCCAACAGTGGCCTTACCTGCGTGAAGTGAGCTTGCCAGACATAAAAGCTGATGTAGGTCTACTTATTGGAGCAAACTGTTCAAGAGCACTGGAGCCCTGGCGCATCATTAATGGTCAAGATGGAGGTCCTTACGCAGTCAGAACGGCCATCGGCTGGGTTGTGAATGGACCTGTAAGAAAACATGAGACTGAGAACGAAACATCCCACGTATCCGTGAACAGAATCTCACTAGTGGAGATAGAAAACATGTTGGTCCAACAGTATAAACACTGACTTCCCGGAACGTAACTACGACGACAAGGAAGAGATGTCTCAGGAAGACAAACAGTTCTTGCGGTCTGTGGAAGGGACAACAATTTTTGAGAATGGACATTACTGCATTGGATGCCACTCAGGAATGAGAACCTCAAGATGCCTAACAATCGTTGTGTGGCAGAGCAACGCATTACGTCACTGCTCCGGAAATTCAAGAAGAACCCTGAGTTCTTTCAAGATTACAAGAACTTCATGGAAGCCATCATTAGCAAGGGCTACGCGGTACGGGTTCCAACTCCACAACTGACCCGAGAGGACAACAGGGTGTTCTACATACCGCACCATGGAGTTTACCACCCAAAGAAAAAGAAGCTTCGGGTGGTATTTGACTGCACATCCTCCTACCAAGATCGGTGCCTGAATAGTGAGTTGCTCCAGGGGCCCGACTTGACCAACACGTTGGTTGGTGTCCTCCTCAGATTTCGGGTGGAGCCTGTAGCGGTAATGGCAGACATTGAGTCAATGTTCTATCAAGTTAATGTGCCAGAACGTGATGCAGACTTACTCCGCTTTCTGTAGTGGCCCAACGGCAACTTGGATGGGCCCATGGAGGAATTCCGAATGGCAGTGCACCTGTTTGGAGCTACTTCTTCTCCAAGTGTAGCCTCATACGCATTGAGAAGAACTGCTGAGGACCACAGAGACACTGCATCTCCAGACGCAGTTCAGACAATCCTGCGTCATTTCTACGTCGACGACTGCCTGAAAAGTGTAGCCACGGAAGATGAAGCAGTGAGACTAGTCAAGGATCTGCAAGCTTTGTGCCACAACGGAGGGTTCACCTTAACAAAGTGGATGAGTAATAGCAGAAAGGTGTTACTGTCAATCCCTGCAGAGCACAGAGCCACCGAAGTCAGAGACTTGGATTTAAAACATGACACTCTACCAGTGGAGAGGACACTCGGTGCAATGGGACACAGAACCTGACACTTTCACATACAAAATCAAGTTGCCGGACAAGCCAGTGACCAGAAGAGGCATCCTGTCGATCGTCAACTCCATCTACGATCCACTGGGCTTTCTGGCACCGGTGATCTTGCCAGCTAAGCTTTTGTTGAAAGATCTCTGTAGAGAACGTCTTGGCTGGGACGAAAACATTGATGGAAAGCATGCTGAAGAGTGGAGCAGATGGCTCACAGATGTTGAAAACCTTTCCAACTTCCATGTGAGTAGATGTTTGAAACCCACCAACTTTGGATGCAATACTGCAGCGCAGTTGCATCATTTTTCAGATGCCTCAGAGTATGCCTACGGCACTGTGTCTTACTTACTGCTGGAGAATGAACATGGTGAGAAACATTGTGCTTTCCTCATGGGAAAATCAAGAGTGTCTCCTCTCAAGCGAGTCACAATCCCTAGGCTTGAGTTGACTGCGGCAGTTGTCGCAGTAAAGATCGACAAGATGTTGCACCAAGAACTGCAAATTCCACTGCAACGATCTGTCTTCTGGACAGACAGCACTACAGTGCTCAGATACATCGACAGTGACACGGCACGTTTTAGAACGTTTGTTGCTAACAGAGTCTCGTTGATCAGAGAAGCAACCGAGCCCTCACAATGGATGTATGTTGGAACAAAAGACAATCCTGCAGATCAAGCCAGCAGAGGCCTGAAGGCAAAGAGCTTGGTCGAAGGAGGAACGTGGCTAAATGGGCCAGACTTTCTGCCAAACAAAGAGAATTGGCCAGAACAGCCTGTGCAAAAGAAAGAAAAACTTGAAGATGACCCAGAGGTCAAGAACATACTCGTTGTTCATATAGTCCAAGTGAAGGAAAGTAATGCACCACTGAACCAACTACTTGCCTATCACTCTGACTGGAACAAATTGAAACGATCAGTGGCTTGGATTGTTAAAGTCAAGGATGCTCTGAGGAAACGCACAGAAAAACGCAAAATGGCATTAAGAACAATCAGCCAAACTGAAAATGACCCTGAAAAGCAAAGAAAAAGGTTAGAACAACATATGAAGACATTTCAAACTGAAAAGATATCACTTACCTTGGATGATCTGGACGCTGCCGAGGCAGAAATAATACAGTTCAGTCAAAGACAACACTTTGAGGACGAAATCAAGGTCCTGCAGAAAGGAAGTCAGCTTAGTCGCAACAGTGCGTTGTATAAGCTGGATCCAATTCTTCAAGATGACACTTTGAGAGTAGGTGGAAGACTTAACAAGTCTGCTATGCCAGAAAATGCCAAACACCCGGTCATTCTCTCAAAACACAGCAAAGTTGCCACCTTGATCTTGAGAGATATGCATCAAAGGACAGGCCATTGCGGACGCAATTATGTGTTGGCCAAGGTGAGACAGAAATATTGGATCCCACAAGCCAATTCTGCTATCAGGAAGATAATCGGCCAGTGCACAGTGTGTCGTAGGATGACTGGTAAGGTTGGAGAGCAGAAGATGGCGAACTTACCTGAAGATCGTCTCCTCCCAGACCAACCCCTTTCACAAACACTGGCGTCGATTACTTCGGCCCGTTTGAAGTTAAACGGGGCCGGGGTACAGTCAAGAGATACGGCGTGATGTTCACTTGCCTTACTCTCCGAGCCGTACACATCGAAGTTGCTGACAGCCTTGATACGGACTCTTGCATAAACGCCATTCGCCGTTTCATATGTAGGAGAGGCCAGGTGACCACCTTGAGGTCAGATAATGGCACAAATTTCGTGGCGGCTGAACGAGAGCTAAGGGAAGCCATTCAACAATTGGACAATGACAAAATGGAGAAAATCCTGCAACCGAAGGGAATAAAATGGATATTCAACAGCCCAGCTGCCTCCCACCAGGGGGGGTTTGGGAAAGGCAAATTCGCACAGTGCGAAGAATCCTCAATTCCCTACTGAAAGAACAATCAGTGAACGATGACTGCCTCCATACAGTAATGTGTGAAGTTGAAAGTATAATCAATGGCAGGCCGCTCACAAGCGTCTCAGATGATGCAAATGACATTGAGCCTTTAACACCAAATCACTTACTGCTTCTGAAGGCTCAGCCAAGCCTGCCTCCAGGCATCTTCAGTAAGGATGACACCTACACCCGAAGAAGATGGAAGCAAGTCCAGTATCTCGCAGACTTATTCTGGACCCGCTGGACCCGCGAGTATCTTCCACTTCTTCAAAAACGCCAGAAATGGCTGAAGCCTAGAAGAAACTTCATCGCAGGAGATGTAGTTCTCCTAGTGGACAGTTCCTCCCCTCGCAACTCCTGGGTCATGGGGAAGATCGTGGAAACGCTACCAGACTCAAGTGGAGCGGTGAGGAGAGTGAAATTGAAGACCAAGACCAGCACGCTGGAGCGACCTGTGAACAAGCTATGCCTGCTGCAGGAAGCTGCATCAGAAGACTGATGAAGACCAAGTTTGATATTTGTGGACTTATTTAGTTTAAATAGTTTGGCTCTTGATGATTAGATTAATAATTGCTTAGTTTTCCAGCCTAACCAATTAGGGGCCGGGTAATGTAAGAGCCAGTTAATGGGAATTCATAGAGAGTAATAATTAGTTAAAAATGAATAAATATGCTTAATTTAATTTAAGATAAATTTAAGAATTTCATGATGTGTATGATATTTCATAAGAATGTGTATAAGTTAGTTTAAAAATGATGCTTTTATTGTAAAACGCATTTCGGCTTCCATAGCGTAAGACGTCATTGATATTGCTTGTACAGACGTAAAGTGCAGATTGCAGCTAGACATGATGGAAGCAACACAGTTTTTTTGACCGTGCTGAACCGAGAGACTTTATTTTCTGTAATGTACCCTTTTGAGTTATTTAGTAAACATCTTAAACGAAAGACTTGGTTTCAGACGAGTTATTCAAATACTGGTTGTTGGACAAGCTGCAAAGGTGACACAATTACGAACTTTGAAGACACAAGAGTGCCACTACATCAGGAGTTACAAGTCATCGTCTCCATTAACTTGTTCACTGACTCCACTTTTGGACCGTGACCCACCAGTTGGGTACCACTGATCTAAAGAGCACAGACAAACAACGTATTCTGTCGTGTAATTTGGAGAACTTGTTGTATATTAGCCGCTTTTAATTGATAAGAACAAGTATCTGTACTGTTTTCCATTCATTTTGAGGTGTTGCCCAGCCCTGGCTGGAGGTGGAACTGGCTGCAGAGAAAGTGGTGTGAACCTCCCACACATTTTGCCCTCCCGGTGCAGCTCATCATTGGCAGGTGAAATGAAGCTGCTGGGGACATGTGTGTGTCACAGAGGTGTGTGTCTGCAGCCCTCCGGGGGCCAACGGAGTTAACAGAGACAGGGACTGCAGTGCAGAGGGAATCTGGCATTTAAAACGAGAGAGAAAATGGGGGATGAGTCTACACAAGCGAATAGAAAACAAATGCTAAATGGCAGACACTAATGGGCTCCAAGTTTGAGGTTTTATAGCCATTATTACCATTGTGTAGGATTGGTATTAATTTTTAATGTTTTACTTCAAAATGTATCAGCCTCCGCAGCAAAACACTAAAAACCGCAGCTCTGGAGCTCACAGATGCAATTAGTGACCAGCAGGTTAAGGGCAAATACCATATTCAGTGCAGTTCAGCTCAATGAAAGGTTGATGGTGATAGGGCACGACTCCTGTTATTTTTCCTTTTGTCTCCGAATGTGTGTGTGAGAGAGAGGGAATGTGAGGAAGCACAGAGAGAGAGAGAAGGGAGAGGTGTGAGAGAAAAGAGACAGAGAGGAAAAAATACAGAGTAAAAGAGATGTAGAGAGGAGTGAGAGAAAAGAGACAGAGAGAGAGAAAACTCTGGCACAGTGTGACCACCACCAGCTCGTCATGCAGAGAGAATACTAATCAGACTCTCCAAGAAACTAAAAAAGACTCTGGCAGAGAGGACACAGCAATTAATGTGACTGTAATCTCTTCATTGCTGACAGCGGGCTGTGAAGATCAACATGGTCATGACTTTGAATTTAAAGCCTTGAATCAGTGTTGCCAGCAGGGCCACGGCCATCTGATGTAGCGTTTACCATGGAGTTTTCACTGCGCACCTTTTAACCTGATACCCTGAACCGAGTATGAAAGAAGATAAACAAGCTAAATCAATCTACTGCTACGGACGGGTGAGCAACAACAACATGTATTTTAGCCATTCAAAGAAAGTTCCACCTAAAAAATTTTGAGAGTATTTTCACCACTTTACATTCCGACAGCCTCTTCCGACGGGGGAAGCCGTTAATGGCTTCAGTTTCTCACCTATGTTCTCGTCAAAGCCACCAGACTCCACTGACAAACAGTCATTTTAGCTCACTGAACACCAGGAGCTGCTGGTCTACCGCCACTTCAATCAGGTAGTTAGTTTGTTCTTACTGTGTCTGTTACTGTGTGACTTTGGTGGATCTGAAACACTTTTAAAGCAAAAGTCACACAGTAGCACAAACAAAATAACTGTTCAAGGCAGTGTTGCACCAGCAACTCATCAACATAGTCAAATGCTAAAATCCTAAAATGACATTGCTGACATGCTGATATGTTCAGCATCATGGTTTAGCATGTTAGCATGCTAACATTTGCTAATTAGCAATACACAGAAAGCACAGCTGAGGCTGTTGTCCTCAGTTTTGCGGGCAAGAATTTGACAAATTGAAAATTTGACCTGATGAGGGTGCTACATGAAAGAACAGAAGACACCGAAGACATTTTTCTAACAAGTACTGTCAAAACCTACACAGACAACTCCTCTGTGCCATATATCGCCATCAAAGGGTGACATAAGTGACAAGAATTTTGAATTTAATTTTAGCCTTAGGCGCTTACTGATAATCGAATTGCTTCAAAGTCACATTTTAGGGGGCTTAAGCATCAGGGCCTGAATCCGAGTACACTTCACTTCCCAAAGTCCAGTTTGTTTGACTAGTGTGAGCACTGTGTACCGTACCTGGGCACATTACAATCAGTACTTGGGTTCTCTTGAAAATGTGGTCTTGAGTATGGTTCATGTGTGCCTCGGTTAGGTGTGAACACGACCGTACCAAAACATGGAAGTGAACAGTTATTTAACACAACTACAAGGAGTTGTTAACCTATTATGAAACAGTGTCAATTCAATACTGGTGCCTCTATATACGAGCAGCAGCCCACCGCAGAAAGACCCATTTATGGCTTTGCTGCCGCCCTTGACCTGCAGACTGACCTCTGGTGGGAGGCGGAGAGCTCCATGCTGCTGCCCTCCTGAATGGAGGGCAGCAGCAGGAGGGCTCTGCCTTCCTGCTCCGCCGGCTACTGCTGACTGTCTGTCTGTGGCACACTTTTTACAGCACGACATAAATGTCACATAGATGATGACACAAATGTACTCAGGTACGTAACAACAAAACTAATGTGACAGCTGAGTGGCAGGGGAGTGGAAAAGGGGGCAATCACATGCGGACACAGAATGAATCACACACACCTAATAGGGACATGCCCTTAGTAATTTTTGTTTTGTTTTAGTTAAGATCTAGTCAATGGAACTGCGTTTAATTTCAGTCTAACTTTAGTCAGTGTTTCTCAGTTTCTTGATACTGTAATGGATTTTTGCTGCTCTGGCTGTAAAGAAATTCCAATGAGAAGGAAGCAAACCTTGAGTTATGTGTTTAGTCATCTAGGCTGAGAATGTGCTACTGACATACCGTACTTCTTTCATATCATACGAGTGCCTTAAATTATTCATTACTTCTAATTATGTTGCTGATGTTACTGAGATGTTATGTGAAATCTTTGCCGAATGTGTAAGTGTCTGTTTATGAGTTGTAACAAATTATAATTCATCTTTTAGACAGAGTAGATGTTTACCGTGAACTTGGCTATGTTAAATTTAAACAATATGTTACAGGAGCAATGCAGGCCAGTTGCTCATGTGATTGGTTAAAAAGGGAAACCACCAATGTTTTGAGATGTTACCGTGATCCCCACCCATTCTGAGACAAGTTTTTCATCTCGTCTTTTCTCGTCAGGGAATAAGGAACAGAGCTATCGCCGTACATTTTGTTGTCAATATTTTTTTCATGTAAATTGTAGTCAGACATGTGTCTGAGAAACATGACCTCTGTTTTGGAATTGCACGAGGGAGCTGCCTTGATCCATTATTATTCTCAGTGTACATGCTGCCACTTGGTGTCGTCGTAAGAGAACACAATGTATATTTCCATGGTTATGCTGATGACACGCAACTGTATGTTGCGTGTCATCAGACAAAATTGAAATCCTGCATGTTGGTCCTGAAACAAAAAGAGAAGTGCTGTTTAATAATCTGGGGAATTTTGACTCCCTGGATTAAATCTGACGTGACAAGTCTTGGTGTGATTCTCCATTCAGATCTAAGCTTCAGGTCCCACATTGACAAGGTGAAGAAAACATAATTTTTCCCCCTCAGAAACATTGCTAAAGTACAACCATTTCTGAATGAAAAAGATGCAGAGAGATTGATCATTGATCAGAAATCATGCCTTTATTTCAAGCTGCTAATGTTACTAATGTTATTGGCCTCCCAAAAAACACTACTGAGATACTTCAGCTCATTCAAAACTCTGCAGCTCAGCTATTAACAAAAACTGAGAGCTTCCTGTTACATTTAGAAATGATTTTAAGGTCTTCGTCCATGTATACAAAACCCTAAATGGGCTCAGACCAAGCTGCACTGCTAACTCCCTGGTTAACTATCTGCCTCCAAGAACACTGCGATCATCTGCTGCTGGTTTACTGGAGGTTCCCAGTAACAGCCGGAAGAAGATCTGGGATGCAGCCTTTGTCAATTATGCCACAAAACTATAGAACACACTACTAATAGATATCAGGGAAGCCAGCTTAAAAGTAAAGCTAAAAACGAATCTGTTCACTTTAGTGCTTCAGTGCTTATAGTCCTTTTATTGTAGAGCACTTTGTGGCACATTTCTTGTAGATAAGGTGCTAAATGAATAAAGTTCATTATTATTATTATGAAATAAAAGGATGTCGATGGATACTTATCGTCAAAATTTTTGTTGACAAAATTTACAGTGGGTGACATGTTCCGTCATTACAGTGATCATGTAGTGGCACTGTAGTCTATTCTGAGTCAATTCCACAAACACCCTCCTGCCACCTAAATACTCACTCAAGCACTTCCTGTGTATCAATCTACAGCTGGAAATAGTTCCCAACAAAGGCAACATTTACTCTTGCTGGATGTTTGCAGCCCCAGCTGTCCAAGAAAATTATTTAGCCTTTAAAATAATTTCACTGTGCTGTATCAGCTTTGAAAGATTACTGTTTTCAGTGGGAACAAATGAGCTGAGAGCCACAGACGGGATGAGAAGTGATGAGACGAGACGGACTAAAATATTGTTGGTTTGGATCTTTTCACTGGATTTGTTAACAAGAGGAAAAAATAGAACAACACCAGACTTATCCTGTAAATGACTTGTGTGTTGCTGTGTGCTGAAGTATGACAGTTAATACACTCTAATCCCTGTGATGATTCACGGCCTCTTCTTCTCCTTTATAACCAAATGTGCTGACTGTTCAGGTTCCAACTGCGCCTTTTACACTAACTTTAAAACGTTATTAATAATTCTCATAAATCACAGGGTCTTTTTGCAGTATTTGTACTTTTAATTGTAGTCAGTCAAAAAAAAAGGAAGCTATAAAGCCATAAAGGAAGAATAGAGATAAGTGGAGCCGGAGATTGCGCAGTGACATGCGCTCAGAGTCTGGAAAATTACATCTTCTTCTGGGCGAGGGTTACTAAGCAACACACAGACTCAGAGCAGTTAGCAAAATCACTGCTTTGACTTGAAATCGATGGACACAGTGTAATTACAGAGACAAATGTAGATAGTTAAAAACGTCCAAGTTTAAAAAGCCTGCAATGAACTCAGACAGGAAGACAACAAGACAGACTGACACTTATGTTGTAAACACATTAATTTTCTCCACAGCAGGTCCGTGTTTGGGTCAACGTGAAGCCTTGATACGACTCTGGGGGTCTTCGAGGAGCTGACATGTTAGAATGATTCTTCTCTAGACATGAAACTGTCAGGACAGGTGAAGGTGAATCACTGTCTGCTGCCATGAATTTAGGTTTCCCTGAAGCCACTCTATTTCAGGCAATGGTCACTGTTTTTGTGTGTGTGTGTGTGTGTGTGTGTGTGTGTGTGTGTGTGTGTGTGTGTGTGTGTGTGTGAGCATGTGTGGACCAACCCCTCATAAAGCATAATTACAGGGCAGAGATGCTGATAATCAGACTCAGGCTGCCATCTTCATTTCCTGTTAGTTTTGTTGGTGAACAGTGGGAGTTTACAGCCTTGCTTAATCACTGGCAGTCTTCAGCCGCGACACTGGTGTCTGTGTCAGTGTGGTTTGTGGTGTGTGGTGTGTGAGTGGGTCTGTGTGATTGTCTGGGTTACGGTACGTTCACGTGTTTGTACTGTGCCAGTCTGTGGGTAATGACTGCGGCAGTACGCCTCTGCCCTTTTTCCACTGATCAGGGCTTTACAGTAAACAAGTTTATCTATTATTTCCAAGTGCAGTCTGAGGTTTTTCTGTCTGATCTCACAGAAATGTCTCTGGATTTTCTTTAATTGATGCAGAAACATGATGCAGCAGCACTGTGCTGGGGTTTGAAAATGAATGCAAGTCTGTTTGTTGTTATTCTTTTTGATAAGGACCAAATGTCCTCGAAAGTGGGAACATTTTTGTGATGTTATTTAAGGAATGGGTTTTGGATTTAGAGTCACTTGAGGTCAGTATTTCTTAGCTGTATTGTGCCCAAGGTCAGAATTTAAAAGCACGGAGAGGCAGTCTTTGTTAATTACGCCGCAAAACTCTGGAACAGTCTGCCTGAAGGTCTTCATGGCTCTAAATCTGTCAGCACTTTCAAATAAAATCTTATAACACACACAGTGTTTCTACCTGTTGGTTGGTTTATCTTGCCTGTTTTAATTCAATTTTATTTGATTTATCTTGTTTTTATAGTTTTATCATATAATAATCATATCATGTTACATTATGTCAAAAGGGCAAAAATTGGAAGTGCATTTATTAATTTAAAATGGTAAACTAACTTTTTTTGGGGGGACTCAGAGGAAGGTTTTCTATTCACGCCCAGACACACCAAACCGCCCAGTTGAGAGAATTAGCTGCAATGAAGGCTCTCTGCTGCATCGCCTGACGTCACCACAAAACATTGCACATGAACGCACTGCAAAGACTACAGCTGATGGCCAACCAGCACGTATGTACTGCACCTACACAAGAAAAAATAAGACGGCGGTAGTCTGTAATCGTCATTCAAAAAGGGAACCTGGAAGACTGTTTTGATGCTAGTTAGCCAGTTAGCACATTAACAACGCAATCCAATGTTGAAAGAACAGAGCATGTTTACTGTGCACCACTGAACAATAACACAAACCATCGTGAAATGTTTCTGCTCAGAAAAACAATCTTAACTCGTGCTGTGTCTCAAATCGCGTACTTCTGTACTGACACTTACTATTTTGAGTGCATAAGTGCGTTCAGAGTGAGAAGTATGGAAAAATGCAGTGCACTATGAGTACCCGGATGGTGCACTAAAACACGGTCAAGAAGCTGAGTGTGGAACTATGGACACTTCTTGCCCTCAGTGGTCGCCATCTTGACTACATAGAGGAAGGGGTGGGGCCACAATAACGTGAATGCTAATGCTAGTTTGCTAACTAGCTAATTTGCAGTTGTCATTTCCAGTGAGTGCACAACGGCCGTGTTTGGTTTGAGACAACACTACCCTGTCAAAATTTGCGCACTATGCCAATGAGTACATAGTGCACATAGTATACTACATAGAAGTGTATTAACGGAAGTATGCTATTTGAGATACACCATCTGTTTCACTCCCTCTTGACTTTAGCTCTTTGTTTACGTTCCTCACTTGCCATACACTGAGCTGAACTGCCAATCAGAGTCATTTCATTCACCAATGGACTCTGCTGTTGCTGAATGAATATGTGAATTGGCTAAAAAAAAAAAAAAAAAAAAAGCCAATGGGGTGACAAGGGGAAACAGTGCGGGGCACACCGCAACGACTAGCAAAAGATAATTACAATAGGCCTGTGCCAGGACATTTATACAATCAGGGCATAAGGTTTAGTGAGAAGATAGAATAGTTGAAGTTGGTTTTGCATATTTTACTTGTATTGTGGAATTTGTAATTTAGCTTTAGAATAAAACAATAACATTTTGTGCAGACCAAAAGTCTAAATTTTATCTCTAAAGCAGGGACACCTTTGTAAGGATGGAGGGTTATTTCTGCAGTGGGTTTAGGTTCAGTGTCGGGGAGATGAGGTCCTTGTGGTTGGTAAGGGGGTGAGGTTAGGTTTGTATTTTGTAGTTGTATTTTGGGTTTCATTTTACTGTCAAAGTCAGGGTAATGGTTTGGGTTAAAGAAGGGTATAACATTAGGATGTGGAGTCCGGGAAGAAGGATTTGACTCCATTATGAAGAGAATAATTCAATCTTCTCTGAATCACTGAGTGCGCGTGTGTGTGGGTGGTGCTGACCTGACCACTTTCGTCCCGCTCCTCATGACCTGCATGTCCACGTTACAGGTTCCATTTGAATGTGCGACGAGGTTGACCTCTGAGAACTCAGCCTGCGAGGGCGGAAAGAGAACAAGACATGGTTTTAATCGGCTGCACACATTAAGTCTTGATACAGAAGAGATGAAGTCCACATGAATCCCTTTAAATGCTGAATGTTGCATAATCGTACGCCTTAATTCTGTAAAGGGCTCCAACAGCTTAAAATAAACAACTGTAAAATCAAATGTGCAAGAAGCAGAATTATTATTTTCTCAATAGTTAAGGTCAGAAAAGGTGAAATATTTCAACTCTTTTCCATAGCAACACTTCATTTATCATTTGAACAAATATTGGATTATCTTCTCTTTTACAAAACTTCCTTCGAATAGCAGTGAAAAGAGTTGACGAAAAACCCTTTGAAGCTGTTATTTATTTGCATACTCTCAATATACTTTATATTTATTGGAATAAAAACAGACATATATATTATTGTTTATATAGACCACTTATAGTTATTCTAGTACAATGATGCATGTGAGCTTGTCTTTGGTGTGGTTGCAAACATGGTGAGGATTTCTCTGTGACTCATAGCTGCCGCCTCGTGTCTCCTCCTGTGTGTGTTTTTGTTTCTGTGGTGAGGCTTGAGGTTGTAATTTCACTGTCAACATCTATTAGGTGTGAAACCCCAGAGAAAAGTCATTTCAGATGCAGTAATCAAGTACTGCAAAATCAAACTGGTTTGCTGGTTAGCGTGGTTTAACCAACATGAAAACAATTATGTCAGATTCTGTTAATTTATTATATGTAATAACTTAACTATGTACAGTACCTACAAAATGATATAAAGATTCTGGTGTTATTTTACATATGAAGTGCTGGTGGTTTTAAAATTGTGTGGTTATACTATAAATGTATACAGGGGTTAACATATGCAGCACTTTCTATAGGGCAAACATGGCTCCAAACTACCATCCTCCTGTTCAATATAAGACCACAGTAAGAGTCTACAGCCATGCCTGTGGTTCAGAGGTGCTTTAAGATAAATGCCAACTTCAGCATGATAGAGCTCACAGTGCCAACACTGGGAGGCAATATTTACCAGCTTTACCATCTTAGTTAAGCCAGTTTCTTTACAGTAAGGAGACAGTGGAGAGGAAATGCTACTTCTAGTCACGCCACTGCAGTCTTTAGTCACTGCTACTACTGGTGAACTCTGAACAGCTTGTTTCCTCTCAGTCACTCCTTCCTCTGCCAAAAGTCACCACTGCAGATTGTTGCTGTTTTTGAAAAATTTCAAGGAGAGTTGAGAGTTTTCACTGCTATGCACTGTGCTCATGCGCCAGTTACCGCTGATATCAAGACGGCATTTTCGTGGAAGCCTCACACCCACCCTCCTGGTTCCCCTGCTTAACAATACTAGCTCTGTCTGCACTGTTGCCATTGTTAGCACTATTGACACTGTTAACACTGTTACCTGCTAGCAATGCTCAGCCACCTCCATGTTGAGCCTGAACCACAGATAAGCTCTGAATGCTGTATACAGCTCCTTTAAATTTTCACACTGGAGCTCTTGTTGGAGCAGCAGGATGGCTAACGTTAGCGACGGGGCTAAAAATAATAAGTCGCTCTCTCACATGCATCGTTACAGAAATATTTAACATTTGTAAAGTTTGGTTGTATATGACATCAGCAATCCCAAAGTTAACTTCTGTAGTGTCCAATATGTGGACACTTAGTGGTGAGACGGACTCACGCAAGCAGGTCAGGTTGAATGGAGTTAAATGTATGCAGTTTAATTTTGGACATTATTACATCGGAGATCACATTTAGATTTCACTCAGGGTATTCCACCTCCCTGAACACACATCGCTACCAGGTCGAGTGCACTGTGATGATTTAGTTAATTTAGAGATGACCTGTGCATATTTTTCCCCCACTGACCAACTGACTGGTTAAAGAGAAGGAAGAATTTCAGTCGACGAAGGTGTTCCTTGGTTGATTATAGCCCTATGCTGCACACACAGGCAGAGACCTTTGCTAAACCTGTGACCTCCTGTCTCTGCCCCCACTACACAGCAGCGTCACACAGCATTCACACTCTTCTAGAGTGACACCTTTGACTTCTGTTACACTTTAGCTCACACTGTTTTTCTGGGAACTTTTAACCTGCTGTGTAAGCAACAGACAAGTAGAAGTCTCTGAAAGAGTCTTATGCTGTTATTGAAAATGTGTCAGGGCACCAGTGTCTCAGCTTGTCAGTGGAAACCTATGTATTTCCATATCAAACGTGTATATGGTGTCAGTTCACTTTCATCTCTGCTCTGATCCCCCTCAGCCTTAAAGAAATGATTCAGCAGCATCATCACTCTATAAAATCAATATGATACCTGCTCCACTTTGATGTCGTAGTCTCCGAGGACCTTCTTTCCCCGAAACACTTTGGCCCTGGAAGAGAAGAGAGGAGATTTTAGTTTTCCATTGCACACTGTATGCTGCCCTCTACTGGACGTCACACTCCCTGTGGAGCACATGAGAGAGAGAAAATGGATGCCTGCTTGTGCACTTTAAATGGCCAAACTTTGTCAGCTGTACTAAAACTGTTTATTCTAATGAGCTTTTTGAACTGCGTAAAAGAAGAGGCATCAGATCAGTGTGGCCACACCAACCTGTAATTAGTGTCATCTCAATGGCTGGTAACATTAAATTCTGATTAGAATTCTGCGCCAAATTAAATGCCGCCTTGACTGATGAACGTATCCAATAAAAGCGTGGTCTGATGTTGACTTTTTAATATCTCAGATGCCACTTGCTCGAGGAGAGTGATGTAGAAATGGATGACACACACACACAGACAAGCAGGCAGATGGAGAGCAGACAGACAAAGATAGACCGACGGCAAGTCAAGCAGAGAGGCGCAGGCTGCCAGCCAAAACACAAAATGCTCAGGACGTCTCATTTTACACAACACTGTAAATGGATCGCAGATGGTTTGCACTGCATTCGTCATCATCCCATACACTGAAGCTAAATAAAGAAATAACCAGCACGAACCAGAAAGAGAATATATGTTTTTGAAGTCCTGGTTGATAATAAAAACAGAGACTCTACAGCATCTAACAGTCAAGAATCTATTTTCCCTTTTCACCAGCTACAATGTAGAGTAGTCTTTAAAATGTAATGTCTTCTTCAACAGGTCTCTGAACCCCACTTCAATCCTCCATTAAAATTATTCACCTCCAAACAGTAGGCTACAGCACCACAATATGACGTTAAATCAAATTGCATGTGCCCTCGTGGTTTCTCCCTGTCATCCATTAAGTATGTATGTACGGTTTCTTCCATATCACCTCACAGGATCTTGTGTAGTGCAGCACGGAGGCATCTGGCTCGTTAGTCTGGTTCATTAGGACCAGACCATCTGTGAGAGAAACACTCTGAGGGTATAATGCCTTAACTTCCACCAATCAATAGCCACGGCAGCACAAAACGTTGACCTTAGAATTACAGCAATATATCTCTTTTCCACTCCCACTAGAAGGTGCAATTCAATTAGCGTGTATTGTTTTTAGCATGGGCAGCTGCTCAAACACACTGCGACGTTGGTACAATGATACTCTAACATTATTATTAAAAACAAACAGCACACACAAAAAACACATCATCTCTCTAAATGAAAAAATGCAATCAGTCCCCGGGGCTTTAATTCCAAAGTTACATTGCTGTTTCTCTGAGGACGATAATTCAAATGCAACTATCTCTAATCCCATTGGCACTGAATGGGTCTAAAGAGGCTCCACATTCAGCGTGTGTTTTCAGCATCTGCAATGCACAATGCAAAACCGTACACAAAGACATGGGATGTGAGGCCAACGCGGTAATGGACAATTATCGAGAGGCTGCTGATGTAGCTTCCTCATTTAATTCCATCAGGGAGCATAATGTATCTGCCACATAGCAAAACACACCACGTGCAAACGGAGCTGTAAGTGAAAGCCTGAGAGACGTCTTTTACGGGACAAACATCAGTCAATCAATCAATTTTATTTAGTGTGCAGAATCACCATGCAGCGTGGTCCCAACGCACTTTATAATTAAAAAGATTACATGAGACTGCTGCTGGCACCATATCAGATTTTCACTACACTGTTATTGTGGACAAAAGAATTCACGATAACATTGCAATATCTATTCATTCATTCATTCATTCATTTCCTGTAACCATTTATCATGTTGGGGGTCACGGGTATGCTGGGGCCTATCCCAGCTGACACTGGGCAAAAGGCAGGGTACACCCTGGACAGGTCGGCAGACTATCGTGGGGCTGACACATAGAGACAGACAACCAATCACACCTAAGGACAATTTAGAGCCACCAATTAACCTGCATGTCTTTAGACTGTGGGAGGAAGCCAGAGTACCTAGCAGACCCATGCTGTCACGGCGGGAACATGCAAACTCCACCCTGGATTCCAACTAGGAACCCTCTGGCTGTGGGGCGACAATGTTAACCACTACACCAACATGCCGCCACCAATATCTATTGAACATTTAAAAATAATAATAATAATAATGATAATAATGATGCAATCAGTCAAATTCATCTTAAACTTTGTTTAGTGTGCGTCTTGTCTCCTTGATTTGGCAAATGATTTACACTTTAAATATGATCACAGGGTGGTGGAGAGAGAGTCTGTAAGCATAACTGTATAAAAAAGTGCACAGCAAGACACGACACACCCCTACAACACCCTCTGTGGCTCAGAGGTAGAGCAGGTCGTCCACCAGTCGGAAGATCAGCAGTTATATCCCGGCTCCTCCAGTCTGTATGTCAAAGTATCCTTTAAGTTACTGAACCCCAAATTGCTCCCGATGGCTGTTCCATCGGTGTGTGAGCGTGTTAAAAACTGAGTAGCAGGTGGCACCTTGTATTGTAGCCTCGGCCACCAGTGTATTAATATGCGTGTGAATGGGTGAATGTGACTCATAGTGTAAAAAGGGCTTTGACTACTATACAAGTGCAGGTCCATTTATCATTTACAAATTGCACCCACCACTAGTACAAGACAAACCCACCAACATAACAATGGACTCTGCCACAATGCTACACTGTAATGAAATGAGACCAAATGCCTCACCATTAGCTTATCATAACCACCTCTTTTTTAACATGAAATTTCATTGTGAGCTAATAGCTAACTTAACAATTTAATTGGGGCTTCTGCTCCCAGGCCATGGAGCGAAGGGGACTGATCATGGACTAATATAATACGCAAGTCGTGTAGGTAGAGGGCGGGTCACGTACTGTAGGTGCTTTTGCTTTAGTTATACGTACTCCCAGCATGCCTGCAGCAGAGCATCTCCATTACAATGAGCTGAAGCTGCTACGCTGACCACAGGAGCCATCCTTGCCCATGTGGGCTTCACACAGCTCTTCTCTATTTTACACAGCATGGCTCCACGGCCCTCCAGCAGGTAAAAACTACATAAAACTCTGTAGAAAATGACTGCAATCTATTTAAAAAGGGCTCAAATGAATACTTCATTGTACCAGAGGTAGTGGGAAGCAGCAGAGTGACCTTGTGAGTGATTTACATTTTTACATTTCACATTAAAATAAATTAATCAAATCCATACATCCTGTAGTTATAACGATTCAGTTCACATATAGTCTATGCTTCTAAACCCTGCATAAACAACTGCATTGTCACTTGGCAAAATTCAATATGCACACAGTAAAGCTGGCAGCAACCACGCAGAGTCTGCGTTCCAAGTACAAACCCCTCCTTTGCCCCACCTGCGTGACACATCACGACTGTGACCATTATAATTAATGGATAGTCATAAGACAACTGTATTGTGTCAGGGGAGGGAGACCAAGCAAGAACAGAAAGAAACAGAAATGATTCAAGAAGATTATCTACACGATCATAGCATATGTTAGAACTGTATCAATACTTCATTTTTAAATATCACAGTTATCATCAATACTGGTATACCACAGCACCCCTTCATAGCACAAAGCATACAGCAAGCAAATAAAATAATAATTAAAAATAAAACAACACTAAAAACATCATCATTAAAGGGACGTTAAAAGGGTGATGGACCCGGCTAAGTGCAGGGGAAAGCTGTAAAAGAATACAGAACACACACGCTACACACACACACACCAAAAAAAGAAAACATTGTTATCGAACTTTTCTGGATGACAAAATCTTGTTTTACCAGGCATCTACCTGATGCTTTAATGCTTTAAAGCTGCATCACATGCGTCATGTAACCTGATACATATCACCTGTGGCATGTAACCAATGGTCTGTGACTTCTATCAGACACCTCCACCATCCTGCTCGGCGAACAATTTGAGGACACAATCTTGTTCGATCTGTAGAATCCATTTCAGACTGCAGAAGAAAAATGTTGAAAGCTGGAAAGCAGTTTACACCAAAAGCCTGTCTTTACCACACTTCTGTCTGAATCGATAAAGCAGCACTTTGGCAACAGGCCCTGCCAAATGCCAGCACAAATTTACAACCGCTTTCGCCCTCAGGTCAAAGTTTCACCCCACACAGTGGTAAAGATGTGGGAACTGAAAAGTTTTCTCTTTATTTCATCCATTCATTTGTTTCTGGTGTGTAGCCATCATTATAGCCTCACCGGGAAGCTAACACGGCCATAGATTTTAGTTTAGCCCTGTTAGCCTAAAGGATGCCTCACTTCGGGAAGTTACAAGCGATACATCATCTCCGACAGGTCATCCCTGCAGTTCCCTGTATTCAATTTCTAGCACCCACTAGTGTATTACAATAAGACTTGAAAACTTCAAGAAAAGCAAGTCAGCACGGCTGCCTTCACTCAGGGCAGTTTTGATCTGATAAAAAGTAGACCCACTATCTTTAACACTTGGCTATAATTTGATTTTTGAACTTTCAATGAGGCAGAAAAAGGAAATTAAGCAAAAACAACTACTTTAATAAGCAGAGATGATTAATCGTCAGAGACAGATACCTACATGTTGTGTCAGCATAACTGTGTTACATGTGGTACAGCACTTATGTTATTTAATGCAGTGGTTTCAAACTTGTTGTGCCCAAGGTACACCGACAGACAAGCCAAAATCTCAAGGCGCGCCTGCATTTGTATCTGTACAGCTTCTATAACGTGTGTTACCACTCTTATCGCAACATAAGACAATAAACAATAGACAATAAAACTACTTTTCTCTTCTCTTTCGGTGGTAGGTCGTCTTTGCTGGTGCTTTGTTGTAATTTGCTCTGTACAATAAAGCGATCATTGTCCCGTCCACGGCTTTCACCTTTTAAATGTTATCATCCCTCACACTGGCTGCCAATCAGGGCTTTTGATGTGTCACACATTAATAATTCCCACATGCAAACAATGACGAATAGGTTCTGTGTGGAGGTTTTTCAAATTTGATTAAATTAAATTACATTAGCAGAACCTGCCTCTTTATCAGGAATCAGATGTGCACAACATACTGATACAGTCAAATAAAAATGAATCCATAACTTTTTGTATAGGCCCAGTTGAGTATTGCAATAATAATGTGTGGTTATTACAGAATCCCACGGCACACCATTTGAGAACCACTGATTTAAAGAAATGAACTGTATCACCGCACAGAGGGAAGCATCAGCATGCATCTACTGTTAGCTCACCTAGCACCACTGAGCTAGCTGGAGGAAGCCATTAATGTTTACTTCTCAAGCTATTATGACCATGAGCCTCTCGTCCATGAGTAGATGCACACTTCCTTCTGCGCAGTGATACTGTGGTGGGTGTAGTTTAGTCGAAAGAAAATAGTTCCTACATGAAACAGCTCACAACAAAGTCTGTGGATCATCTTGAGTAACCAGGTCATGATTTCTGGAAAGAGACGTTGTTGAGTTTTTCAAAAGCCGAGTGCCATATATTTCTGTTAAATTCAAGAGAAGGCAGACATCTCTACAGCCGATACCTCCAACACTCAGCAACACACACCAAAGCAATCTAGACTGCTAACTGCACTACAGGTAAGATAAAAAAAAAATGTGTATACTTGATTTTGGGGTGAACTGTCCCTAAGATGAAATGGCTGGTATTCCATTCAAAGATGTTAAGGATTGAAAATAAATACAGATCCTGTAAATGCACGCATGTAACGAATTGTCATTTAAATGATTTTAAGATGAAGGAAATTAAACTCCTCCATCACCATCGCTACCCAAGACGTTTGAGGCAATATAATCTTTTTCTAATCCCAAATTGCCATGGCATTTTGGCTCAAAGTGGAAACCATTTAAGTTTCTATAGTAACTGCTGCAGGTCTGTTTTACTTGGGCATTGTGTGGGTGATATTAAGATTTAGATCTCACTCTATTATCCAAATGCAGCTGAAAGCACTACATAACATAAAGTGCAGGGTGCAAAGCTCGTCTGAGAGGCGGATATAAAGGTGGATTTAAATCTCTTTAATTCAGCATCTCAAGCAGACACATCTGGAGTAAATAACGGAGGAGTGGAGTTTTGAGGACGAGACATACTAATTTGTAGATATCTACGCATAACGGAATGTTAACTGCAAATTAAAATATCAGAAAATTGTGCAAAATAAGTAGCATGTGGGGCACAGTAATTACTAATGGTTATGGCTAAAGTGAACCTAAAATAACAAGTAATTTAAAAAAGGCAGGTGTTGAGATACTGGAGTAAATTTTAACTGTGGGCACTGTGTTATCATGCCACTCTGTATACCTTGATTTTGGCATATAAAAGCTGCATCATGGATGTTTAAACCAAATTAGATGGACAAGTCACTATAGGGCTGCAGCTTATTATGATCGGTTAATTGTTCATTCATTTATTTCATTATTGACTCATCTGATGAATATTTTTAAGATTAAGTGATTAATTGTCAGTCTGTAATATTTCTAAAAAATGTGAGAAATGCTCCTCACAATCTCCCAGAACCTAAAATAACATCCTTAATTCGCTTTTCTTTTTCTTTTCCTTTGTCCAACCAACAATTCAAAACCTTCATTTACTTTCATAAATGTCAAAGAAAAGCTGCAAATTCGCAAATATTTGACATTTTTGCTTAATAAATGACAGAAACTATGGATTGATTACCAAAACAGCTGGCGATAAATTAATCGACTAATCGTTGCAGCTCTACACTTAGTACCAGCCGTGTTGCTGGTGGAGATGACAAGGCTGGCACTGACAGCAACATTAGAAAAGGTTCTGTGCTGAGCTGAATTCAACAGATGAGCTCTGTTGACTCAATCTTTTCAGGGTCATTTGATGCGATCCCATTTTCATTATCGATCTGTGGAGTCCGTGAGTCTGAAACCGCCGCACACTCCTGTAGAAATTAAGCCTTTAAAATCAATGCTTGGTAATGACAGACAGAAAGAGATGTTGAGAGACAGACGACAAAGATAGTGAAAAATACAAAGAAGCGGTGTGTGTTGCAAATTATGGAAATAAATCAATACAACTGCTTTAAACATGAAAAAGATGTTCAACTCTCTTAAAGTACACATGATTGCTTGGTTGCTAAAGGGTTGTCCAACGGTCAGAGTTTGCCCGAGAAATATCCTCCCCAAGCTATATTTCACATGACTGACATCCTGTATCACACAGTGAGTCACAGTTGACAAGAATAGACACCATGATCATGATATAATGACTGCTGCTCATTAAAGCATGATATGGAATTTGCATTTGTATAGCGCCTTTCTATTCTACCGACCACTCAACCGCTCACTTGTCACATTCACCCATTCAGAAACATTTTCATACAGTGGTGGCCGAAGCTACGATACAAGGTGCCACCTGCTCATCACATTCACCCACTTTCACACAATAGTAGAACAGACATCGAGCCAATTTGGGGTTCAATATGTTGCCTAAGGTCTGATCGAGCTGCTGATCTTCCGATCAGTGGGCGACACACTCTGCCACACAGCTGCCCTTTATGACAGGTGACATACCTTGTCACTCTCTCCCACGTCTTTGCTATTTTTCTCCTCATTCTTTTAGCTAAAGTTAATCCCTGCTTTCTCTCTATCTGCATCATTTTTTCCACCCATCTGCCCTCTGTGGTTATCATAAAAGATCCAATGCAAAAACACATTAATGGAATATACATATGTATGAACCATGTGTGATAAGCATTTTAATGGGTTTAGTGAGACAAGAGTTATCAAGCAAGGCAGACTGTGTTGCCATGCTGTTTAAAATCCAGACTGCTTTATCCTTTAAAACCTGTACAAAAATATAATGACCATCCCCCTTTTCTGGCACACACGTTGTCTCTGGCAAGACAAGACTGTACACGCCTCGTCCTTCTCATCACTTGATCCACAAGTGGAGTGCAAATTGTGTAAAACAAGACTCTGACAATTGGGGTGAGAGGGCACAGAAAGTGTTAGAGCTGTCCTCTCAGCTATAGTGTGTTGGGTGATAGCAGGAGCGTAATTATTTGGCGAGCTGGTATGACAATGTAGGGGCATGAAAATGAGAGTACAGTGGGAGGAATAACATGAGGCAGCAGACAGCACTGGCTGTAGACCAAGAACTCGTTTTCTGTCTCTGTGGACACTTTCTGACTGCTTGCTACTTTTAACTGAAAGTTTTTCAAGGTTTCCTTGTTACTGAATGTCACGGGCAGTAGTTTCATTTACTTAAAGGTTCAGTGTGAGGCTGCAGAACTTAGACTTCTCCCGTGTGCCAAGTGTGTAGCCAACACATTGTCACTCCGACCTCGTCACATATTGACGTTTGGTCAGAGACTTTCCACGTCCACATTAAACGTGCAAGGTATCCTAGGTGTGTTGGTTGTTGATGTTCTTGGAGACTGTGTCAAGTTCTTTCAAAATACACTTCTGTTTTCACAGGAAATTGAACATTTACATATAGACTCTTTCAAAATAAATGCACTACGTTGGTACAACACTGCAAAGTGATGTTTGTTTTTCCTTCAACAACAGACACACATGGTTAGGTTTAGGCAACAAAAGCATGTGGTTAGGTTTGGGGAAAAAAAGAACAGGGTTTGGCTTTAGAGTCTTACAGAACGCAAGATGAAAGTCGGTTTATGACGCCGCAAGTCACTGCCCAAGTGCCGGATTTCGACAACTTCGGAGTGAGACCGGGCTCAAAATATACACACATGCACAAACACGACCTATACATGCATTAAATGGGATGTAAAATAAATATACAAATATAATAATATGAACAATATAATATGTAAAGACAAAGTAACTTCAATAGAAATACTCTAAATACCTCAAAATTTTAGGCTACTTAAGTATATTATTGAGTTAATGTACTAAAGGTATATATATTAGTATTTGTAACAGATGTAAAACACCTACTCTGAAGTGATTGGTTGGGATATGATGCAGTATATATATAAGTACACCAAACTTCAACTATCAGAAATTCTGTAATATATTACTAAAAATGACTAAATGCCACTCACAGGAGGAAGAGAAGGGAGTAAGAAACAGCATGCTGCAGACTGAAAAGGGCTGGCTAGATTTTACCCAGCAACACTATAATTAATGCACCTTCACATAATGTTGTACATGTTAATGAGCGACTGGTTCAGCAGCACACAACAGGCTCAGAGGCTCTTCAATCATGTTGGACTAAAGATGGAAAGGCTGAGAGCAAATACAGAGATCATGATAAGTTTACACAGATATGTTTGTATTGCAGGGTAACTGTCAGTACTGATCAAAATTGTCTGCTGATTATCTGATTACCATCACAAACTCTACTTGACCTGACTTACTGATCCAGTCTACACTGATCATACTGCCTGTTTTAAGCTTGTTCTAACACTGTGTAAAGACGAGCCAGCCAGCTATCTGATGACACCGTAGTAGTTTAGAGAAAATCAGACTGATCAGACACGGACACACTCGATGCTCAGACGAAGGCAAACACAAACAAACAAAGAATTTTCAATTTTCAGCTTTCTCTCTCCGAGGCACAGGATCGGTGTTCAGTCTGACATTTGTCCTTCACTGTCTGCGAGTGTTTAAGTGGGCCTTTTGTGTACAATGCACATTACACGTAAAGAAAAAACAAAATCAGCCAGAGGACCCTGAGCTCTGCGCTGACTGAACACGAGCAGCATACAAAGCTTGAAATCAGTGTTATTTTGTTCATGTATTCTGCACCGAGGTGAAGCTGTGGTCTGAATTATTCAGCTGCAGCATGGGAGGCTGTAACACCTCCTCCTGCCATGATCCTCCCTCTCCTTCTAATCCTGCAGGTGTCCCAGACACTGCAACCCCCTTAGACATTACACACACACACAAAGAGTACATTGTGTGTGTGAATGTAATATCAGCTACATAAGGGGTCACGATTCTTGGAATGATTTTCATGTCAGGACCCCTAAATTGATACACATTAGGTCCCCATCAGGTAAGATTTCACTTCTGGGGCCGCCATCTGAAAAGATTTTGATTTTTAGATATGATCAAGACCAGTATTTTAGGAACGACCTCTAGCCAACCTGGTAGAGCGTGGACTCCAGTCCTTTGCAGCAGCCCAGGTTTGATTCTGGCCCTTTGCTGCGTGTCATCTCTCCATCTCTCCTACGTTTCCTGCCTCTCTTCAGCTGTCCTATCAATAACACCATCACCTCCTTACTGTAACCCTTCCGTGTAATCAATTTACTGTTTATTTATTTATTTTATGTATTTCACCAGAAGGTCCAGGAGCTTCGCCTCAATGATGGCCGTTTTGAGGCATATTTCAGGGCAGTTTGACAACCTGTTGTATGTTGTGATGCCATATAGCTCTGGGAATGAAGCAACAGCTACCACCAATTTCTCCCCCATTGTTAACCAGCTGTAACCTTGTTGTCCTCTCAAATCATCCAACTGGACAATGGGGGGAAAAAGCAAACATGACTTGGGGCACTTTTGTGCTCTAAGTTGAAGTTTTTTAACTCAAAAACGGCAGGCACCTAAAGCGTAGCCGTAGACACACACAGCATCATGAAAACAGCGAGCAAAAAGCTTAATTCTCATTAAAAACAATTACATAAAGTCGCCTCCAGCTGCTAAAATGCTGAATGCTAAAAGGCCTTACTCACGCTGGGGTCACTTCTATAGTTAATTAAATAGTAACTCCCTCAATAACCCAAAAATAAACCTAGCAGCTATAAAACAAACAAACAAACAAAAAACAACAAAGACAAAAAAAAAGCAACAACTTACCAACTACTGGCTTTACTTTGGTTAATAGATACAGTTATAAAGGTCATGAATAAGAACATTTTTGGGACTCCCATGTTTTGAAAAATTGTTTTGGCTGTTGCTTATCCTGTCACCCGATTGATAACTTAATTTGATAACATTTTACAGAATTCATATGCAAGATTGGACTTAATATAAGATTAAAGACTGCAAAGCTAACGTTAATGAGACCCATGCAGTCTGCCGTTGAAAATGTTGGCAAGTGATTTTAAATGACTTTACTAACTTTATGGCATTACTTTTTCAGTAAAAGTGCAAGTAACACTGTTGCTTTACTGTTCAAGAGTTAGTTTGTTTTCTGTCTTACCAGGAGCTGGATGGAGGGTTGACTTCAGTTTCGTCTTCGTGGGTTCGACATGCTAACGTTAGCTTGGCACAGAGGCAGCTAGCATCAGCCAAAAGAGGAGAAATTAAATCTCACAGCAACTCCAAAGCTCTGTTGTTTACATGTTGTGTCTTCTTAGCTGCCTAACGAGACACTGGTTTATGAACTGTCTGTCTGTTATGAGCCACACAGCTTCAGTGTGAGGACGGGGCTGCTGGAGGGCTACATGCTGTTAGCAGGACGAGCTAGCTAGCTAACGGTCGACTGAGCCACAATGTGTTTTCTCTTTAAACGCAGAAAATAAAATGTGTGTAGTTAACATATCTGTGACAATAATAAATGTTATGTGACATGTTGTCAGTGGTGGAATGTAACTAAGTATGTTTAATACTCAAGTAATATTGTTATTACTTGTAACCCTGTACTTGCACATTATACTTATACTCCACATTTCAGGGGAATATATATTGTACTTTTATACCACTAAATTACACATTTATTCAACATATGTAGTTACCAGTTCATTTTACATTAAGAAAAAACATATCATATGATGTGCAACAGCCTATAATATTACTAATCTACCCATGATTATACCAGTGTCTCAAATTGGCTCCACATTGAGGAACAATTAAAATGGTCTTACATAAAGTAATGGTTAGTTTGTTAATTAAAAACATAATAATATAATATTGTATTATTATTATTATTATTATTATATAAAGCTTTTAAAGGAGCTGTTCTGCATAATTTTACTTTTCCTCCACCACTGCAAATAATGTAAATATTTTTGCTGTTGAGCAATGAACAAAGTTACCAGTGCTTGTTTTTTTTTTTTTTATCCTTTTCATCGTTTCTTTATTTTTAAAAGTAATATGTATTTAGTAAATAATGATTTTTTTTTAGTTGCCTAGCATTGGTGATAAAATAGCCTACTTTTTCCCCCAACAATCCATCGATTCTGCTGTTGTAAATATTATATGTTGTCAATAATTAATGGATTTTCATCAAGAGAGGTACAAGCTTAGCTAAGAAAGACAAACTGACTGTCTTGCTGGAGGAGGGAAAACCCTTTTTCCTAATAATGTCACATTACTGATATACAAAGCATAACAGATGATTTATGAACCATTAATACAACGTAGAAACACTTTATAAAGAGTGTCTTATTGGGACATGATACAGTTGTATGGAATCGTTTCACATCTGAATATATGCACTCACTGGCCATTTTATTAGGTGCAATTGTTAACTGCTTGTTAATGCAAATAGTTAATGGCATGGTTGTTGGTGCCAGACAGGCGGGTCTGAGTATTTCAGGAACTGCTGATCTAGTGGGATTTTCACACACAACCATCTCTAGGGTTTACAGAGGATGGTCTGAAGAAGAGAAAATATCCAGTGAGCGGCAGTTCTCTGGGTGAAAATGCCTTGTTGATGCCAGAGGTCAGAGGAGAATGGCCAGACTGGTTCAAGATGATAGAAAGGCAACAGTAACTCAAATAACCACTGGTTACTACCAAGGTCTGCAGAAGACCATCTCTGAAGCAACAACACGTCCAACCTTGAAGCAGAACAGCAGCAGCAGACCACACCAGGTGCCATTTTGAGTATCGATTTCTGCTGCCACATTCAGATGGTAGGATCAGAATTTGGTGTAAACAACATGACAATGAGTTCACTGTACTGCAGTGGCCTCCACAGTCACCAGATCTCAGCCCAGTAGAGCACCTTTGGGATGTGGTGGAGCAAGATTCACATTATGGATGTCTTAGTTTTTAGAGACATTTATTGCCTTGAAAATAAATCATGTCTAGCGGGATCAAATGAAACAGACTCCTGAGGATTAACACCAAAAATATTTTGCTGTACATTTAAACATTACAAGGCAGAAATACGTGACTGGCATTCATTTTCAGATTTTCCTGCATCTTTCAGCAAATGAGCATTAGAGGTAGAAGAGTGTGTGTCTGTGGTTTGTTTGTGTGCTGTTATTACATTACTGTGATAAATGATGACCTACAGGGCTGGCTGTGTTCTCATGTACACACACATGCATGCTCAGAGGTTTGTGTACGTGTGGGTTTGTTTGTGTGTGTGTGTGTGTGTGTGTGTGTGTGTGTGTGTGTGTGTGTGTGTGTTAGAGCACCCACACAGCACATCTGCTTCACTGAAAAAGCTAGTCTATAGGGAACATCTTGAACTAACAACGGAGTTGATTGTTTTCTTGAGGTTTCACTGAATCTGGCCTGCAGATACACAGAGATGTGTGACTGAACTCTGTGTGTGTGTGTGTGTGTGTGTGTGTGTGTGTGTGTTGAGAGTGGGATGGTTCTGTGTCTGCGTGAGTGTTTATGACAGCGCAGTTATTGTGCTGCGTGTCCTTGGAAAGCAGGCAGGAGTAGCAATAATCTATTTTATCTTGTCCCTGTAATTTGAGAGCTTTGATTTTTTACCTCACGCTGCAACTTTCTTTGCCTCCCTCTGGCACCTTCTGTCGTTCGTTGCCCCCTCACCACCTCACAGTTTCTCCATCAGGGTCTCCTGTAGTATCTTTGAGATTCACCTCCTGTATCATTTTCTTTTTGCAGGTTAAGACTTGGCTAAGATTTGGCAAAAGCTTGATTTATCATCTCACTCTGCTGGTAATAAAGATGTTCTGCCAGTGTTTCGTTACGCTGACTGACTGAAGGACTTTGTCTGTCAAGCTGAGTACTCCCGCCCACTGAAAGTGTTTGGGGCGATAGTGGAGCCAGACTGATGAACTCACGTCATCAGGATGGTCTTGCCAGGGTACAAAGCCATTAAGCTGTTGAAAAATTATGTTCCTGAATATAAATGATTAAGTCTGACCTCTGCATCATTTTTCTAGTGACACAAGCAAATTTACTACCCACCGCCACTCTCTGGTTATAGAACACTTATATTTCCCATCCTGCCATATGATACTATAATTTACCAAGGGATTGATTTACACATATTAAATGCATTATTTTTTTACGCTGTTGACATCATCATCATTATCCCCAACGCTTTACTGGCACATGATAAGGTAGCAGATCACACAGCAGAGATCATCTGGATGATAAATCTGCCTCTTCTACACTCTTTGGCCAACAGGTGGTTTTGTGCGAACATTAAGGTGCGGACACACCAAACCGACATCAAAGAACTAGCGGCGACGAAAGCCAACTGTTGTGTCGTCTACGTCGCCTCACGTCGCCCTGTGTCAGTTGCATTTGAACACACTACACGGACTACATCCGACAGCCAAGTAGCACGTATGTTCTGCGCCTGCGTGAGAGGAAATAACGCAAAAAGGGAAACTGGAAGTCCGAGGAATGCATGAGAGGGAGAGTGGTACATCCTGTCAGCCAAGGGGTTTCCTATCTGTGCAGCCGAGCACCGCAGCACCTCCACGGACCATTACATCCAGACGGTCCCGGTGTTTCCTCCGCAGCTCCACGTCACTCAGCTGCCCGGTAAACCTGCTGCTTCTTCCCACTTTAACCTGAATAACAAACCAGGGCTTGGTGCTCCGGTTGGATCCAAACGGAGAGCTGGGGCTAGCTGGGAGGCTAGCGGAGGCTAACTAGCTGTGCTTCCCTCCCTGTGCTAGCCCAGGTTTGTTATTCAACATGTTCAATCAGCCGAAAAGCTGCCGCCACAGATGCTTAAGTGCCGACGGTGCAGGACACACCGCAAAAAATAGGCCGCCAGACACTCACCGACGGCCTGACGTTGGTTGACGGCCAACCATTGGCTTGGTGTGTCAGGGCCTTAAGACTCAAGAAATGAGCCCTTATATGATGTAGTTTGCTGGAAAGCTTCACTGATTTTCTTAAGAACTACATCATGAATATTGTATTTTATCTATGTTTATGTTCTATCTTTGTTTCTATTGCTGCGCTGCATGTCTGCATGTCATACTAAGCTGTGTGTTGGTGCTTCATGTCTGCATGCATCCTGTCTGTTTGTGCTAACATGCTGTTTGTTGTTATTGTTATTGTAGTGTACTGATGCTCTGCTGCTGCTTGTTGCTTTGCACGTCTTCTGTTCTATCTTGAGAATTTCTGTTTGCTGTAGTTAAAGCTGTCTTTATGTCTTTGTCCTCTGAATTTGATCCTTTTATTAGTTTCAAAACATCTTGCCAAAGGACTGCATTTGGAAATTAGCCAGCTGGCTAACACTGGCACATTTACAGAAATGCTGATTAATGTGTGTTGTCCTTATAAATAAAATGAAGTAAATGCTCCATGAAGCTTCATCTGGCTGTCACTAGTAAGTATCTTTACTCATCTACTTTACATTTATATTTCAACTTCACTTTATACCTCCACTCCACAACATTTCAAAGGGAAATATTGAACTTTTTCTTTATAACATTTATTTTCAGCTGTATTTTCTAGCTTCTTCTCAGATTAATGATGCACATATGTAATGTATAGTTCATGATCTATAATGTTTTGTGTAGACTGAGCTCCCCACAAATAAATGAAGTTGTTAAAACTTACTTTTGATACATTTAGTACATTTTGCTTTAAATATTTAACTTACTTTTACTTAAGAACAGGTTTGAATGTGAAGGGCAGTCCATATTAAGAATGATAATGTAACAATAACAATGCGAGCAGCCACACTGATGAGCGTTGTGTAATCCAGTGGCTCTCAGGTGCGCCGTGATGCCAATCCAGGTGTACCGTGGGATTTTGTGATAACCACACATTATTATAGCAATATTGAACTGAGCCTGCACAAACGCCTGTGAATGAATTTTTAATAGACTGTATCAGTATATTGTGTGCACCCATTTGCTAATAAAGAGGCAAACTCTAGCTAAAAAATGTAATTTACTTTTATTTGATTAAAAAAAAAACCTTCACAGGGAACCTATTTGTCGCTGTTCACATGTGGGAATTATAAATGTGTGACACATCAAAAGCCCTAATTGGCAGCCAGTGTGAGGGATAATATCATTTAAAAGGAGAAAGCTGTGAGCGGGACAATGATCACTTTGTTGAACAGAGAAAATTGCAATAAAGCACCAGCAGAGACGACCTAAAAAACTGTCAGTAGACAGTATCACAAAAGCTACTTGTCTTATTTTTCTTTAAAAATTGTCTCATGCCATGATAACAGTGATGGTTATGGAAGCTATTGTGCACAGATATAAATACAGGTGTGCCTTGACATTTTGGCTTGCACTTTAATGTGCCTTGGGCTCAAAAAGTTTGAAAACCACTACTGTAAATGGTGGCGCCAAGCACATGCTGCGTGCTTCAGCTGTGACTGGCAACAGTTAAAGGTGAGTGTTTCTATTGTTCATCAAATTGCTCTGCAGGTAATCCTGACAATGTGTTCGCCACCGTCATTGTTATAGTTGTGGCGGGGTCTCCGCCATCCCCCTGAATTAGAGCAATTTTTAAAGGTGAACACCACCGAAATTAAGAATATCAATATGATATTTCCATGGCCTAATTTTCAGTCACAATTCGTGAACGTGAGCTACTCTCTCTCAAAGCCTGAGAAGTGAGTCTCAAACTTCTGATATCATCAGTATTAAGTTTCGAGCTGCTCAACAGACGATGAATAGGATGAATGTTTGTTTTCTTTTATTATACCCAGATGAGCTTTATTCTATTGAAGTGCTCTCAGTCCTGAAACAGAAAATGTGCCCATAAACCCAGATAATTCCCAGCGCTGCTCTCAGTGTCATCCATAATATCTTTCCCAATTCATTGTCGATGGAGCATCTCCAGATTTTATACCAGTTTTAGCTCTCTAGTTTTTGGATTTGAAAGAGAGTTGTTCATGTTACCTTAACTTCTTCACCGTCTTGGACCATAGGAATAACATATGAACACTGAAATGGGTGATATCTTTATAGTTATAGTTCTTGGTGTGGACCATCCTTAAGACCCACACTGCGGTACTGCTGCTACAAACGACACATTTCCAAACAGCAGTTTTGTATTTACCAGGTCCACAGTCAGCTTCTGAATGGCAGCTTGACAGCAGCAGCAGAAATCAATCTGTCCGTGGATTTCAAACCAGCAAAACATGACAGCTGGTCCAGACACAATCTATGGTTTCACCTCCCCTAAAGGCATCTCAGGCATAAAAAGCAGCAACATTTGCTGAATTTGTGATTGATTTGTTTGTCACAGTGGCTAGATTACAAGTTTGTTCGCAACATTTTGGAGGCAAGATGGGGAGGGACTTTGAAAGTGATCAGCGGTGTCAGCCCATCATTTCATACAGTCATTAATATTGATATCAATATGCAAATGAATATGAGAGTACAGAAATTGACAAACTGAGCACTCCGCTGAGAGCAGTGATGGTAATGATGAAATATTTGATGCATTTATGAAAAGACAAAATGTACACTGATTGAAGATGATGCACTGGAACTAAAAAGTCTAATAAAGTGACCGTTAACAGCATGATAAGCTGTTTTTTTATTTTCCGTTCACATGTTATCTGCTTTGGTGTTTACATCCTGCCATCCTCACTCCCATCAAAACCTGACCAACACGACCAATTAGCCAGAATTTCTTGCCCAGACTGAACGCAATGCTATTTGGTTTTCAGTTCACTAATTAGCAGGAGTGATAAATCCAAACAATTACAGACAAATATGGGGCATGAAGAAGAAAACCAGCCTCCTCATTACTGCAAATTGTTGGCTGTGTCAGAAAAGCCTCTGTGGCTGTGGTAAAACATTCTGATTGTGATTGTGTTGTTCTTCCGTACAGGCCATGATCTGTCCTCAGCTGTCATTAACTCAGCATTACTGGCCATTGAATTTCTAATTGATTTTCAATGAGGCACACACAGCAGATTAAGGCTGCAACAGGTGGTTAGTTTTATCATCGACTCATCTGCCAATTTTATTCCTGTTTAACTGCGTAATCTTTTTGCCTATAAAATGTCAGAAAATATGTTTATGATAGTTTTTAAGAGCTCAAAGTGACATTTTCAAATTGTCATTGTGTCTGATCAGCAGTCAGTTTTTTCTGAACAAGAGTAAACAGTCACAGGGCTCTGTGAGGTTGTTTAGACACATTGGTGCTTTGAGCTAAATGCATCAGTTTGCTAACATGCTCACAGTGATGCTAATAACCATAGATTTTAATGACAGCTAGGTACTGGATGCCAATTTGGCACCTATTCATTCCAATGAAGTTTTTTTTAACTAGGGGTCTCATTTAAACAACAGTGCGTACAGTAAAATGTGCATACAGACAAAAGCCAAAAATGGCATGCACCCAAAAATATTCAACAATTTCTACTCCAAAATAGTTTCCTAGCTATACCATGAGTGGCCACTGGGAAAAACTGGCTGCAAGGCCGAGCAGTGTCCCTGAGGGCTTGCTAATAACATGCTGGTGTTTCGCAGGTGCAGGCCGCATGTCAACCAAAGCCTCAGGAAACGCCCAGCTGGGAGGGCTTGAGTCCTGTGCGGGACTGTTTCCTTCATCCTGCTCCTGCCCGCTCCCGCTGGATTTCTGACCATTACCGCCTGCAACCGCCACGTGTGTGTTACACTCCCGCAATGTGTATGCCCACTCCCACCCGCTCTCTGAGAAAACTCTGAAAATTTATGCCCGCACAATAAAAGAGATGCATTGATTTTGTGTCTTCTCCCGTCCCGCAGGAGAAAACACGTCATTTTATAGGCTATTAATAAAGAGATTCATAGGGTTGTTTGTTTTGTTTCCCTGGCCTGCATGTCTTTTGACGCACTGGTCAGAAATAGTGCTCCTATTTCATTGTTTTCATTTAGTTTTTAATGAAATAAAGGCTGTTTCATATTCTATTCTCCTCCTCTGTACTTTATTGATTTTTCTACCTTTATATAATCACGCAGTGATTGAGGTTAAGGTCTCTTTTCTAAGAGAGACCTGAATAAGAAACATTAATGAGATAAAGATGAAGCCTATGCTCAATAACACCTGCATCATCACGCCTCTTTATGTAATTAACAAATAGCAATGAGAGTAGGCTGTGAGTGGCTCAAATAACACTAATAAATAACATAAAATAAACAAAGTTAACGAACGAAACGAATGAATTGACAATGAACAAATGAATCACTTGGCCGTAATATTGCTGTGGAGGAAGAGAATGTTGCTGACTGACTGCAGTCAGTCCAATCCCGTGCGTCTCTCTTCCAAGATGCGCCCACAGACACTAAAGACCCGCTCTGAAGGCGCACTGGGTGTGATTGTGGATGTGGTATTTGTCCCACTGCTCCTCCCTTGTGATCGGACGACTGGACGGGTCTGGCATTTAACCCAAAGTTGAACATTTTTCAACTCTCAGCTCACAGAAAACAAATACTAAATATGCAGCATTCAGCACAGAACAGACGCTCAGCGCTGTGTCATGCTGCTAGCACTGGTAGCATAGTGTAGATACACCACTCTAATGCAAATCATACAAACATAATTGTATGTTGGCCTAAGGAAAAGTGCTTTGGTGGACACTGGGCCATAGCTGACCATGTTCACCATCTAAATCTAGCATGTTAGCATCCTAGCTAACATTTGCTAATTAGCACTAAGCACAAATTACAGCCAAGGCTGCTGGAAATGACATTAGCAAATATGTGGTCTTAAAACTAAAGTATTGAGCATAATTGACCAGATGAGGATGATAGATGAAAAATTAAAGGATCACAACAGTTATTACAGTTCATCCTGAGGGGCACAGGAATGATTTTAAATGAGATGGCAATCCTTTCAATAGGTGTTGAGATATTGATTAAAACAACAAATGTGAGCCTCATGGCGGCACTAGAGGAAAAGTCAGAGGCTCATCTAAATAATGTGGATACATCATCTGGGAACCATGAATGTGTGTAACAAATTTAATGGCACTCCATCCAGCAGTCGGTGAGATATTTTTGTCTGAACCAAAGTGGAGGACTTGATTCATTTTCAGTAAAGCACACAGACAACAGATGAAATACAGATGCAACTCTGTCTCATAACATCTGAACGATGTATCACTTCTGAGCGAGGTTGAGAGGGTTGTCAGTTCAACCATTATACCACCAGGTGTTGACGTCTCTGCCTCTCAGAGCTCATTTTCTGTCTGACAGTTTTGCAGTGGGTTGCATCAAACATCTTTCTTTGTTGTTTGACACTTCTGTTTAATTTAGCTTTTCATCTGCCTCTATTGTGAGGAAACATGACCAAAATGAGAGACTGACTCAGAAATGTATGTAGCCTATGTGATGGTACAGGGTACCCTTGTCATTTGAGACATGTATTGCTACTGTGGTCTTCCTGAAAAAGACAATATAAATAATTAATCTTATAACTTAACTGTGTTTTCCTTGGTATTTTGAATTGATGTAAATTTGTCCCAGTTATGACCTGTTATTTTTTAAGTCAGATAAAAAAATATGTGTCACTTCCAGAGTTACTACAAAACAGCCAGAGGCTCTGCGGATGCGAACTCGATGTTTGCGTTTAACATCAGAGAAACAATGACACAAAGGATTTGACGGAAGTGTTCGCGCAAAGCGGGATATGCTCAGGAGAAAGCTTGACTACAACTGGTTAAAAGTTCACAGGCTAAACTCAGATTCAACTCTGAGTCTGCCTTTTATCTGTTACAAAAGTAAGATATATACACTGCCAGAATACATGCCCTGCAGTCACTGTGGGCTTTTAAGATTAAGAGACTTGTGCTCCCAGTTTGAAAGATTGGGCTTTCCACTCCTGCTGAATGTTTTAGTGAATGTTTTATGAGATGGATACGGAACTGAAGAGACAGTTGTTTAAATCCAAGGATTCTCCACAAATAAATTGTGTCGGAAAACAAGCTCAGTCACCAGAAGAAAATGTTGGCACTGTGTGTTTCTTTCATAAGTATCATATCAGCATTTCTAAAGCGTCAAAATATATGAGCTAAATTTGTTTTCAGAAGGTGGAGGACGACCCAGTCACCAGAAAGTATGCTAGTATTGTAAGTTTCTGCCAATCAGGGTTGCCACACGTTCTGGTTTTCCCGGGATTGTTCTCTTTTTTGAGTGACTGCTCCAGAAAATGACTGGATTCTTCTACTGCTATTCTGTTTTTTCCTCTTTACGTTTAGACATCCAATCCCATGTCTGTAAACAGGTAAAAATGAGTAGCACATAGCAACATTTGGCCATATACCTACACCTCTTTTTCATTGGTAGCTGAAATCCGAAAGTTTACCTTATTACCCAGCGACTGCTGCATGCTGTCACTGTCTCATGATGTGTTTACACCTGGCACGAATAAAACAATTTGTGTGAGTTAATTACATATAAAGTCAATGTAAAGACGTGATTAGACACAAATTCCATCCGGGCAGCGCAATGGACGCAATGCCAAGGACGTACTGATGGAAGTTCATCAGCATTTTCACGTGCTTATGGTTGTATGAAGTGAGTCAACACAAAATATTCTAGTGTTCACACCAAATGTGAATTTTTGCATTTTTCGCACACAACATAAGGTCGGCTATCCAGTCATTACACTTTTTTTGTACAATTAGTAGGCTTCTGTACTCCACGCCATACTGTGAGAGCTTTACACTAACAGACATATTGGAGTGCAGAGATTATTTTATTTTGAAAGCCCTTGACCGAATGTCACAGTAAGGCTACTCCCGTGTCTCATGCTGCTGTCGGGATGATTAAGATGTCTAAGGTCAGCTTTGACAAATCACAATGTGCATCAAAAGCCTGGATCGCTCTGAAACAGCTTGACAAAAATGGTTCTTAGATGTCTGTAAGTTTATCAACTTCATGATCAGTGTTCAATTATTTTTCAGCCACTGATGTCCTCGGTCTGTGCGTCTGTTGCCTTGGCAACCAGTCTCTTTTACCCAGTAAAGGCAGAATGGAGATTATGTGCTCCTTTTTTGTCATGGACATGGTATAAACCCAGCATACTCACATTACTTGTACATTAACTTCTCATATCACTTCAGTAAATGGCCAGGTGTAGTTAGTGAAGCTTATGTCCATAAATGTTCAAAGAGGAGAGCAACAGCTAGATCTGACGGCTGAGTGTGATCAGCTTGGTTGCACGTCAGGACAAATAGAGGTAAGAAAGGTGATAAGGAGTCCTACAACTGTTAACGGCCTGCGTTGCATATCAAATGTTTTACACAAGTCAAATGTGGCAATTGTACATATACGTTACATTTTCAGGTTGGTATGGATGGTAGCAGATGAAACTTGACATTTCAGTAATGCTGTGGTTAACATGCACTTATGTTTAGGCACAAACCCACTTGGTTATGTTAATAATGTTTTGGCTCAAAATACCCATTTTTGGGGCACAACTCCTGCTGGAAAAGCAGCAATGTGTCAGAGCTATAAAGCTGCTGGAAAAACAGCTACCAGTTGCTGAAAAACACCCATGTTTGCAAGGTAAAACGCTGCAGGAGATACGGTGATGGGTGCTACCAAATACCCACGTTTGAGGTTGAAAAGCCTCTGCTAAAACAGCCATTGGTCACAAACAGAAAAACAGCAGTGACTCGTGAAATTGCATCCGGTTTTGTTGTTTGTTGCTGTCGAAAAGTGCTCTACAGAAGTCTGCAGCCTGGCAGGCATCTCACCAGATGACACACCATCCGCCATTCTCCTCAACTTCCAAGAAAAAGACAGCTCATATACTGGATGGCGTGTCACCTACGTGAGACACCTGCCAAGCTGCAGACCACTGTTTGAAACCAACAAACAACAAAACAGGTTGTGTCATAAGAGTCTGTGTTTCCGGCAGCTTTTTTAGCCACCAAACGAAGGGGTTTTTTTAGTGACTCACTGCCTTTTTTTCCACTGGGAATAGTGTCACGAAAAGCAGTTCCACAAACCAGACGTCATTTTATTCCTGAGCAACTGTACCAGGTGGACAATCCATCCCACTGTAGCAGGAAATGTATAAGTTATTATATGTCTAGTCACAAAAGTGTCCCTTATGCCCCTGATCCTTCTGAAAAGATGACCAGTCTTGAAAGTCTGATTCATCCCTCCGTGAGGTAAAACTGAGGTGATTGCTCTCCCTGGTTTCATGGTGGGTTAAGACAGAGTGTCTGTCCGCAGTAAGATGGAGAGAAGATAAATTATTGCAGACAACCCTGCTGTGGCTTGGCACAGATGAGACTTTATGTTCACCTCATCCCGATGTCTGTCTACCTATTGTCTTCTTCTGTCTCGCTGTCTGTCTGGACACACCTGTGAACACAGACTGTTTAAAATACACGCAGCCTAGCTACAGAAATAGTCAAGAGGACTGTTTCAAGGGTGACTGATGTTTTGAAGAAGTCAGCCACAAAATGGTGTCTTGAAGCAGCACTCGAGTTCATCACTTGGCAACAGGTTCAGGTTCATATCTGCAGACGGCTCATTGTCACTTGAGTAAAAACAGGATTTCAGTCTCTGTTCAGGTCCCATGTTTAATGTCGTTTCTCAGTTTGATGATAAGATAAACCAGGCCCTCTCAGGCTGCTCTCAGGCAGTGCAGCAGGAGCGCTGGGGCATGTGTTTCGACACAGAGAGGCAGACAGTTAGAGGTTATGTTTCAGTAGAAAATAGCTGTTGGAGAAAACAGTTGTTAGGGAGGTGTCAGGATTATTCTGAGTAGTCAGGGCATTATTTCAGACAAGAATGTTTTTGAATTTTTGTAGACTCTGAGCAGCACAAACTGGATACCCTTCTGTTTCATATATGGGAGTTGTAGTTTAAGTTTTAATGGCAAAGATTTCAAAATACCGCCAAATCAAAGTGTAACTATCTGCAGAGCAAGACAACACTAGGCGAGGCAAATTTATTTCATATACTGTAGCGCATTTCATACCCAAAGGCAACCCCAAGTGCTTTACAGATTTGTCAAGTCAAAAGTTCCTTGTGGCCCAATCTAAAGCATGCCTCAAAGGGCTGCACGTATAATAATTTCATTTCAGATTTCAATTTTAATTTGATCCATGAAGTCCGATGGTGCAGATCACAATTAGCCTTTGAGGGCTTTTAAGCATATGGCATCGCTCTGTCCATGGACCCTCACAGTGAAGAAGGAACAACCCCCCCTTTCTAGTCATCTGACCGGTCGAAATGCTTTTTACACGATGAGTCACATTCACCATTCACACACTGGCTACCATACAGGGTGCCACCTGCTACTCAGTTTTTAACACACTCACAACAGCCATCGAGAGCATTTTGGGGTTCAGTATCTTGCTCAAGGATACTTCCACATGTGCACTGGAGGAGCCGGGGGTGGAACTGCTGATCTTCTCATCAGCAGCGTCAGAGTCCACCAGTCCTTTATAGGTTTAAAATAGCCTCCCTACACACGAGAGACTCTCAGGCAAAACTGCACATAGCAGTCAGAGGAAATCAATTTCATCTTTTTTGTTTTGACAGTGGAACCGTTTTTAAAAAATAATGAAAAAGAAGGAGCCGCCACAGTGAGGCAGTACTCCTCCAGCTCCTTTCACATCGCTCTGCTGACAACTACTTACATTGCGACCAGAAATCAGATCCTGGTTGCTCGTGGCATGACAAAAACAGCCCACTGCTTTATCAAAATAACATGAGTTTGTTTGGCTGCACTGTAAAGAGACACAACTGTTGCTGGTTTGTTTATAACAAGGTATCTGCTCAACAAGTCTTTGGTAAATGGGCTTGAATCTGTATAGCACATCTCGAGCCTTCCAACCAGTCATACGCTGGTGGCCAAAGCTACTATATAACACCACTTAGTTAATTTACATGGACTTGGGTATACCAACTAGCCCAACAAGTTGGACATGTTCGACATGTGGACTGAAGGAGCAGGGGATCGAACCCTGCTGATCTTCTGATTAGTGAATGACCTGTTTCACCTTCTGAGCCACAGTCACACTGTCTGTTTTGCTCCCTGAGTTCTGAGGGGAAACTCAGGTTTCGCCAAATCAGCCGCACAGAAAACCGGAAACAAATACTGAAGGGTCTCGGCTAAATTCATCATCCAAAGACTTTCTCCATGTTCTGAGCTGCATCTAATGTCGGCATCATGAAGAGTCGACATGACAGATTATACAACAACTGCCTTGTGAGGTGAAGCGTCCCATCCTCATTTTATCTCACATACATATTAACACATACAAATTATAACAGTACACACCTACAAACAGCTCCCCACACACTCATCACTATCTAATTGACACAGTCAAACTGTTTGGAAAGTCATCATCACTTCACTTATTGTTGTGCTTTTGTTCAGAACGTGTGCAGTGCACTGCTTCGTGTGGTTTCATGTGTGTGTGTGCACATGTTCGTCCTCCACCCACACCGCCTATTTGTCGTGACAACGCTTGGAGCATGGTGTTTAATTTTAGAGACAGAGACAAAGAGGACATGGGAACTGCTGATCCACCTATTGGCACTTTGCCTGATAGGCAGAGTCACAAACACAAAGTTCCAGGTTAGAACAACCAGCTGGATAAAGAGGTAAACGCAGAGGAGATACGTAGTAAATGATACGTTTACAGAGGTCGCCTTCACTCCATTTACAGCATTACATAAGTGCTTTTTGCAATGATCTGACAAATGCACTCAGACACTGAGAGGCCCATGAAATAGCAACCATATACATCAGAGGTGATGCTGCTGTGTGACTTTACTGTTTTACTATAATGTGATTGTAGGAGTTGTAGTGAAACCTAAAGACACATACACTTCCCTCAGGAGTTGGTGGACACTGAGGTGCCGGAGACACAACTTTAAACGAATAATAATGATGATGTTATATCTGCAAGAAGTGTAAATAATCAACTGCCTGCAAATGCATTATCCATAAATGAAGTCAACGTGGAAGCGCCAAAAACTGCAGCTCGTCAAGAGGCCATTTGAGACTGGGTCCAAAGATAAAGCCCCATTTTTACAGAGCAGTACGGTACAGTGCAGTTTAGTATGTTTTTTATACATTTTCTGTCATGGTGGCTACGTCAATTATTTTATATGGTCTATTGTTTTGGAGATCTGCCACCTACTGGCCAAAAACCCCAACAACAAATATTACTGTAGCTTTCTTTTCCCCTCCCTCATGGATTAGAGTGACCTGTGGCTCAGCAGAATAAGGAGCGTACGTACTGGGCTCTATTCTTGTGGAAACGGTTATACATTATCAGACCTGAGGGTATTGTTGGCACAGCATGGTGTAATCTGAAGAAGTGTCTGGAGCAAGATGAATACGTTATATTGTTCGCAGGAAGGAATACGTTATCAGCAAGCAGAGCTGGGACAGGCACCAACTGGTGACGTGGGCTCCATCTTTAGAAGCAGCAGCAGACATTTTACTAATGGGCCATGTGGGGAGTCCAGTTGGCTTTGCCTCAGAGGGAACTGTTTTTGTCAAGAAGGTACAGAGTCACAAAGCACAAAAAATACAGCACTCCAAATTGCCTCCAAAGACTGATGATAATTTTTAAATTAGATGTTTGTAGTTGTGTAAAGTGAATCAGTTCACACTCCGCAGTCATATTACAAGAAGATTTACACTCATTAAACATATTAGATGAAAATGTTAAATCAAGTGGAAGGAAACAAAACTCATGAAAAGGATTTATGTGATTGAAGAACCAACCACCAACCACCACCAACCAAATCCAAAGAAAGTGCTTAAAGGGACAGTTAACCCACAAATTAAAAATACATATTTTTCCTCTTACCTGTAGTGCTTTTCAGTCTTGATTGTTTTGGATATATCAGTCATTGTGTGATTGAAAAGCTCAACATCAATGTCTCCTTCCAGAAATCATGACCCAGTTACTCAAGACAATCTACAGACCTTGTTGTGAGCAGTTTTATGTTGGAAGTATTTTCTTTCTACCAAACTACACCCCCCAACCGTGTCACTGTGCAGAAGGAAGCGTACATCTGCTCATGGATGAGAGGCTTGTGATAGCAAGAGATGTAAACATTAATGGCGTCCACCTTGGCTGAGCTTGGTCGTTAGCTAGCTCAGTGGTGCTAGGTGAGCTAGCAGTTGATATACGGTTCCCTCTGCGCAGTGATACAGTTGGCGGGTCCATCCATTCATCCATTTTCAACAACTTATCCGAAGCCAGGTTGCAGGGGCAGTAGGCTGAGCAAAGTCCTCCAGACTCCACTGTCCAAAACAACGCTTTCCAGCCCCCTGGGGGATCCCAACATGTTCCCAGGCCAGACGAGATATGCAATTCCTCCAGCGTGTTCTGGGTCTGCCCTGGGGCCTCCTACCAGTTGGGTGAGCCTGGAACAACGCTAACAGGAGGCTCTCAGGAGGCATCCTGAGCAGATGCCCGAACCACCTCAACTGACCACTTTCGACGCAAAGGAGCAGCGGCTCTACTCCGAGCTCCCCCTGGATGTCCGAGCTCCTTACCTTATCTCTAAGGCTGAGCCCAGCCACCCCACAGTGGAAACTCATTTTGGCCGCATGTATCCACGACCTCATTATTGAGATGGATCAGCAGTTTGGTGCAGCATCTGCGTTAGGAAGGTTAAGCTTTGGAGTTATTGGTCCATCTACGTCCCAACCCTCACCTATGGTAAGATGTAGCAGGTGTAGAAAGAAAAAAGTTCCTACATGAAACTGCTCACAACAAGGTCTGTGGATTATCTTGAGTAACTGGATCATGATTTCTGCAAAGAGAAGTTGCTGTTAAGTTTTTCAAATATTTTTTTTTTTTTTGGCACTTTGAGAACCACAAGCCGAGTGCCATCTAGTTCCATTGTATTGGAGAGAAGGCAGACATCTCTAAGGCTGATATCTCCAATACTTGGCAACTCACACCAAAACTATCTGAACTGATAAACAGCACTACAGGTAGGAGGGAAAATACGTATTTTTTATTTAGGGGTGAACCCTCCCTTTAAGGTGCTTCCACAGAGAGGATTTTGATCCATTGGAAACCCAATTTCATGTCAAAATGGGTACCAAAACTGCACTTGACCACCCAGTCTACATTAACAGATATTCAGCTGAATCACAATAGCTACCTTGGCACCAACGAGTTTGTTTGGAGTGATAGAGCAAAATAACCAAACAAAATGACTATTCATTTGCCTTGCCAGCTTTGCACCTGCACACAAACGATGCCCACTGATTATTACAATTTAAAGTTATCACCTGTGTTATCCTCCTGTCGTGATTTTATCAGACAGATTTACATCTACATCACTAAAACAAGCAAAACAAGAGCTCAAATATCCTGCACAGTCCAATATTACACTGCAGAGTTAAAGATACTGATATAGCACCAAAAGGAAATATAGTGATGAAAGCTTTGGCAATTTACTGCTCTATTGCACAGCATGCTATCAATCCTATGTCGTTCCTGGGTATTGGCAGTAAGCCAGGCTTTTAACTGGCCTGTTCGTTTTCCAGTCGATTCCCCAATTACTGTTTTCCAGGGTTAACACTGAAGCTCATTAAAAGCCTCAGCAGACCAACCAGAAGGGTTTCACGAATTACTGTTTTTCCAGACACTGAGGAGATAAACTTGTGCATTTTCAGAGGGATAAACTTAATATGGATGTCGTGTCAGAAACAAGCTTTTTAGGCTGACATTAGCGTGAAATTTTATGCAAAGATGAGTAAACTCTGAAGTTAATTAAAAAGTGTTTATCTAGTGTAAGTGTAGTGAGTATAGATGAAGCCAGAGGGCCTCTGACATCAATCAGCTGCAGCCACCTGACATAAAATAACTTTTTTATTTTTACTTCTCTTTAGTGAATCAGTCCACATCCTACAGCTGTGATACCTAAAACATGGTCATCATACCTAAAATTTGACATGTAAAACAAAGATGGTGCGCACGGATGCAGCAGCCCCTAAGACTCTCATCTGACCTACGAATGTGAGACGTTTCTGGACATGGAGACGCTTCTTAAGGCAAAGAAGGCTCCAGTAAAATCGACAAACCGCGGCTGTAGACAGCACTGTTGGACGAGCTGCGCAGCCCTAACCTACAACACAATGCCTCCTGACACAGGACTTAACTTGACCTGATTTGAAGTTATGACCTATATCCAGCTCCCTTTATTTGGTCATTGAGTACAGGAATTAGATACTTGACCCGAGGGCTGGAAATCCTGCTCCAAAACAACAACACAGTGCACACTGTTGGGCTATACTGTCAGTCTGTCCAGAGAAAGCGGAAGAAGGAAGGAAGTGGTTCCCAACTTTTTGGTTTACAACCCCTCTATAGAAAGTAGTGCCTTTTTGTGACCTCTCATCAGTGGGTTGAGATGAGTTCAACCCAAACAGGGCAATTAGGGATGGGTACTGAAACCTGGTAATAAACAGGTCCTGGGCAGCTGAATTATTAAAGAACAGAGGAGAGCTCGCTGTGTCGGAGCCTCACAGCCTGCTGCACGTGTAAGGGGCAGGGTCAGATCTGCTACTCTGCGTCACACACGCACACAGCAAAATGCTACTAAGTATAGTTATACTTCACAAGAGTTGATGCCGACACTGCTTGTTGCCACAGATTCCACAACTGCTGTGCATGTAAAGGCAGAAACACACGCAGTCTTCCGAAACATCTAATGAAAGTTCATCACATACAGGATTTTTGTTCCATTTTTTTTCTCATAAAACCTTTAAAGTACCGTATCGACAAGCAGTATCGATAAGAGTAGCAGTATTGTTAAAATCTTAATGATACCCATCCCTAGGAGTGATCCGTCACTGTGCGCTCTAACACACATTGGTGCCAATCTGCCTCCTTTAGCAGGCAGTATTGTACATGTCCTTGATTATCAATAACTAACCAACCCTCAAACTGTTAATGATAATTGACAATAGCTATTCAGGAGGGCTAACATTGGTCAGCTCTCTCAATAATGTTTCCCATTATTGTCAGGAGGTGGCGCTTATTGATTCATTTTATATGCCACCATCTCCACATCTGTTAAAATACTGACAGGACACCTCAAACTGCAAACAAGGTCAATTATTACTCATTCTGTTATGATTTTTTTTATTTGCACCAGGTGAGCAACTCTACCTTGGGATCCAGCATCTAGTTATTATTATAGATCTAAGGCTCACTGACTCAGTAACACAGAGGCAAACTACAAGGGATTATAGCATATGGTCAAGTCCTGGTTTGGCTCAAGGACTTTACTCTGACAGTCCAGCCAGTTTTAATCAAAGCCTTTAATAAATTAATCTTGTCATAATTGCAGTCTGGTAAGCGATAAAAGGTCGGACTTGCCCTGTTTGGTCATGCATCATGACGCATTGGACCAAAAAGGGGATTTGAGCTCTGCAGCTGCAGGACAGAGCCATGAACTGTTTGGAGACCCATAACAAGGAAACCAAATGTGCACATTTACTGTAGATTAAAAACATCAGCCAACATCACATAATGTGATTTTTTTTTAGGTGAAACAACGCAGGCGTGATGGGTTATGTGGGAAGAGAAGTGTCACCAAAGCCTGATATCAATGCAAAATTGAAATGCAAATTCAATACGACTTAATGTCTCTTCCTTCTTTTATGTATTTCTTCTTCCAACAAAGAATTGAGTCTGAAAGTCTGGAAAAACGAGCATAAATTTGTATAGAAAAAAATATGTTTTTTCTTTGTTCCTCCTACGCTAATCATCTCGTGACCACTCAGAACTGTTGTGGAAACACTGCTCTGACAAAATATTTTGTGTTTGTATCGTAAATGTACAAATTAATAAGGGACTCTTTTCTTTCTACCAACAGACCCCTCGAAATGATTATACTATATTGTATATTGTACTGATTAAACTGAACACAGACAGGAGTGAATAATGAAAAAGGGAATATAGCTGCAGTGCTGTTGGGACCTGGATTAATAAGTGCTGGTGCCGCTCGGCTTTGTGGATGTTTAAATTACCAACGTAGAGCTGATATGAAAGTGATCCAAGAACCCCACTGTTTAAGTTAACCATATTATCAACAGAGTGGTCGGTACAAGGTGTACCAACCAACACAAAGTACACCCTTGATTATCGTTAGTGCTGTTGTGCTTACATCGTGTACTGCATCACAGTAATCACTGCTGTGCGCAGGGTTTTGTCCACAGTATAAATCTGCTGGAGCTCAGGTAGTGTCTGAGCTTTACTTAATGCGCCAACCGTCTCCCAAATGCAATTTGCATGGCTAAGCAGTCTGTCCTGTGTGTGCCAAGATAAAATGTACTGATGGATTATTCCTTGAGGCTACAGATACCTCATTCATCTCATCATGATGGCAAGATAATCCTGTCTAAAATGATCGAAAAAAAATTACATAAAATCTCTATAACCCATTTGTAAATGCGTTCCCTTCTGCAGAGAACACCTCCCGATCCAGCTCAGACATGTAATGCATTTTATAATACAGATGAACGGAGGTGCTCGTTCATCTGGACCAGTTATTATTATTATTATTACATGTCACTAATTCATACCTTAATCGTAGAAAATTACAGACCTAAGGGATATTATTAATTTAGTTCAGAGTTTATCTATGAATAATGAAAAAAATAATCAATTTCTGAAGCAACAAACTAATTTAAATCAGTTCATCCTTCTGAGAATGTGAAGTATGTGAGGATAATATCATCAGGCGTTCACACTCAGTTGCTAGCAGCTACTGTAGCTTAAACTATACCTTCAAAAATACAGACAGTCCTCTTTCTATTAAACTAATCGGGAGATGCTGTATTGAGGTGATGTAGTGTTGAGCAGTCACCACCAGAGGTCAGTCTCTACTGGTGGAACAGACAGCTGAGCTGAGAAAAATGGTGACCATAAGTGGTGGGGATAACGTTACAGGACGAGTGAAAAGGAAAACTGCCTCTGCCCCTATTTGGGAGTATTGTCACATTTAACTACAAATGTTAAAAAGTGATAAAAAAATATTAATATAATATTAATATTAATTAAAAAAAGTCATCCGACCAAAGGCAACCAGGCACCATGTTGTGTTCACATCAAACGCCATCCAAAAATTTTTTTTTTCACCGAGTTTGAACAGTAGAATATTTTGTGCTGACTGGCTTTGCATAAATAACTTGCTTCGTATGTGCCGAATTGATGAACTTCCTGTGGTGCGTCCTCTGCGTCATACGTCCCCGGAGGATCTCAATACTGATTGGCTGTCGCAGCGTGCAATGGTTGCTGAAGTTTAGATTTTTTAACTCTTGTGAATAAGCATATGACACAAAATGGGCTGCTCGCCTAATTCATGTCGCTTAATTCGCATATTTTGCGTCATTTGTGTCACATTTATTGCGCCGCCTGGAAATCGTATCTACTCGCGTCTTTACATTGATTTTACATGTGATTCACTTGCGATTATTATTTTATTCGTGCCTGGTGTGAACACAACATAAGGAAGTGTTTATCATGAATAAACCTAATAAACTGCCATTGTTTTACTACTGGTTCATTGTTAAAGTGTCAGTGGTTTATGTTGAGCTGCATGGGTATTTTATGTAGACAGTAGTAGCTTTTATGCATTGCATATTATCGTAGTATACTGCCAATGGTTTTTTTCATGAAGAAATAAAGGAATACAGTAGGAAATGGGTTTTAAAATTTTGAAATGTTGACTCCATGGCTATGGCTGTACAGGCAAATAAGAAGGGATGAAAAAATAGATACAGCCTCATGAAGGGTAAATGTAACAGAAAGGGGCCTCTCCCTTAGTGTGTGTGTATGTGAATATGTTGAAGGTCATCTGTGTGTAACAGCTACCATTAACAATGCCATTTTTAAAAGAACACTACAGGGCATCTGCAGCATTTCACACTGTATAAACCCCACTGGATCCATATCTCACCAAGCTTTATAGCTTATAGCCTCCAAACTGCTGATTAAGTAACCGAACAGATGATTCAGTCTCCCTTCACCGGTTTGTTTAAAGTTTCAAACTCTCCAACAGAGAGAGGGAGGGAGGGAGAGTGGAGGACAAAGATGACAAGAGAAGGTGTTACCAGTGAGAGGAAGAGAGAGATAGATGAAAAGAAACCATGAAAGAGCTGTCTTACACTTTGTAATGGATTTATCAGTTCAGTCTGTTGAACCGGGGAGAGCTGGAAGTAAGGTTAATAGAGATTAAGCCTGGGCTGCATGTTACCATTTATCACTGCAAGATAATTAACATCTTACGCCATCACACACATAAAAACACACAAACACAAAAAGGCACACAGGAGACCATATGAGGACATGGTAATTATATTCAGATGCCTGCTGTTGTTTATTGTTAGCAGGTGCGACCTGAGAGGCAACAACAATCTAACCTGCATCCCTCCGTACAGGAGCAGAGTACACAACGTTAACAGTCACGATGAATGTGCCGGTTTGTTTACAATACTCTGAACCACACAGACGAATAGATTAATCTGGCCCGATCGAATGCAGCAGGCAGTCTTTGTGGGTGGGAAGACTTGTCGCTGAAGTAGTAGGTTGAAGTAACTCCTGGTTTGTGCTGATAAAACTACAGGTGAAAAGAAGTGTGTAGGAGAGAGTGGAAGTGTGTAGTTCTCTCTCAGTCCTGAACACAAACACAGCAACAACTGTTTGTTTAAACACTGTGTTTACCTGACAACCAACTACTTAGTTGTGAATCTCTGACTATGTGACCAGACTCTGTGGTTTGCATCCAGTCTTCTACAACAAATTAAAGTTGGTTTGTTCTAAAAGACCATAACCTTTCCCTAACCTGTGTCAAGTCACTTCAGTTGCCTAAACCACTGGTTCTCAGACATTGTCTTGTCAACGACCCTTAAAGTATAACTTCGGCATTTTTCAACCTGGACCCTATTTTCCTGTGTAACAAACGACAGATCAAGTGAAAGGTATAGAGACACTTCAGCCACTTAAGCCCTGTTTCCAACGAGCAGTACAGTATGGTTCAGTTCAGTACGATTTTTTTTCCATTTCCACTGTGAAAAGTTGTGGATGGTACCAATGGGACCGTTCTGTACTGCCCCAGTTTTTGGTCAACCCTCTGTTCTGGTACTAAAAGGTGGAGCTGTGAACACTGCAGTCTGTTGATTGGTTAATAGCAGACGGTCACTCTGCTCAGGGCTGAGCTGTGGCTGGTGTTGAGGCCACTGTTCATACCATAAAGAGATTTACCTCTATTAATACACTGTAACTATAAAAATAAAGGATGTTTTGCTGCCTCTCGTAGCAGCTGTAGACTGAGAAAAAAATAACTTCATTCACTGGACTGACTGCCGGCAACTTTCGAGGTGGAACTTTTACAGTACTTGTCATGTTACTTAATGCATGAGTTGACAACGTGAATCCACCAGCGCACCTTAAATATCAATATTTTTTTACCATTACTTTAGTTTTTATTGTCTCTCTTGGATGACATACACTTTTAGTAATGAGTGGATCTTCAGGCATTTAAACATACATATGTATTAATTTTGACCAGATTATGAGAGCTGCATATATCCCAATTCTCACTTGGAGAAAAGATAGTGTTGCTAAGCGTTGTTCCTGTGGGCTACAGCAACACTAAACCCCTGAGCTTGCCTCAGAAGGACTAAATGCACAAACCAGCTATTTTTAAATATCCCATTAACCATCACACAGTATCAGAAGAGACACAATAATATTTGAAAAAAATCATGTCAGTCTTTCTCCTCCTCTTTTAAAGGGGCCGATTAAATAGCGGGCATCACAAAGCAGAAAGAAAACAAGATGGAGACGCTGATAATGTTTGTGTCTGAATAAATGGAGTTACGGCTCTAGCAGCTTATAAGGAAAACTGGGCCTGGGATAACATTCCCATCCAACTTCAGATGACTGGTAAATTGTCCATATATGGAGACATTTTTTGGTAATTTCAGTGATTTCTGTTGCCATGCTACAGTATAGCAGCTACAAGCTAACTTGCACTTCTGCCAGTGTTAATCGAAGCACCTGCCTGGCATTGCAGCCATGGACTGTAGCGGCAGCTGCTTTAAAAGAGCTTTGCTTTTTGGGGAACACTCTAGCAGGTTAGCGGTTGTCAGGGCAATTACCATGCTGCAGTGTGAAAGCAGCTTAATGGCATTTGCTAGATTCCGCACAGCTGAAGGAAAACAACCGACAGAGCAGAGGAGTCTCTAAAGCAGCTGTCAATCATGTTAATCGTGGCTCGTGAACTGCGGCCAAAAGGCACTGATCAAATATGAATCAATAATCTGTTACTGCATTGCTTATTTCTCACCTCACATGCTTTTAGAAACATATTTTAGTGTACTGTTTGGCTGTAAAATGAGAGCATTTGCTTCAGCCAGTGGGCAGTTCATAGTTTTCTGCTCAACTGTTTCTGAAATGGGGGCTGAGTCATGAGCTTTGTCATTGTATAGCTGAAGGTATCAACTGCAGCTTTATGCCGTGTATAGGCTTGTTGGTTCATCTTCATAACGTAGAATATGTAAGAGGGAAAAAAAACATGCTCATTACAAACTTCAGTTATCTTGGAGTCACATCATGCGGATACTCTCACCATACTGAAACATCAGAAACAATCCAAGGTCCTCCTGATCCACTGCGCAGGGGCGCTGCAGGATCACTCAGCTGAATAAAAAAGACGGTGACACACACAGTCTGTTATATGTCAGCATTAGAGCAAAGATCCAAAGCGAGAGACTCGCTGGGGTTGCTCAGCTCTGCGTGTACTGTACGCTCAGCGCATGCCCAATCACACACAGTCCCTTAATGTGGATTCCTTCTCTCATTGTTCTGCATAATGGCTGTCACATAAATGGTAATACCAAGGACCTCTGCTTCTTTGTGGTTCAGTGCAACTTATTAATTGCGTCTTGGAAGGCACCCAGCATTGCTGTTGTGTGTGTGTGTGTGTGTGTGTGTGTGTGTGTGTGTGTGTGTGTGTGTGTGTGTGTGTGTGTGCGGTGTGTCAGAGATAGAGAGAGTTTAAAAGGAGAGAGCGGATGTACAGCATGTCAATGAGAAGTTGTTTGTGCCCCTCCATCTGAAAATGTGCTTATATAGAATAAGTAGAGCTCTGAAATGTTCGATTCAGGTCTTGTATGATTAGAGGGAGTTTGGGCCATTAGGATCAGCACATGGGATCACATGGAGTGCAGATGTATTGCACTCACATACAGTATTAGTGTGTACAGGCATAGAGGAGGTTAGAAAACAAGATGCATAAAGGTGATGACAAGAGACAGCAGTGGCCCTCCTGTCTGTCAGAAGCTAGCCAAGGTTTTCCTTTGTATCTTGTCCACTTTCTACAAGTCCAAACAAACAGCTCCAGTATGAGTGAGTGTACTGTCAGAATCTCATGAGAAACAACTCAAGTACAGTATACACCTAAACATTATAATAGATATCATACCTTAAGATCCCAGCAGCATCGTCCTGGCACCAGATTATTTTATTAGGCATTTCATTTCTGTGAGTATGTCTCATTCATTCAATTATTCATTCACTATCTTTCTGAATTTATTTTTTATGTACACATTAATAAAAAACAGGTGTCTAATATTACCATTAGGTCAGACTGTGAGGCTGCAAGCTGGTGAACAAGGATGTAAACAACGCTGGTTTTTAAATACTTTAAAAATTGGATTTTTTATGAGGTTTTATGAGATTTTACGAGGAAGGAAATGCGCTCAACACATTTCTTCAAGCTCAAGGGCATTTTGCTGAGTAACACTTGGTGTAGTCATAATTTTGTCTCTGAGAAAACTCCATTTGGCACCTGTGAAGGTACATTATGCAGGATACTGTTTATAAATTCCCATAACATGCCCATAAATATCCTGAATACAGAAAATAAAGTCTCTGCAGATAAATACCACTACACACTTCACACTGGTCCTAAGTGATGACTGAGAGGGATTATTTCTGTATGAGTGTAGGCACTGTCTTCAGGAAAACCCTACAGAGTATATCTTTAACCTGGACTTGGAGACAGTTCACATTTAAAATGGCTGACCTGATGGATCTGTGGGGCTTCGTAGGATAATAAGCGTTCAGAGAATACGCTTTATACTCCGGCAGCAGACCGTGCAAAGCCTTGTATGTTATTAACAGCACTTGAAAATGAATTCTAAAAGAGATTGGCAGCCAGAGCAATGGAGCGGGGTGAAGTGTGAAAAACATGACTCATCACGACTCAAATCAAGTCTAGCTGTCACAGTGGTGACTCTCTGAAGCAGGGATACTCAACTTGCTTTGCGTGGGGGCCACTTTTGCAAAATGACAGGAGGCCAGGGGCCAGTGAATACACAAACATTAATAATTAATATGTAAGTAATTAGCCCAGATCTCTGTCAGGGGATGCTCCCCTTGTCATGATCCAGGGTGTTTGGTTTGCAATCTTATCTTTAGGATTCTATTTGTTGGGTTTTCTGTTTGTATTCTTCATTTTTTCATGTTTAAACTGTTCCCTGTGTCAGGAGATTCACTGCTTATGTGTCATTTCTGCTTTTATCTCCTTGGTGTTCCTCAAAGTCAAGGATCCTTCCTTGGTAGGACGAGTACTTCCAAGGAAGGATCCTACAGAGGCAAGGCAAGAGTCATTCCTGGCATTCGGTGAACACACATTGGAACAAGCTAACAAGTGTCCCCAGGTGTGTGTCATTAATCCTCTGGGGAATGAGGAGATTTCAGGACACTGTGATAATTTTGGCACTCTCTAATGTTGTTGTTCAATTTGAGCAAATGTAAGCGGTATTTTCAGAGTCACATGATTTTTAGGGAGAATATATTTCTGGATCTCTGAAAAACAAACAAACAGGTAAGCTATATCAAACTCTCACTAACCAACCAATAGACATGCAGGATGAAATGACACACTGGTGCTAAATCCAAACAAACAGACGGATAGCTCACCATGGAGGTAAAACATGCTAAAAGAAACGTGGGATTCCAGCAAAGAGGAAAACCTTGTCGAGTTGTGGCGGCAGAAGCCTTGCCTGCATAATGTGTCCTTCAGCTCTTACTATGATCGCATAAAGAAGGACGAAGCGTGGAAGGAAATAGTGGTGGAGTTGCAGCTGCCAGGTGAGCAACCTAGCAGCTAGCAAACACACACACAATCAGACACACCGCAGTATATAGTGCCTATGTTGTGCCTCACAGGCGGAGAAATATTAACCCGTGCAGCATCCTTGCCCACTCAGTTCAGTCAGGAACACTTTCATCAAAGAAAACTATTTCCATTTGCAGTATTATATTTGCCGGTATGGCTCTGTCCTGGGGCCTCTCTGCTTTTCCTTGGCCTAAGCAGCCTATACGAAAGCCTCTTCCATGCACCTACATGGAAAACACAAGGCAGTGAGAACATATCTCTCTGCCCTTCCACATGCGAATGAGGAAAGCCTGAGGCAGAGAGAACCTCCCTGCCCTTCCATGCGCCTACATGGAAAGCCTAAGGTGGAAAGAGCACATCTCCCTGCCCTTCCATGTGCAAACAGGGAAAGCCTGATGCAGAGAAAGCAAACCTTTCTGCCCTTCATGTGCCTACATGGACAGCCTAAGGCAGGGAGAGCAGCAGCAAAGACCTCCCAGGAACAGAACACAGCAGCATCAGTGACAAACAGAAATGACACTAATAAGTCAGACACAGCATGAAAAGGAGGAGCTGGGGTGGAGGCAGGTTGCAAAGTGGCTTGCAGAGGAAGCAGCAACAGAAGGCAGGCCAGGGCAGTTTAAATAGGGCGCACTGAATGAGATTCACCAATTGGTTGGCTGCACTAAAATTCTAAAATTGATTGTCTCACAGTCTGTAGGAGGCTTAATATACCTAAAAAAAAGGCCCAAAGACAAGTCCATCTGATTTCAGGACTGGGAGCAAGAACCAAACCAAGTACACAAATGCTTAATGCGTTCATAACTTCTCTTCTTAAACTATAAAAACATTGAGTTGAGTTTCTTTTCTAACACTCCAGGGAAACACATAATAACCTGGAGGACTTTAGAAATAGACTATAACACACCATGTTTTGAGCTGTTCTTTGAAATATATTTGTATTTGTTACAGTAAAAAGAAAAATGTGACCATTGTGCTGAATATACAAACAGACTTTCCACTTTTTTTTTGCTAAAAGTAAAAAATAAACAACGCAAGAAGGTAATATCCATAAAAAATACAAAGCCCTGAGTACACACAGGTTGCTTTGCTAATCTAATATTCTCTAAAGCTCTGTGCATCGCTGCAGTCTTTGAAACTCACAATGTACAAAAGGTATAAAACACATATAGGATAATAAATGTTTTGGAGCCCAACAAGCCACAGGCAGTGGCAGTCCCTCTGAGCCTCGGTGGCTTCACTGTGGCTTCACATTAGAGACCTGCTGTACTCTCATTACTGAACCAACAAGCTGTCACACTCCATTAAATATCTGAGCTTTGATTAATCAGGATATTAAGGCTCACCTGGGCAAAAATAATACACGAGCCCAGGGAATAGCCTAACACAGCTGCAGCAGTTGGTGCACACATACAGTACAGTACAGTACAGTGGAAATATCTGTCTCTCCATTTGAACATCTGAAGCTGAAGGTGCCTCCGCCTCCGCCTCATCTCACTCCCTCACTTGACTTCTCTCCACACCTCAATCTCCATTTCCTCTGTCCGCTCTGTTCCTCTCACTCACCCTTTCATCCTCCAGTCAGGCTCTCATACTGTGTTTATGTGCGCGCGCGTGTGTGTGTGTGTGTGTGTGAGATCGTTGAGCCATGGCATGGCTGAGTGCAGCGGCCCTGGGGCAGTCATGCGCCATGGTGCACAGTCGGACGATGGAGACACGTGTCGCAAATCCTTCCGGTTACCATTCAGCGCTAACCTGTCTCTCTCTCTTAAGCCCTCTGTCTCGCACACACACACACTCTCTCTCTCTCCATTCATTTATCCTTTATGTCCGTCTGAGCCATGCTTTTTGTTGCTTCCTCAGCATCTTTCCTCCCCTGTCCTCCTTCATTTATTTCTGTCTCAGTCCACCCTTTCAATGCTTGTGTGTTTTTTCCCCAAACTCTTCAATCCCCTCTAAAACACGTCCCTGCAGTTCTCATGTCCCCTGCTCACTTTCAATCATCCTCTACTCTCATTTTACTAACACCTAGTGACATCACAGACAGGAGGTGAAGCCCCTTCCTACCCTCCTCTCGTCACAGGTTTTATTTTTGTCTCTCAAATCCTGCCCTCTGCGTACCGATCATCATCCCTCCTCCTGTCTGTCCTCGCCTCAGTCTCCTCTTCTCCCTCTCCTGAAGGCTGCAATGTAATTATTCTTCGTCTTGCATCCTCACTGGCCACATGATGGTGATGCTAAATATTCTGTGTTCACTTCTGCTTAGTAGCCGCAGGGTTTAATAAATAAATTGCACCTTCCTGTTCCAGTAAAATCTATTTCCTCTGGGGTTTTTTTTGTCACTTATGAGGATTTATCACACAATTACAAGTCGGAGAATCATATCTATCTCACACCAATGTGAAAACAGTTACACTTTAATTTCAATAGGACAAATAATAAACTAAAAATACATTCTTTTGTCAGAAATCACAGCTTTGTGTGATAGTGTCTGAATTACACTAACATAGGAGGAAAACGACACCTCTGATTTTTTTCACACTATTGTTTCACAGTGCATTTTTTCATGGACACTTTTTGTGTGCAGTTCTCCCACAGGAAAATTAGAGTAGGAGTCAACTGTATTATTTTCATGGTATCCCTTTAGTGTTTGTCATTTACTCACTTAGTGCTTTTCAAGAATTCCTGAAGCTGCTGAGCACAAAATTTATTTCACCTAATAACCCTCTGTGACATTAAACTGACTGAACTATTTTTTTGTTGTGTCGAAATTTAAAGCATTTAACTTGTTTACATACAATTCAGTTCAGTTTCAGTTATTCACTGAAACATTTCATGGTCGATGATCTTATACATCTGATCTTGTAAGGACCCTGTGATAGTCTGGTGATAGGGATAGGGATAGACTCCAGCCCCCCTGCAACCCCCAACAGGACAAGCGGTTATGGAAAATGAATGAACAAATAAATGATCTTTAAGGAATGGGGGGTCATGGAGGATTCTTGGGCGGTGCCTCCAGTTTTGGTCGATAGGCACCCGTAGCTGCTGTAGCTGTCATTAACAGTCATCGGACTAGTCATGTAATCTATCAATTGCTCATCATCAGAAATGTCTAAGTACATGCAAAAGACAGATGCCAAAATAAAGACAAGCTCGTGACATTGATCCTAACAAATGAACACCCTGAAAATCTAAAATGGTCAAAGGATCTTGACAGTTAGACCTTCAAGGTAACTGATGTCCACCTGGTGTCTGGTGTTAGTGCCTACACCTGTCAAGCATTTAAAATCTTTACAGGTATATTATGCAGAATTGTGAGTTACTGATTGTAAACACACAGTAAATATAAAGAAATTACAGGCAGAGGGCAGCGTCTCTGCAGAAAAACACACCACCACACACTCCTAGTTGGTCATAAGTGATGATTGAGAGTCTATGCATTGTTTTTTAGGAAAATCCTGCACACTGTATCTTTAAATCTTTGGAAGCCTGTGCCCAGTTTACAAACAGGTGGGTATAAGATAACATGTTCTGCTAACTTAATGCTAACATAACATCATGAATAATTAATCTATCAGCATCTATAAAAATGAAACGTATCACATTAGTCTACATTTTAGTGTTTAAAATTGTATTCACTGAGTAGTGTTTTGTATTAGTTCAGCAGTTCTATCTGACACTGTCTGTAAACAGCCAGCAGATCTTACCCTTCAAATGTGGTGTACTCGTAGTTAATGACGCCACATGCCATGATCGTGGCTAGATGGTAGCTGTAGAGTTGCGAGTGAGCCTCTTCAAAATGTTCTTGTCTCACTGTTTTATGACGTGGCAATGCTCTTTAAGGTCTAGATAGGTTTGGGCAAAAAAAGTATTCGGTTAGAGTTAGATAATGATCTTGGTTCGGATTAAAATGATCACTTGACACATGGGACATGAAATCTTGTGGGAGCATTCGCAAATCTGAGTTTTACCATCCAGACAGGAGTCACTTCCATTCCCTATTAGCAGAATATGCAAATTGCTGCCCACACAATCTCAGCACAAGGTCATGGGTCAATTGTAGATGTCTAAATGCATATTTCTATAAAGACCTAAAGTTTTAAAAGTTAAGACTGACAGCTAATGCTTGACTTATCTATTTAGATAATAATGTGGATTTTACTCACAGGGTGTGACATTTATTATAAATTGTATTGTTGTGCATATGTAAAAACTCATAAAAGATAAATACAGATTCTGCACATGATGGATAATTTCCAAAATACTACCACTCAGTCAGTCTGTGTGTGAACATTTTGGTCTCTTGAGAGGTAAAACCTAATAGTGTAATATGATGCAGAGCAGATTCCTCCAACCTCTGCTAAATGAACACTAATAAAACAAAATCATGTAAGTGTCTCAGGGGATCAAACAAGATTAATTTTCCCCGACCTCTGCTTTCTGTGGGACTTGTAGCTCGTTTAATTGCCTTGTTAATCACCAGTGATTTAAGTCTGATACCCTGACATTGTGTAGCTAAATGAGAAAGAGTCTGTTTGTCTTTCAATCTTTATCTTTTCCTTACTGAAAACAGTTGATCCCTTACAGCTCCAGTATTCTCATTTTGATGACAAATTTGGTTGTTGAAGATGACGCTGGGTGCAAATACTGAAATACTCATTGACTCTGAGGTCTTTTGGTGGACTAGAAAAGTGAAATGTTAGGTGAGACAACATGCAACTATTAATTATGTTCTTGATTAATAGTTTGGTCCATTAAACAAACCGCACTCAGGGGGCAAACAAACTTGGGTTCAGTTCAACTGAACTAAACAGGGCAGGTGTGAGAGTGTCGTAACTTCCTGTTAGCAGCTGTAGCAGCATGAATTTGTCCAGAGGTCAAAGCAGGTTGATGGCTATCGGCAGCACTATGTCTAACCTGTGTAATGGCAGCAACAGAAAGTTTGCAGATCCTACCCTATGCTGGATTTGGGTTGCTATGGTCATTGATTGGGGGTCCGACTTCAGAGCTGCTGATCGCTTTCCTCCTGGCGAAGTGCATATACTGTATCTGAAGGTATGTGCGTGTGCATTTGCATTTTTAGCACAGCCAATAGGAACACTCTCTCTCTAAAGTGACCTGTGATTGACAGCCTCTTGTCACAGGCTAGATTTTCGAGCTGAGAGGAGGTGCAGAAGTTTAGTTTTCTCAGACAACTTGAATTACAATATGCTCAGCAGTTAATTTGAGATTTTTGCCCAATGAATTTAAAATTACAGTGCGTACCCCAGCTTTAATATCATAGACCACCTTAAAAAAACAGCAAATAATCACTTTTGAGTGAATCATTCTCACTTTTGCTTGAAACTACTGAAATTATGAAACAGTTATCAAAATAGTTACCAATTAGTCAATTAATAGACTAATCCATGCAGCTCTACAACAGTAACAGCTCATAGTACAAGAGACGGGAACATCATTAAAAGCCAGTCAAACAAAAAAATATGAAGAAAACGCTATAGAGGAGCAGTGATGTGAATGTAAACATGTGCAGCCAGTCTAATGAATTTCAAAATAAAGTGAGCCCATTTTACCCATCATGTAGACCCAAAAGAACAGGCTGTTACATGGGAACAAAACCAATAAACTGTCCCTAATTTGCTGATCCTAAAGGGACCTCAGAACAAGATTTTGTGAAACATAATATACCACCCCTTGGAAATAATTGAGCTTGAAGATGATTTCCCCCACTGGGCAACCTCTTTTCTCTCTTTGTTTTATTACAGCTCTTTGTCATGAGGAAATGCATGCCGTAACAATGGCTGACACTTTATTACCACTGGGTTGAGAAGGATAAAGATGGGTATGATGGTTAGAAAAAGGACAAACCAAGGAGGCTGAGTAGAGAAGCAGATGAGAAAGATGATCTATAAGACACTGCATCTATGACTTGTCTTGTGGCTAAAAGCCAACAAAGTGAAATGTGGATCTTCGATCAGACAGGATCTTGGTCCGGGCCCCGAGGACCACTTCACACTAGTGTCGTCCATGATAAATGGTTTGTTAGTGCACTCTAGGGTTAAACCAGAGGGTCTCTTAGAGACAGCAGCATCCTCCACAGTAGCTGCACCACCTGTGAGGAAGAAGCTGGAAGCAGATGATGAGGGCCAATCAAACCTCTTTTCTACTGCTTTAAGCGTGCCAGCTTGAGGTCGATGTTTCGAGGATTCCAGCGGTGCAGAAGAGAGTAGGCCACTGTTTCACCAAAGTTCCCTCTATGCCCTTTACTCCCGCTACATCATGTAATACATGCACAGCGCAGTATATACTGCGGCTCCCTGTCGGCAGCAGCAAAACCTCAATGTGGGTGTTTGAGACGAGCTCAGGAAGGAGGATATTTTCTGGTCACGACTCAAAGGCAGCGCGCTCTGCATATGTAAACACACACACCCAAGCACACACACATTGAGCTACATGTTGACGTGTTTCTGTCATAATTCTTTAAGCCATTTTGGAGAAGTGCTTGCTTAGACATGTCATATGACTGCCCCTGGGTGGATATATACGCAGAAGGAAGCCCGTAGCGCACACAGTCAGTGGCTGCAATCCCACCCACACAAGCCCCACATCCACAGTGCATGCACATATGGAAACACACACACACACACACACACACACACACACAAACACACACACACTTATCTACAGAGAACAGAAAACAGCCCTCACAATTAGTTTTCAGGTTTAAAAAAGAGGCATCTTTGACGCGTCCCTTCTTCTCTCCTAATCTGTTTAGCGTAGCAGTAATTATTCCTTTAGAGGATAGCTTAGAAGTAGTGACATCCGCCACCAGCCATCACGTACAGTAGTTCAATTACTTACCCACTGATCTATCTGGACTCTGTGAGATAACTGTGAGTTGCAGGGAGACACTGAAACAATGACTGTCAATTAGAAAATGACTGAGAAAAAGCAGGAGGACAAATAAGGTGGAGTTGTGATGTTCTTTGTGGTCAATGGCAAAATTTTCTAAAAGACATTAAAAACCCAAAAAGGAGCTTATACAACATTATTTCATTTATCATACTGTCATGTATATATTGTAGCCTAGTTACTGATCATACCTAGAACCCTTTGCTTATACTATATCATCACTGTCACCAGAAGATAATGTTGAAATTTTAAGTTTCTGCAAATCACATATTGAGCACAGTGTTAGTTCAGGTAGGGCACGATGTGAACCTCAGCCCACATCCCAGCTACATCAGCTGATGATGGAAGGGAGTCAGCTGATAGATCACATGATTCCTTTGTATGCAACCAATTGGCGAATCTCATTCAGGGCGCCCTATTTAAACTGCTCTGGCCTGCCTACTGTTGCTGCTTCCTCTGCAAGCCGCTTTGCAACCTGCTCCTCCCCAGCTCCTCCTTTTCATGCTGTGTCTGACTTATCAATGTCATTTCTGTTTGTCACTGATGCTGCTCTGTTTTGTTCCCAGGGGGTCTTTGCTGCTGCTCTCCCTGCCTTAGGCTGTCCATGTAGGTGCATGGAAGGGCAGGAAGGTTTGCTCTCTCTGCCTCATACTTTCCTTGTTTGCATATGGAAGGGCAGACAGGTGTGCTCTCTCTGCCTTAGGCTTACCATGGAGGCATGTGGGAGAGGCTTTCTGCATAGGCCCAAGGAAAGGCAGAGGCCCCAGTACAGAGCCATATGGCCAAATATGATACTGCAAATGGAAATAAAGTTTTCTTCGACAAAAGTGTTCCTGACTGAAGTATGTTACATTTGTAGATTTCATACAAATCATGTCAGCATTTCTAAAGTTTCCATTGCTACCTTACTTCTCTTCACACACACTTACATGGATTTTAACCCTTGAAACACCTCAGATCAGTACTGAGCTCAGTAAATTAGTTTTTAGTTTTTTTGCACCAAATAAATAGAACACGTTACAAGAGGTATTTAAATTAGACAGGTATGTGTCCTCAGATCATTTCAAGTGTATGCTAGATCATATGCTTATTTTACAGTGTTCCTGCTTTGGTCAGTTGACAGACATAATTTTCTACTTATTTCTGTTTTTATTGTTGTTGTTATTGTTGTTGTTATGTAACTGTCTTTTATGGCAGACTCTATTCTTATTTTTTAGCGTTTTTTGCCATATTACTGTTTTTGTTTTTGCTGTTCAGAATTATTGATAGATATTGCTGTTACATATTTGATTTTTTTTTCATCACTTCATTGCAGTTGCTATACTTCACTGACTGGGAACTCAGGGCATTGCTGTAAAAGAGCTTAATGCTCAGTCAGTTTTCCCTGAATAAACAATGGTTGATTGATTGTTTGAAAGTGATGCAGTATTGAGCTGTGTTTGTCATCAGTGAAGGGGATGGTGGATGGAGTGTCATCTAGGCGAGATGGCTGCCAAGCTGCCGACCACTGCTCACAACCAACTAACAACAAAACCAGTTGTTTTTTTAGAGTCATTGTTGTTCTTACAGTGGCATTTTAGCCAACCAAGGTGGTAAGGTAATCTGAAAGCAGGTTTGAGTTAACAGTTACATTGCTGACAACATCATGTATCACTGTATTACAGATAGAGTGTTAGTATTTATTCTAGTGTGAGAATGTGGATATAAGTGTGTGTATGTGTGTGTGCTGTTTGTTTACACAGAGAGGAAGTGATCTCCCGCTTGGCCTTTTCAGTTTGTTGTGTCTCCATATTGACAGTTTGACACTTCCACCTACCACAGAGCTGCACGTCACGAGCAAGCCATGCACCATATGTGGTGTGTATAACATTAATAAATAGTATGTGTTTGTGTGCTGTTGAGGCCCAGTTTACAGAGTCTGGATATTTTAGCCAGTTCTCTTCTTTAAAGGAGCGGTTGGAATTAAATCAGATGATTTAGATTGAATTGTAGTGAACAATGGATTCGCTTGTGAAGGTAAATAACTAGGTGCTTTCCTGCTGCATGGCATGTAGTTGCAATGGTTAAAGGGACAGTTCATTAGATAACCCACAGACCTTGCTGTAAACAGTTTCATGTAGGAAACATTTTCTTTCCACTAAACTACACTTGCCAATCATATTATTGCGCAGAAGGAAGTGTGCATCTGCTCATGGACGAGAGGCTCACGCTCATGACAGCAGGAGATGTAAACATTTATGGCGTCGTTCTTGGCTGAGCTGTAACATTAGCTAGCTCAGTGGTGCTAGGTGAGCTAACAGTAGATGCATGTTTTCTTCTGCACAGTGATATGGTAGGCTGGGGTAGTTTGGCAGAGAGAAAATAGTTCCTACATGAAACTGCTCACAACAAGGTCTGTGGATTATCTTGAGTAAGTGGGACATGATTTATAGAAAGGGACATCACTGTCAAGTTTTTCAAATGTATTTTTTTGGTGCTTTGAGCACCACAAGCCGAGTGCCATCTAGTTCCATTATATTCAAGAGAAGATAGACATCTCTACTGTCGATATCTCCAACACTCGGCAGCTCACACCAAAACAATCTAGATTGATAAATAGCACCACAGGTGAGAGGAAAACTACGTGTCTTTGATTTGGGGTGAACTGTCCCTTTAACATAATGATTCGGTGCTGTAGGGCGCATTATGTCAGAGGACCTCACAAGTGTAGAAGTGCAGATATGTGTGTGAGTGTGTGTTTGTGTTAACTGTGCTGTGCTTCCTGCCAAAATGCACCACTGCACCGTACACCATATGGTCAACTGAACCATTTAAGACCTGGGAGAATTACTATTTGACGCTATGCTGAAGCTGGCTAAAACCCTAAAAGCCTGGTGAGTGGATCAGGCCTCCCTGAATTTAAAGTCACAGTCAGACTCAGCTAGTCCCGCTCTCCACTTCCTGTCTTCACTCCTGCTGTACGACAGAGTGATGACTTGTGTGTAAATTATCATTTTTTTCTCCACATAGTGAAAAACGGCTTCTTTACAATGTGTCATCTCAGTTTTGAGAGAGTGGAGCAGGTTTTCGGCAGACGCTGCAGAGCCATCGGAAGACAGATACTGCTCCTGTATTGTGCTCCAGTATATGTATAGGGTCTGCAGCCTCCCTGTTGCCATGTGGTGCTTTATGTGCTCTCTGCTGATGGCATGTGGCCTGCTGCAGAAAGTGATGACAAAACACTGTGGAACCAAGGTCAGAGCTGTCTCATTATCTAAACCTCTTCATCTTTCACAAAACACTTTATCTGATTAATATTAGAGTGTGCGAGCAGCCCCTGCAGAACGTCACCTCTCAAACACTGTCAGAGCCGATAATTTCATGCCACTGATGTCAGTGAGGTTTGGGTGGTGTAAAGGTATGCTGTGAGTCAACTGCAGAGATTTTATGGCAACATTATAGTTAGTGAATTTGCATCAAAATGATAAAGCACTACAATTTATATTTGATTCACTCGATTAGCCAAAAGCATATTGTTCGTTCAATAATTCAGTCTTGTAGGAAATTGCAGTATTTCCATACACAGTATATCCCTATAATAATCTAAAATTTAATGCACTGTGGCAGAAGAGTTTATCTATAGCACCATCCACCCCTAATATGTATTATTAAAAATTAAAGACAGATTTTGGAGGATAAAACATGCTCTCTCTTGAGTCTAACTGCTAGATAATCAAGATGGATAATTGCTGCTGTCCCTAGAGTTTGTTATAAACTTGGCAAAACTGCGTTTTTGTTCTTTGCATTATTCACAAGATAAACTTGACTTGAATTGCAAACACTGCCTTCATATCAGACATTCAAGCTGTGTTCCAGAGGAACATAAATGTTTTAAATAATTACATTCTGTTTTACCCCTCAGGTCCTGTTTTATTGTGAATGCTGTAAAGTAATTATGTGTTTTTGTGTGACTATGAGCATAATCTTACACCCAGTCCAACCTGCCACTCAACGCAGTGGTAATTTTCACAGCCAGCACCCATGTTGTTTAAGTAGCAAATGTAACTGCACTTATCTCTGCGCCCATGGGCTTGTAAGTCTTGAAATGAGCTGTGGTCAGGCGCACTGTTGGCCTATTGCTATTCCAAGGCAGCAAAGCAGTTGCACCATTGACCAACAAAAACCATAGCACAGATTTTTCCTGCTATTTAAAGGGCGCATTATTCAGATAGTAAGATGTGCCTTCACAACCTGGTCTCACTCCAAAGTCGTCGAATACTGGTGCTTGATTACTGACTTCTGGTGTCAAACCCCTACAAAAAAAGCTGTTCTTTCACATCAGCATTAAACGTGCCCAGTCTTTAGTATTGTTTTGACAGCGCCCAGTGGCATCAGGGGGAAACGCAGTGGAGCAACAAGTAAGTTATCTCAAGGCAATTCAGTTGAATGCAACTGGACTTAGTTTTGTCTTAGAAGACATTTCACCTCTTATCCAAGACGCTTCATCAGTTCATGCTTGTCTGACTAGGCTGGAACTCTGTCTGGAGCTGGAGTCTGACAAACTGGTGTGGAAAAATCTGAGGAGGTCTTCACAAGGCCAATGATGTCATTGGTTCGTTAGTGCTCCAATGGTGTGTCAACGACGGTCATTGAAACCTGCTGCAACGGTGGTCGTTGGAGTTGTTAGACTCACCTTAGGCTGTTTGTGAATGACTATTGTTTTTAGAGGTTAAGCTGTTAAATCTCCTGGGCAAGGATGAAAGGACAGCATTAGAGGTGGGGGATAGATGGTGTCGCAGACCTCCTCCTCTACTGAGAGATGGTTTTTCCAATTTCACATAGATGGCTTCTTTTACACCTCTTTAAAACCATCTGTCTTCCCTGTCCAAAATGTGCATACTGCTGTCTTCAAACGAGTGTACTTTCTCCTTGAGGTGTAAATAGACAGCTGAGTCTTGCCCTGACGAGTTAGCCCCTCTGTGTAGGGCCATGGGTTTCTTGTTGCCTCTTGGTCCAGTTGCGTTCAATTCAATTGCCTTGAGATAACTATGACCTGGATAAATGAGAATCCACAGGCAAGCAAGTTAAGGGGGCGGATGTCCAAGCATGGATGGGTTGCATGTGGGTAAAATGATAGATCATTATTGAGGAAAAAATGTATTCCATTCTCTAAAATGTGAGCAGAGCTACAGAGCTGTTGTCCGGCTCCCCATTAAGAGAAGCCATTGTTCAAAGAAATTAAACTACAGGGCTGCTACAAAGTCCCTACTTAATGCCTTGTTTGCAACACAGAACCAAATGACTGTGGAGATTATACACTGCATCCTGGCATCTCACAATCAAAAGGTGTGGCATGTAACAAAACAGCATCGGCCTATAGTGTGACATGTCACATCAACGTTTTCTAAACAACAACAATAATGGCATTAACGTGGAAATGACAATCATTTAACATCTCTGTTATAAGGTGGCTGATCTCATCCTCTGGTTAAAGGCTAAGGGACTCCTGAATCGCATTGTTTTCCTGACTTGTGATCATTTACGGCCACTGTTCTTCTTTGAGTTAGTCGTTAACTGCTAACAGCTGCTTTTTAAATCTCCCGTTACCTACCCTAACCTTAGCACAAAGCACACACCCGCAGCAGTGAGCAGTAACTGTTGCCAGGCTGGGTAGCTGATTCGGGCTAAAACACCTGAAAGGCTAGTTTGTGTTTATATAATTGTGGCATTTAATAGACATGTTAATTCATGTATCCTATTAGTCTGAAAGAGCTAAAAGGACTTGTAGAACGTAGCAAACTCACCACTCACACACAGAGGGTGAATGGAAAGACACTAATATATAATGTTACAAGCTTAAACGTTAGTAGTGACTAGAATGTAGTTTAAGCTCCTTCAGTGGACACATCACAGCATCTCAGAGCGAAAAATACTTCTTGTTTTGAAACCTTATTTTATAGAATTGGTGATTGTTTTAACAATTCAGATTTGGCTGAGTGTTAATAACACAATTTTCTGTGGTGTGACAAATTGGTTACACACATATTTTCGCTTTACCCAGACTTTTAACTAGCAAAAGTGGAATTGGACACGCCCCACTTAAGACCATGTGCTGAAGATCCTCTAAATAGGACCCAATGTGTTGACTACTTTGTGCTGCCATTGTGGCCAGCTGGTTAAACAGATAATGTATTTCGAGACAATCTTTGTTTATGTACATAAATAAACACTAAGCAAAAAAAAGAAATGCATTGTTCTGCATCCCACTTTTTGCTGTAAAACAAGGTGCCGCCTGGCAGCTCATACGTGGGCAACACCAAGAGACGGTAGTGAGTCGAGCAGCCAGCGGCTCAGACAGGCTTTAAGCCTATCTGATCCTTTGATGGATTGGAGCTTCTCATTATATGGCTCAAACTGAGACAGCAAGAGAAAGCAAGGAGGGGAAAGAGCAACAGACACTGAGGGATAGTTACCAGGGGAAAAAGAGCCTGGAGCTCTACTTGACGCAGCTTCTTGTTATACACCATAAGCAGCTAATGGTTATGGATAGAAAACAGGAATCTTTGCTTCTGCTGAGCTCATTTCCCTCCATCCGCTCTCTTTTATGTCAATCTGCCTTTCTAACCAGCTTTATCTGCCATTACACACACACACACGAACACACACACGCATCTCTCGAGACACTCACCTATCCCTCTCTTCGTTGTCTCTCAGTGGACAGATATATATCTCGCCATACTGTTGACTCCGTACATTTTTGTTACATATGATACTGCACCATATGACACCATATTACAGTATATCTGATGTGTCCATTTAACACAGCTCGCTACAGAAGAAGCTGCCACCCCTTTCTTTTTGGCTTTTGCCCATGAAAGACAAATACAACACATGAATAATGTAAATAATTAAGTAAGAGTGTTAAAATACTAAGTTGACCCCACAAACACACATAAAACAACACATAGGATAAGTAGACCTCCAGGGCTTTCTGCCAGAAAAACCTTTCTGGAAGAAACTGTTTCATTTTCACCCAAAACTTCGGGCCTATCTGGTGTAAAGCCCAGAAGGCAGACACCTCTCAACAACCATGTAACTTAAGTATAAAATTCAGCACAGTAATAACTGCCAAGGTTCATGGTTCAGATAAAACAACTGTTTTTTGCTGGTCACTCATTATTAGCTCAAGCACATAACACTGCATAAATTAGCCTAGCAGTAAGTGGAGTTTCCCTCTACTCATAGCTTAACAAGTTACATGTATTATTCATACTTTTTATAACTCACTGGTGGTTAAAGTCGCTGTGTCTCCTGACAGAACAGCACAGTTGAATTTTAGCCTGAATGCACGTTTTTTTCAGCTGAATGAAACAGAGCAGCTTATGTTACTGCATTAATGCAAGACTATAGCAGATTGAGATGCCGGTCAGGCAGGTAATGTTACCTCCAGTGTTATCTCATAATGGCATTCGTCACATACAGCATGTCTATTGTCTGTTGACCCATATTTTCTCAGAACTCTAAAACAATTCCACACTGCTGATTTATTCCTAAGTAAATAACGTTATCCCCATTTTCTTTCTCTTGGCCGCTTGCCATTTGGCTGCTGCTGTTTGACGGTGACACAGAATTTAAAAATAAAGGGGTATCCTAAAGACGATGATCGATGGAGGATCGATGTCTCCGCTTTGCATCAATGACACTGGATCGTTGAATTATTGAATTGGTGAATCGATCCAGATCCATGGATCACTCCACCCCTATTTTTGTTCTAATTCATTGACAGTAATGCAAAAACCTCACTCATATTACTTGTATGTACATCTTGTACTTGTAGCTTTTATTTTTGGTCATTGGTGCCTTTCTATATTATTGATATATATAATATTTACACTGTAACATCTATTTTTTTCACATATTTGTGTTCAAAATAGTCCTGTCTATTTGCTTTTATTTGTCCAGCTCTGTTGTCATTGTTTCTAGCTGTTTTGTCTGTTTCTGTTTAAGTTAATTGAAAGTAAAATTCTTTGTATGTGTACACATACTTGGCCAATAAAGGTGATTTTGATATTATCTTACACTGTATTGTAATATATACTATAATATATATTATGCTACATTACACCATAAACTGTCTGTACTATACTATACTATAGATTATGTTATATTATTACCACAATCTTACACCTTATACTGTGTCCAATTTCCCATCCTATATCATAATGTACCACACTATAATATATTAATATGTTACATTGACTCTTGCGCTATATTCTATTAATACGGACAAACACTGAGCACCATCACTTCATCATATCACATTAGCCTCGTGTACACTGTTGACATAGACCTGTTTACTCTGCTGCTACTAATCACACTACTGTCACTTCATCAGCGCCACTTCCTATACCATGTCATTTGTCTCTAAATGTTTTTGTATCAGTCTCCAAACCCATCGGCTACTGTCTGACGACGATACAGCCTCTGGGAGCCAGAGGCAGTGTTTCGGGTTGATCTGTTGTAGCCAGCAGATATGTGGGTCAAGACTTCCTCTTCCATGCGGAACTAATTTCGGCTGATTTAGAGGAAGCTAATATAAAGTCATCAGATGATAGCCGATGGGTTACGAGATTGAATTTCAGCCAATGCGTTCTGCCTCTCCACAGTAACTGTTTACCTGCCATTCAAACGTGATTGGTCAGTACTACTCAGACTACAAACGAATCACAAATTTCGATACCAAACTCTCGTCCCGTCATCTACAGATTCTGCATACATCTGTTTATAGAGATTACTGTTGCATAGTTTCCACTTTCATTCCTCTACTTTACTTCATGGACCTCTTATTTACTGAAAGTTACTTCCTGCGTCTGCTTTCTCTCTTCTCCCCATTATTCCTCACTTCCTCTATCTGTCAGATAACCCCGATTCCCTGCTGACTTCCAAAACTAACAGTGCTTCACATCGACCCTCGCCTAATAGAGGACAAGCAGAGGCAGGCTGAACCGACTCCTCCCTCAGCTCGCGGAGAGAAGGGATACACCAAGCAGACAAGACTCTCCATCTAAACTCTGCTTGAGGGAATTCACAGAACCTCAGAATTAATTTGGGAAGCCCTCAGCCCAGTGTTTAATCACACAGCAGACTTATATGCCATTAGGTAGGTGCTTCTGTCTGTACAGTGCTCTGGGTACGTACGGGGCAGGCTCGAGGGGGAAAACCATCGCTTAGTCAGCTTATTGCATTGCACTTCTCCTGAGGTGATCAAATTATGTGTACTTTCAGTACAATTAGAGTGTAACTTAATGGCATGAGCTGCAGGATACAAGGAACACTGGGCCTCATGTAGGAGCCACTCGGACGAACAGATTTTTTAGAGTTTACTGTTTTAATTGGCATATTTCTCACTCCGACAGCTGCCTCATGGTCTGTCTGCAGGTTTGTGTCCAGTATTATCCTCTGCTCCACCTGACAGTGTATGAACACCTGCTGTATAGACTATAATATGCTCTCATTATATTTCTGTTACTGTCACATCCCTTTTGATCACCTCTCATATTAGTCATGGACCACTTTGCTTTAACAAGACGTATATTTTTGCATTAGACCTCATGTCAAACTGTGCCAACCTGGCCTGTGACTGCCACAGTACAGCACTGCTCTGATGATGGTTCATTCACAGCTGTATTGTTAATATTCCCACCACCACTGACTCTGCTGAACTTCTTTTTATCTGCTAATTTCCAACAGTGGGACCTGAAACTGACGTGTCAAATTATTCTTCTCACTTCTCGGTAATCTCTATGAACAGATATCTGCATAAAGAAACTGTAGGAAACGGAACAAGACTCTGTCATGGGAGGCTCTCTGTCCTCTATTTGTAGTTGTGATCTCGGTTTGTAGTCCAAGTAGTACTGACCAGTTGCATTTGAGTGGGCTTTGGTTAATAACAGGTAACAGGTCTGTCTGTGTGGAGAGCAAAGCAGGTGGAATGCATTGGCAGGAATGCAATCTGGGAACCCACTGGATACTGTCAGACGACAACTCAGCTTTTTATTTGATTTTAAAAAAAAAAGATCTGCATTCATATAGAGATAAGTCGTCTCTCATCTAAAACTACATTCTAGCATCTCAAGTTGCTACTTGGTGTGTAAACAATAGACAGCACACAGACGAGGAAGTCTTGGCCCGGAAAACCATTATCTGGATATCCGCTGCCAATACTTTCATCCATCCATTTTCATCTGTTTATCTCGTGCCGGGTCACGTGGGCAGCAGGCCGAGCAAAGCATCCCAGACGTCCCTCTCCCCAGCAATGCTTTCCAGCTCCTCCTGCGGGACCCCAAGGTGTTCCCAGGCCAGATGAGATATGTAATCCCTCCAGTGTGTCCTGGGTCTACCCCGGGGCCTCCTACCAGTGGGACGTGCCTGGAACACCTCTAACGGGAGGCTCCCAGGAGGATCCTGATCAGATGCCGAACCACCTCAACTAACTCCTTTCAGCGCAAAGAAGCAGCAGTTCTACTCTGAGCTCCTTCCACATGTCCGAGCTCCTTACTCTATCTCTTAGGCTGAGCCCTGCCACCCCACTCCATGGGGTATGGGATGGCAACACTTGAATCCCACAAATATTGGTAGTTGCCACAGGAAGCTAAATCATCTTAAGCCTAATAGCTGATGGGTTCAGAGACTGACTCTTTGCTCACATTTTTGTGAATGAAACTTCCCTACACACAGTGAGGAACAGGAAGCCTTAGAGCACGGTCTGGATTTTCCATTTTCTTTTGTTCCATGCTTCAGACTCACTGCAAACCAGACAGCCTTGTTTTGAGCCTTGAGCTTTGTATTGGAGTTTTCTGTTTGCGTTCCTTGTTCCATGTTGATCATTCATGTTTAATCTGCTTCCTGTTTTATTTTGTAGACTCTCTCCTCGTGTGTTGTGTCTGGTTTTACTTCCTGTCTTCATGTGATTTCCTGCCTGTTGTCTGTCACACTTGTCTCGTGAGTCCTTCCCTGTTCCCAGAATACCCTTCACACCTGTTCTGTGTTAGTCTTGTTTGCTCCACCCTAGTGTTCTCCTCCACACCCTTGTTATTTGCCAAACTCCATCTCCCTCCTTTTACCCGTGTCCTCCTACTCCAGCTGTGTCTTGTTCTTGTGATTAGTTTTCTGCATATATATACCTGTGTGTTTCCCTTTGTTCCTCGTCAGTTCGTCATGTGCTCATCCCTGTGTTCTTGGTGTCCTTCCGTGCGCCGTATCCTTCCTGATATCTTGTGTTTGGATTTTTCACGTGTGTTCATTGTATTTTTCCTGGTTGGTTTTCAATGTAGTTTTGTTCTGCTTTCAACCGGACTTTTAGTTACCTGCATGTTCCGGATGTTTTTTTGACAAACCTCACAGAAAACCATAAGAGAGGTTCAGGATAAGAATATGAAGATGTTCAGAGTGTCTTTACATACGCCTACAGAAACTGTGCAGTGGTAACTACATACAGCTAATAGTCGGGCTGGTGTTATAAGGAGTAGGTGTTATAGTCGAGACCCGACTTCTATGAGGCTCAGGGAACCTCTGCTGCACCATGAGCACTTTTAATAGGCTGCAACTCTACACAATGACAACAACAACAACACAGCACATATTGTGTGTCAGCCTCTGAAATTAAAAAAAAAAGGAAACAACCTAATTAGTTTCCATGGCAACTAGGACGGAAGAGATAGACCGTGTGTGTTTGTGTTGCTGTTAGATGGCAGAGAGAAATAGGATTTTGGGAATAAGTTATGAAAGCGGTGAAAAAGCATTGTTATCAAGTCACCTTTTTTTTTTTTAAATGTATTTTTAAATGTGTCTGTATGTGTGTATGTGTGTGAGAAAAGTACCCCAGCTGCTGTACACAAAATGCAGTCCCTCATGAACTGTGCTCAATTTGGTCAAATTAACAGGACAAATAATAAGGAGGTCAAATGTCCCCTCGCCTGGACCACAACTGTACAGACGGCGAGGTTGATTTTATGGATAATAATAACATCATGCCCTGTGTGTGTGTGTGTGGTGTGTGTGTGTGTGTGTGTGTGTGTGTGTGTGTGTGTGTGTGACGTCAATGATGCCTCCTCTGCTGTAATTTTGTGCACAAAGTTAGAGATGTGTGATTAATCAGACACTATAACCATGCCTATAAGCCTGGAGGCAGTTATACAGCAAGACATCCATCTCGTAAATCCCATTAGGTTGGAATTTATAATTAACGCACGTCAATTATGAAAAGATGGAGCGTTTGAAGAGAGGGATAGCTGCAGCCTTGACACAAACTATATCCTAGACAGTGTATTTTTCAGTTGCTGTAGATGTTGCTAATTACAGTTTATAGTTCAACTGCTTAACCTTCAACAAGCATAGACAGTTATTCTACACACAACACCTACAGCACGTGGTCGACTATTATTAAAAACTATACTGCATGTAATTGCCGGCTACTTTGCTCAGCTGTAATTGGAGTCAGGAAATTAGTTAAACCATTGTGTTTGCATAATAACTCTCTCTCCTCTGCTGGTGATATTATCACAGCAAGTGCCAGCACTGCTCTCTGATCTCTCAGAAACACACACACACTCAGTCTGCGTATTCAGAAGTGAAAGGGAAGTGTGGAAAATCCATGCCTGAGTCGGATGTGTCAGACGCAAGCTAAAGGATTATTGTTATTAGACGGCACAGTCCACACAGTTAGTGTAAGCACATAGGGTAGTAAATACATACAGTAATAAAATAAAACAAAAGTGCTCAAGCGAGACGTGAACCACAAGTTATCGATTGTTCCACTGCTGCAGTTACAGTTTGTATCGGCTTTAATCTGACACAATGGTAAGCCGGCCAATTTTTGTATTAAGGAATTGAGCAGCCATTTTCCCTCTTGTTAAGAAATCATGTTCAGCAGGAGCAGGAAAACACGTTCAAGGTCGCCCTTTTTGTAAACACAGTTTGTGACTGCAAACATAAACCTGCATTTTTTGCTGCTGATTTATAGTAACGTCCTCGATAGTGATGGATACAAAGTAAATCTCCATTACAGCTAACAACTCAACATTGTAGATAGCACCACAGCCTGTCGGATAATTTAATGTGAATTTATGAGTTGCAAGTTCCATTCAAAAACCTATTTTACATAAGAAATAAAAAAAATACACGCGGACGTTGAGAACAATCCAATTTGACGCACTTCAGCCTGGAATGTAGTACCTAGACTAATAAAAATAAATTGACAAAATAATCACAGCCCAAGGTCAAGGACTTGTTGGCTTTCTCTGAGGGCTCTCAGCTGTATCACTGGGTCATGAGGTCGTGAGCAGATGGAGGTTACTCTGTTGTCATGGAGATGGACACATTCTGCCTGAAGCACTTGGTTTCAGTTGGGTGTTCAGTTGCCAGTAGCAACGCCTATTGACTAGATACTAACTACTGACAGGCATCTTCGACTGTTTCTTCACATGCTCTTGTCGGAGCATCATGTGTAGGCGCTCCTTCGATCACAGCTGGTTTGTGATTACCTATTTTTTGGTTTTGAATTTTTTTCTTTTTCAATGATCAGTTTACAGCTAACCAAGAAAGCCTCTTTATGAGCTGTTTGGAGCTTATGTGTAGTGAAGGCTAATGCTAGTTTCTAAGTAACTACTTAATTATTGTTGGTCATTCTTGCGTGTGTTAAAAAAGGCAAAAACTGGCCGGGTGTGAACTCCCTCACGCCCAGTTCAGACCAATGATTTGCAACAAGACAAAACCGTTTAGAGCACTGCAGAGAAAAGTTGCTGCAGTATTAACTGGCCGATCTGAGCTCAACTCAAGCCAGCTGATTGTGTCACGTGCAGCTCATCTGGTCAATTCACAGACGCTGGTCTTAGAGCATAAGAAGAAGTAGATTAAGAGGATATACTTTATTAATCCTTGAGGCGAAATCCAGTTTTTTTTCATCATGTTGTCATATGCACACAGGTCGAAATACAGACACATGCACAAACAGCACATATACGTGCACTGAATGGAGAGATGTCAGACCAAGGGAGCTGCCTTTGACAGGCACCCTGAACAGTTCGGGTTTTGGTGCTTTGCTCATGGGCACCTCGGCAGTGCCCAGGAGACAAACTGGCACCTCTCCAGCTGCCAGTTTAGACTCCATATTTGGTCTGGATGGGGACTAGAACCACCGACTCTCTTGTTCTCAACCGAAGTCCCTACAGACTGAGCTACTGCCGCTCAGACAGTGCATCACCTGTTTCAATAGCCAGTCAGCGTGTAGTGATGACCACTGGTCAAGTCACAATGACTGCAGAGGGTGTGTTTGCTTGCTATTACAGGTGCTCCATCCCCACTAAGCCCTCTGTGTCCGTCCTCACAGTGTGCCAGTGTCGAATAGTGCGTTACCATTTCATGGCTACTACAAATACAACCATAGCCAGTATCTCACTATCACTATCCTCATCCATATTTTACAAAGCTATAAATTATATTCAGCCACAAAATAAGCCTGTAAATCAGAACAGAGGTCCAGAGAGCTGTTGCATAGAGATGATACACTGCCTCATCTGGTTGCATTGGTGTGAGCCGGCAGGGTTTTAGAACGTTGCAGAGCGACGCATTGCAAGTAGCTGCCTGTTTCAACTCGTCTCATTGCAAATCTTTGGTCTGAACTGGGCTTTAGGATGCAGTTACACAGAAAGTGTTTAATATGTTGAGAAAAGTCTCGTCAGGACATGGGGACAATCGTAGCCTTGCGGGATACTTTGTTGAAGGCACAGCTTACAACTTCAATTTAGCACTGTAGAGCAGTTCACCAAACATTCTTATACTCCTCCTCAGACAAACATCATACCTAACTTTCTGTGTGTGTGTGTGTGTGTGTGTGTGTGTGTGTGTGTGTGTGTGTGTGTGTGTGTGTGTGTGTGTGTGTGTGTGATTTCCTGGCATATCCCAGAACTTCACCTCAGAGTGAGACCATTCAGGATTATTCAGTAACATGTTTGGCTTCTAACTTCATCTTAACTATCAGACATTTCTAGACCTTTTCGCCACCACAACAGATACCGAGATTTTAGTTGGCCTAGATGTCTCATCCACTAATATGGAGGGTCAGGATTTATGACCTATACTGCAGCCAGTGAGCACGGGTTGATCGAGATGCATTAGCTTCACTTTTGGGGAGCTGTCACGTCGTCCATCTTTATTGCAGTCTATGGTTTCAACTGACATTCAACCTAGGGCTAGCAGAAGTTCAGTTTGAATTTTTAAAGATAGCTGTGGGCTAAGAGTGTCTTTTTACCCCACCTATGAGTTTGGCTGTTTGGAAGAGCTACAGTATGAACAACTCTGACATGGCTGCATGTCGCTAGTATAGTCAAGTATAACTCTGCCTTACTGTGAGGTGATTTTGGCAAACTTTAAAATCATCATGTGTCCACAGTCACATGACGTCTACTGGTCTAAAAACATGGAATTGTTCTAAAGCAAATAAGGGTCCAATAAAATGTTCAACACAGCCATGTCAGTATTATTCTCTACTCATTTAGGTTTGTGGAAAGCCAGTAGATTTGTCTAACAAATGTTTAAATAATGTAACAAATCATGTCTGTAAACACACGAGTTTATCAACTATTAATCATTCCCAATTTAGTCAGGGCACCTAACTAAATTTGTCATCACTTGATCTCATTGTTCTTTTGTTTCTCTTGCTCATGAAATGTCCACAGAGGTCGAGGTGAGCTGTAGAGAGACATCAAGAAGAGAGGTGTGAGATGAGGAAGCTTAATTTTAAGCGTGCGACCGTAACACTTTGATGTCTTAAGTATTCAATTTATTTGCGTGACTCATCCAGAGAAACTAAATGCAAATCGTGTTCTTGTGGTCACACAAATGCCTCTTTTCAACCTTACGTTTTCACGATTATTGAGGAGGATTACCTGTTGCCATAGCAACAGTGGAGTATTTCACCAGAGGTTGTGGTGCTGATTGGTCTCGTTTATGGCCCTCCAAGGTATCTATCTGCGCGCCTCCTGCATGGTGAGGGGGTTTATCACTGGAATCCTGCAGAGGAGTCGGGGTAACACTCAACACAAACACAAGCAGCAATACATCGATACAATTCCTGTTTCTTTGTGTTACGCGACAAATCTCTTCTCCCAGGTGACCTTTTTCTGTGTGTTCTTAGTTGCAAACAGCAGGTAGTAAAGGTCAATCTGTTGGTTCAGTTAGTCCACTGCAGCATCCACAGTGACGATCCACACTGCCTCATCATTTATAGATTATCTTGGTTGATAAAACAGGTTTCTTATTATAGAAGTAATGAGATCTACAACTCATCTCTGCTTGTGTCTCCTATAGCTGACTGTAGCTCCAACAGAAGTATCTTGTGTTACGACAGAGTGACAGGCTTTTGTGTAGCAGCTTCGAAAAAATCAACTGTTCAGATCCGCTCATTACTCGTGCCTCCTCATCCTCCTGAAGAGGCTATTAAATAAAGGAGCACTGAAGAGGGCTGTTTGTACAATGTGCACATGCTGTAATCAGGCTAAAGGTCAAAATGCAAGATCAAATTAGAAAAAATACATTTCAGCCTGTCCCACAGGGCACTGATCTTTCATCTGATGCTCTTATCACTGGCGATAAGTTGATTTTTCTATCATTGATGATCACTAATGTGCATCAAATGCTCTTTAAAGTGCAGCACTTTTATATATTAACTCTGCAAAATATTCCATCCGCAGCGATGATATCCTTGAGTAGAATATTTTGCCTGACAGCTGACTTAAAAAGTAGTATGGTAAGTCCTGTCACAGTGTCAGCTTCACTTGTGTATATTGCTGCTCAGCCTGCCATTCATCCAGCCCAGTTTTATCCACCCCTTGTCACTCAGTCCTAGTGTCTTTGTTGGTGCCTTGTTTTGTGTCTCCCTGTTTGAGCATCTGTTACCTTAATATTTACCTGGACCTGTAGGCTACCTCCCGGCCTCTCTGCCTACCTGTACCTGCCTGTGAGCTATGTCATCAATAAATCACTGAATTCATCCTGCTGCTTCTCGGTCTGCATTTGAATCCTGTCGCAATTGCCCTGCATTACTGGCTGTGAAAACTACAGACATATTTTGGTAACATTTTAAGTATTGATTATTGCCTGGCTTATCAGAGTCTTTGAAGTTTTTCTAGTACTTGAATGCACCTGTGGGCTGATGTATTGACACAAGATTGTCCAGATGTTTGTTTTTCTCAAATTAAATCTTAAAAAGGATTATGTTCTAATACAGGGAATCCATTTTTCAGTAGTCGATACGAATAAGTTTGATTTTATGTCAAGTTTACGCTCATGTGTTTGTGTCCACTTCCTGTTTTGTTTTGAAATGTTTTCTCAGTGTGTTTAGTGTGTCTTTTACTTGTCATATTGTAGCGAGGCAGTAACTTATAAAAGGAACATTTAATTGAAGCCGTTCTTCAACCACACCCGTGCCATAGAACCACAGCAACACACACCTCAAAGATTTTCAGATGGGTTTAAAACGGTGAAAATGAGCTGTATCACTTATGGAAATAAGGAACTCCGGACGCATGGGACTGAGCTCGAAATGCGACAATAGCGGTGTGCATTTCAAAAGCGCTGTAAGTCACAAAGCTGAGCCTCCCTGGTAGTGACAATTTTGTCGCATTTATCCAATGACCGTCCCGCTTTGCTGCATGAGCGCTTGGAGGCTCCGCGTCCACCGTGCTGACACGAGAATGTATGACAGGGAGGTCGCGTTTGAAAACTGGTGATAAACAGCTGACGTTTGACTATCACAGTCATGATGTTAAATGCATCCTAGTGCACGTTTAATGCAATGTAAATTCTTATTTTAATATAAATTCAATAGTGCATATTTGACCATTTCTTCCATGAAATTTTAGAGGAAGTTCAGCCTCCCTTGTTGTCTCAGAGCAATCGGCCCTGGAATCAGCCCTTGTGTATTTAAAGCCCAGAGTTTCCCCCCTTCACTTGCCAGATTGTCATGCTTTACAGCCATTTCTTCATGTTTTATGTCTTGGTTTTTGACTCAGCTTGGATTTATGGACTTAGCTTTTTGTGTGATTTCCCTGCATGGACTTTTCTGCTTTTGCTGACTGCCTTCACCTGTTTGATCCCTGACCTCCTGAGAAAAGATCTGGATTTGATAAACTGTTCTTTGGTACCAGATTGTTACAATAAGCCTCCATTAAGACATACATTAGACATATAAAGTACAGACACACATGTTACATGTTTCTATTAAGTAAGGTATTTCCTATTTAAAGAAGAGGGGAAAAAACAGTGCAAACAAACAATACAGCAAAATAGGATTAGCATTATAGGGTTTAATGAGTATATTAATGCCTGCTTAGCCTAAATTCACAACAAATGTCTCGCTCCTGGTGTCCATTTCTCCACTCCAGTCCCAGCAGCACAGACAGACAGTGGCGGCCAAACACTTTTCACCAGTCTAAATAACTCTTTGTAATGGGCAAAAATAGCTTTTAGCTAACATGTTAGCTATTGATAGTTCTTTACCCACCATCCATCAGCTGTTTTTAAGAGTTGTACGTATTTTACATGTTTTGTGCATCACAAGGAGAGGGCATCACACTACAATATGCTGTAGTGATGAGAAGGAAAATAGGCTAACAGCAACATGAGATGATACCAAGTATGACAGGGTTAGAATATCTGAATACTGACACTACACTTTTTATTATCAAAATTGGCTATTTTTTGTAAGGGAAAGCAGTGTGTCATGATTTCTGAGGTGAATAATCAGTCTGCTTAAGTTACAGCAAGTGATGACCAATTACAGTTTGAAAAGGTAACATTACCCAGTGCTGAGGATCTGATTTGACTAAAATATTAATTTTACCAGGCTGCTATATGCCTGAATATTCCTTGTCTGAGCCTCTCTGAACAGACTCTGCCAGTGAACTCTGTCTCTGTGTCAGATGTCTGGATGCTGAGGCTTTCTCCTCCTCCTCTCTTCTTTTCAGTGGCAGCTCCAAGCTTTCTCTCTCTCTCATGTTTATTTGCTCTTTCAATAACCCATCACGACTATTATGTGTTGGATTAAAGTAGTCAGGCTCAAACATTCTTTCTGCACTGAACGTCTGCGGATAGCTACAGTCATGCAGATGCGCATGCAGTTTTATCCATGGCACAGTTGGGGGTTAGGCGTCAGCTCCCAGCAGCAAACGGGAGGGCCGGTAGGTGAGCTCACCGTCCTCCTTCTGCCGACATCGGGTGAAAGTGAAACTAAGAAGAAGCTGATGGGTCTAAAGTGTACTGTTTGAGTAGTGGGGAAGTGAAGATTAAATGCACTGCATGTGTTCACGACCACAGAGTATTGCTTGCATAGACAGTTCAAACTTTAAAATATGAATATGTTGGAGACCAAAGAGAGAAACTAATCCTTTTTGGTATCATCCTATTGATGCTAGGATCGATCTATGAAAACATAATATTGACCACACATGGATTGACCAAGTCAGTGGGGAGAAAAACGTGGAACAGACACACAGACAGAGTTTTCATCATTATATAGTAAGACAACCAAACCTCAAAACATGGATTTTGAGTACAGTTTCATTTATTGGTGTATACTCCTTTAAAGGATGCCAAACGGGTCCTTTGCTCCTTGTCAGTTTTGTATTGGCATCATTCATTTAACCAGTTATTCAGACTGTAATGTTACTGCTGTCTGTGGCTTCTTGGTTACATTATACTTATTGGAATAAAACCACTCTAGCTGTTTGGCTCTTTTAGTTTAACAGCCTGTTGAGGTGTAAATTTATGGAGATAGTAGGCCACGAGCGGTAAGTGCTGTCCTTATCTAATTGTCTTTACAAAATGTCTGCCACAGTGAGGAAAGAAAACGTACTTACATACTGTATACACACAGAGAAGATATTTAAATTCCTGTCACGTCTAAATTAGCTAAGAGGCAAACTTCTTTCCTTGACATAAATGCAATGGGTGATCTTTAGCCCCAACAGGCACCAGGGATAAAAGCTCTCCTTAACGCTGGTTATTAGTCAGTCGGTATTGACACAGCCAGTGCTACAAATCTGCATTCACTATTAGTCTGGTCTCAGGGAGCGAGCATAAGCCTTCTGTTTATCTAGGTACTCCTCGCAGAAACAGTATGGATGCATAAGCATTTTAATTAAAATGCATGAAAGCTGCCCAGTGAAACCAGCATATATTTCTACCGTTCAGTAAAATATGAATATATATGAGTGTTCAAAGACTCTCAAGAACACGACATATAAATTATTTATGGATTTAGTTGATTTTTTTTAGAGAACTACAACTTGGTCAGTGGGTCTTAATTTGTAATGCCAGTGATTATGTTTACAATCTGACACCTCAGGGCTGTTTGTTTCTGAGATGCCCCCTAAAAATAATATGTTTAAAAGAAACAAGTCCTCCAGACTAAACAACAAATGGTATTTTTCATTGTAAAACAGCTTACATGAGGGTTTTTTTTGATCCGACTTCACTGTAGGCAGGATGTTCTCTGAGTGCCTTACAAAAACATTGCAAATGTTAAAATAATTATTCACATGACCGCTTCGAATTTTGAATTTGATTTTTATTGTCCCCAAAGGGAAATTCTTCCTCACAGCAATGTACTTGTTCCTGATCTGCCACTGTTGCAGTAAAAGTTTGGTTAGGTTGGGCACAAACAAAAAAAGATTCTGTTTTTGATTACAGAGGGTCAAAGTTTAGGATCGGTCGTGCCATGACGTAGGCGTGGATGTTTCCAGTTGTCTCTCTGTCAGCTCCATTGAATTTGTGCCAATTTTATGCTCTTATTTTTCAAGTGTTGCTTTTTTTTGCCTTCTGCAAGCTAGCCAGATTGAGCTTTTCAAATAAAAACATGGAGGAAAAGATCATCACCAGTCAAACTAGCATCCTGCTAGCCATTGTACAGGCATTAGAAAATAGACAGGATGACCTCCAGCTCCAGACCATCAGCTTCCAACAGGATATCAGGAACTGTAATATCCTTTATTTGACCATAAGTCAGTTAAATCCTGCACAGCATCATTTAAACCAGAGGCAGGTTTTCTGTATGCCAATCTGACAGCGCAGTGGACTCAAGCGAAAGAAGATGTGCGCTTTATTGTGAATAAGCCCTGGTGTAACAATGAATGTGAGACGCCGTCCCTTTCCTGCTGTGGATCACTGCTATTCGCTGCTCAGAGGTGGCTGCAGAGTGACGCTGCTCGTGCTGAGGAGGAGCGACCATGCAGCCGTCTTGTTGGAGTCGGCATGTGTGGATCGTTAAATCATTCCACAACCAGAAACCATGGATTACCAGAACCATCCGCAAACACGGGCAATTATAAAGCCAACAATCACTACGGTTACATGATGGCTTCTCATTCGGAATGAAATAAATCTGAATGAAATCATTCGGAGTTAAAGTTTTTCCAGGTAGTTTACATGGGAAATATTCATTCCGAATGAGGGTTTACATGGAAGATCAGTTCAATCTCGGTGTCACACACTACAAGATCTTTTACCAGGAGGAATCCCCAATGAGTATGTCTGATTTGTAAACTATGTTTTATTATTTATATATATATATTATATTATATATATTATCATTTTTCATTGGCACACAACAACTTCGATCCATGATGCAAATGCAAAGCATAAAATAAACGCCCCCTCCTGGGGGTATGTATGTAAGTATTTTCTGGTTTCCCCTCAACCTATATTTTGTGCTCTCATCGGCTGTAGCTTGGTGACAAAGTCCCAAACAGGTACCTGCTGGATGTTTCTGTAATGCATCAGTGAGCTTCTCAGCTTTCGTCTTTGAACAGGTCACACACAGGGCTTGTGTACTGTTTTGCGAACGTTGAGCCAACGCTGATTTGCCTCTGATCTCTGATCTTTTGTTGGGCAGCTCCAAAGAAAAAAATCAGGTCTTGTCGTGTGAGCTAGGCATTAGATAATGGCAATTAGATCATATTAGCCAACCGATAAATGCTTTCATTTTTTTTTATGACAAACCCATTTGAACCCCCAAAACTAGAAGATTACAAATTTTACCTTGGAGTTGTTTCTGTATCATCCCTTGGGCTGAAAATGCCACTGGTCTTGTAACAGCTGAGATGTACAAGACATCAGAAGGTCGAACCATGAGGACCCTATAAAGTCAACACGACATCGCCACCGGCTGTAATAAGGTCAGTCCTCAGTCTCTCTCTGTGTGTGTGTGTGTGTGTGTGTGTGTGTGTGTGAACAAGCAGCAGAGAACCATAATGCCACCGATAATTCCTAATAACGGCCATAAAATCATAACTACATCCAGAAGAAATCACGAGCACCCTTTAAACAGCGTGACCTGTTTACTGTTTATAGTGAACGTGCTGCACTGCATGTGGGTGTGTTGTGAAAAAAGTGTTTTTAGAGTGAATATTTCTGGCAAATAACCTTTAAGAATGAAGTGCTTTATTCCCAAACCACAGTTTTATTGTAAACTCGGTCAGCGGAGACGAAAAACTGCATATCACCGAAAAATCCTGAATTCTGTGCGAAAACACATTTTGTTTTCCCATCGTTTATAATTAGATGACTGAAAAAAGAAACAGAGCATGCAGGTGCTTATAAATTCATGTGTGTGTGTGTTTGTGTGTGATGTTGATGGAGGTATACACAGCTCCACCTCCCCACCTGCTCTCACTGTGTACTCCTGTCTCTGCAGGTGATGGAGAAAATTAAAGGCTTTTTTTTTAAACTCATGCATCAATGCAACCACACAGAGATGCACAAACCTAAAGGGGACCTGTTATGCTCATTTTCTGGTTCATACTTGTATTTTGATTTTCTACCACAACATGTCTACATGCTTTAATGTTCAAAAACACTATACTGTCTATATATATATATACATGCCAACAGCACTCTTAACAAATGGTCCAGTTCCAAAAATGAATGTGTAGGAAACCCTGTCTTCTGTAGCATGAACACTAATGTGTCCTGATGCATCCCCCATCAAGAACAACATCATCAATGCAGGACGTGTTGGCTGTTTCGGCGACAGGGTGCTGACACACCATAATGTCCTCATTTTACAAGTTGGACTGAGTGTTGTGTAACTGTCCAATGTTTTGCTCTATGTAAGGAGACATGTTCAATTCTGCTGACGTGAAATCTAAGCTACACCAACACAAGCACGAACACACATGACTAGCAGGCAGCTAGCGGGAGTGTGGATGTAATAACTGTGCGAGTGGCCTTTTGACCTTTGAGCATAAGTGATGTAGGCAGTAATGTAATCCAAACACAAGTGGTCAGCAGGAAACGCATGATGGTAGTGATGATGGAAATGTGAACAGCAATGTCTCAGTTGTATAGAGTCTATACCACGTATAGGCGCTTTTACTGTAAACAGCATGACATATTTTGGTGGGCGGTGCTTAGCTGGAGGAAAAACAATTCTCCACAGACATTAGCCAGCGCTAGCAAGCGAGTTCTCTTGGCTTGTTTTAGACACTGTAGAAAGATGATGATGCGAGCACACTCTGGCACAAAGTGGACCGTTCGTAAATTCGTAACGCTGTCAGAATGTACAGTTCCGTTATTCAGTGCACCGCACTCTAAGAAAGGCAGAGCAGAGCACTCTCTCGGCACTCTGTCTGGGGAGACGGAGCAGCAGCTGAATGGAGTGAATATGTGATCGACCAAGAAGGCTCTCATTTTAGTGTAGAGCGGCAAACTGAATTTACCATCACCATGTCAGGTCACTCACTCTCGGGGACTCCGATTGTTACTTGAATAAGTAAACGCTGAGCAATGGGACCAGACTGGCCGACTCTGTGCTCTCACTCAGTGGATGGATGTTTTGACAGGACTGCTGAAGGTGGGATGGTCGGCTTTGTGGCTGATTACTATGCCAATCTTACGACACTTGAACAGTTTCCTCCAGTTTGTTTTGCTGTTAAAGCTAACGTTAGCTAATGCACTAAAAGGTTAGCGTTACAGAGAAATATTCTTCTTAACACTCTTAATGCATATGACGTTATTCATCCCTACAACAGTAAATACTTCTTCCCTAACCTGATATCAAGTGTGTGCTGCACATGTGAACATTTTTGATGATGACCTGCGTCCAGTTCTTACGTCTTATCACATTTAACCCGAGTTGTCTTTGTTTTCGTTGACTTTTTTTTGTAGTGGCTTCTATGCACTAAAAATTATGTTTTGAGTCACGACTCCTTCTATTCTGACTCAACAGCACACCAAGACGACATTTTAAGACTCTTAGCCTTCAGCCCTGGAGTCATGTTTTGTCTCCAGTTAACAAACTGACGTCATTGTGACGTCTGCCCTAAAAGGGTCTATTAACAGGCTGTCTGAGACACTTCATTTGGTGCCTGTCCCCCTCCCGAAAAAGCCCGGTCTGCTATAATCGGTCAGTGTTTCCAGGTCTTCCATATCTCTGCACAGGCACTGCTGATGAGGAATGACTGTAACGGAGAAAAGCAGCACTTTAAAATAAAAGCTTGTAAACACAACCGGACATGTTCCAGCAGGAATATGATGTGAAATCAGGGAGAAATTAACAACATCCGCAAACAAGACTGTGTTTCCTTGTAGTGTCACCAGTTGCAGTGGCATGCCTGGAGGAGATGACCATAAAAAGAAATCCGGCATGAGCTGACGCCAGCTTGTCTCAAAAGTCAGAAAAAGAAAAACAAAAAAACATTGGCGGTTCTTGCTCACTTTTACATAAATTTACCACATTTTTTAAAACTTTGTCCATGTTTAATATGAATATCTGACTCTGCAACATCATATTTATAAAAAATAAGTAAAAGCAAAACAGGTTCCCATTGATGTTCTTGTTTAAATTCAATGCAGGTTGTTGTCATCACACTAAAAATAATTCAAGTTGATTAAAACAGCACTTTTCTGCTGTGCAACCACAGGAAGCCAAAATAACCCCAACAGAAACATGGTGCATTTTCTCATATTTTTTTGTTTTGATGCTTGTGAGAAAACGACGCAGTAGGAATAACTGATTAAAGGAACGTTTATACTCCCCACCACTTCTGTGAGGCAGTTTCAAATGTTTCTACTTGTTGGCTTATCAGTACGCTCTTAAATACCAACCAGTTAGAGCTTGAGCTTTTAACTGCAGGGCGATTGGATGACATTCACCATCAACCCCTGGTCGGCGGCGGACTGTGCGTCAACCTACAGTCAAACCAACAACCCCCCCTCGCCATGAGTCATAACAAAAGCCAACAGTCCAAAATAATCTCCTCTGATGGGTACTTATGCAATATAGGTGATAAATATGCTCACTGGTACTCGGGCACAAGCTGCAGAGAACATACTCGATAGATAAACAGAGAGATAAAGAAACGCAGAGCATAAAAAGTCAGCGAGAGAGATGCAGAGAGATATAGAGAGCAAAAGAAAGAGAGCAGATGTGGCCTTTGGGCTGAAACTGCTGAATCACCACGTCTCTTCTCATTACTTCATCACATCAGGAACCCGGAGCACTTTCTCTGGAGCCACACACACACACACACACACACACACACACACACACACACACACACACACACACTCAGACTGTCATAATAAAAGGCAGGGAGAGGGAGGCAAGGAGAAAAGAGGCGGAGAATAACACACAGAGACAAACAGGAAAGAGCATCACTTAGACAGCTGATAAAGGGAGATTCCCAGATATTCTCCCTCCATCTTCCTTCATCCTCCCCTCTGTGCCGATATCACCTTGAAAGGCCCTGGAGGACACCGTCTCTTCCCTCAGCAACCTCTATGGCTCGGGTCTGTTACGTAAGGACGACATGAGGCCACACATGCACACACATTCTGAATTGCCTCCAAAATGCATTCACTCTTTCATCTCGCCACTTTATCGCCAGAGTCCCATTGTGTACGCCATCGTAGCATCACAGTCGATTTTTGAGTGCAAAAAGAATGAGCAGACGCAGAAAGAGTCACGATACCTGTAGTTGTACTTATGAAACTACCTGCTACTGCTTGCCAAAGGGGATGCCAGTGTTATTTGGAGTTATGGCACGTTGTTAGCTGCCTGTCTAGTTTACCTGTCGATTTCAAGATGCAAAGTTTAGATCAATTTAGAGAGTAAAGTTCAAATTTGCCAGTAGAAGACGTTTAATTTCAGGGAAAGGTAAATGAAGGCACACAGGACTGAAAGAAGACAGACAGAGCAAGAGAAAATAAAAGCCTCATCTCTTCCTATTGCTGTCATCCACTACAAACATATCAGGACCACCGTGAGAGTGTGTATTATGGTGTTTTAGGTAATTGAAACTGACAGGTGGAAATGACCAATAATGACTGCATGTCCTTCCCATTTAGCCTTTCAATCAGTCTGTTCGTCAAACTTGTAATTCATTAGTGAGAGTGTAAAATGGCCATGTTTGTATCAGATTCTTGGATGACAAGTGGTCTGGTACTCAGTAGTATTACACTGCTTCATTCATAGAAACTTCTTCTGTACCAAATGTGATTCCCAGCAGCCTGGTCTCTTTCCCAGGGCATCAAAACAGCTGCTTGGTCAGCAGGCCTCTGCATCAGGAACGGATGCACAATGGACTCTTTAGCGTCTGAATGAGATGCACCGGGCTTTCAGACAACTCTAATGTAAACCCATCTGTGTCAGTATCATGGATGTATGAAGAGACTTGGACACAGCACTGGTGGCAGGGCTCTGTTCACTCCTATGAAAGTTGCTCAGTGACACATGCCTAAATCGCTCTATGTATGAAATTACCCAGATCATCAGCTTTGCTTCTGCATCACTGGGCCAACAGAGCAGGCGCACTGGAGACTTAAGACCTCCAACTGGCCCGAGCACGGCCAAGCAGCCAACTTCTGCCAGCTAAGTTGCTGACTTCCGGTTTAGGGCTCCACTAACTTGAATGGGGATAAAATGATTTAATCTTGCAGCTGTTTTAGACTTCTCAAATGTTATTGGACCGAATGGATTAAATCTTGATACTGAAAGGGTTGTGACACTCAAAAAATTCTTCCACTAATTTATGGACGTCTCTTCACATTGTAAGTCTATAGGTAAATAGGTCTTTTTGGGCCCAATGGCATCACATGACAGATCCTGAAGTTGCAGTACTATGTTTGGCCACTATATAAAATTGGCTTCAAAGCCCAGTGCACTTCCTGGGGGCCTGGTCACTATTGGACGTAGTATAAAGAGTGTGACAGTCTGTGGAATGGGTGGGATAGGAGGTGGATTGGTCCAACAAGCACAGGACTTGAACTCAGGAGACGGGTATTTATGTCCCTTGAAAAACTGAGAATCAGCGTAGTGTGATTTTGACATGTCATCCATTTGTCAGTCGTTTGCCACGTAAGTTGTTTGTCAAACCTTAGTCACTGTTTAGTCACTCGTTAGTAACTCGCTAGTCACTTGTTCGTCGCGTGAGTTGCTAGTCAGTTGTTAGTTAGTTGTAATTGAGGGAGTCATAAGTTACTCATTTGTCACATGAGTTGTTTGCACAGATTGTAAAAATAATAGATATTGCTATTGTGACCTCACCCATTGCTTTGTCGGCTCCCATTTTGAAGCCTCAAGTTCAGCATATTTGTGTGAGAGGCTGGTGCAGTGGAGGAGTGAGGGGTGGATGTAAAAAAAAACCCTAAGTATGCATTACTTTAGGCCTTAATAAAAATGTAAATAGGTGAGAGAGGTAAATTAGCAATAGAGATTTCAATAATTGTTTGTACCAGGCTGTAAACATGTTTATTTTTGCTGTACAGTTGGGCATTTTCACATGGGTGTCTACAGGGATTGAGGTGCTTTCAGAGCCAGCCTCAAGTGGCCACTCAAGGAACTGCAGTCTTTTGCACTTTTATGTTGTTAGTCACATGAGACGACTCATGTGACTCATGTCAGACATGATCTTTTCCAAACCCTTAACAAAGAGTTTTGCTGCCTCAACCTACCCATCAACCCCCTGTGTCAAGATACAAATGAAAAGACTGCCTAACCATCAAATAATGACGAGTAGAGATGAGATTCCTCCATTTCCACAGTGATAGGTATGTTACACAAACATTTTAGAGGAGCTGTTGGAGTTCTTAAATCATGCAAGAAAGTTGTACTGAGTGTAATGTAGTAACAAAGTAGTTGTAAGTAGTAAAGTGATGGCATCAAACCTCAGAAACCACAATGTGATCTAATTTGTAGTCGAACTTTTTAATTTCATTCAAACTGAAGGACAGACGTTTCATGATGATGCGTAAAAGTCTGGCTTCAGCCTGATGCTATCCATCAAAAACTCTAAAACGTAATCTGTGTGTGCTGAAGTCAAACAGACAAATAGGTGCGCTCATTTGTGATTGATCAGAACAGCCTAGATGTGAATGACACACAGAATCTTTACAAGGGGGGACTTTTTGTTTTTCTAGGATATATTACAGAGTCTCAGGCCCTGCTCTTTGCTGAGTGGAAAATCAATAACATTTAGCAGAAGGCCTCTCTGGCCTAGATGCTTTAAGGGAAGCTCTGTCTGCAAGCGCCCCCCCCACCCCCCTCCCAAAGAATCAACATTAATATTTATGTTGAGCTCTTTGGATGAAATATTGTTTACAAACAAGATGGGAGGACTTCTGGAAACAAGGCCTGATGCCAGTGAAGCTGCGAATTCATTACATTACATTTCTTATATGTGAAATGATATTACGTGGCACCTTCTAATCTGCAACAAGCTTGTATCTGTGTATTTATACCCAAGAATGTATTTCTACATTGGCTTCAAATTATGTTTTACAGCAGGCTCACTTAATACTTGCAGTATATATGCATATTGTGCATGTGTAGAGCAATCACATCCCCTCTTTGTGAAGCCACAATACATCATGTAAGTCAAACCACATCATCAGTGGTGGTTACAAATCACTCTAAATGATTGTCGTACGCCAAGAGAAGCTTCAGCAATGACAGGCTGCAGCGATTTTAAAAGGCAACAATCTGGTTGTAAAATCAGCTGCTGTGTAGGAATAAACTCTCAGACGTTTATTTGTTTTCTATGTACAGTTGGCACTGGTTCATGTGTTCAGCAGGTGCAAAGAGGTAGTAAACACAAATCTTTTTCCATTCAGATTTTACAGCTTAAAATCTGAGTCTGAAAAAGTGTTTCATATCCTCATACATATATGCGATCTTGATGTACATTCACTGTTAAGGCGACATGCGTTCAAATACAGTGTCTGACATTCAGACATCTCCGCATCATGATGGTGGCAGCCATCCAATCATAAGCCCCCAAAAACACTCACAGTGAGAGATGCAGGATTAGCATAATGTAGAGCTGCCAGTCACATTCAGTACAGTGTGGTGGAACCTCAGCAGTCATGCATGTATCCACACATGCAAAATGCTAGAGAGATAATCCTGTGTTGGGAATAATATCCACTGTACTAAACAGTGAAAAGCATTCAGGCTGTTTGTATACAAGTGTCTGTAACTCTGACGCTGGTTCATCAATGGTATATGGCACCAGTTTATTTGGAAGAAAATGCCATCAGTACAGACAGGATTATAGATAGTAGTGTTGTGGCACTGGAATATTAAAGAGAATGGAATGTGGGCCAAACTGGGTAATGTGGCGTCGCATTCACAAGCTGTATTTGCAGTTTACACTGTTCAGACACTTAAATCTCAGGATCAGACACCTACAGTGACAAAATTCCAATGAGGGATGTATTCATTTACTTTCTGTGCACTAAAGCATGTTCAAATTTTCAAATAGAGTACAGCCAGCCTTCCCACCAAAGTTGACAAACCAATCTCGACTCAAGCTCTGTGTAAGCCCAGTTCAAAGATTTGTGATGAGACGAAACCGTAGAATGTCGCGGGGAAAGTTGCAGTCGTGTAAATTGGCCTGTTACAGCTTGACTCAAGCCGGCTGCTGCTGTCACCTGCCAGCGGCTGGTTTTAGAATGCAAGGCACGTCCCTTGTTTCAACAGCTGATTAGCTTGTAGCGAAGTCAGCTGGTCAAGTTTGCTGTGGCAGTCTCTGACTACAGCCCTCCGTCCCCGCCAGTCCGTCCCATTTACATCCCTGCAGCTGTTAACACATACGTTGTCACAGTGGGTTGGTGTTGTTTGGTTGGCTGCATGTGCGCATGTCACGGACACATACTCAAAAATGCAAAGTATGCTTAAGCCTTAAGCCCTTTTCAGACTAAAGATTCGCGATGAGACAAAACTGTTTTAGAACGTAGCAGAGAAAAGTTGCAGTGGTGTGAACTGGCCTTCTGAGCTCGGCTCAAGCCGGCTGATGGTGTCACCTGCAATTCCGCCGGCAGCAAGTTTTAGAAAGTAAAGCTCATCACCTGTTCCCACAGCCAGCTGGCTTGCAGTGAAGTCCGCTGTACAAGTCAAAATGACCACAGACGGCATGTTCGCAGGTGCTCCGTCCCCGCATAGCCCTTGGTTTCCGTTCTCATGGGGTGCCGGTGTTGGGCGGTGGGTTGCTGCTGCTGCCTGTACGACTCTCGCTGACTAACCTCTTGGTGCTACTTACTTATCGTGGCGTATGTATTATGAATACAGTCCATCTGATGCTCGTTTTGTTTTTATTTTTCATAGTTTCATCACTACTACAACTGTAGCCAGTATCTCACTATCACTATCTTCATTTTATATTTTAGGAAGTTACATATTATATTCAGCTGCAAAATAAGCCTGAAAAACATAGAGATGATACACCGTCTCATCTAGTTGCATTGGTGTGAACCAGCAGGTTTTTACAACGTTGCAGAACGGCGTGTTGCAGGTAGTTGCCTGTTTCAACTCCTCTCGTCAGCAATCTTTGGTCTTGACTTGGCTTTGGAGTCGTTAACTTGCACCTGAAAAGCCGGATGTTAGAATGGAAGTGCAGAGTTGTTGCTATGGAGACGGTACACCATCTCGTCTAGTTGCATTGGTGTAAACTGGCAGGCTTCACCATTGCTAGCAGTTTTAGCTCGTCTCATAGTGAATCTGTGGTCTGAACTGGGCCTTACTCACATATTCCGGAGCTTTTGGCCAGATCACACAGTCTTCCTCCACAGATGGAGTTTACTCAGTTGTCACTGAACTTTTCACACCCCTTTTCGGGCGTAATGGCTCAAAAGCATCTCCACTCATGAGTTTGGAAACAGTAAACAATTCAACTCAAAGTCCACTTACTCCTTTGTTTGTCATTGTTGTTGACCATTTCACATGGTTTTTGTCTGCAACAGTAAACACACTCAGTTTTACGTGGGCTAGTACACAATAATGGCCACATGACAACACTCCAGAACGTCCATTAAACTGAAAAGGTCAAAAGTGTCGCCACTTTGTCACATAGCCATCCAACACAGGGCTGACAGGATGAAACTACATTGAGATAATGACAGCAATGAACCGCTGTGAAATCCATCCTCAACATCCACACAGAAAAGCTTTATAGCTTGAAAATGTGATTTTGCTGAAACAGAAAGCAGCGAGTGGGATAGCAAACATTATTACACAGCCGAGGGGTTATATTTCACTTGTGTTTGTGATGTTTTATTCAGAGCTACATGCTCCTTTATGACAGCGTATGATATACGAGTTGATGGCATAAGGATAATATCCTGGTAGCCAACTTGTGCAGTCAAGTGATGGAAACACTTACTCATAACTCTCAAACACACAGATATTAGCATAAGCATGCGCGCACATGGCGTCATAAAGGTTCACATAAACACACAAAAACAGAGGCAGGTGACAGAGCTGGGTGGTGGGATGTGTGAATCCGAACCCCAGAGAAAAGCTGTCCTGTCTGTTTAGATTAATAGAGCTGTTTCTATTTTGGGAGCAGCTTTAGTGAGAGGAGAGGAGACATTTGAATACAAAGACAGAACACAAACAAAAAAGGGAGTAGGGATTCATTTCAGGATTCGCGCAAGATTAAATCAACCTCAATTACATGTGTCAGTCAGCTTTAGGCCAACGCACCCACACTTGAGTGTGCTTTTCAAATTAACAGTAAATCATATTCTTTCTGGCTGACTTTAACCCAAATATTTTTTACACCAAATCTGAAGAGCTTCCCAAAAAATGATTAGAAACAGCTTGCCAGCCAACACAACCACCCAACTTCCCATCATCATTTGGCCAACGCTCAACCCATCACTAAAGTCATTTGCATCTTACCACTCATGCTGAGGCTCATCAATGACCAACAGGATCTTGAACTTCTTAGAGAGCGATGGGGAGGGAGCCGACTGCTCCACGAACCCGGCGGCGGACGCAGCCGTCTGTTTGACCACGTTGGTGATGGAGCTGAAGGAGCTGAAGAAGCCAGAGGAGCCGCCGGAGGAGGAGGTGGACTGGGCCTGTTGAGGCTGCTGAGCCGGCTGGTTCAGACGCCGCTCCTGAGCTGCGGGGGAGCTGGCGGGCGCCTGGGCTGGCGCTGGAGCTTTGGTCGGGGACAGGGCAGGGGCGGGCGCCGTAGCTGGGGGTGCACCTTGCTGGGAAGGAGAGGTGGCAGTTGGGGGAGGAGGAGCAGGTGGGTCAGGCCTCTGGAGGTCTGTCATGTAGCCATTGGGCAGGTTGGACATGAAGCTGCTGTCAGAGAGACGGCGTCGGAGGAAGTTCATGATTGCGGTTGAAAGGTCGGTCGGTTAGTTGCCCTCCAAGTGTGTCTCTTGATTTCTTCTTGAATGAACTAACAGCAGAGGTGGCTGCACAGGGAGACACACTGATCAAAGGTTAGATGAATGACAGAGAGTAAATCGGTCCAAATGATCGAGGAGTGTGTGACAGAGAGCTGCTCCAGAGTTGGAGAAATGGAAAGCAGGAAGGAAGGAAAAGGATGGATGAAGCGATGGATACAGCTCTGGTCCAGTCTTCAACAGACAGCTCTCCAAAGCGCAGCTAAGCCAGCAAAACAGCGTGTGTGCATGTGATGTTCCTCCTCCTGAGCCTCACGCCTCCTCACTAATGCGTGTGCGTGACGCGTGAGAGTGTGTGTCCGAGAAAGAGAGAGACAGAGAGGTGTGGTGTCGCCCCCTTCGGTGAGGTGCAGGTGCTCTCCCCCCTCTGCTCTGCCGTCCTGCCTCCTGAGCTGCTGCGAGCTGAATGTGCTCAAGAGATGCTGCTCTCTCTTCTTATCTCACCCTTTCACTCTGCCCTCACTCCCTCGCTCGGCACGCTCACTGGCTGACTCCCCCTCCCCACCCCCCTCGCCTCCTCCTCCCTCCTGTCATCATCCTCCTACATCATAGGCTACGTGTGCGTGTGTCGTGCTGCAGCCTTGTAGCGCTGCGTGCCGTGTGCAGCCACTGGAAGGGGTTTCCTGCGAGCGCGCATAAGGTGGAGTTCAGAGATGGAAACACCATCCACCCTGCTCTACAAGCCCCTCCTCCTTCTCCCGCCATCCTTCCATCCATCTTTCCACCCTCATTCTCAACCTGTCTTCCTTTCATCCTTTTTCCTGTATGTCACAGTGCTGACACATTTTCTCGTGGATTCATTCTCATAGAGCTGAAAAAAATCCCCCCCACCCCCCACTCCCCTCTGAGAATGTGCTCATACCAATATTTTGCCATTGAAAGCATGTGGCATGACTGAGGGCACGGCTGATTTGTAATTCAAACCGCTCTGGATAGAGGACGGCAGGAAAATAGAGAAAGGACGAGAGGCGAAGGACAGAGATTTATTGCTCTCTCATGGTTTCTATTGACTGATTTAATCAGTCAGATGATTCCCTCCCGTAAAACGTGTTGCTCCTCAGTAATGTGCGCTCTCCTGCAGCATAAAGAAACAGCACATGGAGGTGATGATGGCGTTAAGGGTGAGCAAGCTTAAGGAGACTGTATATGAATGATTTTAGATGCGCCATCCTTGATCTTTGTAACAGGATTATCATTATTGCAGGAGCATTTTCCTAATGATTTCACTTAAAGGGACAGTCCACCCCTAAATCAAAAATACAAATTCTTCCTCTCACCTGTAGTGCTATTTATCAATCTAGGCTGTTTTGGTGTGATTTGCTGGAGATATTCGCTGTTTTTATGATAGCTTCATTGGTGGTTTAATGAATGTCTTCTGGGTGCGGTTTAGGCAGGTGGTAAGAGGCAGGGTCAGCACTAATATCACACTTGGGTGTCGGTGGTAATGACTCATTAGCCACGATTAGCCACACCTGGAGGGAGAGCTGGAGAGGCTTTTGGGCTGAGCGGGCGGCCACAAGGGAGACGCTGGAGGCAAGACACTCTGAAGACAAAAGAGACTGAGAAAGGGTTTGACACCACGAATAATCCATGGAAATACACATTCACTCCGAACAACCATGGAGAAGAGCGAGCGTGCCAGCCGACCGGTCCGACAGAACGGCGGGGAGCAAGAGCAGTGGCCTGGCAGGGAATCAACCACACACACCACCAGATAGGAGAGGTCACACTCACCCAAGGAAGTCAAGGCACACTTCTCAAGTCTGATGCAACACGTAGAGAGAGGCACTAAGTAATGGGCTTGCGAGACTTAGTTGATGACGTTTTACCAGCCAGGTTTAGCATAGCAGCGTAACAGCTGTAGTTGTGCCTGCTGCCTCTTCAATATATTGCAACTAGATGGCACTTGGCTTATGGTGCTCAAAGTGCCAAAAAATACATTTGAAAAACTCAACGTCAATGTCTCTTTCCAGAAATCATAACGCAGTTATTCAAGATAATCCACGGACCTTGTTGTGAGCAGTTTCATGTAGGAACTATTTTCTTTCTACCAAACTACACCTTGTAACTACATATTGTTTTTTTGGCACTTCAAGCACCGCAAGCCAAGTGCCATCTGGTTCCATTATATTTGACAGAAAGCAGACGTCTCTACAGCCGATACCTCCAACACTCGGCAACTCACACCAAAACAATCTAGACTGATAAATAGCTCTACAGGTAAGAGGAAACATGCATGTTTGATTTTGGAGTGAACTGTTCCTTTAAGGAAAATGTAGCATAAGCGTGTAAAGTAGCAACTATGAAAGTCAAATGCAAATAATATATTTTTTACATCTGTTTAGCCAGCAAATCCACAGTTTCAGCAAACCTTAACTTTGAAACAAAACACGCATCACAAACTCAAATACATACGCTCCTCTCAGTTAAGGAGATACAGTTTATTTTCTACACCCCTTAATGCGTCACGCTTTTTGTTTTGGTGTCTCTCCCACTTCTTATTCCCTAACAAACATCTCCTCCCTATGCCTGGCTTCATTATGCAGTCACTATTTCAGGGCATGAGAGGAGTATTCTTCCTAAATGCCAGCAGCAGGCTGTGTCTGCACTGTTTGCTGCTCTAAGCTTTGCTTCAGAAAAAAAAAAAAAAAAAAAACAGCCGATGATGACAGTACAAAAGAGGGAGAAAGGAGATTATTCAAGCGGGAAGAAAATCCCACACATGTCTGAAGCACATGGAGCAGAAAAGAAAGACTGCAGTGGAAGAAAATACAGACTCACAGAACTTCCATATCGACTTCGAAGGTCAATTATTCCTTAAAGGATGTTGAGTTTTCACTAATTTATAAATATTCTCTGAGCATTTATCAGATCTGACCCTCACTCAGCATCAAGCTTTGAGATTTTGAGAAGCGAGCAGCTTTCAGTACAGATTGGGTTTGCACTGATGCTATCTCAATTGATGGAAATGTATTCCTTGACCTTTATGCCATCAAAGGGCTGCTTTTCAGCTGCACTCTAAACCACTCACACGGCCACGTCTCTTTTGAACCACAGCTATTTTTGAGTGACTCATGATTTGGGGTATTTTACACAGACGAGGAGCGAGTGCCGTATAGATTACTGCACAATATTGCACCGCATTCCATCAGCCACCAGCACGCACTTTTCATTCGCACCTTATGTTTAGTGTTTAACGACTGAACTGCTACAGAGATGTGGACTGTGCTTTTAAATTTATTGAAGACAAATGCCTCGAGGGTGCATCCAAATTTATGGTACGCAGGATGACACAAAATGTGGGGAAGCCACTTTTCTTGTCATAAAAAAAAAAAAAATCCAAAGAGACATAAATTGTTCTTCAGACTCAAGTCACACAGTGCTGCTGTCGAATACAGTGCTGTAAAATAATGAATAAATCGACCTGTGTTCAGTCCTCAAAAGGTTTTTTTTTTTTTCTTTTTTCTGCATAACATGCAGGATGCACATTTGTAGTCACGATGTGTCGAGCCCAGTGAGGAAGGGGGGGCCGTGTTTAGTCAACCAGAAGAGAGTCGAGTGAGTCACAGAGCTGCAGTGTGAACTGTAGCGACATCCTAAGCTCATCCTGGCCTACATGTTTCATGACACACATACACAACACATAGCACATTTCCAAACAGCTATTATATAATACGTGTGTGCATGAATTCACGCAGGCGACGGAGCCAAAGATTAAAGAGCGGCAATTTGTGCATTAGAAGACACACTCTGGAATTTACGGCATAAATAATCTCCTTCTAACAAAGTGGTACCCTGACTGAGGAAGATTACGGCCTCCCGACCTTCCTCACCTCCCCACTTTTGAGTGTGTTTTGCTAAGTATTGTGTAGCTACAGTATAGCTGAGAGGAGAGTGTGATATGTTCTGCCTTGTGCTGCTGCGTTGGAGGAAACACAGAAAGAATACACAAACAGCAGATCTACAATGCTGGGAGCATCACTCATCTGTCAACACAGGCACGCATATATGACAGAGACTGAGATACACATGTGCGCGCACACACACACACACACGCACACACACAGATTCTGACAAACAAACACATTCTCTTCCCCTTTTAAGTGTTGTTATTAAGACCAGCATGAGGCTGAGTGAAAGGGTGGGTAATTTAATTCATCATTTAGCAGAAATGAATGAAATGAATCATTATTAAGTCATTTAGTAATGAAAATACTAATGTGATCGTTTTTATCAGCAGATGAGATGAGAAATTTAGAATATAAAGCACTTTTTTTGATGGAGGTAGAGCATTTGGTGTGTGTGCATGCATGCATGTGTGTGTGCACAGGCCTGGTTAAATGCTGCTTTGAGGGATTTTCTGCAGATATCCGAGCGTGTGTGGGTGAGTATGCCAGGGTCAAACCTCCTGTGGCTTCACTGACTCAATTTAGATAATCCATGAGAAATCAGTGCATTTGGGCTCCGTGCACATCTGGCATCGTCAGTAGGTGCTCATGACATGGTGTAATACACGCTAAAACCTCAGTGGGGGCACGTGTATGAATGCAAATTCCCAAATTTTAATGAATAATTCAAGTCGATTTCAACTCAATCCAAGTTTTATTCAATTGATACATAACTTTTTAATGACTAGCTGTAATGGGGCAGCTAACACTGAAGCATAAAAGTGAATAAATGGAAGTTTTATTGCAGGGAGCAACCTCAGATGCACCCGCAGGTTAATTGAAAACACGGGGGGCTCAACCCAGGAACTAACAGCGTTATTATGCGCCTGTGCTATTATAAAGTTACAGTCTGAGTCTTTCTTAACACAAAGCCTTACAATGGTCGACCTTCACAGAGGCCTAACTGTGCCTCTTGCATTAGACGTGAGTCTTGATGCTATGACTCAGTTGAAAAATAAGTAAAAAAACATGGACTGAAATGTCTGTCCTAGCCTCTGAAGCTACTGCAGGGAATAATGTGGATTCAGTCGAGCTATTACAAAAGATAGCTCTCTGAATGAACTTTAACAGCTCTGTGTGGATGGATGGAGCTACAAGATTAAAACACCCACACACACGACTCAGATATCTGCAGCAAATTCCCCCAAAACACCATTTAACCAGGCGTGTGCGCACCACACCTGCATGCACATGTACACACACATACAGCAGAAGTCACTCTGCAGACTGTGTTGCATCGGAGAAGAGAGATGATGCTGATATTTCTGCTATAGGCCGAGTTGTGTTGTGCATTTTTAGGCACAACCCAAAATTCAAGATTCAAAACTGCCATGGCAACGACTAGAAGAGGAACTGGCTTGGGAGGGATAACAATAAAAAGCACAACAGGAATGATAAATCAGCATACTGATGAGCTGTTTTCATACCACAAGCAAAGAGAGGCAGAAGCAAAGATTTAGTAACATCTCCATGCATCACAAAGATTTCTCAGCTAACCTGGAGTGGAATATTATATGACTGCAGAATATCTATAAATAAAAGCCAGTGTTTGGGGCCTCTGACCTTGTCACTTACCATGATACGCAAAGCTCAGCACAGCAGGGATTTGGACAGCGGTGATAATGACTGTCCCCCCTGGAGAACAGACCTACAGGTGGATGCAGGGGTGGAGGTGGAGGTGTAGCAGCGGCAAAGCTTTCAGGTCAGTGGTGCAGCAGCGGGCGAGGTGGAGCTGAAATACAACAGCATACCGTGAAAAGGTTTGTTGGACGTAAAGCATGACTGAAAATATAAAGACGCCCAGGCATTACACACTCACTGTATGTAACAGTGGAACATTACAGAGCATTTCCATGAGTCCACTGATTAAATAAAATGGCATATGAAAAAAGACAACATTGTTTACAGACTACTTAAAGGTCCAGTGTGTAGGATGCACACGCATTTATTAGCAGAAATAGCATCTAATATTTATAACTATGCTTTCATTATAATTTTGCGTTTATAATCACCTGAAACAAAGAATTGTCCACCATGTTATTCTACAGTAGCCCAGAATGGACAAACCAAACACGGGCCATTCATGTTTTCATGTCAGCCGCTGTAGTTCTCCTACACTCTTTGTATACAGGAGAAGTTTGAGTTGGTGTTAATCTGTAGTGCCACCACTAAATGCCAGTTAATCTAACATATTAGACCTTTACAGTACACAGTATTTTACCCAAATGCCGATGCTTATCTAGTTTTTAAGAGTTAAAAGTTTAATACCTTTTCACATTTGACACCATAATAATGCCATTTATGTGTCTCAAAGTAGTGCTGGGACAAGCATCAATATTACACTGTAATCATGATATGAGACTGGATATCGTCTGGGTTTGGGCAATATGATGAGGTCATCATTCAAAACAATGCTGCTCGTAATTATGATCCCGTCCACGATAACAGAGCAATATTCAAAGGCTGGTCCATATTGTGATGTTTGATTTTCTCCATATCGCCCAGCCTATTCTCAAAGTTTTCTCATCACTAATCAGCAGGAGCTACATTGATCTTAAAATGCTTGAAGAGAAAATATGTATAATACTACAGAGATGAGACCATTTAACAATAATGCCACTGACCCAATTGAGCATCCAACTGAGCTATGTTTCATGCTGTTATTTAGCAGTCTGGTGGCCTGTGGGTAGGAGCTGTTGGTCAGTCTTGCATATAGAGTTTAGAGCATGAACATGGTTTGGCAGGACATTCAGGGTTACAGCTACGATTACGTAATATAGTAAACAAGGAAGTTAGCTCTTTAAGCTAATGAGTGCTAACTATGCTAATAACAGATGGGAAATGAACAACTTTTTTTTGCCAACACCAGATAATAAACAAAAGCCACAGACTGTTTAGAGAGCAGCGTGGACGGCTCACTCTGCAGCTACATCTGGGGACCTGCTCGACCTCAGTCAGCTGAAGGGTCTCTGACTGATGATTCGAATCTTTGACTTTAAGAGGGCAGCCTTAAAATGTATTGCATAGTCAAAATAAAGGTGTTCAAGCCATTGACCTGACATGCACTAAAGTATGCACTCAATATGCATATTCATCTTCAGAGCTGTCAACTATGGATAAAGGGTGTTAGTGTTGACAAAGACATTCAGGTGATTGATACGAGAAAACAAGCAGCTGCCTGCTGGAGGAGGTGGAAAATTCACTGGGTCTGAAAGGTGTGTGTGTGTGTGTGTGTGTGTGTGTGTGTGTGTGTGTGTGTGTGTGTGTGTGTGTGTGCGCGATGAACCAATGTACTTGGAACAATGCAGTCTGGAATCACATCAGCTATTGATTTTATGGCAATTTCTATTATGTGCCTCTGTCTTATTGTTACATTGATTTTTTTTTTTCCACTACAATGTTTACCCATAAAATGCATTTAAACATAACAAACCTTATTCACCGAAGACATTTTGACTTATTACTGTAGGAAAAGCGCAGGTGTAAATAATTGAATTAATGATGGCTGAATTCCATTTAGCTAATATGATTTCAGTTTCCTGGTATGGTGCATGCTGGCTCACTGGGTAAGTTTACATGTACACTAACATTCTCTTATTAAAACGAATATGACAATATTCAAAGTGTGATACAAGTCATGTAAAAGCATACTCTGTTTGTATAATCCAAATTAGGCCTTTTTCCAAATATAGCATTAGCCCATTAAGACATGTGGGATACACTGGCACATTCAGAATATGCATCTTCATAGCTTCTTTGCATATGACATCATACATCAGTGCGCCCTCCAGATGTAGGGCAGGCAACTGGAGGCAAAGACTACAAACTCGGCCAAAAACAAGACGGCAGGACCCAACTGTACACAAAATTGTACACTACATCAGACTCTTGTACTCAACATGAGTTTCAATTTTCTGACAATACCTGCTGCCTTCAGGTTCATCCAACCCTTTAATGTAGTCACTTCCCTCTAGATGTATAGCCTATGGATTCATCAGTTCCTGCTTTTGCACGTCATAATAGTCAGGTAACTGAATTGGTTGATTTTTTTTCCACAGTTTGTGACACATGGCCTCCAGCCTATCTATGGTCAGCTCTGAGTGATGTCATGGAGACGTTATACACAAACTAAGTTGCCAACAGTCTATATGGCTTTTGAAGAAAAGTATCGCAACACCCGACTTTTCAAGGTGGTTAAAGAATTAAAGAGGGAGGCTTTGTTTGTACGGTCTATGCCAGGTTGGAAGAGCCAAAAGCTGCAGTTCTTTGAACGGCCACTTGAGGCTGGCTCCAGAAGTGAGTCAGTCCCTGTGGACCCCCGTGTTAAAATGGGCAACTTTACAGCAGAAATAAACATGTTTACAGCCTGGTACAAAAACGTTTTTTTGTCTCTATAATTAATATCCTCGTTCACCACAACTGTACGGGGGTAGCAACAACTATCTGTTTACATTTTTTTACAGCTTAAATTCATGCATTGTTGAGGGAAGGCTGTCTACTGATAGTGTCCTTATCTTCTCAGTCAGATCCACCCTTCACTACTCCATAGCACCAACCTCTCCCAAATAAGATCACTTCTGACTCCAAAAAACCAAGATGGCGATGACCAAAATGCCGAACTTGAGGCTTCAAAACAGGAGTCCACAAACCAATGGGTGACGTCACGGTAGCTATGTCTATTATTTTTACAGTCCAACAAATCTGCCACCATTAGGAAACTTTGAAAACTTTAATGCAAAGAAGCAAAAAGGCATAAGCAGTTCCAGTCGATCCACTGTACTATATTGTGACATGATAAGCACGTTAGGGCACATTAATCACAATATGCACTGCTGCATGTAACAAGGTTGTAAGAGCCAATTTTCCTTGTGTTTGCCTGTTTTTGTTTCCTGTAATACCACTGGTGAACACAGTGTGGCAGTCACCTACACACAGGATCTTATTTAGGTAGGCAGGGAAATGCAGCCAGGTGTGTTGCCTGCCTGGGAGACACATGATTTTTTTTTTAATGTGGTCACAGCGTCAGGGGGAAAGATAGTAAGGCGGTTATCAATGCGTTTAAGCTACTAACTCTGTTTTACGGTCTCTGGATAAAAAGTTGTGTTGAATGTACGTAATAAAAGCAAGAAAAGTAAGAGAAACATGTGGACTCAATGAATGAACAGAACAGCTGATGCCTACACACGCATCAGTTAGACATGCAACAACGCAGTGACTTTGTAGAAAGCCACTTTAGGAGTATAAGTGAAATATTCATTTTCATTAGCCATGTAACCAGCTTAGCAGGACTATTGACTTTTTTGTAACGAGGGCAAAAAACCGAATATTTTGTCTGTGTAAACGTAGTGACTGCCTCTCTTACTTGAACAGAATAAAGCCATCGTTAGTGTGATTGTTAACATTTAGGCTTCTCCTACTACAAGTAAAAGTGTCTGCTGTGAGGAAGGTCCATCAGCTAAGCATCAGTGTCATTAAAAATCATTTGAGACTATTGTAATCTAAATTTGGTATGACATTCAAGTACACTATTAACATTATCACTCCAGATACTAAGTTTACCTCGAGTGTGCATTTTGGTTCAGCTCCTAACTCCAACAGCACGAATGTTTTTGACTGACTCTCTGCTCGGTGACACTATAACCCTTCGGTAGAGCAAGATAAAAGTGGCTGCTTCTGTTTGTGTCTTCTTGTGCCGGGAACAGCTGTGCATCTACAGAGGCGTGTGTCTCTGTGTGACTGTTTGTGTGGTTAATGGTGCATTTTCTTCTGATGTTCCTTCACCAGGCATGGGCAGCAATGGCAATCTCCATGGCAACAGGCATGCAAAAGCTGAAAAGATTCCCCTAGTTAGTGCATGTGTGCGTGTGTGTTTGTATCTGTGTTTGTAGTCATACATGACAGATGTGTGTGTGTATGTGTGTGTGTGTGTGTGTGTGTGCAAACTGGTGTATTATTTGTGTCAGGTGAGCTTTAGCGTGCCTCAGAGGATTTACACTGTTCACTATAATTTATTCCTCTTCCTGTAGTTGTATTATAATACAAATGCTGAAATTCCTGTGAACTAAGAGACCGACTGATATTTATGTTTCAACAGCAGCAGTAAACTTGAGTCTGGGTCTTCGCCAAGCCGTACAATTGAAGCTGCTGACATCCAAATTAACTGCTCCTGAGGCGGCCACTCAAACTCAAGGAGAGGTACTGTAAAGTGTAAATCATGTGCCAGTCTCAGACCAATCCAGGGGACAGACACATCGGCCAAATCACTTCAAATTAGAAAATCAATTTGCAATCACCACGAACATTGATTGGATTTAATTACTTGTTCTGGAGCCAAATAAAAAGTTTCAAAGGCAATCTTCTCTTTCACTCCAGTCCCCTCACTTTTCATTTTCACACTGGCCCACACAAACACTGTGTGGTGGGAAGGATTATCACAGGAGTTAGCTATGTGTATTTACAAGCCTTTGTTCCTGTTTACTTGATTGCAACCACATTGATGTTGCTTTATAAGCTTTACAAAAGAAGACAAATAGACCCAGCTTGAAAGAAAATGCTGTGAAACCAAGATCAATAGTTTTATTCTTCTTCTTTATCTCACTGTGTTAAGCCCTCTAACCCCTATGGTTAAGTACTGGTAACACTGAGCATGAAAGGTGTTGAAAACTGAAGCTATTCACATAGTTGACTATGTTGTGTGCAGAGCCAGTTGACCCATAAGTGAACTAAGCTACTGCCTAGGGCCCCTCCTGTCTAAAAGAGGCCCCCCGAGAGCACTTGAAATGTCCCACAAGCAAGAACTGCAAGACCATGTCCAGAAGAAGCTGCAATACCTGCTGCTTTATGGAGGATTTGTCGGGAAAAAAGCAACAATTTTGATGAGAGGATGTGACGGAGGTAACTGTTCTCTCCTCTCCAAGTCTGAGGTCAGTAAATAACAGTAACCGTAATAATAACAGTCATGTTAGGTTGATGTGTTAGCCTGCAGTGCAGCTCTCTCTCGTCCATCTTGCTAACCTAGCCGGGCAGTGCATGTCTTGGTCTGTCTGTGTCCCGCCTACCTGTCACCTTCAGACTGTGTTCTGTGACTCTGTAACCAGCTGCTGGTGCATATTCCAGCTGTCATTGGGTGAGAGGCGGGATACACCCTGGACAGGACACCAGACTATCACAGGACCATGGAACCCATAAAATAACGTCCTCAGATTCAGATCTTTATTAGCGGCACTCTGATTTTGGTTTAACAACAGAATAGACTGATGTATAAACAAATTTTTCAGCATGTTGTGTTTCAAAGGTTGGACTCCTGACTGGATCACCTGTTGGAGGGCAGCAGTTGGTGGTGTCTCTTTAGAGCATGCGAGGGGTTAGCGGAAATGCTGTTAGCAAGTCCGAGGGTGCTCTTTTTGTGGGCTGGCAAAGGTTGGCAAATAATCACCGTGCCAATTGGAGCTGATTGTGTAGTTTAGTTTGAAGTTGTGCTTAAACTACAATGCACAAGTTGGTGCCATGTGTAGTGGTAGGCGTTACAATAAGCTGGGCCCCCAAACCAAATCCTGCTTAGAGCTCCCAAAAGTCGAGGGCTGACCCTGATTGTGTGGTCACTTCATAGCATCTATAATCAATATTTTTACAATGACAATGTATCAAATGGCAGCTTGAAGAGAATAGGTGAAGGGGAAAGGGGTTGCTCATGGTGATGAACTGACAGAGAATAGACCTTTTCAACAGCAGACATTTTGACCTGAAAGTACAGGTGAAATCGGGGAGATTAACAATGGCTCAGTTCCAGTAAGTGTCCGGTGAGACAGGATGGATAATACAAGGGCCTCCCTCAGTGGAATGCAGCTATTATTATTGTTACTGAATACACCTGTGCTTTTCCCACCATGACAGGTCCAAACGTCTGCTGTGGAAAAGGCCCATTATCACCTGAATCTGTGGCTCCCCTTGACATCGAGCTTTGGCGAGTTTCAGCTCATTGTTTACAGAGGCTGTTTCGCTTCCACCATTCTCATAGTGTCATTTTCTGCCACATCACGCAGCTGTTTCCAGTGAAAAAGCAAAAAACAAAACATTATACACTACCTGCTCAACACCAAACAGCAGCCAGACTCAATAGGGACCCAGATGGTGAACACAGTGGAGCACTTCACAGCCAAAGAGCCACATATTTCCTTCAGGAGCTAGCAGACTGAAAACAAAGCTAAACACGAGTTAATACGGGACTTGACTCGAAAATAATGTTGCTCTGTATTTGCTGGATTAAAACTGCACTAGCGCTGTGATAGTCTGGTGACCTGTCCAGGGTGTGTCCTGTCCTTCGCCCAGTGTCAGCTGGGATAGACTCCAGCCCCCCTGCAACCTCTGACAGGATAAGCGGTTACGGTAAATGAATGAATGAATGAATGAATAAAACTGCACTAAAGAATATTTTTACATTAACATTTTAAAAAAATTGCCTTGCCTCGCTGCCTTACCGACTGTATTTAAACCTCTATATGTTTCATGCTCAGCACCAAATGGCTGACACACAAAGTTAGCGAATAGCTTGTGTACATAGTCACTAAAAAGTCTGATATTTTCTTTGAGAAGGGAAGAGCAACAGCGGAGAGCAAACCAGAGCTAACAGAGAGTGAATATTGTGAGAGTGAATATAACCTAACCTGCATGTCTTTGGCTGTGGGAGGAAGCCGGAATACACGGGGAGAACATGCAAGCATATTTTAGTGTACTGTTTAGGTGTAAAATGAGAAAGTTTCCTCTCGCTGGTGGGCAGTGTTCGGTGTTTTCAATATGGTGGCTGGGTCACAAACGTTCCTATTTAACAGCAAAGCAGTGCACTAGAAGGACTCCCCCACCCCGGAATTTGAGGCTCCCATCCTGGGTCCAAACCAGGAACCCTCTTGCTGTGAGGCGACGATGCTAACCACTGCACCACCATGCCGCAAAAGGAAGAAGTGTATACTTACAACACCTTACCCCTTCTCAATATTCATCTCTCATTTAAAAATGAAGATGTCGACAACTATCCCAAATGTACTTACAACCATTAATATAGATAAATAAACAACAATGTAGATATTAATATACAAACTCCATCTTAACTTTATTGACATCTTAAATAACATCCAGAGCCAAGATGAATAAATAAACCAGCCCATCAGCATAACCCATCTTTGTCTGTATACTTCCTAAAAAACCCTTCGGCCTTTGTCATATTTGATGAAACTGTCACTAAATCCTGACAGTAGTACATGACACAGATAATTTGTGAAAAGCAATCACGTTCGTCTGTCTGCCTTTAATGGCATTTGCATGACTCCATCGCACATACACAAAAACAACCAGTCAGAGCTGAGGATCACTGCTCGTGAATTGTGGCCAAACTGTCAAGTAAGTCAGCGCTGATCAAATATGAATCAAGATTTCTTGCCTCAAATGTTTTCAGGAACATATTTTAGTGTACTGTTTAACTGTAAAATGAGAACATTTGTGACCTGGCCGCCATATTTAAAACAGCTGAGTATAAACCAATCACTGCCCACCAGCTGGAGGACAACATTCTTATTTTACAGCTAAACAGTACACTAAAATATGTTTCTCAAAATATCTAAGGCGAGAAATAGACAATCCAATGACATAATCTTGAGTCATATTTGATCAGTGCTGCCTAATTTGAAAGTTTGACTGTATTTCACTCGCAGTGATTGACATGGATGACAGCTGTTTCCTGTTGTTGTTGTTGTTGTTGTTGCCATTAGGAGCACTGGGAGGAGGCAGAAGAATATGTTTTATTTTCACAATTTCAGGTTTTTATATATATATAAAAGTTACCAACTGTAGCTTTAAACTTTAAGTGAATAAAAACAGTTCTACCTTGAGAATACACAACAGAAAGACTCCTGTGAGGATGATGATATAGATTCAAAGAGCCACACTGACTATAAAACGCAGGGAGGAAGAAATAACTGGAGGCAAGCAGAAAGCATATTGGACTTAAGTACTTCTCTAGGGTTGAGCATTAATTCAACATGTACATGATGTAGCATAGGATGAACAAATCCAAAACTACCTTTTTATTCCTACTGCTGCTTCACAGTCCCCGAATTACGGTCCTTTCACAGAGTGAGTGAGCTTGTTAGTCAGGATTCAGTGACCTTATAAATATTCATCTGGCTGAAAAAGATGGCTCACGGCAATTACTAAGAAGATAATATTTGTTCTACTCTTGACAATCCCATAATGAGCTGCAGATGTATCGCTGGCTGTCATGGGTTCACATTCAATATTAATTCATTCAAATAGATGTGAGAATCGGGCCTATAAGAGTAGCGACTAATGCAGGGGAGAAGATGGATGATGGCCTCAGAAGCTTTCTGGCTTTTACTGCTGCAGTAGTAATTTCACAGGATTCCCGCTGTCACGATTAATTCTACTTTCACGGTTGTGCGTTGTGTCTTTTCATTTTAAGCAGGTATTTGGTTGTTAAGAAGAGAGAGCTGTTAAAATATGAATATACAGGTTTAAAGGTCAAGTGTGTAGGATTAAATATAAGTCTGTTTTCTTTGGTGTATAATCACTGAAGATAAGAATTGTATTTGTTACTTTAGAATGAGCCATTTATATCTACACAGGGGGCGGGCTCTCGTCCACAGAGAACGCCATGTTGCACCGCCATGTTCCTGGCTCTAGATAGGGCCACTTTTTTATTTTTATTCGCGAAAAAAGCCCTTCCGCAACAAGAGCATAGAAAAAACATTTCATTTTATTTTGTACATAAAACTGCTTTAATTCTGTTTTCACCGGTTTTAATCACCTGGTCTGTTTGTTTTGGAGAGGAAGAGACGTCTGCAGATAATTCTGCTCCAGGTAAAAAAAAAAAACCTGCCCAATGAACACTGAAGGAAGTCTAATGGGAAGAAGTTTTAATGGGTTGAAATCTGCAGCTCTCACTGCCAGATCCCACTAAATCCCCCCTAAATCTTACACACTGTTCCTTTAAATGCAGTATTTGCTTTTATTTGCTTTTTTATTTAATATTCCCAGGTGCAGTTAAAGCCCCAAACACCTGACAGCAAATGTGGCTGGATCCTGACAGGAGTGATCATCATCAAGTCAGGATGATTAGATTCTCATAGACTTTTTTCCCCACGATGTGTAATGCAATAGGGAACTTAAACACTTGAGAAAATGAAACTTGAGGATAGAGGAAACCTAATTGAATCTAAATTAATGACCTGCCCTGACTTTTACGCAGTCATCCTGTTCTCTCACAAAAACAAAACAAAATCTGACTCTTTAGCACTTAACAGCACTTTTGAGCCGCTAAATGCAAGTCAAACATAGGCATATCTGTGTGCATTTCAATAACCTCTGAACAATGCATGCAATCAGTCAAAAGAGGAGAAAATAAACAGTGACATGTTTACCAGACAGAGGGAAATAAAGGCATTAGTCAAAAGCTTCATGTTGACTTCATATGATTGATGTCTTTTAAAAATAATTTCCCCTGTGAGAGGACTTCCACACTGCATAACACAGGAGAGCTGATTGTTGCAGGTGCAGGTGACTGATCTGATCTGGGTGTACACAACCATCCATAGTAATCAGCATTACCTCATCGCCAACCAGCTAAACTTGGTGAAAACCTCCCTCTGCTGGCTACATTTAGAGCTGTTTCAACTTGGAAAAAGTACTAAAACGATGCAGTGTGTTGCCCAGTTTATATTTCACGACTGCATTTAATCACAAATGTAGTTCCGTGAAAAATAACGCACAAATTTGTGCTTATTTTAGGCGTTAAACGGCTCAGTTTGCGTGCCTTTCATCTCTGACTCCATTTCCCGTGAGCCTCCAGCCCGCAGCGCACTCCGTGACGTCAACTTAGTCGACTGTCAAACACACAGCTAACTCAAACTGACCTGATGGACGTGTTAAAACGCGAAAAGTGTTTATTTTAGTGCTATTCAGTGGCGGTGGTTGTGTTTGGTGGCACTCAGCCACTCAGTCTGAAATGTATCTGTTATTTTATGCGGCCGAAACTTCAGTTTGTACTTTATTTGGTTAGTTATTCCGCTCATAAAGCAGCTGGTGTTATTGCTGGAAAGCTGTCCGAGCTAGATCAAAATGACTCTTCCAGCTGTGTTTAACACCGGGGTGCTCTACAGACGGATTCTGGCTCAGTTTCCTCAGGACATCAGTTTAGCTTTTGCTTATGGGTCTGGCGTCTTCAAACAACACGGGACCAACCAAGGTCAAATGGAGGTAGGTGACACCTGTCCTGCCAGTTCACAAACTCACATTGGATATTGCTGTGTCGTCTTTTTCAGCCACACCAATGGTCCATTTTCATTGAAGAAGGACATTTATCACTCATCATGATAGTTTTTCAGCGCCTCACTCACAAAGTAATCACATGTTGTCAGGAGCTCGGCACTGCCCTAGTACCAGTGTGTCTACAGGTCCTTAAAAAGCCTTAAAATAATAAAATCGGTGTTACAACAGCCTTAAAAGTCATTAAATAGTATTAAATTTGAATTTGTGAGGTCTGTAAACATTTTATCCAATATCATTTATCCATTTTTTAATGTCTTTATGTGAAAATGAGTGAAGGCTTTTTTTGTGAATGTCCACATTTATAATGTTACAAATCTTTAAATAACTATAATATTGTCATTTTGACTTCATACTTGCACTTACCTGTTGGCAAAATGTAGATTGACTTAACTCACTGTAATAACCATATTCCTACATTACACTTCTCTACGCACAAGACCACATATGTACTACTGTAATTACCTGCAGTGCTTAAATAATTAAAACATGATTTGTCCAAAAATCTGTCCTGAATTTGGTTAAAAGTGGCCTTGAACAGGTTTTAAGAAGCATTAAATTGAACGTCTGATACCTGTAGACACCCTGAGTACATGAAGGGATGGCAATGTGGTTAAAGTCAATATCACTACATAAATATCAATATTTAAAATCAGTCTCATTCTATGAATAAGAATATTTGAATCAATATCACTGTATTATCCTGACTTTTTGAAATCAATCTCACTGTTATTATGAATATTTCTCTGATATAGGCCTAAATTCATTGTGCATCACAGTATTACAAATATCTATTGTCCAAACACGTATTCCATAAATCTAACATAAAATAATCCAAATGTTTACAATGTCATGAGCTCTGCTCCACTGTTACACATTATGTCACACACCTCTTCACATATGTGTAACGATAATTCATTTAATTAGTTTAAATTGTTTTGTTAATTTGAGCAACAGAATCTAATTAACACAGTGTCATCATGTCATCACAATATGATTCCAGTGAAAGTTGATAAATAACAAAATTGAGTGTTAGAATTTGAAGCTGTATCCGTATTCATTGGATAAGAAAATGTGATGCTGTTGTGTTTGCCTTTGATACACGTAGAAGAACATGCTTGACTTTGTGTTCGCGGTGGACGACCCAGTGACGTGGCACACCATGAATCTGCTGCAGAATCGCAAACACTACTCCATCCTCAAGCTGCTCGGGCCCACGATGATCAGCTCCATACAAAGCGATCACGGGGCTTCGGTGTACTACAACACGCTGGTGCCTGTGGATGGCAGGGTAAATGACTCTAGTTTCTATATTTCAGCATCTTTTCTAAACCAACCTACTCAGTCCACCATGGCTGCTTTTTCTTTGAGGAACTAGTCCAGTTCTCACTTAATACTAAAATCTTCACGCGTTTCTTCAGCAGTCACAGTTTGCAGTGCCTGTTTCTCACAGGGAATTCACTGTTGTTATTGTTCTGATTTTAGTGTTTGTTTTGACGAACAATAATCGTTTTAAGTGGAAATAAAGTACGATTAGCTGCTGAGTTTGAGGCATAAAACTTATGGATAACAGTAATTCACTTCATCTCTTGCTCTTATTTATTCAACTTTATTTAAGCCTGTTGTATTATTTTTATCTTACTAGACTTTATTAATTATGTAATGTAATGACTTTCTCCTCTTCTTCTCAGATAATCAAATATGGTGTGATCAGCACAGAGTCTCTCATAGATGACCTGATGCACTGGAACACCATGTATGTTGCTGGACGCCTTCACAAACCAGTCAGTATCACAGTCATTACAATTGTTATGATCGTACTGTTTTGGATCAATCTTAAAGACCAAGTTGCTTAAGACTGATTATCGATGGGTGACCTTTTTTTTTTTTTACCATCACATGTTTCTTTATTTTCCCTCTCTCCTCATGTATGCCAGCTGAAATTATGTTTGAATAGAGTTTGAATCTGATTTTTTTTTTAAACAAAACAAAACAGGGGAAGCAGGGAAGAATACAGTGGGTTCTTAGAAAGTCATGGAAAAGTTTTGAACTTCTGTCCATGAAAATATGTGAGAACCCTGAATCATTTATTGAACAAAATATTTATTGTGAAATTCTTCCCTAGATTTTGACAGTTATTTAAAAATATGTTAAAACAGGGGAATGTATATTTCAAAAAGGATGCAGGACAATCTTGTCGCACATTTCTACTCTTCCATAATCACTACCTCTTCAGTTAAATCTTCAGGTTTTGCTCATGTGCACAAATGTCTGCATCCATACGCACATTTTTTATGTGTTCCCACCCATCGCAGGTGAAGATGTTGGTGCAGAATGAGAACGGAAAGCTCCGTGCTGCTCTGGTTTCCAATCTGAAGAGTGCTGTGATAGCCTCCTTCCTCATGCTGCCAGAGAGCTTCACTGAGGAAGACCTCTTCCTGCAGATAGCTGGTCTTTCTTATGCCGGTAACCACAGAAGAAGATTGAACATGTGCATATTTCTAAGATGCAGGCACGCTGAGACACAAATCTACCAAATCAGATTATTTACACAAAAAAATAATTTTCCTTTTTGTTCTTCCTCTCCCACATAGTGCACGCACACACAAATACTGTCTGAAATAACAGTCTGGCCTATGTGGCTCGAAACCTTTAAATGCAAGTACAGTGTAATCCAACGTGCTGGACGTTATTGTTAACCCATCTCTTAGCAGCTGAGTTAGTTTTCTGATGGATGAATGAAAATAATTAGACTGATGGTGAAAGTTCCTGACAACACAAAACTTATCTGGTTAATATATACAAATGTGACGTGAAATTGAAGCAGATAAATGAACGCTGACCCTACGTCTGTCAGCATGCGAACAGTATGCTAATCTGGGGAGAGTTATCACAAAGGTCTCCGTTTCCTCTCTTGGGATCAATAAAGACGTATCTTATCTCAGTTACTGCAGCAAGAGATTAAACACTTTAAAGCCAATATATTACACTTAAGGGAAAACATGTTGTCTGTGCCTCTTCAGGGGATTTTAGAATGGTGATTGGAGAAGATAAATCCAAGGTGGTCAATATCGTCAAAGACAACGTTCAACACTTCCGGATCCTGTACAGCAACATCCTACGAGACTGCCCTCAAGTGGTCTACAAACCACACCACGGGAAACTGGAGGTAAAACACAAAATGTGGCTCCGAACATACACGCACAGGCACGCTTTTATAATCTCACGTAATATGTGAGCAACAGAGAGTACATTGTGTGCTGCATCTACAGCGTTTCCTCGTTTAACACTTACATTTTATTACCTGTGGGCCAAGAGTGTGAGTCAAAATTCCACGGGTGTCAAGGTGATGAATTAATCTCAAGTTTCATTCCTGAGAAGTACAGTATGTGGAGTTACAAGGCATCTGCTGCAAAATCTGAAATACATCTGAAATTAAAATTTATAATGTGATACCTTGAAACTCTTACATAAAAACGTCTCAGTGCCAGGTGTGTGTGGGACATGTGTGGGGAACAGAGAGTGCAGGGCAGGCTGTGTATCCAGTGTGTGTATACATGACAGTGGTGAGATGAAGGGAAGACGATATGTTACATAAGCAAGTTACGTTATCAAGGTGTAACTGGAGCAGACAGGTTATATGGAGACAAACCTCAGACACAATGTCCAATAAAACCCTATCTACAGTACGTCTCACTCCTCCCAAACAAAGATGGGTTGAATCTCACTCATTTGTCCCTCCCAGCTCCCTTACAGTCAAGATGATGTGGAGATAACAACAGGGATTAATTCATCCTGTATCATGTCTAACTTGAGTGAATCATAAAATTTCAGGTATGGAATTAATCAGCAAATGCTCCAGTTCAAAATAAGACGTAACTTTTCTACAGATGTCAGGTTTTTAGCCACGTCAAAGGGAAAAATGTGGCTTGCAACACACGGTAAGGCTTGTTCTTAGGCTAAGCGACTGCAGGACATGCCTTTTGCAATGTGATTTTGTTGCCTACAGGAGGAGGAGTAAAGAGTTAACAGCCAATGATGCCATAAAATAATCAGTAAAACAGGTAAATTGGGAATTACTGCAACGAGAGATCCTTGAGCCTACAGTCAAAAATATTAGGCTGTTGGGTCCAGTAGTTTGTGAAATAAGCTGTGGTCAGTCAGACAGACAGACATACACATGATCCCCTCCAGGCTCACTGCTGGCCGAGATAACTAACAGGAGCACAGTTTTGACTTGAACAGTGCAGAGTGTACTCACAGCCTCGGTAGTAAACATTAAATGGGGTGTGACTCACCTGGCACTTTGCCCCATACCTACGTTACATACATTATCAAGTAATACAACCTGGAAAATGTGTCTGAAAATGTTTGCACATTGAATGGCATGAATACATATTCCTCTCCATTTTTTTAATAATTGTAAGGTTTTATCTTACATTTTTTTATTATTAAATGTTTACACCAACAAGGAACGACTCATCACACTGTCCTTGAGTAACAGGAATAAGTGGTCAGGAGTGTTTAAGTGTGTGAGGAACACATTGTGCAGTGAATAATGCTTTTGGAAAGTGAGCCCAGCATATGGGAAATTAGGGGCGTATGAATGATTCAGGCCCCCCCCCCCATACATGAAAAGATCTTAAATGACTAAAACCATGACAAACAATTAAAGGTCATTGAAAACATGCACGTCTTAAGATTCGTCTTAAACGTGTCAGTGGAGGGGGATCATTTGATTGAGAGTGGAGGCTATTCCAAAGCTAATATGTTGCTGCACATTGTGTCTGACCACTCACGTGGCAGGAAGTGGCTGTTGGTGCTGCTGCTGCTGGTGTTCAGTCCACTGTGTGTATCTCTGTCTACATTTTTCTTCTTTCTCATTCTGTCTGCAGGTTGACAAAAGCCCAGAGGGACAGTTTACCCAGCTGATGGCGCTGCCTCGGACCCTCCAGCAAAGGATCACGAAGCTGGTGGATCCTCCGGGGAAAAACCGAGACGTGGAGGAGATCCTGCTGCAGGTTGCTCAGGACCCAGACTGCGGAGCTGTTGTGCAGCAAGGTTTGGGCTACAGAATGGGTGGAGGGATGTCGAATAGAGGGAGAGGCAGGCAGAGACGGGGATAGATAGATAGATAGATGGATGGGAAAAAGTCATTGCTCTCTGATGTTTCATTAAAACTCACACAATGCGATTTGAGATACATGTTGTGTGTACAGATCAAAGGTGATATCGTGTGTAGTGAATATTAAATAAAGTAGGATTTTGTGACAAAATGAATAATGATAGGAATCCATTGAATCAATATATTAACAAAGATAATATATTATTAAAACGTGCTCGGAATAAATGTGCTGTGATAATGGACGGGAAAACAAAACAAGTAGTAAATCAAATAAACATGTCATCCATTGGAAACTAAGGCCCATTAGTTCCAAGATGCATCATCACTCCTGGATTCATTTAAATCTGTACTGTAGCAGATCAGGTCATCAGTTTGAGCAGGAAATGTAATTTTAATTACGGGAGCACATTCCTTAAAATGTATTCCCAATTTTCCCAGTGCTGTCTGAGATACAGCTTCACATCTGAATAAACAAATCTAACACTATGTAATCATGTTAATCTGTCGCTAGATTGAACAGTGTCATTTTATAGGACAATGTGAGTGTGTAGCTGTTTCACATCATGTTGAAATAATTAAGCTGATTCAGAGTAAAGATAAAGTAAATGGCAAACAATTTATCCTTAATTGATTCTTGTATTGACTGTCTCATTATATGGTCTGTAGCCGTAAGTAGCATATCATACAATCATATTTCAGAGTGATTAGATATTAGTTGTTGTATAACTGTATGTTTGAGCATGTTCTTGTTTCTCTTTAGGTATTGCATCGATTGTGAAAACCTCCAGTATAACACAGAGTATCAAAGGCATTGCAACAGCTGGTAGGCATCCTCTTCTTCTTTGTTTGATGTTTGAGGAAAAATCCTAAATTATACATCGTCATGTTGTGTTTGTAAAGGCTGATTCGGTTCTCCAGATCCCTTTACTTATTTGCTTTCTTGCAGATAAATACATAAGAAGAGTGACTATCTCTGCATGCTGTCTTTGGAGATATAACCTACCAGCACCTCTAAAGCTTTCTAATTTACACATTATATTGCATTTGTAAAAGAAACAAGGTGCAAAAATCACAATATATGGCTTCATGCTGTATTAGGATTAGGTGCTGGAAGGTGAATTTTGTTATCTTTGGACAGTCAGGCTAGTAGTTTCCCCCTGTTTCTAGTCTTTGTGCTAAGCTGACTGATTGCTGGGTGTCGCTTCATACTGTACAGATATGAGAGTGGTATCAATCTTCTCATGTAACTCATGGCAGGACAGCCAAGTAGCTTATTCACCAAAATGTCAAGCTATTGCTGTAACACGGCCTGACCTTCTATTTAAAAAAGAAATGGAAATGATATAATGGATAAATTGGACACATATGAGAGTGTCTGCAGGTCCTTAAAAAAGTTTTAAATATCTTAAAATCAATTTTATAAATATTAGGCCTTAATTAAATTAATTAAATACTCCTTAAATTTTGTGAAATCTTAATTGCAACAAACATTTTATGTAATATAATTTTTCCTTCTTCTATTTTTTTGTCGAATTGAGTCAAGCTCTTCTGTGTCCACATTCTGATGTTACGAATCTTTAAACCTACCACAGACCATTATATTGTTGTCATATTTTTACATTGTTTTTTCACTTACCTGGTGGAAAACTCAACCTGATAAGCATATTCCTAAATAAAACCTACATCTGCAGGGGACTACATATATATATATATATATATATATATATATATATATATATATATATATATATATATATATATACTGCTCACCTTTCTACTTACCTGCAATGCTTGAATAAGAAAAATATGATTTGTCCAAAAATCAGTCTCATATATGGTTAAAAATTATCTTGAAAAGGTTTTAAAAAGCATCAAATTAAGTTCGGTCAGGAACACTTTAGTCAAAAAAAACCTTATTTGCGTTTGCAGTGTTATATTTGGCGGCATGGCTCTGTTTTGGGGCCTCTCTATTTTTCCTCGGGCCTATGCAGAAAGCCTCTTCCATGTACTTATGTGGAAAGCATAAGGGAGCATAAGAGAGCACACCTCTTTGCCCTTCCATGTGCAAACGAGGAAAACCAGAGGCAAAGAAAGCAAATCTCCCTGCCCTTCCATGCGCATACATGTAAAGCCTAAGGCAGGGAGAGCAGCAGCAAAGACCCCTTGGGAACAGAACAGAGCACCATCAATAACAAACAGAAATGCCATTGATAAGTCAGACATAGCGTGAAAAGGAGGAGCTGGGGTGGAGGCGGGTTGCAGAGTGGCTTGCAGAGGAAGCAGCAACAGTAGGCAGGTCAGAGCAGTGACTGAACTAACGCTATGCTCAGTATGTCTGATATTTGCAGACACCCTCTCTATAAAGTGTTTCATTAAATTTCCCAAGAACTAGTTTAATATAGATAATAGTGTTCCTCTAATGTGGTTGTTAAAGTTAATGTACTGTGTGTCCTTCTCAGGAATGTGGAAGACGGTGTCGTACAGCTCCAAGAAACTGATAAAGATGTGGAGGGGCTGGAGGAGGAAGCCGTCAGTCTCACAGATGTCCTGATCCTGTACCAGGTCTTTCTCTTTGAACTCTCAGCCAGATCATACACATCCATCCTCTGGTTTTTATCCTGACATACTGTGGCTGGAAGAACCACACACTCACCTCTCCTTTGGTTCTATCACTGCGTCGCCTGTATGAACGGAATCGCTGAGCAGGGTGTAAGTCCATGTCTTGAATAGCGTAGGATCGTCTATACAGCTGCCCGTTATCATGCAGTTCATAAAAGCTGAAGAAAAAAGGGTGACATTTTACAAGCGTGACTGAATTATGGCTGACATTTAATGGTACTAAGGACCTTTCTGCGAGATGACTACAGTGACTGGTGGGGAGCTGCTGAATCGGCTATCTCTGGAGCCGCAGCACTGAATCAGTGTGAGCACAGCGTACATCAAGTACCACAAGTATAATGAAGAAAATACTTTGGTGTCTTCTGCCATGTTTTGAATTGAGTGTTGTGAGATGGTTTCGTTAAACTCTTTCAGATGTGGACCACTGTTACATCTCACACACACTTGTTATCCTCCTCTCACATTGCCAGAGTTCAAAAATATTTTTAATCTCTTTGCTCTTCAACACCATCTCAAAAAGGTTGTACTATATTTATGTCTGTATTCATAAAATAGAAAATAGGATCACATTTATTTTATCATAAAATTGTTCCTCACTGTTACAGTTTATCTCTTTGCTGCCCTGCTGTTATGAACTGGTCAAAGTCACAACCGGAGGTCACCAATACTCGCTGTGGTCTAATTCAGTTCAAAGAAACGGGTTTAATAAACATTTTAATACAAGAGCATCGATTGTGACTCTGTTTTCAGTCGCATGATTTTATTTTTACCTCATGTTAAGTCCTAAATGTGAGGAAATGATCAGAAAAGTCTGTGCTGTTAAACATTGTCACCATCTGAAGTTAAAACTCAAACTTTTCCTCCAAGGTACGTCACTACTGCTTCACTCAGTCATACACACTGCTGTTCAAAAGTTTGGAAAGTTTGATCAGCCACAGTCAGAAATGTTTTTTGGTTGTAGAAAGTTCTCTTCAGAAATAGATATTTTGTTATTTTGTGTAGCGTTTGCAATCAAAGTAATGTTTTGTACATGGAGAACAAACCGCTGCACAAGGTTCAAGCAGACTGATAATTGAGGGAGAGACATGAAGGGGAAAAAATCAAAGGTTTTAAAAAAAAAAAAAGAAGGATGAACTTACTTTTTGCAAAATCTCACAAAACCTTTTCAGGCTCCAAAAAAAAAAAGAAAAGAGAAGGTTAATGTACCTCTGTTCAGTTCGACACCATGGAAACAACCACAACAATGGAGCGCACACACCAGAGAGGTTTAAAGGATTTTATTTTGAGATTTGCCTCAAATATAAAGACATTAAATCAGTGCTCGGCAGTTTGTACAGCCTTTTCTTTATGATCACAGTGTGCTGACCACACACGTCTTTCACTGACATGATTCAGTTTAACATTTGTGCAGTCCACAGACAATCCAACACTTCTTTAGTGCATTTCAGAGGGAAGTGTTCTGACAGCTGTAGTTATTAGTTTCTTTGCAGGATAAAATTTTATACACAAAACCAACAATAACTTTGTGAAACATGTATTGAGGTAGATTAAACTACCAATCAGTATATAAAGTAGGAAAAATGAGCTTTTCTGAAACCAGCGACAGCAGGAAATATTCCATACACAGTGATGCATCAGTAACAAGCCAGCTGAACAGGGACGGGGATCACTGTCTGCATTATAAGTACTTCTTCTCAGCGGTGGATGAAGCACTCAGGTGTTTAACTGATTGTGAAGCTGTGAAGCACAAACCAGTTGGAGAGGAAGGCTGCGCACAGAATCAACACGAACTGATCAACAGAAAATTATGGTCAGTCTGTTACCAGATGCGACAGCCGGGCTGGTGTTGTTTTCACCTTGTGAATATGTGTGTGTGTGTCATTGTGGTAAAATGTGGTCCTGGTGACACTTATCATAGTGGGAACTTCCACAGAAGCTGTTTTGAGTATTCTGCCACATGTTTATATGCCTCTCTGTGGACAGTTTTTTTCATCACCATTGCATCACAACCATGCAAGATGCTGTCACAAAACTTCAGAGGTGTGTTGTTGAGATCAAAATGAAGGCCAAGTTTGAAGATGGTTGTGGTCAGAGCAAGGATGCTATAAGTAGTGGGGTAGGAAGTAGGGAAGGGGCCATTTGCCGCCACTTTACGTCCTGGCCCACCTTCGTTTTAGGGCTGCAGATTGGCTTTGCGGCTCTTGTGATCACACTGCAAATGGTCTTCAGCAATTTTTGAATGCATTTCTTAAAAATAATTGGCAAGTGTTACAAATAGTAACTGACAATACTGCATCTTTTACCTTTGAGCATGTTTAAGTATAAATGTGGTACTTAAACTGGGACGACTTCTAGCTCATCTAGTAGTGTGTGTCCTCCATGTAGGCTGAATCCTTGCAGCAGCATTTGTTTAAATTCAGTCTGCGCGTGTCATTGTCAAAATGTCACAAAGTTGTACTTCTGAGACTCTTTTTTGAGATTGTTGCAGTCTGAAATGCCTGATTTCACTGCAGCTTTTCCACAAAAATGCAATGCATGTTGTAATGTTTATAGGTTATATGGGGGGTTTTTATGCAATGAAATTGTGGGGCAAGTGAAAATTGCATAAATAGTTGTGATGCTGTCACGTACAGTATGTAGAGCTTATTATTATGGGGATCAGTGTTTCCCACAGAATTAGAATCTATTTGTGATGGCAGGGGGTGGATGGAAGGGGGCAGCTCAACAACCCACTGCATTAGCTGCTCTCCTGCCTTTTCTGTCAGGTTAGCATGAGCTAACACAACACAACGTGATCTCATCACCGTTTGTCATATTTTGCTGTTTGAGCCGAAGCCACGCGGCAGTGTTTGACACCTGTCACCGAGCCGTTAACCTCACACTGAAATGGCTCGACTCTGTCATTCGACCTGTTAATAACCATTGGTAACATTAGCCATGTGATGCTAACAGTTAGCTCTGTCATTGTGTGTTTGTGTGTGTGTGTGTGTGTGTGTGTGTGACTCTGTCCCACATGTGGAGCTCACACTCCCACAGCAGCAGTCTCATGATAAACAGAGAAAGAGAGGGGATGCTGAGTAATTCAATACACTGCATGCAGCACAACAGTGAAATGAGATTTTACCCCTTTTAAAAAGTCAAATTTGCAGTGATTGGACAAATTTGCAAGGTCATGCAGAATTGATGGGCATTGGCTAAATTTGTGTTAAATGTTGTGGTGGCAACGTCCTTGAGGGACAGACTAACTAAACCTAAAATGTAAACCCATATCCCCATTAACAGACCAGGAATCTAAGTCTTCTTCGTTGCTCTTATTCAACTGGACGCAGGTACACAAAATTGTTATATTTATTAGCCCAGATGCCGGGGTAAACAGGCTCAGTGAATTTGTTGCGGAAGGTGTAGAGGTGACTCAGTGTGTTAGAAGAGACTCTGTAGAAGGACATAGTGCCAGCAGGCCAGTCCAGAAACACCCCAATTACATTGCAGCAACTTGAGGGAAAAGGAATTTCCCACACCATACCATCATGCCACGCCCTAAGTGAGCGTATTTTAGATGATAAATATTGGCCAAAAGTCCACGATATGGTATTCGATCCAAAGACGCTCTCTGGACCGCTTCCTTTTCTTTCAATTCTCTTGTACGAGGCAGCGACATAAGAAGATTCAATGGAGCCGGTGCTCAACTCTACCTCCCAGTAATGGCGCTTATTTAACTTCTCTTTGCACAGCGCCTGAGGGTATCTACTGAACCTCTCTGGGTGATCAGGATATGTCTGCCACGCTACACACGTTGCCTTCTTGTTGCCCTCGGACAGAGTGATGTAGTTGTTTGCAGTGTTCGGGTCCAGGGTGAGATCGCAGGCATCTGATGGAGAGACCATAACAAAATACGATATCAGTCATTCTGATAGTTGAACAGGTTTCTGTACAGTGTATTTGTGGCTATGTTCACATTAAAGGCCTCAGTGCTCCATTCTGATCATTTCCCCAGATCTGCCTTGACAGTTCACATTCATGTTTAAAGTGACCCAGATGTGACATCAGTGTGAACGGATCTCTGCCCTAATGACCGATGACACCGTTCTGCATTAAAAAATAGCCATGTGCTTCAGTATGAGAGAGTGTGTGGGGCATTTTCGGAGAACAATGGAGAGCTTTGGAACAATGTGGGTTTGTTTTGGGGTTAATAGGCTGTGGTACAAGTGGGCTTTTGGTCCAAACCTGGAGGTCCTAACCCCCACTAGAGGTCACCAAAGCTTCATGGGGTGTAGTGGTACTTTCTTGATTTTAAGGGGTGTAAGGGAAGTTTTTAAAAAATAGACAGTCACCCTATATCTCAGCATTTTATTAATTTCTAAGAAAAAGACTAAATGAAATCAAGGTGGCCGTTTCAACATACCACAGTTCCCAGGCCACTTAGTTCATGAGGTGTCTCAGTTCTGACTCGTGTTTCTGTTCCTTTTCTGGGGATCCACAGTACTCACATGAGGCAGGAATGCATGGCCAGTGATTGAATATGTATCAGATTTAGGACCAAATGTGAGAGTGGCCTGGATTTAATTGGAAAAAAAAATTGAGTTTCTGTGACCACACTGCTTTGAAAAAAAAATCAGATCTGTGTCACAAGAGCAACATTTGCTTATAATGTGAACGTAGCCTATGACTCAAAGGAGCATGAAAATGACTTACACCAGATCAGATCTCTTCTGTCTGTGATGGTCTCCACATCAGGGAGGTCAGGCTTTGAGAAATCCTCAGTGTCCAGAATGCCGTCCTTGTAGTGGTAGATGGTTGCTCCTGTGTATTTCTTATTTTCTATGGCTGCAACAAGGAAACAGAATCTGCTGTTCTTCCTCAGTGCTTTGGCGAGGTCCCCGAAAGCTTCGGCTTTTTTTCTCATTTTCTTCACAACACCATCTGAGGAGTACCACTGCTCTTCATCAGTACTTCCCATTTTCAGTGAGTTTAAGTTGTCACCCCTTTTCATGGAGGTGAAAACAAAGCACAGAACATGCTCTACACCTGGAGCCAGAACCTCTCTGTCCAGCTCGGACTGATTCAGGACGACCTTTGCTCCCTCCATGGTGTCCACACAGGATCTGATGACGTTGATCTCTCTCTCTTTGCGATCCAGCCACTTGCTTAGTTTGTCATGACTGAACAGTGACTTGTCTCTGTCTTCAAAGAGCTGTTCAACTGAGCTCTCATCTTCTTTACCCTCACGGATGGAGGGAAGTTTCTCTGCCATGGTGTTCTGGAGTTTACATATGTAATCGCCACACAGTTTTTGGAAAGTGCTTAACTCTTCTTGAATGTGTTGAAACTTCCCCACCACTCTGTCTTCCTGAGAATCGTTGCATCTGATTCCTATTTCCCTCAAATCTTCCAGGGCGTCCTGAGCCTTCCTCACCAGTCCAACGCTGATCCCACTTGTCAGCTCAGCAGCCTCAGAGTCCAAATTCTTCAGCGGCATCAGCCAGACCTTCACTGGAACCGCATTGTCTCCATTTTCTCCCAGTAGCTTTGGCAGTTGTCCGTAGGTTTTCACTGCCTCTTCAAATGTTGCAGGGTTGCTTTCAAGAATGAAGTCTCCGTAGAATTTACAGGAGAAAGTCTGGGTCAGGGCTTTCTCTGCTTCAGTCAGCTTGATGTCAACTTTCCCCTTAATATTAAAATCAGGAATCTTCTGTATCACAGCTTTCATTTTGATCTCTTTGTCCCTGACGCTGCTGGCTTCTAGCTTCTCGCTGTCAAATACAAAGAAAGCATTTGCTCCGTAAACGATGCCCGTGACTACATGTGTTGCCAAGCCCTTCTTAATGACATCTATCTGTTGTGGGTTCATAGCTGAAAGGTGTGTCAGTGACAGCTCCTTGAAGTGGGTGGTAGCTTTGTACTGAAACGTCACTCTGCTCTGATTCTTAAATTTCTTCTTGTCATTCAGATACTCAGCAGATCCCTCCACTTCAAACAGTCCACACATGAAACTGGCCTTCAGAGAAACATCGACCTTCAGCAGAGAGGACTTGGATTCAATGGAGTCAGATGCAGAAATGGCAAAGGCACTGCTGCGCTGAATAGTTTTATTTATCCTCTCCTCTAGAGCTTTACCGTCCCACAGTCTAAAACCTGCGGACAGTGGAAAAAACATTTGATAAAACAAGAAAATAATTTGCTGTATGTGGCATGCAGAGCACACCTATGATTGAGGGGTTGTCTGCACACACAATGATGCTAGCAATGGTAACAGTGCTGACAGAGCTAACATCACAGCCTACTTGAATAATAAAATCAATTGCTTTATCTTATTAGATGCTGACAAAGTTTTCCTTTGGGGACATTATTTACAGATGAAAACAGGTTGTAAATCTCAATACATCAGTAAATATTTTATTGCAATACTCACCATATGTCAACACGTTTACAATCGCAATAATATTGGATCAAGACTAAAGTACTGTGATATTGTATCGTGTCAGGGAGCCCTGATAATCATTTACATTTCTGGAATGTTGCATCTTATCCTGCCAGCAGCTTATATACAGTATTTATTGCACAGAAGTACAGGATATAGGGCGTATGGAAACCTAATATGACAGGAGGATAACTGTGCGATATTGGAACAATAAGACTTCCTGTATGTGCCTTTAGACCTCTGATTACAACTGAAATCATTTGAAAACATTTCACAATAGTTGGGTATCATAGTATTTTTGAAAACACAGTGAGTAAAAAACTTGAGTAAAATATAAACGCATCATTCTCTGTGCCATGGTGTCAGCCGATGCTCTCCGTGTGTGTGTGTGTGTGTGTGTGTGTGTGCGTGCGTGCGTGTGCGTGCGTGCGTGCGTGCGTGCGTGCGTGTGTGTGCGTGTGCGTGTGTGTTGCTGGGTAGAGGAGCTCGGGCCCAAAGAAGTAACGACATCAAGCCAGGGAACATAAAAGAGAGAAAGAGCAGCACACACAATAAACAATTGCAACAAAATGTTTTGAGCTCTTCTCAGTCCCTGTTTAAATGTTTCTTCTGTAGGGCCTACTAAATCAACTCATTCTAAAAATATGTTTTCACTGATATAGAATCGACCCCTACTCACAGTCTCTAACCTGGGGCTGTTGTGAAATGGCTCAATGGACGTAATTATGACCTGAAATTCTGCAACAATAATGACTTAAGTTTTCCCATTTGCTGCAGAATTATATATGTCACCAATATATCATGGATCCCTAAAATGGTCACGACTACATTACAGGATTAAGAAGTATTTGCTAATTGTTATTAAAGTGTTCATGAAAGTTAAACAGGTGCAGTTAAAATAGTGTTACTGCTTTATTAAATGATTTCCTGTAAGCAGAGCTGTGACAGGCAGATATAGTTAGACATGTTCTTTAATAACACTGTAGTCACAGTCGAGGCTTACCTGGGATCAGTTCATCTTTACGCGCGTCATAGAGCATTCCTAGGGTGAAAGGTCGACCCAGGGCCGCGACCACCATCATTTCTGAGGCCATTTCTCCAACCTGTTGAGAAAAAGTAACCACACAGCCTTCAGGACTTCATTTAAACTTTCTTAAGAAGTACAAGTGCAGTCAACTTTCCTCCTCGACACAATCACACCGTCTGTGGTTAGGAGGTATGTGCTCAGATAAGTCGGCACAGCTTAGCACAACAGGTATGTGCCAATGTGTCCGCCCTCAAACTGGCACGCATGCAAGGTAGAGAAGTTAAACGGGCGTGTGCCTGCAGGACTGCAGTCATGCAGGTAGATCCAGGTTTAACTAAGTTTTGAGTGAGCAGACTTTGAAACGGCTGATGAGGTTAATGGAACACTTTTGTGTGTGTGTTGCTCAAAAAGATAAAAAATTACATTTGAGAAACTATACTGTGACTTTTTACATTACATAATGGAGAATGTGACGTTGACCTCATGTCATGTTAAAGTTTGTCTGATGGGGCGCCATTTTGTGAGGATTGTGCTTACTCACAAGAGTCCTCCCATGCCACACCTTAACACACCTGAACCAACCATGCTTTAATTCTGCTGGAGTTTGTTCTAGATATTGATACTGTCCATGATATCTATGCTGAAATATGCAATAGATTACTAAAATAAATGCATGAATTACTCTGATCACATACTCCAGTCAAAAAATAGAAGTATGGATCCCACACATTGTTTTATAAATGAGACCCCTGGATACAGTATTGGATGGGACATCCTGTTTGTTCCTATGAAAGTTGCTCACTGGAGGATACAGCCAAAAAAGTTATCTCCGCGGTATGAAATTACCTGGATGACTGGCACTGATTCCACATCATCGGACCCATAGAGCAGACGCACTACACGCTACCGCTGGTCGAGCTGGCTACTTCGTGCTTAGCACTCTGCTAACTTAAAAGGGAATAAAATGTTTTAATCTCACAGCTTTTCTAGACTTTACAAAATTTAATGAGCCATTTCACCAGCGTTGTGACACTGAAAAAAAAATTAGCCATTGACTCACAGATGTCTCTTTCCCAACGTGAGAAAAAGCTATTTGGGGCACAATGGCATCATGTGACGGACTCAGGTGTTGCAGTATCACTGTTGTTTAACCATTTCAAAAATTGGCTTCATAACCTAGCTAGTGTTTGGTTTGTCTGTTCTGGGCTACTGTAGACACATGGCGGTACAACATGGTGATCTCAGCAGACGCAGACCTGCTCCCTATGTAGATGTAAACGCCTCATTCTAAGGTAACGAAAAACACAATAATTCTTATTTTCAGGAGCTCATACACTGAAGAATTATATTCATTACATTATTATATTCCATTTCTGACGGCACGGTGCTGCACTGGTTAACACTGCTGCCTCACGGCAAGAAGGTTGAGGGAGCCCGTATGTGCGGAGTTTGCATGTTCTCCCTGTGTCAGTGTGGGTTTTCTCTGGGTACTCCAGCTTCCTCCCACAGTCCAAAGACATGCAGGTTAACTGGTGACTCTAAATTGCCCGTAGGTGTGATGTGAGTGTGAATGATTGTCTGTCTCTATGTGTCAGCCCTGTGATAGTCTGGCGATCTGTCCAGGGTGAACCCTGCCTCTCGCCCAATGTCAGCTGGGATAGGCTCCAGCCACGAGGAGCTACAGCCAATCACATGTCATCAAAATCAATGACAACAGCCACTATATATTCTACCACATTTCAGTATAATACACATTTTTAATTCACCATACTCAACAATGTTGAAATACAAAAGTATTGAACAGATTAGTTATCGATAGATAGCAAAAGTTAAGACACCAGCTCTAAATAAACATCATGAACAATTTTACCTATATATCCAATAATTCAATAAAGATGTACAATTAAAAAAATACAAATTAATTTTCAGATTTTTTTGAATGTATCCCCCTAAATCCTACACACTGTACCTTTAACTTGCTGAGGTCAGATGGACCCCAAGGATAAAAGCTCATACATTTTTAAATAACAGGAGTGTGAGTGAAAGTGCAAGTCATGCTTAACTGTTAACTGTTTCTTAATGTATAATGAACACACAAAGCGCTTAGAAATGCCTGTAAAGCTGTGTGCAACCACATTATAGTGTGTTATTGCTCATTTATTAAATATTCAATAATATACAATATGTTTCATATAGATCTTAATATGGATTAATCCCCATTAATAAAGATTAATGTGCATTCAAACAAACAAACAAACAAACAAACCGAGACGCTAATTGTTTACAGCCATGATCAAAGGTGCACATAAAGCGGTTGTTAAGGGCGGGAGCTGTGCTTACTCACCTCCTAAATGTTTCATCAGCTCACACACACACACACACACACACACACACACACACACACACACACACACACACACACACACACACACACACACACTCCTCCCTGTGCAGTAAACACGGTGACAGCAGCCTAACCTTCAGAGGATGTGATGCAATGCGTCATTATCATAATATATGCTGATATCATCGCTGCGGCCCTCCACCAATCAGCGCGCTTCACTTTCACCACCTGCTAGGAACTGAATTCCATCATTCCAGGCATTCCTGCCCTCCTCCCTCCTCCCTCCCTCCTCCTCCTCCTCCCTCCTCCTCCTCTTCCTCGTTTAGCCTACAACCAAGTTTGTCCCGACAGCTCTGCTACTATTGTCTCTGCCCGTACAGCTTCGTGTGACCGCGGCTTGTCTCCCGTGTCTCTGTGGAATATACTGCTTTGTTTTTGTTTGTTTGTTTGTTTTTTTCTGTGTGGATATTATCATACTGGAAGATACCAAAGTGGCGCTTGAAGGAGGTATGTGTGCTGTAAACATGAAGTTGTGTCTGACTGACATTGTTTCGGGGGTTGTAGGATGAGAGTGCGCTCTTTCTGCACATTCAGAGAGTTGTGGAATATTCAAGACTGGGGTGTAAACACACACACAGGGCAGAGCTGGAATAATATCTGCCTCGTAACGTGAAGGGTGAACATTTCATTCACGATATGAAGCGGGTCTGGCGGGTTCCCAAACTTTGTCACGTCAAGAAACCCCCCTTAAGCCACATGCTGTCCTCCTGCAGGGATCTGGGGACATTTACGGTGTCTCTCGGTCTGTGCTTGTAGGACACATTGAAGTTAAAGCTCTATTTCGCCTTTTATTCTGCCTGGACACCTCTTAAGAGCCCGATAAGGAAGCACTGAGTCACGCTGATATAAATACAGCACTGGTGGGAATAAAAGGAGACGCACTTGCTCCTATTTCTAATAATAATAACAATAATCGGCGTCATTTTTACGCACGTTTTCAGTAAAAGTTTGTCACCTTTCTTTACGCGCACCACGTAGACAGAGCTGTGTTGTTGTGACGAGTTGCAGGACAACAACCCTGAAAGTGTTTGCAGCTTAGTTTGAGGCTGCAGGAAGAGTTTTTAATGATAATCTTCCGCAAACGCCGTTTTCCTGAAGAAATGAGGGAAAGGTATCTCAGGAATGCAGAGAGAGGGAAGAGAAGCGCGCTGGAGCGTTTTTCTCCACAAATACCTCTCATAGCACAGCTACACTGAAGGCTCAGCACTGAGGGACAAAAATCCACAAAAAATGAGGACATTTTTGGAGGGGCAGGGTCCAAAACATCACAGGAAGGTCATTATGTATGTAACAAACTGTAGAACAGTAACAGTAAAGACGTAGGCTGTTTATACCCTGTCAAAGGAGCAACGCTGACCTTAACCCTCATCAAGAAATTCTTAGAGTCCCACATTCAAACATAACTTCAGTATAAGTAAAGAAGTATCATCTGCAGTACTCCTGTAGAATGTTCCCTCCAAGAGTCTTTATTTGAACTGCATTGATTAGTCAATTAATGGATTTGGTGATAATCAGAAAATTAATCAGCAATTATTTTGATAACTGTTTAAAGATTAGATGATAATAATGATTAAACTTGAAGTATTTTTTAAGCTAAAATGACAAATATGTACTGCTCCCCGAATCTTGTTAAGACACATTCTCACTCCGACCTTGTCATACATTAACGTTTTGGTCCAGACTTTCCATGTCCACATACGCCGTGAAAGATACCCTGGGTGCGTGGGTTGTTGATGTTCTGGGACATCTTGTCAAGTTCTACCTGTTACATGCATTGTCTTCTTTCAAAGTACACTTCTGTCCATAGGGAAACAAACGCACTACGTCGGTACAACACTGCAAATTGACATTTTTTTTTACTTCAACAACAAAAGCACATGGTTAGGTTTAGGCAACGAAAACACATGGTTAGGTTTAGACAACAAAAACACATCGTTAGGTTTAGGCAACAAAAGCACGTGGTTAGGTTTAGGCAACGAAAGCATGTGTTTAGGTTTAGGCAACAAAAGCACCTGGTTAGGTTTAGGCAACAAAAGCACATTGTTAGGTTGAGGCAACAAAAGCACCTGGTTAGGGTTAGGCAACAAAAACATGTGGTAAGGTGTAGGAAAGTAGAACAGGATTTGGGTTTAGAATCTTACAAGATGCAAGCACGGCTCTTTTGGGCGAAAGTCGTTGTTCGGTTGGACGCATCAACCACCCCTCCTGCCTGCCCCATTTGGACATTTGTCGCCTTAACTTTCACTCCCCTCCAGTGTGTGTTTATACACTGGCATCCTGAAATCAAAAGAGGCATGGTGGGTGTGACATGTATGCATGTAACATACACATCGATAGCGCTTTCTAAACAACAACAATGGCAAAACGATGGCAAATCTGTTATAGGGCAGCTGATCTCATCCTCTGCTCGGAGGGTAAGGAGCTCCCGAATCTCAGTTTTGCCAAATTTACCACCACTGTTCTCCTTCTATGAGTTAGCTGCTAACTGCTAGCAGCTAACAGCTTTTTAAATCTCCCGTTGTGGGTCGCCAACATAATAAAACGCCTGCTCCACCCATGGTTACATCTTTCCGGCTTTATGTTTGACAGACCTTGTTTTGGGGGGGCTCAGAGGCGAGACGACTCTGTCCCCTCTTTCCGCCATCGTACCTTATGTACAGAACGGCGAGGCACCGTAACAGCGAGATATTCCTGCCTTCAACAGGCAGTGTAAAATTGGCTGTTGGCTTGAGATAGGGCCATTTGCTTTTTCACACTTTGGCATCAGCCAATGTAGTTCTCCTACACACACACACACAGGAGATGTTTAAGTTCTGCAACGTCAGCACTAGATGTCACTAAATCCCACTAACTATCCCATGAAGACAACACTTAAAACTGCTGCGCTGAGAAGTTTGGTATATTTTGTTAAATGGTTGTGGAGAAAAACATAATTATTGTACAACTATGCCACCAAAAAAAAAAAAAAAAAAAAAAATTTTGGTGTCTGTATTAAAACTCAAGTATCGTATTGGTTTGGGTGCTGACAAACATCAAACCGCTCAATAAGAATTAGGGATGATTCGAGATTTTAATGCGGAAAGTGATAACAAGCAGTCACAAGAAGTTGATCATGATGAAATACCAGTATTGGAATGATCATGAATATTGTGTCCAGCAGCAGCAGTCAACAGTCAAAGATACTCTGCAAAAACAGGCTGCATACACGACAACCTAAAAAAACAAACGCAAAATCAAGCATCGGCATATTTCATGTCAAATGATGATGACATTTGAAATAAAAGTTTGTTTGTTTAATACTAAGAAAGGTATCTGTCTTCTACGTGATGCAAAAAAAAAAAAGTTTCTTAACTGTAAATGTAAAGTAAAGTGATTCCTGTATGTTTCCTGTGTGCCTTTGTGAGAGTTTCATTTTGATGATTATGGGCCTAATATCATGAATTGCAATTATTTTGGCCAGGTATAATTGTGACATGAGATTTCTATAACATCCCATGCCTAACAGGATAATAGTAATTTCCTTTGTGATTGTAATGGCAGGCCTGTGGAGCTCTTAATGACGTGACATCTATCAAATGTGAACTCCTCTTTTGTATAAAATGCTCCGTGGAGACAAAAAGCCACACAGCTCTCATGTTCAGCACAGCGTCCTTCCCTCTTGTCCCGCAGGTATCCAAGCATGGAGACACCACTGGATGTTCTGTCAAGAGCAGCATCATTTGTTCATGCGAATGAAGAAGAAAGTAAGTGTCCTCTTGTGTTTGTGTGTCAGAAAAAGTTTTGCGCCCTCTGTCTCTGTCCTGCTGTCAAAAGTTGTCCTGTGGATGAACCATCTGTATGATTACAGTTGCGCTGCATATTGATGAAGTGCAACATAATGTTCAGGCATAAGCCTCGGCCCTGTTTCCTGCCATAAGACAAAAGGCGTCTTTGTGCAGTGCAAGCTTGAGGTTGCTGATACACAGGCAAATAAGACCAACCGCACTCAACGGCCATCAGCACTGCTTTTAAACAACTCGGCTGCCTGCCTGTGTTAACCTGCTCTCACTGGAATCAGGGTGGGGTGCTTCTCTGTCTCATTATCTGTCTCTACCTCCGTTTCAGCGTCTTTCTGGCTCCATCTGTGTCTGACTTTGCGTCTGTGTCGCTGTCTTGTTGACCTCTCTCCATCTTCTCAGTCTCCCTGCCTCCGTCTTCCACTCTCGTTCCCTCCTCCTCTCCTAATCATATCTGAGGACTTGTGGAGTTGCTGAAAAAAAAAATTCCTTCCGAGATTAAGGAGAAATGGCCAATCCTTGTCAGCAGGCCTCTCTATGGCCAGTGGAGTGAAGCCTACTAGGACACCTAACATTCAGTAGATAGTAATGATAATAAATCAGCACCGTTTGGAGCTGAAAGTTTAGTTTGTTGTTTTATAGTATTCTCTTTGACAGCTTGGCAGATCGTGTGTCATGGATTTAATAATTGCTCTGTGGCTGTGCAGCACTTCATTGACTGTTGTAGAGGAGGCATTTAAAGAAGCTGGGAGTGACGTGTGAATTTGTTGGTGTGAGGGAATTTGAAATCCCTCAAGCATCACAGGAACAAAGTTACTCAACTCCACTAAAAGAAATTAATTTTGAAATCTGGAAGAAGTACAGGCTAGCTGTTGTTACGACCATTTCACACTGAGGAAACAGGTTTTTCAAGTTCCTCATCTAAAGGTAAATGAAGGAATTGTTAACCACTTTCTGTGTTGCCAACAAAAGTGAAAGTAAAAGGAACCCCAGCTTTGTCTGCTTGGCATATTGCCTCTCTATACTTGTGGTTTTTTTGGCGCTGTGTCTGAGATATTCATAGCTTCCTCTCAGATGCATGCTGCTTACTGGCACCTGGTCGCTACCTTTTTATAATGTCAATAATCAACTTGTGTTCATTGGTGTATCGAGAGACTGGGAATATTTAGAAAGAGCTTCAGCTGTAATGTCTCCCTTGTCACCGCTTTGTTCCCATGATGCTTCGGCTTAAATGAGCTGAATATGAGCTTCCTTGCACTCATGAGTAAAATGGCCTGGGAGCTCTCCTCCCCTCCTCCTCTGCTCCCTCGCTCCCCTGCAGTGTTTTTGTTTTTTCCTCTGGGCTGATGTCACTTTTTGTTTTGGGTCGTGCATGGCCTCTTTGTCCAAAGACAATGCACTCGACCTGTTTGCACAATAGTGCAGGAGGAACGGGCGAGCCGGCCAACCCACTCAGCTAGTCAACCAACCAGCTAGTCTGCCAAACTAATATCGAGTCAGTCGGCCGACCAGGTCGACCAGGCAGTTGCGTCAATAGCCTCTGCCTACTTGTTTGCATTTATGACAAGCCTTTGTGCTGCCTGTGCAGGACTTAATAGCAGAGCACAGAACAGGGAGAGGCTTGCCTTCACGACAGCCGCTGTAACTTAGCAAAACCAAGTGGGGCTTGTCAGGGCCGGCGCTGCAGCTCACAGCATTTAGAGACTGGAAGTGAAAATCATTGTTCAGTTTACTTAAACGGCACTCCTGCAGATAAGCCATCTCTGCTGGAAATGAATTTCTCAGAAAATTACACAAATGCTGTCTTGAGGAAAATGGAATTACAGGTCATGAATAATGTATTGGTCCCAGGTCGCTCTGCTCGGCTCCAAAGGGGAAAATATATCACAGTAATTTCCTAAAACAGAACTCCTGGCCTGGTCTGGATTAATTAAGGCTGCTTTGATATGAGCGCTTATCTAAAATGAAAACTCTGTCCACGATAGCTTTTATTAAAGTTTGGACTTTTGTTAAACCTTTGAGATTTTTTCTGCTGTCAAATTTCAATTTTCGTACACAAAATATTAAAAGAGGTTGATAGCAGCAGGAAGTGTGTGTCCGTCTTACTTTAACACTTCAGTTAGGTGCACTCACTAAATTCTCTTGTGTTGTCCAACCAGCCACCAGATGAGGAAAAAGTGGAGGTGACAGAAATGTTTATTATTATTATTATTACAATGTGCTCACAGGACTCAAGATTTAACAGGAAGTAACAGTGAGTGCTTTTTTCCCTGGGGTTTGCCTCACAGGCCAGGCTTTCCTGCATTATTCATGGAGGTTGATGATGTATGTCCCAATACATACTACGTCAAATGCAGTATGCCAATCTGTATCTGGTAGAATTTTGCAGTGTGCAAGCCAGCATGCTTTTCTGGCTATTCAGACCCACAATCCTCTGCACAGTGGAAGATATTTAACAAGATAGGTCACATTCAGTGATAATGTCAAAATCTGCTACGTTCCTAATCCCAAACTCTTTATTTCCACTTCAGATTTCGTGCCATGGACTGTGTCGTATATATGAGCAAGAGGGTCAAAGTTCTAGGTGCAACAGCTCGTAGTGAAAGTAAAAAGAAAATATAGCTGCAGTTCCAGGGTTCAAGCCAGCATGGACCTTTAAAACCCAAAATATAGGCAGATTCAAAAACCTGTGACAATTCAGGACGCTTGCATTAAAAATAAACAACAGATTTTATGAGTATGAATCACGTGCTCATTCATTTCCGTCCAAATCTCTAACAGATCACGTTCTTCTTTGAAAACTGCAGAAACATTTTGGGGAGATGCTATAATGTCTTAGTTAAAAAAGTCCACTGAGTTTGGTGATGTTTGAACAATACCTCACTGATTTATGGTCAAAATTTTTAGAAATCAACACTCCCTGCAAGTGCTGTAATGACTTGATCAACAATTTCTTATTTATAGTGTGGTTTGTATTATCCCACTTTTTTTTTTTTTTACATTTGTGGTGCCCCCCTAGTGGCCAACAGATTAACTGATGATTTGAGCTAATTATTTGCTCTGATTGGCAGCAATATAAATTTAAATCCCCCACGGAGTTTAGACACAGGTGGAGGTGGTGGTGGCCGATGACTATGGTTGATGACTGATGAGGCCATATGAGGCAGCATTCGGGAAGACTTGGTGGTGATGGGGAGGTGGAGGGTACGTACAGCTGCAGCATCCAGCAAGGACTGCGGGCAGAAAATGAACCAAATGAGGAGCAGTAAGATGATAGGCTGATGGAGCAGGTGTGTCGCTCTGCTACTGGTTGATTGTAAATCAGCTGTAGAACAGCAGATGACTTGATTGACAGCCCCGAACACTGACAGCGTGAGATAGAGCATGAGCATGCGTGCAGGGATTGAATGGCAGGGTGAGAAAGAAAGTTACAGCCTAAGCATGAAAAAGTGTTGTCTTCCTGACAGAGCTTTCGCTTGAGCTTCATTTGCTGCAAGTTTTGTGATGATTGGCTCAAAAGTTGATTGGTCAATATCATCAAAGCTTGATGAATCATCAAGTTTTTGATAATTTTTGACAAACTTTGTCACTTCCACTGAAAATTTGGTACGAATCGGATCTATGGTTTAGGAGGAGATATCTAAAATGTCTTTTTTGTAATACCTGCAGGCAACACTCGAGGCTTAAAAAGTCTTAGGGCTTTAATAACGCAGCAATTTACGCAACCTTTTTTTATGCTTTGTTCGAATAGAAAAAGTGTGACAAAAATGCCATCATAGTTTATTTTCTACATTGATTTGAGTGAACACAAATAAGTGAATTCTCCTCTACACACACACACACACACACACACACACACACACACACACATATCTTTGCTGTCAGTGAGTTTGAACTCCCACCTTCTGGCTGGAGGACAGGCTGTCTGTGAACAACACTAATCACAGGTCTTAAGTCAAATAGCAGCGACCTTGAGTGTACAGTAATTACACACACACACTAAAAAAGCAGTGAAGTAATCTGTGCCTTATATTTAATGGTGAATGCGGAGAAATGCTTAATACTTGCCGTCACCCCTCCATAGCAATTTTGGTGGCTACTTGGAAGATCTTGCCGTGCGCTCCACCCTTCCCTGGAAGCAAACCTGTATTTGAGATCAACCTTAAACAGTCTGTTTTCACTGCAGGCCAAGCTCCAAGGACACATCGAAATATTTTTGTTTGTACTTCAGAGCTCTCTAGAATATAGACATTTTGAGAGTAATTTTTTTCTGGTTTTAGTGTGAATTGAGAGCCATTCCCAGGCAGCAAGCCCTCACTCTGTTAGTTGGGTCTTGGATGTCAGATCAAAGCCAGTCTTTCCAAACAAAGCCGGTGGTTTAGGGCCCAACTGAAGACATGGAATATGGACCTTTTGTTTCTGACAGGAACCACAACAAAAGATGAAGTGGTGCCAAGAGAAGGTGGTTGGCTGAGATCTGTACGGTGCCCTCTGCTCTACTTCTGCACACGCATAGATTCACATGCTGTACTCTGAGATCCTGCTTGTTTGTTTGGAGAAAGCACACACACACACACACACACACACACACACACACACATTTACAGAATCCCCCCTTCATTGTTATAGTTTCCATGGTTTGTTCAAACACCCCCAGTTTTCCTAGCTCTCGGTGAAGGGAAGCAGTACATTAAAACTCATTGTGGCGCTGAATAACACTATGAGAAGTCCATACTGTAGGTTATGAACAAAATAATATGAACACCTTTAAGTATAAACATTCCGATATAACACCACCACCAAAAATTATAGCTAAAGATGGAGCATTCGAAGCTTAAACGTCCTGACAATAAGAATTGTTGTGTTTTCGTTACCTCAGAATGAGCCGTTAATATCCAGAGCAACAGAGTCCACAACGTTGTTCTACAGCAGTCTAGAATGGACAAACCAAACACTGGCTCCAGACAGGGCCGTTTGTGTTATTGCGTCGGCCACTGTATTTCTGAAGAAACTTCAGTTGGTTGCAGTCTGTAACCTCAACACTAGATGCCACTAAATCCTACACGCTGGACCTTTAAATGTATTGTGTTCAATGCAAGGCTGCGTTGGACTGTGTGATTTTAACCACTAGGGTACGTGTCGTTAATGCCAACCTGATCTCAATCCCAACTCATCAAATACTGAAGCTTGGTCAGTGGCCCATCAGTCTCCGACAGGCACAGGCACCCTTTAGCGGCAGTGTGAAACAACCCTGGCATCTGTTGACACTCTGGGCAACTACCATAGTCTAAAGAGCAAGAAATTTCACGTAGGGTAGGCGGGAGGGGCAGTGTATGGGTCAAACGAATTCCAGACTTTCACCAGGAGTGCTGACACATCACACTCACATTCACACCTATGGGCTATTTAGAGTCACCAGTTAACCTGCATGTCTTTGGACTGTGGGAGGAAGCAGGAGTACCCAGAGAAAATCCACGCTGACTTGGGGAGAACATGCAAACTCTGCACAGAAGGACTCCCTCGCCCTGAGTTTGAACCAGCAACCCTCTTGCTGTGAAGCGACAATGCTACCCACTGCAGCACCGTGTCGCCTCAGTTCTATCACGTGGCATGTTCGCAACAAACGTACTTATTTTAAGTCAAGCCGTGATGTTTTTTCTAAACATAACCACTGCTTTTGTTGCCTAAAGTTGCACAAAGTTTTATTACCTATGTTGTAAGGCTATTTTGAAAAAGACTATGCATTTAAGTAGTTTAAGTGTTCCTGCGAAAGTTATTTAAAAAAGAGACCATGCATTTAAGGAGCGTAAATTGTCCCTGAGAGTCCAAAACTGACGCAGTAGGGGTAAGGAGAGCGTCATATTTTGATGTGACGGGCCACTGACCAAGTGTAGGGAGTGAGAATGTGTTGCACATACTTTATCCCCACTGTAAATTTCCTCATTACTGTTGACATGGAGTTAAAGTGTTTCCCTTTAGCTTTGTGGGTAAACTAGTTAAAAATGTATTCAAACACTAACATGATATTTCTCAGCTCAGAATGATTCAGAGGGGTTAACATCACCATGGCCTTATGAACCTTCTTTCATGTTTTTAAGCCATGCTAGCTGAGTGCTTCAGAGGATGCCAGACGTGTGCAGTCTGCAGGGGAGGATACCTATTAAATATGACTTAAATACACATTTAGCACATTTTAACATGAAGCAGCTCATTGGAAGCACAAGCTATGGCTGAACAACTGAACTGAATTTAACTGAATACTTGTCAAACACGGACAGGCTTGAGGGCAAAGGGTTAGGATTGTAACATTTAAATTTCGTTTGATGGCCAGTTTGGAGCAAACTTTGGACTGTGGTGTAGTGTCTATGTTTTGCATTGAACAGATTGTATGAAATCAGATTCTGACACTGGGCAAGCAGGCAAACTCTATTCAGTTTGGTCAACGTGACTGTGCAGCAGAGTTATCTCATCCTGCCGCAGTCTTAGTCTCAGATGCCCTCACTCAAAGTGTCCGCATGAACTACTGTAATCTTGGTTAATCAGACTTTCCACATTATGAATCTTTTAGTGTTGTATGGACTCCTTCTCAGTAAGTAAGCAGTCGAGACTCGTCAGAGCTTGTCAGTGCTCAGTGGTGTGAAGTCAGATCAACACTGAAAGTGAAATCGGAGCGATTGCATCATCGCACTTTGTCTAAACCCTGCTGGAGGCGAACATCATTCTGTGTAAGATGTAATTTGACCGAGGACTCATGCCTGTGGGTGGATGGGTTGGGTTTTTGGGTGTGTGTGTGTGTGGAGCTTTACAGCAAGGAGTGGGTTTGCCTTCCGGCTTGTCCACGTTTCTGACAGGTATTCCTCAACGTAACGTGACACAGGTGTTAAACAAGGAGACAGAATAGTGTCAGCGTGCAGATGGTGAGCAGCAACTCCACCTCTGTAACTCATCTCCCCTGCAGGGCTTGTTAAGGTGTTTTTGAAGTTAGGGGAGATTAAACTTTAACACATGGTGTGGTCTGTGGATGTTTTAGTAACACAGATAAGATGGTGAGCTTTGAGGAAATTCAGGCAGCCAATGATCTTTTTGCACGACCGCTAAAACCTGTGTGAGTGTGTTTATCTGTTCAACAGTAAGGGAATACTTCCTGGAGTCTCTGCAGGTCTGTTGCAACTGCATGATAACAATACTCCAGCACATAACCTTCTGTAAAACTGTTTTTTTATGGTTTTTGTATGAATTAAGCAGCTTGTGAGCTCAGAGGTGCTTGAAGGTAAATTTATTAATCTTCTTTGGTAGATAGAGCTGTTTCCTCCAACTTCCACTCTTTACGCTAAACTAAGGTAACGGCTCTCTGGCTGTAGCTCTAGTACTGCACATATGAAAGTGGCATCAGTCTTCTAGTCTTCTAAATCTTGACCACATAGTGAATAAGCATGTTTCACAAAATGTCGAACTGTTCCTTCACAGGAGATGGCACAGCTTGTAGTACTTTTACAGATAGCCCTCTTAAAGCCAAGTGACCCATTCAGATGTAATATAACCTGTCTTGGCCCAGAGTGTGAGCAGTGTGTGTGAAGGTCCTGTCAGTATTGACTCTTTACACACAGTGACATTTACTGTGTTGTACTTTTAAACTTTATCTTCCAGTCTTTGTCAGTAAAGCTAAAAACCTCCCTAATGTTGCCCACTGATTGCTGAGGAGGAGTCACTGCAGCTCCATGGCTCTCTTACACAACTCTTTGCACCTGAAAGTTGAGTTTGGTTTCGTTTTTTAACTGGAGTATCACTGAGTAACAAGTGGCTAAATGAGACTACAGAACATCGTCACGCTGAGCAGCGCCAAACATGGCTTCACAATCTTGTTATGGTGGTGACGTTAGGTCATGTGACCGTAGTGTTGTTCATTTATAGCCTAACATTAGCCTTTTTTCCTGGTGATTGCATTTAGGCTTCAATAATCATGAAAGTGGTGATCATTTGTGAAGATTATCTTGCTGTACAAAACCTGTAAGACCACAGAGCTTATTTACTGCAACAAACCAAGAATCCAGTGGAGAAATCCCACAGGCTTTTTGCCGAGGGAATCAGTGTTGTGCTAACTTCCGTGTCGGCCTACAGAAGAATATCATCCCTGGGGCACTTTACCAGACACAGTGGTGCTGCTGCCACTAAACATACAATTGCCTGCCCTGTGAGTAAATGATTGGATGTGCACTTATTTGCCTACAAAGTGTGTGAATTGGTGATTGACTATAATTTGTAAAAACTGATAGCTGAAAGTCTGCAGCAAAAAACAAAACAAAACAGTAGGGCGCAGTGTGGCGCACACTGGCATCTGGTGTGGTCGTGCATGAACACTGTAAGCTCTGTGTGTGCGTGCATTAAAAGTTGAAAACACGGGTGTACATGAAAGACTGCATGCTCTATTGTCTCAAACATCACCAGTGTTTTATTACCTATTCCCCTATCAGTCCTCCAGTCAGTGCCTGTTGCCGTTTATTGATAAATGGAGCACTATGATGTCATTAACTGTTAACAATGTTTGAGTTATCGGCTGCTATCAGTGTCTGTGTGGGTCAAGGAGTCTGCAGGAGATAAATCCAGGTTATCACTTAAGTTTTATGAGCACTAGGCTATAACGATGTCATGGCTGAACAGGTCAAAGTGATGTACAAGCAGTGTACAGAGTAACGCTTGTCCCACTTTAACACCGACTTCATTATTACACTCCTGCTGTTGTACTCTCACACCAGCTTTATCTCCCTTTTTACTCATCACAGAAGACATTTACTATGTGTGAGGTATTACTGTAGGAATGCTGCCATTGCCCTTGGCTGAGACACTAATCCTTTAAACAGGAGGCGAGGGACTGTGGGGTCCACCCCTCTGCTCCTAAATGGTTCATGTGGGTCAAATAATTAAGTATCACAGGAGTTCAGTGTTATGAATCATAGTGCAGCAACGGCACACTGCGTCTGTTAAAAGACAGCAAGACCATAATGCACTGGCCACAAACTGTTTTACTTTAACACATGATAATGACTTGTTGTCCAGGTCATCAACTATTTGGTGTTTGTTGGAATATATTCAATTCAGTACTTCCCAGTCAATATTTGTATGTAGGTCCCATGTGGGTAGCAAGTGGGCCGAAAAAATGGGCCCGATGTGACTGTCCACAGGTCCATATTGGCTCCATGCCACATGCTCAAGAGTGGGTTTACCCAAGTGGGCCCCATGTTGGTTAAGCTAGGGCTACCTAGGTACCAAGTGGGTATGGGCCAGAAATAGGCATCTGTTCTGGGGCCCACTTGGGTAAACCCACCCATGTGGGCAATTTGCATTGGAGCAATATGGAACCTGTGTACAATCCAATATAAGACCCATTTTCTATCCCATTTACCACCGACATGGCCCCACAGACAAATGTTTGCTGGGTTGTACTTTGTATCATTGGTGACTGTTAAGAAAAAAACTCAAGTAACTTTTTATCTTGTTCGTCGTACTATTGGTAAAAAAAACTTTTAATGGCAGAACATTTTTCAGTGTTGAAAGCACTCTTCTATGTGTCTGTTCAGTCTGAAGCTGGAGCCTGCAGCCAGTTAGCTCAGCTTTGCATAAAGACTGGAAACAGGAGGAAACAGCCTGCCTGGCTTCTTCCTGGAGTCTCTACTGGTAACCTCACACTGACAACAAGACTCCAGGAAGTCACTGTGCTGTCCCCAAGAAACACTTTGTGTGTTCCAATACCCATACTAACACACTGTATAGTGGGCCAGAAATGCTTCAGTTTGCTAAATGCTAACAAGCTGATGTTTAGCAGACATAAGGTTTATGTGTGTGCCAAATTTCATCATCCATATAGCTTTTGAGATATTTAAGTCTGGATTAAAGAGGTGGAGTGACCGATGGACATCCCTGAAGCCACGGCACTAGCATGGCTAATGAAAAGCCCAAGCCATGTTGTACCCATGACTCAATAATCATGTAATGGTGACCCTACCGCAACACTTTATATAGTGTTTCCCAAATTGCACATCAGACAGCAGACTCATGACTAAAGTTATTTACTCCTAGACGTTTTTATTGCTCATTGACATTAACAGTGCTGCCTTGAACTGTGTCCACTTATGATGTAGTCTATATTTACTGTAGCATTGTATTGTGGGATACTGGTGCTGGCATAGTGTCATGTTTGCATACTGTAGTATTTCAGTGTAAATAGTATTGCAATTCAAGTACTAATGGTTTCATTCTAAAGTATCTCACATACTGTTTTAGCCTACTAAATAACATGATAGTATGGGATCTAAAATGCAGCCAATGCTAAGCTACGCTAACTGGCTGATAGCTTCATATTTAGCGGACAGACATGAGAGAGATATGGATCCCCTCAGTAAGTGCATTTCTCAAAATGTCCAACTATTGCTCTAACAAAGTGAAGCACTATAACAAGTGTATGTTTATTTATTTATTTATAAGTTATATGTAGTTTCTATCAAAAAGAATGGGGATTTAAGCCGTTAGAGGTGAGTTGTCTGTGCAGCTAACTGGACAGTCACGTTGCTCAAAGAGCGCTTGACTTAGTTTAAATGTTGAACATTGTGTAAAGAAATCTGTTCAGTGCTTCCTTTTCAAGATAACTGAAAAGCTGGTTGTGGGAAGTGACAGCTTCCCAGTCACTCCTCCTCACCATCAGTCTATCTCTTGTTGTCTTACCCTCCCACATTCATCTCTCTGTGCCTCTAGATACACCTCCCACTGCAGTTTAACTCACTACTCTGCACACACACACACACACACACACACACACACACACACACACACACACACACACACACAGGCACTTACGTCAGTGTCACAGCTTTGTTAGTGTCGTGGTTCAGTGAACGGCCATTAAGAATTAAGAGGGGCAGAGGGTCACCATGGTCACGGGGTCAAAGGTCAAGTGTCAGAGGGTCACAGTTGCAAGTCACAAGGTTAAATACAATCGACCCCTGTTGTTCAAGCGTTTCTGTTTTGCACTTCGACTAAAAAAAAAAAGTAAGACTGAGTTGTTTTTTCTCCAGACGTACATTTACACACCAGTAATCACTTCACACTGTTTAATGGTTTGTTCATGTTTTTTCACTTGTGGAAAGACAATTGTCTCATTTCTTAAATACTTGTGTGTAGCTTGAAAACATGTGGTTTAAATGATTTACTTTTACCGGCTGTTTGTTTTTCCATCTGTGTTTAGATATAAAAAGTAAGTGATTTTTTTTTCCTCTCCCAAATTTAATTTGTTAAATTCCTTGTCATTGCAAACTCACAGAACACTTTTTGCCCCAGCTGATGCTTTCCACCTGACAGCAAGAAGTTTCTGTGGACACTAATATTCCACTAATATTACAAATATGACAATATTCTTGATTTGATGCGCTTAATGCAAACAGCATATTCCGTGTGGACTTTCCGAATCAGGCCTTTTCCAAATTAAACGTTTTCCGATGAAGACGTGGGATATGCTGGTGTTATTATGACATGTATACAGTGCATTCAGAATATGCGTCTCAGCTGAGTTTTTACCGCAGTTTGCCACACATGGCATCTTGCACGTTCATGATCAGCTCTGTTTAATGTCATGGATTTGTTGTACACAAGCCAACTCAGCAACAGTTTGCAAGGCTGTGGGGTAGAGATGCAGGCTCAAAAGAAAAGCCCATATTTCTGGTTGGAAGGAGAAACACACCAACTTTTAAAAATTATGAAAGACTTAGATAACAGTAGGTTTTGGATAAGTGCAAATATCATTATTCTGACCTTTTCTAAAAGGTTGTTAGAGGAATGAAGGAAGCAGGCTGTGCTTGCCAATGGTGGAAAACTTTGTTAGAAAAAAAAAATCCTGGCAATGACTGTTCCACTTTTCCATATTTTGACGTGATAAACGACATGTTAGGGCACGTTAATTGGAGTATGCGCTTTTTTCTTAACAGTTGTCTGAGTCAAATAGTCAGATGCTCAGGTTTTTATGTGTCCTCACCTGACAAGAGTAATTGCTTCTTGTACTCAGGGCTCCGACTACCTCTCTCAATATTGGCTGCTGGACTGAAAATGTGTAAGAACTCATGTCCTACATTTGCTCTCAGTAAATGCCACGCTTAGTGGTCCCATACCAGCTCTGCTGTCTTAGCGAGGGAACTTTTCTCAGAGCCGTGCTGACCACACATACTTTGCATTCCTCTCTTTTTGATAGCTTTCGCCATAGTTACTGAGAATGAAATGAAACAGGACTGCAAAGCCTCTCACAAAGGAAAAAGTTAACCTTTCATAGTGCTAAAAAATATTCCTGCTGAGAGTTTTCTTTGTGATTAATGAGGTCAGTTGATTTGATTAATGACTCCAGGGTGGGATTTATCCCACAGTAAATAAGTATTCAGAAAGTATTCTCAAGGTTATTTTGTGCAAGAATATACATTCCTTTAAAGAAGATAGGACGGGTGGTACATGGTAATACCTGATAGCTTGCATGAACATACTCCTCTCAGAGAAGTATGTATTGCATTTGTAGTCTTGGCATTCAGCGATAAGGTTGTGTTGAAGGCATCTGAACATGCCGAGGCTGTAATCCAGGCACAGATGCAGAACATGAGTGGTAATGGCACCGAGCCTGCTGTCCCACATAGGAGCTGTCTTGGCCAATAAATGATAAGCCCCCTGGGGTCAGTTTGTACCAGCTAATTGTTAGCACGGCGAGAATGTTGTCATAGGTCTCACCGGCCTATGAAGGCAAGGCTCATTTTCCATAACCAGAAATAAGATCTGCTTGATGTTGTGTATATGAAATGCTTGATCTTCCTTTAGTTAGAAACAGACACTGACTAGAATTTGCCTATGTCAAAGTTAGCATTAACATTATTTTCCCAAATTTTAGTTTGAAAGAGACTTCTCCTTTACACCTGTCCTGTCATCATGCGAGACGTGAGAGTCTCAGCCTGCTGCTAAGAAAAGATTTGCATCTCACAATGAGATGTGAGTTGTGTTCCAGGCAGTTGCATACTTGTAATAAAGCAGTAGATAGCCAACCTTGCATCGCCCAACGGTAAGAGCACAGCAACTGTGTGCCTTATGTGTGTTTTGTTTGTGCTGTAAACAAAATTTGGCAGGCTAGCAGGTAGGAGGAGATGGAGGGACGGAGAGCACTTACAATTAGACTTGGAGAGTTGGAAGAAAAAAAAGATTTAGAGGAAAGAAGAGGCTCAAGATGGACATTCAACAAAGGCTGCCAAGGCTCAATGTTGCATTGTGAGGTAAGAACGGAGTTAAATCGATAGAGCAGTGAGTTCAGACTGCATAAGAGAGGAGAAAAAAAGTACACGCAGACAGCAGGTTAGTTTGAAAGAAGAGTGAGACAGTTTGCTCAGCAAACAGACAGGCTATAGGACACAGATGATGTCTTGGCTGTGAGAACTCTGCCATGTGTCCATGTGGTCCTCATTCCAGCTGGATGAAATGTGTGGACTCTGGTTGAGGATCACAGCTTGGACTTTAATGAGACTTAGAAGAACAATATTATGACTTCAATCTTTATATGAACAGTTCAGATGTTATACAAGCATTGACGATTAAATGGAGGGTCACTAATGCTGACCAAACTCTCATCAGACATACACACACTTCATATGAGAGGGTGTCTTATGGCCTAGTGGTTAAAGATTTACAACGCAGGATTTCCATAAAAAAAACCAATTAACTCATTCCAAAGTAATCTCTGTTAATCATCAGTTACGACCCATACTAAGTGTGTGGCGGCCTGTTTTTCTGCAGAGACTCTGCCCTCTGCCTGTATTCTCTTATTTTCTGTGTTCGTAATGTTTCTTGGCATGTAACCCCACACTGCACAGGTGAGGTCGGAAAAAGGTGCAAGACCATAAAGCCTAGTTCACATTACACGATTTTCACCCTGATATCGTAATCTTTTGAGTGTTCATACCTGGCGACGTGTGTTTCTGTCAGTGGGAGTCTCGCCAACTGCGTTACGACCTGTGTGTGCACACCACAAGATTTCTCCACTGAGCCCTCGCCAACAGAGCCCCAGATAACGCGGTGACGTCACCAAACTTGGAGACGACACATCGTAAAGGTATGGATATTCTTGCCAATGTTGAATCAGATCTGCCTCCAGGGCCTGGGTCCAAACACAACGCTCTCCCCGTGATCCTGTGGATGCCGCCATTGTTGTTGTTGCTTGCCGGCTTGTCAGTGTTGCCAGATCTTGGGAGAGAAACAAGCAACCGGAGCTATGGAAACAAGCCCAAAAGAAGCGACTATCATGCGTTTAAATAACTTATTAGACAGCAAGCCCAAATAAGCAACTCCACTTTAGAAACAAGCCCAAAGTCGTGGCTAATAAGTGGACCTGGCAAGTGGCAACCCTGCGGCTTGTCCTCCTCACATTTCTTCCTTCCTCCTGCGTGCTGACGTGGGATGTATCCCGCCTCTCATTGGCTGATGCTCTTTGTCAGTTGTGTCACACTTCTCCAGTTTTCCAGCATGCCAGATATCCAGTCCCAGTCACAGACAAGGCGACTTGCTCGTAGGCTTGTTCACACATGGATCTCAAGATCCTCTGCGACGTCAAAATTGCAGTGAAAAATCGTGTAATGTGTACTAGGCTTAGTGCTGAAAAAAATGGGCTTAGCTTTCACTTTCACTTTCATTGGTGAGCACTGAAGAAGAGGATGAAGAGCAACACAGTTGAGAGAAGTTTTCTCAGAGGGCTTTCTACCACAAAGGGATTTTTTGGTTATGGTTTGGGGGAAAACAGTGTCGTGGTTTGGGTTCAAATGGAATAGATCTGTCAGAAAGAGCCCTCTGTAGTCTGCAGTGAATACTTCGAACACGGAGTCAGCCCGGCAGTTAGCTTAATTAGTAGGGTTGGACCGAGTACTTGGATGAAACGAGTATCCAGTACAGGAAACATACTTCTTCCGAGTACGAGTATCAACCGAGTACAGTGTGTCAATATCTGTACTGGTGATGAAGGAAAATCCTCATTTGTGAAGCTGTGTTTTATGTCTTACTTTTGTGCTAAAGATGCTCAGTCGAATTGGGAACTGGGGAATTTTGAGGCCAGGTCAATGTTTTGACCTCTTTGTCACGTTCTTTGGGCCATTCCTGAACAGTTTTTGCTGTGTGACATAGCGCATCATCCAGCTTGTGGGGCCGCTGCCATCGGGGAGTGATGTTGCCATGAGGGGCTTTGCTTGGTCTGCAACGGTATTTGAGTGAGTGGAGTTTCCCAGCGGAACATTGCACTGTAACAAGATAATCCATGTTAATTATTTCTCCTGTATACATATGTAATATATAATATACATATGTGTGTGTCTGTGTGTGTGTATGTACACGCACACACACGCACCTCAGTAGGCCAATAAAGCCTCAGATTCTACTGTAGTGGTACCGTACCTAGTTTGACAGGAAATAAAAAGTTCCTAGGAAATGATTACAGCAAACAAAACTTTGGATTTGTTAACGCTAGGTTTCAATATTTGCCACACACACATACACACACACACACACACACACCCACAGACAACAAAGGTGGGAAATGACGAATAGCTTCACTTCCACACAATCACCTGTTGTTGTCATTGTTTCGGTGGAGCAACCTGATATTTCCTCTCCTCTGTTTGTGTGTGTGTGTGTGTGTGTGTGTGTGTGTGTGTGTGTGTGTGTGTGTGTGTGTGTGTTTTTTGTGTTGAGGATCTTTTCTACCCAAACACTCCCAACAACCTTTTGGTGTCTGGTTGCTGCTGAGTAATTGTGCTTTTGAGTGCCATAAAGATGATGTAAATCCATATAGACTTTGTCAAAAGTTTAACTTGTAGATGGTTTGAAAATTGGGGATTACCACAGTATCCTAACTTGTTGTGCAGGTCTGTCCTACTCAGGAGCTTGTAGGCATTATACATGTAATCGCACCTTTTACGGCCGCAAAGTTTGTGTAAAAGTCACAGCTGAGTAACAGCCCTGACGCTAAGAGCTGAGACAATGAATTTCAGAGGGGATAAATGTCTTCAGTGCATGATGTCACCAAGTAAACAAAGCCGATAATGGTGTGGTGGTATTTCAACAGAGGGCGCCATAAAGTATTCGAGGATTTGACCTTTGATCTCTGCCACAGTGAAAGTTGTTAATCCACCCTGGGCTAATAAAGATTGTGTTTGTGATAAAGTTTAGGCCCTCTTGAGAAACCTACAACAAGTTGTTCCTCCTTTATTCATTTTCAACAAGGCATAAAGTTTGATAAAGTGAACTGAAAGACAAAATTCAAGGTTGGTAAACTCTGAAGCACTTTTTTGTTCCACTCAACCATCATCTTAAGGTCTTTTATTCTGTCAGTGTTTGTGTCACAACACGGGAGCGTGTTAATAAAGCATTAGGATGAATCACCACCTGGCCTGTGCGGTGTTGTTATCCAGACACACCCACTCTCCAGAGAAGCCCAGACCTGTTCAGAGAGACACACAACACTGCAGGGGATTTAGTAGGTGTGGTTGCGCCGTGGCGTGATAGACTAGATAAATAAATATACAGGCAGGAAGTAAGGGGGATAATGACAGGAAAGGAGTTATGAAAATCAGTTGTATACCCACACCACTTATTGAAAGGTGGGTGAATGGGTGGGCGCAGTCATAGATCCTAAACCCATCTCATTTTAAGGTAAACTTAAAGGATGAACGAGGTCCAGAGCTTATTTTATAAGGACAGAGGATATTATAAACCTGCTCATGTCTGTAGCAGATGAATTATTCATCAGTAAAATGAGGTTAAGTGAGCCAGTAATGCTTTCCACAAAGCTTTGCATTCAATTATGTGGACACTTGAATTTTTTATAACAGCGGTGATGCCACAACCCGCCTTCCTCTACAGCTGACATCACTGTGGGTCATCAGCCCCACAGCGAGCACCTCTCTCTCCACGTCTGAGTCATGCTGAACGGAGCAATTTGGGGAAACAGTGAGGAGAAATGGTTATTACCGCAGTGGGCTAAGTTATGTGTAACAGCGTGTCCCTGCCTATGGAAGAAAGACGTGGAATTTCACCAACTTGTTGTGTAACCATTAATCTCCTTAGTGTACTTGTTCAGCATGCAAGCCGCAGAACAAAGACTTTGTGTTAGAGACTGTTTCCACTTTTTAAGCTAATTTGAAGTCGTGTGTGTGTGTGTGTGTGTGTGTGTGTGTGTGTGTGTGTGTGTGTGTGTGTGTGTGTGGTAATTGCAAGACAAATGAGTGCACTGAAGTAAATGCAGCAGCCACAGAGAAACAAATTAAGAACCTAATAACCAGCAGCAACACCAAACTGAACTGATGTAGAAAGGCTCCCAAAAGTGAGCATTAATTAAACGTTATATGAGACAAAAGGCAGTAAAACAATTTTATATGAATGAATCAATGAATGACTTTATTTCAAACCACAAAAACACAATAAATTGCACACAAGACAAAGATAACAGTGTCCGAAAAGGAGTAGGTAGAAGTAAAACTTAGAAGTCCCTGCCCCTTTTCTTACATTTCGTCTTTTAACTCATGTATTATTTCAACAAATTCCCAAATTTATTCACAACTAATACACAACTATCCCCAGTCTGTTTACCACCCAATTAAATAAATAAGCAATAAACCCAGTTTATTTACAGTCCACGTACCACCCAGTGTTACAAGATAAATATGCACTCCGCTGACACAACCTCCTTTCGTCTATATAGCTGCCAAAAATATCTTTTTTGTATAGTTTTTTTTAAAAAATTGATTTATATTTGTGCTTTGTTTCAACTCATCATGCGGCTCATTCCTCAAGTCCACCCTACACATTGAAATACACAGACTCTTCTTAGTTGTACAAACAGTGTTTTTTTAAATTAAATTCTCCTCTTAAACTATAACCCCCCTCCCTGTCACAAAGCATTTTTTGAATGTTTCTCGCTTTAAACGTGATCATTGCAGTTTTAAATTTGACCAGATCTAAAAATTTCAGTGCATGTGATTTTAAAAACAGTGTATATACAATTTGTTTTATTTAGATTGTGATGTTTACTGTGATATGAACCTAGATATCATCTGAGACTTTGAATATCGTATTATCCTAAGTGGTGTCTTTTCCTGGTTTTAAAGGCTGCATTACAGTGACGTTATGTAATTTTTCTTACCAGACTGTTCTAACTGTATTATTATGTGCCTGCTTAGCACAGTTTGTTCTGTAACCTGACCCGACCCTCTGACACCAGATCTAATCCTATACTCAGATGCACTTTTCAAGTAATTTGGTTCGGCAGAATGTTTATAGTGATCATTATAGGACAGTAAATCTAAGATATTTTAGTTTAAATGAAGGCTAATAAATGATTTTTTGCTTGTTTTTGTAATATGGAGCAGCACATCTCCACAGTGGCTATGTCTGTTCATAATGCACCTGATGCTTTTATATTCCAGCCGGCACAGAAGACACAGCAGACACACAAAGTCACCAGAAAAGGATTAAATGTTAAAACATCAAATTGAATGATTATTCTCAGTTTATTGTAATATATTCATCATCCACACCCACAGTCCCACCCGCATGCTCCTTGTTTTGTCACCCAGAACCAAACCCGGATATAAAATTAAGTCAAAACACCACCCGTGAATCCCCTTTTTTGAGGGTCAGCTGCTGGATATCCGACCAGATGCAGCTCTCTGCCACTTAGTCCTTGTGTCCACATTACTGATTATCATTTATAAAAAATCTAATTGTGCAGGCTAAATATTTTGTAAGAGCACAAAGAGTCAACCCTACTATAAAATTTCAATATCAATATTGAGGTTTCTGGTCAAAAATATTGTGACAATTGATTTTCTCTATATCGCTCAGCCCGAACTGAGAATGAAAACTGCATGGTGTCTTTTTATTTACAATGGCATCGTTTTGTTGTAAATATAGACGAAAGGATTGTTGATGATTTACTTCTGAGTTGACTAATTCACTGCATGAGAGACACAAAGGTTGGGCAGTTGAGGAGCCAGACGGGTGGTCAACAGCTCAGAATGGAGATGTGACATTTTTGCCTTAATCATCCAGAAGAAGATTTTGGAGAGCTATTAAGTCTTTATCTGCCTGATGGAGCTCCAAAGTGCATCATTGCACAGCCAAGGACAGATCTTCTTTGTTAAATTGTTTACACTTTGTAAATGTTTTCTCTTTGTTTGTCTGTTTTTGACTCCTCTAAAAGTTGCTTCAGATTAAATTGGTTTACCTCTTAAAAACATTTTAACTGCACCGTATAACAAATTAAATTTGAAGGAATCCAACAGTTAAAGGTGGAGTTGTCACGTCTGCTGTGTTGTTTTTGTAGGAGTCAGAATGTTTACTTAACTTCTGTATATTATTTGTTCAGACTGCACACATTCTTTTGGTCACTTTCACTTCTGGCAGTAATTGTCACAGGTGCAGGTGTGGTTTCGAGTTTTGGGTCTGATGTTTTTCTGCTGACCTCTGTTGACCTAGTGTAAAGATGTTCATGTGACATATGAGTTTGTGTGCATGGATGGACTCTGCCTCCCACCTGAACCAGTCGAGCGGTTTGTTCACAGCTTTATGGTTTATTCTTCCTGAAAAATTGCAAAATGTGGAACTTTACAAAGCCTGCAACAATTAAATTCTGACTTCCTGCAACTTCCTGTATGTTATTTCACACACGAGCAACATGTCTCGGCTTCAGCCTCGTACTGTTTCGATGCACTGCTCTGAGTTTCAGCCTGTGAGTTAGTTGTGACGTGCGGCACCAGCTGTAGTAGAAGCAGCCACACTGAATGGACTCTCTGTCTGCAGTGTGTGTGTCTGTGTGTGTGTGTGTGTGTGTGTGTGTGTGTGTGTGTGTGTGTGTGTGTGAGAAACTGAAAACAATGGGTGTCCAATGAGACAAGAGCCATGTTCCTTTAGTTCAGAGCCCCCGTTAGAGGGTTGGGGGGGGGGAGGCCTTTTGTGTGTGTTTGTGAGTGTAGGAGAAATAAAGGGGGAGGCGTAGGGGGGAGTTAGGGTAGACGTGCATGTGTAAATAGATGCGTACACTCCGTCTTCGTGTTGTTTTGAAGTTGTGTTCTGCGTGTGTACGTGAGAGAGCGGGTGAGACGGGGGGTAAAGTCCTCAGTGTAATTAGTCTGTTAATCCAGTGTGGAGCTGTGTTAGAAGTTAGGAGAGGCCTGTGTTAGTGAGACAGAGGTCAGTGAAGCAGCCATAACTGTGTCTGATAGATGGAGCCCAGGGTATAAAAGCAAATCCACCTGGCTGAAAACTTCTCCTTTAGGTTACCCATAATTCATTGTCTCCCTTGCTGTTTTTCCTTGTTGTGTTTGATCACTGGATTTGACATTTTCTGTCTCTGTGAGTCATTTCCACTGCTTTGACTTCAAAGCTACAGCTAACTTCTTGAGTTTGCGCTGACATCGCAGGTATTTACTATCCCACTTTGAGCTTTCCTCGACGCCTCTCATTTCCCGGTCTGTGTGTTTTGTGGGGTACGTGTTGCACGAAAACATGCACATGGCAAACGTGTGTTTGCGTATAAACTCACGCTCTGCAGTGCGGCCACACCCTGCTCATTATGTTCTCACTCAGATACCCAGAGGAAACTGTTCTCTACCCCTCTCCACACAAACCATGTCATCTGATTACAGCCATATTCACAGTCTATACCTTTTTCCTCTTCTCATCCCATGTGAGTCCTGCTTTATTCCACATCAGGCCACTTTATTGAAGACTGAACGTGGGTGTAGCCCATCTCAAGCACCAGGGGGCAGGAGAGAACCACTCTGAAACTGTGGAGGCTGTACAGGGCCTGGGTAACTTTGTATATGTGTTAACATTAACATCAGCTTTCCCTCCTCTTATAAGACATTTGCACAGATTTTTTTGTCATATTACACATAGAATATATAGATACACTGTTTTGTTCCTATTCCTATTTGAGGAGGCATCATGGTACAAGAAAAGTCCGTCTACTCTAGTTTTTGTGCTGTTGTAACAAACATGGCACATAAACTCTCCAGGGGGGTTTTCAGGAGGAGTTTTCCCTAATTTGCTGTGAGGGTCCAGGGACAGAGGGTGTCATATGTTGTAAAGCCCTTTGAGGCAAATTGGGATTGAAAAAATGAATTGAATTAAGAAAAACTATATAGATTCAAGAGGTGAGACCTTTAAGAGAAGCACAGTTTCCTTGCTATTTCCCCCGCTTCTTATTAATTTAAATCTTTTCCTTCTCTTATCATCTACCATTTTGTTTTTTTTCTCATGTCCCTGCCAACATATCTATAAACAATCACTGCATTATTCCCATTCAGACAGGCTTACACTGATTTATCAGACTTTATAGCTCCTATGCTGTCACTATAATATTCACAGCAGACAGACTCACATGCAGTCATATAAGTTTATAGCAGTCTTAACATACTTTTATGGCACTTTTTTTTTTTTTTTTTATCTCCCCAGCTATCATGTTCTCATTCCTAACAGGACTTAATGGTGTATTTCAACTACACAGGGTATAATACTCTTGCAAAACTGCAGCATTGGTGCTAGTTACAGTTTTTTATATGCCTTCCTATAAATTTAATGTGGGATTACTGCAGCTCTTTGGGTGTCTGGATGTGTTTGGAGAGGCTGATCTTGCGCGTAAAACATCCCTGATATTTGAGGCGCTCCAGGGATTTAGCGAGCATGCCCAGTGCGCCCCTCTCAGCACCAGAGGAAACCACTGGTGCAGCATAGGAGTCATACCAAGCATAGCCTGCGTGTCAGTGCAGTCGACTTACAGCTGGCTGTGAGGAGAACTGACGCTACTCTGTTTTTCCACCTCTCTATCACCGCGATACGTTTATTGTGCTCATATTTCAAAAAGAAAGTATCCTAAACTCGGTGTCAAGCCTGTGCGCGGGGTTTTTATTTTATTAAACGGGGGTTTGTAGAAAACTAAAGTTGGAGGCTGGGCCTTTAGCTTTTTGACCGTCGACTTGAGAGAAGAAGAAGAAGAATTAGGAGAAGAAGCAGGAGAAGAAGAAGAAAAGCTGGTCTTTTTTGTGGTGTTGTTGTAAAAACTCGATAAATGCTACTAACGAAAATGGACCTGTTGAACTACCAGTACCTGGACAAGATGAACAACAACATTGGCATTCTCTGCTACGAAGGTAAAGTGAAGCAGAGCTGCTTGTGTCTGTGGCTCTCAACGCTGCGAGTGATCGTCAGCGACGCTGCTCGAAGTTTTCACTCAACTTTTCAAGCTAACGTTAGCCGCTACTTTCCTCAAGCCTCGCAGAGCAACGTGTGTCTTTAAACATATATGTTAATTAAATAAATGTCTGCTCGACTGTTAATTAAATCAGCTTCACATTTTTAACGACTTTTAAATGGTTTGCCAACTTCTTTTCTCTTGTGTTAACCGTTAGCAACGTAGTTCACGTTAGCTTAAAATTTCTCTTGCTAGTTTATCTGAAAACAACCGGAAGTGTGTCTTATCATTTTTCTGTGACATTATTGACCCATTTTCCAAGCGAGGATCCGGCTAATGGTTGAGATCAAAGACTGACTAACAGGCTGTAAGTTGTGTGTGTGAATTTCATGGCTCTCCTCCTATGGCTGACTCACTCCATATTACTCGTAGCTCAGCTATTTAGACTCTCCGCTCTCTATTATTCATCATCCTCCCGCATTCCTGACTTTGTGATATTCGTGGTTATATGTCTGCCTTGAGTTGAATCAGATTGTGACAGAGTCTGAAGGATTGACTCAGTGTGTCGTTTAGTGATTTGACCCAGTGTCTTTCTGATAAGGCTGGGGTTTGTCTTGTCTTTGCTCTGGTTTTCTCAGCATGCACCATGTGTTATTTCTACATACGCAGTGTTGGATTTTGTGTTATGTTATGAATGCACAGCGCAGGAGCTTCCATATATTTGCAATGTGACTGGCTTTGGAGGATTGTAACTCCAGTCCTGTGCCCTACAGTGAGTGCTCACATGTCAGGAGGCGTTGTAATATCATCCAGTCTTTCTGGGGGCTAAATACAAGTTGCTTTCTGTGTCCCTCTGCAGGGGGGAGAGTAGATGAAAGTTGTTCTACAGAACAGGGTTGGAAATTAACTTTTTTTGTCCACCTGCAACTGTGGCTGGTGGCTTGCCAAATCCATCAACTCAATAGATTGATTTTTCTCTTTTGGTTGGAGAGTGAAGCTAATCTCGCAGCCACTTGAATATTTGGTGCTAATTTCCAACTCCCGATTCACAATCAACTCCAGCACTGAAGAGAAAAAAAAAAATCCACTCACAATTTTCAGATTCTGTCATGAACCGCAGCTGATATGTTTATAAGCAAGGAATTTACCACGCAGGACATAGTAGGAGCAAAAATATTTGGATTGCATGTAGGATTGTTGTTGAAAAACGGTGACTAATGATTAATCTCCATCCCAGGTTGATACAAAACACAAAAGCTCCAGCCAAAACATTTTCCTGAGAAGCTGATCAGCAGGCTTCCTTTTCATCTCGTCTCTCCCTCTCTGCTGTGCATTAGCCTACGTTCCCCTTAATGCCACTGTGCCACAGTTAGCACCTCCTCTCTACATCTAACATATAATGAACTTTTAATAGCTCTCCTATTCGGACTGTACAACTGAAAACCATTTCGCAGATTTCCAGGGAGGGTCAGAGAGGCAGTTCGGCAGGTGGCCAAGTACCATTTTACAGGAGCAGGTAGTGGGAGCATGTTTCTCTTTAAGTAGTTGTGCATGTGATTATTGTGTCTGTCAACATACATGTACTTTTGTCTGTTTCTAATGCTTTGTTGTGTTGCTGTAATTCCTGTTTGACAATTGTGTGACACCAAACCGTAGCTTTAGGCATGTGACTTTATCTCAAGAGTTTGGGCACACATGCCATTTTTGAGACATTTCAGTGACTAAAACTTTCTCTTTAGTGCAGTGATAGTGCTGCAGATAGGACAGCCCCAGGCCTGGAATTGAAGCCAATCTAAAGGGTTCGCTGTGTCACTGCAAAGCTTCGTCTTTCTCATGTTCATCCTGTCCATCTCAGTGAAGAAAATTACAGGAGTGAAGAGGGGAGGGGACTACTTCTAGTGGTGTTCCTATCCTTGTATGTCCTCTGGGTGTCTCTTGCATGTGATGGGTTAGACACAATGCTTTATTTCTATCTCAGGAAGCACATCTCTGCAGGCCCATTTATTGGTTTTTCTGGTTTTGTGAGTGTTGTGTTTTAGCTGACTGAGCTAAAATCTGACTCCATCATGTGCCTCATGATAAGAAAACAAAAGATAAAAGAAGAGGGAAAAGAGCCAACCAGTAGAAAGAGTGAAAGAAAAGCCCTTCATGTTCAAACACGTTGAGCCAAGGAGGGGGTTGGAGGAGCTTTGTGATAGTGTGGGTGTGCTGACTTGTTATTGTATGCTTGAGCACTCGAACTCATACATTCTCCGACAAATGCACACATAGCTGCTCACACATACTGGTACACTGTCTCAAGAGCTTCAGATCTGTTCTGATGCTTTCACACTGCTGTCATCGTCAACATTTATTAGCAAGTGCAGATGTGACACGACCAGTTATCTCATACCCTGATCAAGACAAGTGTGAGGTGTGTTAATACAGTATGCAGCATATTTACAACTACATACTGCAGATCACTCTACATAATCTGATGCTTGTATAAATATATTAATCTAAAAATTTGATTTATGTGTGTAGTTAGCTTGCATTATCCTGTCTTTCCCAGTAACCTGTGGTTTAATGATTTGTTTGAAGATCAGGTCAATTTGTGGAAGGATGTGAAGTGACATACAGTAAGCATAATGTCAGTGCCATAAAAAGAAACAAGATAAATACAACAAATTTATTGAAGTCTATTTTGTCTCTTGGCTGATGCATTAATAGTTAAAGTTAAGTAAGAAGACGTTGGTATTCCTCCAGTTCCCTCCACAATTTTTCTGATGCATGAATGTAAAATGAAATGACATAATGAATCAGACCTAAGGTGTATATATTTGCTATAGTAAAAAGAAAGATTCATAGTAATCCCAGGTGTGTGAACTGGGTTATAGTCACTCAAGTCTGACTTTAATTTGACTGAGTTTGGTTAATATAACAGAAAAATGACTTTCACCTACTTTTTCTTATCTGTTTGGGCCTGTTTTTACCCCTTGTGCGAAAGTCTTCAGTGGATAGATGGAGTGCTTTTGCATACTGGAAATTGGCTTTGAATAGGTACCAGTTATGTGGATTAAGTAATAAAGTCATATGTCGTTGTTGCCCTTGAGCTGCTGGCAGTTAGTGCTTATGATGCCAGGTAGCATGGCAGGAAAGAAGCACTGAAGTCCAACCATGGTGTCTTGCTGAAGAGGCAAACCATGGTGAATGTCCCAGGGTGCACTTTAACACCCATTACATCACATGGTATCACATAATAATGTTGCTACAGTAACTGAGGAAGGAAGCCCATTGATTAGCTAATCAGCAATTCCACTACATGTGCAGCATTGTAAACAATTGCTCCAGTATCCTGCAATACCACACCAGCTGATTGCTGAAATGTAATTCCAAATCATTGTATCTCCCAACCACATTTAACTGTGCTGTTGTTTGTATTTTTAGAAATCATATGATGATGTTTTTAGTCAGTTGTGTGTTGGAGGATATGTGCTCTATGCAATGTTATCTCTCTCTTTCTCTGTTTGTCTGTTCTCTCCAGCTCTCCCTTTCTCTTTCTGTAAAGCTGCTATCAGTTGTAGGCCTGGCAGGGAGCGGTACAGGGGAATGCTGACTGTCCCTTTTTGCAGCTGAGCAGTAGAAAATAAACAAGGTTGAAAACCTCCTCAAAGCCACGCACTATACCTCTGTCAACTTCTCTCCCTCTTTGTATGCCTGTCTCGCTCTCCTCTTTCCTCTTTATGTCAGAGATCAAACCAATCTAACATCCGGTGAAAAAGTTCAGCTCACACAGGCAAGATCTCCAGTGGAAGAACCCTTTTTGTATGTCCTTTTAAGTATTTAAAGCCTAAAACCTCTATGGACTTAGAAAATAAAGCCAACCCAGTGGGCCAAGTTCAGGTTACTGAGGAACCCTGCCAAAAATAATCACTTTGCTGCTTTGCAGAGAGAGAGGAGGACATGCTTGGACTCATCCTTTTTTTTAAGTATCTGAAGGGGGAACGGAGAGGGGGAGAAGGAGAGAGGGAAATGAAGAGATAGAGAGGTTCACCTCTGTTTGTAATCCAATCTCATCCTGATTCCAAGCTGTTTGAAGTTCTGTCAAGAGAAATAGGCTTTGATCATGTGGACCTAATGAACTGAGGGAGCAGAGAGGGGATAGAGAGGAGTTTTACTTCTGTGCTGCAGCCGTCATTCCACTGATTGTCTGCCGGTTGGAAAAAAAAAAATCACAACACTGCAGTGTTTCTAATATACTGAACAAATATATTGAATTGATAGACAGTAGGGTAAAGCTGAGAGAGCTTTCTGCATTTTATTTTTCCTGCTGCTGTGCAGATATCATTTCAGAATCACCAGTACACAAATTTTACTAGTAAAAGTCTGTTGTTGTGAAAGAGCCATGCCTCATATTGGTTAATTAAAATTGAATTGTCATCTCTTTAAACCACTGTCAACAAAAAACTGAACATTATAACCTTCATGAATGTAGGAGTTATTGCAGGGCTGCATTAGTTGTAGATAGGTGAACCTAAGCGATAACTGAGTGTAATGCAGGTTCACTGTTGAGCAGCAGTTAGGTCAACAGCGTATGACTCTATATGGTCAACTGTCTTATTTGTTGGCCGGGAAACCCTCACAGATTCACCCCCTTGTTGAGCGCTTCACTCCTGAACCTCTAACAAGCCATTATGTATCCTGGGTCCTGATTGGACAGAGTGGTGTCACAGTCTCCCTTCTTTTATTGCCATCCCTCTGTCCTGCCAAAAACAATGATGTCACCCTTGTTGCCATGGTACACAGTGGGGCGAGCAGGAACATGCCAGAGAGAGAGAGGGAGAGAGGGGAGGAGCTGCCGTGTTGTTTGGGAGGCCATGCTCAAACTAAACATACATGGAGGAACAGTGGAGGAATAGGGCACACATTTTATTACAGTACAAAGCCTTTTCAGTGTGTGTGTGTGTGCGTGCGCGCCGGCCTTCTGAATGGCTTAATGATGTAATTGTTTTCAGATCGGTTTAAACTGGTATTTACCCTGATTTTATGGCTTCATGCATCAAGAGGTCTCTCCTCTTACAAAAAAACTGTCGACTGTAACTTATAGGAAACTTCCTCTGGCAATTAGCATGGCTGAGAAAATGTTTGCAGTGAACAAACAGTACAGTGTTATACTGCTTACCAGGGATTGGGGGGAAATTGATACAGCATAGTATTGTGATATTGGTGAATCCCTCTGGTGAATCCCACCTCTACTACTAACAGTAACTAAAGTGGCAGTTTAACTACCCGCGAGACCCGCAAATGCAGTGATCGTCTGTTAAATCGGTCTGTAAATGATATTTTGACAGTATTGGCTATTACTGTCATGGTATCTGAAGGTACTGATGCGTTGAGCAGGTGACAGTCCACGGTCGTTTTCAAAACACATTTGTGTCACGCATTCCAAAAGAAATTTGTTGGAACTTGAAACAATAATTTATTGTACAAAACGGGGGAAACAAACGTTGACAAAAACGGTTCCATAATTCATATTAAATTCAAAAGATAACGAAAAACAGCTACAAGTTAGAGGGAATAGTGATTAAGTGGTAAAACTTGGCACTGATCCACAGCCTCAGACGGATGCACTCAAGCCTGACGTGTGCACAAGCTCAGTTGGTAGGATACTATTTTCACATTTTTAACAATGCAATTTAAAAGTTTTGATTTTTATTGATAACCTACATTCACCAACAACAAAAAGACTACATTTAGCACCAAAAAATATGAAAAAAAAAGTAAATAAAAAAAGAATATAGAATACCAAATTTTCATAACGAATACTTACCCATAGAAACGAATATTCGAATATCCGAATATTTGGGTACAGCCCTAATCAACACCACATTTCAACATTATTTTGTAATATAAAACTGAAATCAACCAGGATTAACCAATTGGTGTTGCAATCCAAGGGGTTGTGTTAGTAACTAAATGTTGTATGGGAGTAGTTATGGAGAAAGCTGCACGTAGCATGGGAGTTTTGGTCTGGGCTTTGTGTTTTGTTTGGGAAAAGTCAGACAGATACATGAGGTCGAAGCAGTGGAAAGTCCCCGTGCTGAGACAGAGCCAGTGGTAGTTTTCCTGATTCTCTTTTTGCTCTTACTCCCACTCACTGACGCCTCTGTAGGCCTCCTGTACCCAGGACAAGACTGGGGGTTCGCAGAGAGAGTCGTACACACAGAGAGAAATAGTTCACACCACACACACAAACGTATGCAGAGCCCATCCACAACTATTTCTTCCAAAACATTCCTAACCAGATACTCCTCTGCTCATGCCAAAAGTTTGTGCCTCACTCAGCAAACTGTATAAGTCAACAAAATCCAAAGTTTGAGCTGGAACACAACATGTATAGTAACACTGTCGAGAAGTAGTTTATGTGGTCAGCTTGTTTAAAGTGGCAATAAAACAGTTCTACTTGCAAATACCGTAATTTTGACTAATTACCATAATTTACACCCATGGTTAAGCAATGTGTTGTAAGCAGAGTTGACAGCAACAACACAAGTGTCAGTTAATTTTGACAGTCATGTTTGAAATGACCAAAAGTAGAGCCAAATGTTCTGCAAACTTCATGAATGATCTGACTGTATAATAACACAGTTCTTTGCTTACTGCACCGGCGCTATACTTTTAAATTTGTTCTTGTTTTACTGTATTTTCATCTTTGTGTAAAGGTAGTGCTCATCCAATCTCCCCCTCAAATTGATGTTTAAATTCTCAAACTTCTCAAAATAGAGGTTCAACATCACTAATAACTCTCTGTCTTTCCTTTATCTTTTCGCTCTCCCCTTCTCAGGTGAAGCAGCTTTGAGGGGGGACCCCAGACTCCAATCCCTGTCTCTGTCATCATCCTCCTCCTCCTCATCATCATCCTCTTCATCATCGTCGTCCTCATCTTCCTCCTCCATCTCCAACCACCGGACAGGTCCTCCTCCCATCAGCCCCACCAAGAGGAAGCTGAGTGGGGACCAGGGGGACAGCGACATGGATGACAACGAGCATGTGGCAAAGATGAGCCGACTGTTTGCCACACAGCTGTGAGTACACACACTGAGGAACACACATCTGTTGTCGCACGAGTGGGCAGACACTCAGACTAATAAAATCATTAAAACTGAGTTATTCTCTAGATGCTCATTTCCTGAGGTGCTACTAAAAATATGGATCTCTAATATTCTAATCTTTTCTGTCTCTGTCTTCTGTGTTGATCACGCGTACAAATACGCCACACACTCATACAAAACTCACTGTTTTTACAAGAAGTAATTTTTTTTGCTCGTGTATGCCAGTGTTTCTGTTGGCCAAACGTTTGCGGGCTCCTCGCTGAAGCTGTGCATAGGAGGGCGTTCTCAGAAATCCCAGTTTGGACTCCAGGGTGCTACGCCAGGTTTAGCCGGCTCCACAGTGTTCTCCTTATAGCCGCAGATCTCTGGAAGCTTGGAAACAGGGACTGCACAACAGAAAGATTACTCACATCTCCAACGTTCCCACATTCCCACTTCCAGAGATTCCAGAGATTCTGGAGTGCTGATTGGCGGTGAAGGAGTGCTGGGGCCGGGGGCAGTGGTGTCAGAGGCCCCCCCTTCCTGCTCTTTCTCGGTTTGACTGAGTCAGTCATGGGACTCCAGCCATTGCTATTTATTGCAGAGGCAGTCAAGGAGGTGTTAGGTAGAGCTGTGCAGTTTTGCATGCATGCTAATTCTTCAATATGTTCCGCTGCTGAAAATACAAGTAATATTACGAATTAGTGACAGCTGTTATTTGTATGTCACTCGTTTCATCACAGTTATGTTTGTCAGTCAACATGGCTCTGAGGTGACACAATGGAACACAGTAGATGATATGCTGGATATACTGGAAGCCCAGGGATTAAGAGAAGAGAACAGTTACTGGCAGTGTATTTATGTGATTAGGCATGTGCAAACACACAGATGCATGTGTAGATGCACACACACATACTGTCTTGTGTGGATGCTTGCACCAGCACTTCCTGCTGCACACTTGCAAATACCTAAATTAAAATCACTGTTAAAGTAACAGCCAGTACTTTTTCATAGTGTCAAACACATTTAGACTTTAAAGGTAAGTGGAAAGTGTGCAGCTGTAGTCGGCTTGTGCTCACTGCAATTACAATCAATTGCAACAGACGCAGAGGCAGCAAATGTTGAAAATCACTCCTGCAGTATAATCCCACCCTCTGCCAAATGATCTGTATGTTCAGCGTGTTCCCAACACTTCACAACATGGCATACAGATGATAAATAAATTGGCAGTATATCTGAGAGGATCCCGTTTTTAAGAGCTTTTACCTGGTGAGTCTCACCGTGACAGAAGTTGCATATGTTCAGTGCAGGGGTATTTTGGCACAGCTTGTGGTGCAGGTGGGAAAATTATGACTTCTGAATCAAGAGTTCTAGTGGCACAGGGGGAAGGGTCTTTGTTCCTTCATCTTGTGACCGTCTGGGCTCACATAACAAAGGATTAGCTTGTGCGTCTTGACATTTGTGCAGAGTCATCTTGTTATGGATGTGTCAGTGGTGGGAGAATTATCATTATACCCTTTAACTAGGCAGTAAATCCATCTTCCCACTTGGTTTTTTTTTTTGTTCTGTTGTCTCAGTTTTTTGCTCTATGCAAGACATTTTTTCACGGACGCTGTGGTTAACTTCTGCATACATTGATAAGCAAATGCTCCTACTCGTGTGTCACGAGTTGGATTTTATTTTGTAAGTTGCTCTGACAAAGTACAATGGGACTTATTGTCATATCAGCTTACAGTTTGTGTTGCAACTCCCTGCCACAGCTTCGAAATGCAACCATTTTGTGGAGTTAAAATTAGGTTCTGTAAAAGTTACATAAAAAGTCTAATGTTAAAGACTTCTCAAACTGCTCATTGTACCATGATTATTTCCTAGAAGTAACCCGTGATAAGCCATAATCCCTTTACTTAATCTTTATTTTAATTATAACCTTGAAGTCATTTGACTGTAGGTGCTGTGGGTTAATCTCTACCCAAGAAAAGTCAATTGCTAGTTGACTTGCTGCAACTTGAAGCTAGATCCAGGGCTTTCTCTAAAGCTTCATCAAGATTTAAAAAAAAAAAAAAAAACCCCATTTGCCTCGGGGCCATCATAAATGTATCTTTTATTTTTAGTCATTTAATTTGAGGTTTCTCTGAGGGCATTCTTTCCCTGGCAAAGGTAACTGCTGAGGGACTTGTTGAAACCTGCAGTCGGAGACAGCCTCTGAAAAGTTTCCCTCCTTGTTTGAACTGCTGCGCCCGGCCAAAGAACAGTGATTACACTAAAGTGGAGAATGATGGGTTGTTGTTACAGAAAAAGTCAAGCTAAAAATAGCGGGTAAGAACAGCCTCTATAGAAAACACTGTAGGGTACTTCACCGTCGACTCGCCTTTATTTAACGTCTCTGAGATTTCTGCTTCGTTTAACTCATCTGTCAATTGTAGGAACACTGATTAGGTTTAATTTGAAAATGATGGACTTGATTCTTGGGAAACAGCTAGACAGAAAACCAGAAAATGAACCCCTGCAACCCCTCAATGCGCACACACACACACGTACAAGCACACACACTCAAATGTCCGGAGATGGTTATCTGACACCATTCTAGCTGTTGGAGTTTGCTGGCTGCTTCTGTCTGTGTAGCTTGTCTTTTTTTGTCTGCACTGATTGCTCTGCTCAGTGTTGACTGTTCCTGCATGTATAGGAGCTTTTGTGTTCATTCTCCTTTTTAAAAAACAAAAAACATTCTCTGTTTTGCTCGAATGGCAGTTTTTCTTTCTGCTGACAACACCAGTCGCTAAATAACGCACTTTGTCGAGCTGCTTGTAGTTTTGTCTGCAAGTTTAGTCATATTTTCGGTGACTATACACACAGACGGACACCTGACACCTTAGACTCGAGGCGGGGCTATGAGGGAGGAAGCTCGGGTTTCTTTTGTTGTCCAATCATTACAAGCTGAAGTAGGGGGGGAGGCACAGGCCGGAGTGAGAGACAGAAAACTTTCTGATCCAACTCAAGCTTCTTTTTAAATGTGGGACAGTATTAACAGGCATGTTAAATGAGCGGGTTTGCTTTTATCATCAGTCTGTGTATTTAAGTGTTTTAATAGCGAAGTCACTATTGCAGTACAAAAAAGTTTATGGCATGGTAAATCTGCATATAAAACTCTGATTGAAAACATAGGCAGTCCCAGTGGCAGGCTGATTCGTGGATGTGATCAGTACGTCTATACTGAATCCGCATGTGTTTGTGCAGGTATGCATGCGCATGTGTCGTCCTGTGTACTGTCCGTACATGCATGTGTGCTTGCCCATCTGTGATTGTGTGTGTGTGTGTGTGTGTGTGTGTGCTGAGAGGACTCCTTGTCAGGCAGCAGGGGCTACTTTCTCATTTTCTCTGAGGAGTAGGAGGAGTCTTGAACAAAGAAGCCTTATCCTGTCCACTGGAGCCTGCGGGCTGGAAGCTTGCTGCTGCCTGCTCGCCTGCCCGCCACTCCGCAGTTGTAGACCCACCAGTATAAAAAAAGTCCTCTTGCTCAGCTGTTTCATTCCTCCTCAAGAATAAGAGCCAGTCACAGAGCGAGGTTTTGTTCAGGCTTTTAATTGGGGTAATATGGCTGCAGGAAAGTGTATTTGCAGCAGCCTGTTACATGTGACTAAGTGGGTGCTAGGTTTGTTGATTTTCGCAGACAGAACAAAACATTTATTGTCTTTCATCATAACCACATTGTTTTTTTCAATATTGTGAACTGTTTTGTTCAGTAAATTACTAGTAACACATAGTAACACACAGACTTTGAGCAAACAGTGTCTGGTAGTCATTGCTCGGAGCAAATGTTCCTTTCTCGAGTTCTTTTTCTTGCTCTTTAGCGTGATAATCATGAGGAACTGGCATTTCTTTTCACACCATTATTTGAGTCTTTAAAAAATCGACATATGGACAGTGATTCAGAGATTTGAAATCAAGCCACATGTTTTTCACAGTAGTATATAATCTTTCTTTCACATGCTACTCTGAGAGGTAATTCTGTAGATAAAGGAGCTAAAAGCAAACCCTAATTCAGTCACTGTAATGCAGTAAGTACTGTAGCACACAAACTACAGCTGCTTTCTACTGGGAACTTCATCAGTAAGTTGTTCTCATGGAAGTTTCCCCATAGGCCAAATGGGGAGAAAATGAGAGAGGAGGAGGAGGAGTCTGTGTGAGCGAGTGTGGCCAAGCCAGGTGAAGTCATTGTTACCCTCTTGTTTTACATGGGACTGGACTATTTATGTAGTGTGTGAGCATGTGAAAAAAGGAGGGGAGAGCATGTGGGTGTTTTTGTTTCCAGTGTGTGTGCGTCTGTGCGTGTGTGTGTGTGTGTGTTCTCATGTTGTTTTCTTTGCCTTCTTGTTGTGGTTGTTCCCATATCCGATCGGTCCCAGCTTTGATAACAAAGGATTTTCTTCAGTTCTCTTTCTCTGCAGTCAGTTAACTGTCAAATATAGGCTTGATTTTTATCAGTAGTTCTGCATGAATGGAAATCTGACAGATTTAAAACGGCTGTGTGAAAAGATGTTTGGAAATGGTGCACAAAAGTTTATCTCACTTGTTGTAGATGTTGAATATAATGCATGATTTAACAGGGCATTTAACAGATTCATTTTAATATTGCTCTATGTCAAGGAGGATCACTTGATTTATACCAGTCGTAGCCTGTAAATGATGTCTGTTAGGATATATTTCCTCTGGGTTTTGACTTTTCTTTTTTTAAAAGGATACAAATATTATTGCTAACTTCCGCTCAGTCCTGCTACTAAAACCTGGACTGAGCAGAGTAAACTGTGTTGAGATGTTTGTATACTTTATATACATAGCCTGGGTAGGCCCTGTGGCTCACTGTGTGTGTGTATGAGTGTGTGTGTATATATATCCATTTTGTGGGTTTGTGCAGACCTCGCTGAGCTTGGGCCTGGTTGTAACCTGTGGTCGAGCCTTCATCCTCCTCTGCTTTTTTTCTTTTTTGTCGTCCTCTCCTCTCTATGCCCTGATTCTTCCCAGATGTTTCCTGTGTGTATCTCCCTCTCTCTCTGTGTTCTCGCTCTTTATTTATTTCTTAAAGGAGTAGGATATGAACCTCTGCCCAACCAAAGATTTATAGTGAGGTTTTGTCTGAAGACCTTAGAGCACAATTGTGAGAAAAGGCGTAGAACTTTTATAGCTCCTGTATCTTTGCCTCAAAGTAAAATATAGCTAACTCACCAAATTGGCAGTGCACTGTCAAGCTAAAGCTGGAAAACTACACCATATTTTTAAAGTATTCAGTATATATGTTTATATTTGCTTTATTTAGCGTTTCATTGTGATAATTAGGCGAGTTAGCTCATACAAAGCTGCTTGTTAAGCCAGCAAGAACAAATTACAAGTTTTGAGATTTTACACGAGTACAGCCCTGCAACAGTTTTTTTTTCTTTTTAAGTCATTCAAACACATGATCACAGTTGTGATCTTTAGTTTGAGGTCGACTTGAAGACAGGGTGTCATGTGAATGGTTACTTAAAAGGCTGTAGTTAATGACAGATCAGAGCGGTGTAATATTGTTCGAGATATATGACTATATCATTTATGTATTGAGGGTTGGACTCTCTGGGTTTTAAATTAAGGGATCTTCCAGTGAATGCCCACCACAGTGACTACCACTAATGTCAGGCTACACATAACCCAGGCTCTAGTAAAATAGAATCAAATAGATATCTGCTCTCTGTTTCATTGTGTCAAGATGTCCATTCTGACGTCAGTCACACGGATCTCAATGTCAAAACATGAACTGGTGAAAAAGTCACTCTGAGATAAGGGTTTACGCCTCTGCACTCTTTGTACATATAATTGCATACAACATAGAGGTGGTCCACCATAAATCCAAAATGTAAACAACTGTCAAGCTAGGTTTTATAGGTGTTGACACTAGGAGTGTCACGATTCTCCAAATCCAAAATTTGATTAGACTTTCCATTTTAAGGTCATGATTTTATCCAAATTTGAGTCTTGATTCATAAAGATAAACAGATTATTGGTTTTATTTAGAACCATCATGCACATTTTCAAATCCTTCTTTCAAAAGATTGGTTACATAGTATCTGGCAGAATTACAGATCCTGGTTTTGATTTTGAGTAGCAAAAATCTAAAGCTCATTTAGATGAATTTATCATTCAGAATCAAGCACCTCATGGGTGAGTAAAACAAAATGCACCCAGTGTTCTACCAGTTGGATAAGGACAGTGTCATGAATGATACAATCAAATTATTAATCTTTAGGTGAACCTTGCACTCCAGTGTGATCTATTGAATCTGTTCTACACTCTAAAACCGATGTGGCACATGAAGCCAAAAAAGCTCAATTTCCATGGTATGAAACTGGCAAGATCTTACGCATTGTTAGCCTCAGAAAGCAAGGACACTGCAGACCTACAGCGACCAAGCACAGCTAACTTCTACCAGTCAAGCTGCTAACTTGGTTAAGCTCTCCTCTTACTTACATTGGGGAAAATGTGATTTAATTTTGCGGCTCTTTTAGACTTTCAAAATGTTATCTGATTGTAGGAATCAAATCCTGATCTTGGAAACAAGGCATATACGGGGGTACTGACTTTTTTTTTTTTTTTTTTTTAAAGTATCCGCTGATTTACAGACATCGCTTTCACAATGTAAGTCTTTGAGGAAAACATTTTTTTTTTTGGCCCCATGGCATCACGTTACAGACACGGAAGTTCCTCCTAATAATCCTACAATACAATGCCCCACTTTTTACAGATGTGAAAAAGAGTGTTGAGTGATGACAAAATGATTAGTGTCTGAAATCTCAACTTACTGCTCACCTTTGAGTGAACTATTGAGTATCTGACATACAGATAGAAATGAATGAGTGGAGATATTTAGCCACAGCTGGTACAATGTGCAGGGACAGTCACTTCAGCAGGAGGCTTCTTGCTATAAATGCCTGCAGTCTACATGCTGGTAAAGAGAGCTCACTTGGGTTTTGTATAATTGAGTGCTTTCTCTCAGTCTGTACATGCATTGTTAGATCTGAGCTCCTCTTTGTCTGCCTCACTGCTGTGTGATGTTAACTCCATATTGATGCTTGATCCCAGAGTTATAAGTAACCCAGTGAACATTTATTGTGAAATAAGATTAAGCTGCGTCCCCAACCTCTTCCCCCGTCTCCACTCCTCCTGCCTCTTTTTAAATTCAGTTTGTCTCCCCATACCACTTGTAGATGCCAAGTCCCAGAGTTCTCTGCTTTTCAAAGGCTGTCCCCCTCTCTCCTCCACTTTTAGCTCTCATCCTCTCCTCTAGCCCCAGACCTGGCAACCCTCTCTGTTCAGCTCTAGCCCTCGTTACCACCCCCATGCCCATGTCTTCTGTCTACCCCTCGTCGTCCGCCCTTTGCGTCCTCTCCCTCTCTCCCCAGCTGCGACCCTAACGATAATTGAGAGGTGAGTAAGAGAGACAAAGACTCGGGGTGGGTTTTGAATGCCTGATCCCTGGCATGAAATGCGGTCCTGGGTTTGGTGGGCAATCAGGCGAGGGGAACGCGGGGGCGGTGGATTCGACAGCTACGCCATTCATTGGTCGGATTTGTTGATCCCGTTCACTGGCTTCTGCGACGGCCCCTCTTGTGTGAGGATGTGGGCATGCCTGCTCTTTGGCAATGATTAAAGTTTGGAACAACTTCCACAACCTAACTCGAGACCCAGCTGCTGGGAGGGGGATGAGAGAGGGAGAGCTTTATTATCTGTTTGCCTCCAAGCTAATCTGCTGATTGTTTTTATTTGAAGATAACAGAGTTATACAGGAGTGCTGTGGTTTGTAGCATTTGATTAAAAGTTGATGTTCTCTCTAGAAATAATTCAAACAGTATATTCACTGGAGCACACTTTTGTGATTATTCCGACCTGATATCTATGTGATTAACTCTACAGTGCAGTTATTTTTTGACTATTTGATAAAGAATGAAACAGAAAAGTGATGCCACTATGGGAAAACATAAAAGCTTGTTGGTGAGCCGTCGGCCAAGGTTTATAAAAGGGCTGCCAAGTCTCTCCCTCTTTAACCCTCAGGAAGTTTGCAGCCGATTGTGAGGGGAAAAAAAGAGAAAGAAAGACAAAGAGAGAAAAAGAAAGAGGGGGGTCTCTGCTAATGTAAGCGCTCGGCACAAACGAAGGAAACTACCGACCTCACTCTTTCTTATAGTAGAGGTCCGGACCATTCACATGCAGCAACCCCCCCCCTCTCCTCAGCTCTTCCTCCTCTCTCCCGCTCTGTATTCTGTGGAGACTATTTATTTGTGTAGGACGCTGCTGTGGGCTCCAGATGCTTGACCCAGCAGTCAGGTTGCCTGGTCACATGGATCTACAACTGTTTGCCTGAACTTGTTGTTTTGCATCCAAACAAACCTTAAAGGGCTGCTGCAGCTTTTTCATTCCAAGTCTGTTGTGTGTTCCCATTCAGACTTCTTCTGGAGAAATGCCTCCACATGGTGAGGAATAATGAGGGAATTTCACGTTGTATTCTGTCCATTCTGTATAGTAAATGTGACTGCTTTCCCCCCATTTGCGACTTGAGTGTTTATGTGTAGTGTTTTTGTCAGTGAGGATGTATTAATTTGTGAGTGGATGTGTGTATGCATGTGTGTATGGAGTTGGAGAGAAAAGAGGAGATAGCGAGAGAGGAGTACAGTAAATCCTGCTCCCTGTAACTGGGCCTCAAAGTGTAGAAGGGGAGTGGAGCTGCAGTAAGGGTGTAATACACCGTTGAACACACATACACAGAACACACACCACATTTGACGCACTGAGGAAAATAATTGCTACCTGTTAAACTGCAAGCAAGTGCACGGTATCAGGCACCACCACTTCAACACATATCAAACATTTCAAAGTCATTATCGTCAGAGCTGGGAGGAGGAAAATAAAAGAGGCCAAAATCTGTGTTGTGTCAAACTGTTGTTGCTTTAATCTCTTATCCTTATCTCTGCTTTTTCAATGATTACAATATGAGCTCACAGTTTGGGGAGAGCAGAGCGATTTCTTTGTGGTGGGAAGTCATTTTCTTTCATATGTTAAATGTGTGGCCAGCCGGCTGTCTTTCACCTGAAGCATTCAGCTCATGGTTGTGAGTGTGGACGATGTGATGTGGTGTAGAAGAATGAGAAATATACAAAGAGGGATGTGAACTTCATCAAGTGTTGAGATACAGAAGGACAGCTCGTCAGCTCACGTCTGTGCTGTTATTAGGACTGCAGGATTTTCGGATCGCACAGCAGTGCGTGCAGCCGGCTCCAGGCTCACTGGAGAGATAAAGTTGATTCACTTTACCGAGGAAACCACTTTAGAGCTTTGAACTTTGTGCCCATTTGCCCCTCTGTGCAGGGACACGCTTGGAGTCCATCCATGTTGGATAAAGTTAGGAGAGTTTTCCTTCCTCCTCCTTAGACTTAGAGAGTGTGTGTATGTGTGTGCGTGTGTGTGAGCATGAGCTTGTATAAAGTAGTCTTATCAAACCCCACAGCAATCTGAGAAGAGTGTGTATGTATGTGTGTGTGTGTGTGTGTGAGGTCAGTATTAATAGCTTCTGCTGGTCCTGCAGTGTTTGACACAGAGCCCCATTTACAATTGCTCTTTTGTTTGTCTTCCCTCTTTTCTGCCTCATCTCGGCTCTCTCTTTCTCTGAGCCCCTCTTTATCTTGCTGTCTTTATTCGTCTCTCCTCTGCTCATCTTTTTTTCCCTCTGTCCATCTTTCTGCTTTGACACACCATCTGCCACCAGTCTTTCCTCATCTTTCTTTGAGCTCATCCCACAAACCGAGGATTGGGTTTCGGGTAACTTGGGGTCATGTTGGTAAAATAGAGAGATTTGTTTAAGCTCCGGATTTCTTATGAAATCTCCTCTTTGTAGTAGTAAAGAGCAAATTGGAAGACACTGGGGTTGTCTTTAATCTGAAGAGCAAATATGTTAACTGTTCAACAAAACTTGAGTTTTCTTTTTTATTTGGAATTGTTTGAGGCTAAACCAAAATTGATTCAGTGCGTAACTAGATGCATAGTCAGTAGAGCACTATCAGATCTCACTCATAAAATAAATACACGTACATACACAACCCAGTGTGCAGGTTAAATTCATGTGCCTCTTTCTCTGTTTCCCAGGAAACCTAACGGAGACTACCGCAGCTCCCCCATCTCCAAGGACCGGAGCCGGAGCCCCATCGAGCGTGTGGTGGTGCCCAGCGCTCTGGGAGTCCACAGCAATCACCTGTACAGCCATGCCCCACCACCACCACCACCACCACCACCTGGCCAGCTTAGCCGGCATGGACCAGCCACTGGCGCTCACCAAAAACAGCATGGTGGAGTCTGCACGCAGCAGCACAGCAGCTATGGCCACAGTGCCGCACACAGTCAGTGCTGTGGAACGCCAGCAGGTAACTTGCACATCCTGTTCCTTTGGTTCTGGTACTGACTACACATCGTTTTGCAAATTGCTGGGTAAAACCTCATCTCTGGTAGGTCCCCCACATGATGTGACTAATGTGCTCTCTATAGCCAGGCTCTCTGGATGGTGGGGAGTATAAATTTCCTATTTGGCTTGTTAACCAAAAATGTTTTAAAACCCCGGTGGTCACTGAATCATTCGCTCTCCCTCAAGCTTCAAACCTCCCTTTGGTCCTGCCGTCTTTACTTGAATATTTGCCATTTTTCTAATGCTGGTCTGTTTTTACTTATTCTTATTGCACACACTCTTATCACAGTTGTCTATGTTGTGTTTGTGATCTCTGAATGTAGAATTGTGTTTTTGTGTTGTAGAATCGTCCTTCAGTGATCACATGCGCCCCGGCCAACAACCGCAACTGCAACCTGTCTCACTGTCCAGTGTCCCACAACGGCTGCGCCAGCCTCGCTAACAACTACAGGAGAATCAACAGTGAGTGCACTCATGCGTCCTGATCAACAAACAAAACACACAACATCCTAGTTCTCTTCACTCTAGTATATTTACTTTATTCAGTTTTAGCTTCATGGCAGAGGGAGCGGTGATGGATGAACATATCTCAGTAATTAATTGACACAGATTGTTACTAAGTAACCTTTGCTGGGCCCATTTGTCCCTAAAAGTGGATATAATTTTGGAAAAATGAGTTTCCCATACAGTGCAGTTTGTGGGAAACCTCTCCGTGAGTGCAAATCACCCTCCAGAGAAAACACAACCGCTCATACTCTCCACATTCAGACCGACTTATATAACTAGTGATACAAAAAAAAAAAAAATCATCCCAGTTTCCTGTCAGAGAGTCTCAGAGGCCTCAACATGCTTTATTTACTACCTTGTCTGTTATCTTTGTACTGTAAAGGAGGCCTGAGCCAAACTCATGTCTGTTTTATTCAGCCTGTCTGTGAGTGTGGGTCATGTTTTCTGTGGGTTGATAACTTAACTGTGGCCATTTTTATGATCCCAGTGAAATCCCTATGATCTCATTGAGGTTAACAGTGAAATTTAAAACAGTGATTTAATATTAAAAAACTGCAATGAAAAAGTGAAGTAGATGTTGGAGTTGGTATTTTTCCGTTGACCTAAAATGCACATTACCAGTGTTTAAACTGATGCTAGGCAATAAATTGCCCACTGAACTTTATAGACGTGAGTTTTAGAGATTTTTCTGTTTTTATTATGAGAACTAAAATCTCTCTTTCTCTCTTGTCCTTTCCTGTCCTCGTTGTCCTAGCCAACACGGCCTGCGACCCAGTGATAGAGGAGCACTTCCGCCGCAGTCTCGGGAAGAACTACAAGGAGCCTGAGCCCACCAACTCTGTGTCCATCACAGGCTCAGTGGACGACCACTTCGCCAAGGCGCTGGGCGAGACCTGGCTGCAGATTAAGAACAAGGGGAGTCCCTCGTCGTCCGGCAGCAGCCCAAACTCCTCCCCCGACAGTCACATGGTCAATCACAACCACTCCCCTTCTGTGGTCTCCTGAAGGAGGAGGGGTTGAAGAGGGATTTGCCCCTGTTCCCCCAGCCCTCCCGATCATCCTGGCTCCAACACCCATGTCCTTGTCACTTTGCTCTGTCACCAGCATCCCAGAGGGAATGCCTGCCTGCTGGTCTGCTAAGAACATTTAAACCCTCGAGCCTGCTCTCTCTCTCTATGCACTCATAGAGGATCAATCAAGCAATAACAACATAGCCGTTGCTTTTTCCCCTTCTGTCCTCTGGTGTGGTAACGCCAGAGAATAATCAGTAACGAGTGATGAGGGTTCGACTTTGGGACTCGACAGGAGCATCGAGCTGCTCCTTCCAATCATTCATCCTCCCTGCATGTCCAGCTTGGAGCTGAGCAAGTGTCTGTAGTTATATGTACATAAAGAGAGAGAGGAAAGGCGGCGTTTTAATTATTAATTTTCTTCTTTGTTGTTTTTTTTTGTTTCTTTAACAGTAGTTTTGTGTTCTGCTTTTGTGTTACGAGATGCCCGACATTTGAAAGAAAAGATAAGTGAGAAACACTCTGGAGAAAATCATCACAAACCACCTGACTGTGCTACCAAAGAAACCTCAGACACTGATGTTTATCTACGCCCGCCTCGACAACAACAATAACAAAAAGCCATCCTGTGATCTCCCTCTGTTTTCATTTCTTCTCACCTTCCTTCTCTCTCCCTCTCGCTCCTGTGTATGTGTTCTGGGGGTTTTGTTACTGTATGTGTATACTTGGGTGATCGACTTGGTCTGATTTGCACTACTGCCGTAGAGGGTAAAGGGTGGTGTCAATATGGTAATCTGGCACTGCACACACTGGGACTGATAAAGCGGGTTTTGACGCAGTCTGGTTATAATCCATCTTTTGTTGGAACCTCTATTTGATCCCATTTACGGTTTGAAATTCACCTGGGCGTAACTTTCATCCTGTCCCTGATAGAAAAGTACAGGCCACATTATGATGCATCATTTTTTTGAATGCATTTTGGAAAAGTGGAAAATTCATACCAGTGAGGCCGGGCAGTGTAAAATGTTAGAGATATGCAAAGTAATACGGATTTGGAAACCAAGGCCCAATCCCAATCCCCTGGCCCCTACCACTTAGTGTTACCCCTCCATATTGCGTGTTCACATCTAACGGTAGGGTGTCCTGATTCCTGTATTTTAATGTCGTTTTAATGTATTATGGCGACAAATAAATTGCTACCATGCCAATATCTTGGTATCTAACTAGCTTGCTAGCTAACATTGCATTGTTAGTGCGTATTTGTGCATGACAGTCCTGAAATTGGACATAATTTCATGTCACTTTTCCCCTTTTGACGTCATCTGACCCCTGAAATTTATCGTAAATCCAGCTGTGATGATGCTGCACTTGTTCTTACTCCTCTAATATCAGTGCAGACTGACAGGGCGGCAGCACTGGTTGCTAACATTAGCTTACAGAGCACTGCTGGTTGCTCGCTAATGAAGCAGTGTTGATGACTTATTTATGGATTGATAGCGTGAAACTTGAGATGTGAACGAATTGCGAATGTCCTGACAGCTACAAAAGAATCCGTGTAGCCTGTGCAAGAAAAATCATCATAACAATAGACGGCCGTAAAAATTAGAAATGGGATTGGGCCCTTGTGTTTCAGTATAAAGTGAATTTTGTCACATCACTGCATGTTGAGTAGAGCTGCTGTTAGGTGGGCGCTAAAAAACAAAAGGCTGCTTGTATTGCCACCTCTGGCAGCTACTCACTGTCAGGTGTACACTCCTTCACATGCTTAAATAGTGCCAAACTGTTGCATTTCATTTCACAAGCACAGTCAGAGCATCAAATCAGCCGACTGTGGTGTCGATGGACGTCAGAGCCATTATGAGAGCAGGTCAGGGGCTGAAAACACAGCTGTACGACTTGCAGCGTGTTGCTTACTGAACAATGAGCTTTGATGTGTTTTCACAGGCTTAACTGCTGACAGCGATGAGGGGATAGATGAAGCTGCATGTCACTTTGTGGTTGAAAAGAAAAAAAAAAAAGTCTGGTTTCTCGACCGGGAGAGAGAAGATTATTCAGATCTCTTCAAACACGCCTTTGTTTTTGTATCTCTTTGAACACGGGTGTTGTAATTATATTTGGCTTACACCCTGCGACCCCTCCCTCTCTTACACACTGTGGTTTGGTAGATCTCTACAAGGTTTGAAGGGTAAACTAATGCTTTTACACATGCATGTTTTTCTTTGTTTTTGTTTTTAATAGCTGGTATCTATTAATGTTTTTAAGCATTTCAATCTTAACTACTATTAGCCTTTTCATTCGGACGTTAGATGTTACTTCTTTTGTTGTCAGTAACAGACATAGACACTATACACTCACTGCTGGGTCAGTTGTACTCCATATTATTGTTATTGTTATTATTACAATTTTGTATTTTTTGTTTTCCATTAATATCAGTATGGTAACAAACATCTATAGTGGGACAGCCTCCGGACAGGCTCTGTTTAACAATGAGAGCTGCGTTTTTCAAAACCGTTTCAGCACAGGAATCGGTGGAGATGTTTTCAGTGTCGAGTTTGGCTTTGGCAAGCGCAGCCCGCAAAGGTTTTCTTAAGATGTTGATCCATCGGTGGTACAGGATGCTACAACCTTTAGCATGAGTGAGCTGAGACACCAAGTCGGCACAGATTAGTCAGCAGGGCCTCGTTTTCCTGAAAGGCATCTCAAAGTGGCTTTATTTTAAGTCTGTTTGGCCGCCATCTTAAAATCACCACGTCACCTTTACTCACGTTCTTGCTGCAGTCTGAAAAGTGCACAGGCCAGCATGCTATGATGCTTTGGGGAAACAAGGTATTTATGGTCAAAGCTAGAGCTGACGGCTCTCAAACATCTTGTCAACGTTTGAGAGCTGTGAAAAACCAAGCAGCAATCAAAACAAAACACTTGCTGATAATTATCTAAATTCAGACATTCATGCTTGGACTTTTTTGTGTCCCGACTCGGTGTCCACGCTTTTTTCTGTCGTTGTACGTCAATGCTTTCTTTTCTGAACAACATTGTTTTCTGATGCAGTTAAGCTAGACTGCTGCAGTCTGAGAAAATGAGTTCTCTTCTGTTAAAGAGCCTGCGCCACGGTGGCATACATTCCTCCTATAGGGAACTATGTACAGGCCTCATACACACGCTCCATATGAACAGACAGAGGTCATAACCAGCCAGGGCCACCTGTCCCAGAGTTCCCTGCCAACGGGGTTGTTGTACAAGGTGTGTACTTGTTTTTTTTTTTTTGTTGTTTTTTTTTTTAAATTTGCATCAAGCAAATTGGCCATAGATTTATACAATATGACAAAGGAACAAACAAGCATTTATGCCATAAATACATACAGCATTTTTGAGGACATTCAGAGTGTAGAATTTAGAGACGGTGATGTGAGTCAGTGTGTTTCAAAAGAACAGAATCATTTTGTGTTTCTGAGCGGAGGTCGAAAGGTGACGAGGTTCATATTTGTTTGGTTTAGGTCTTTTGTTTTTGTTTATCAAGTACATTTCTCAGTGTTCTAGAATGTCCACACATTCCATCCTCAACTGAACAGATGTGACACAACCGATGGTCAAAGTTCGACAAGCGTCAGATACACAAAATTCATAGTCAGAGCGCAACTGCCAGTCAATCAATCTCCCAAACGAGTAAGTGCTGGGTGTGAATGTGCTTTCTGTGACAGGTTCAGAGTGGTTTGGATGGTGATTTTGAGCAGGCAGGAGGTTCGGAGGGGGCGGAGCTTCAGGAGCTGAGCTTCTGTAAGCAGGAGACGTTCAGCTGCCACTGAAAGTCTCACGGCGATGCCACTCCCCCTTCCTCCTCTCACATTCAGTTGACCCAGCTTAGGATTTTTAAGATCGTAGCCAGCATCATGCTAGATAACGAGGGAAAAGGGCTCAGTGTCCAGAGGATTTTTGTTTTTCTATTATTATTCTTTCTCATTATCATTTCACTACCACCCTGTAGGTAGGAGGCTCTCTTTCTGCTTCGGCACACACTCCCTACACACTGTAGGAAAATCACTTATAAAAAAAAAAATACTTTTTTATAATAGGTAACTATAAGACCATCATTACGCTGTGCGTAACGAATGTACAGAGAAAAAAATCGTAGGTATTTTTTGAGGAACAATTAATTTGTTAATGATATGTAGCTATTTAATTGTTGTTTTTTCCCTGTCCTTATATTGTAATCATTGCATTTTCTTTTTTTTTGTGAAAAAAGTTGATCTTTTTTGTTTATAGAGTTTTGTCTTGTTAGAGTAAAGGTTCAAGTGCAGGAACACAGTAAAACGTATGAAACCACAATACAAGCCACTGGTGTGTCGGTGACAATCGCTACTTCCATTGGTCCCCACTGTTCTGCAATCATTTAACTTGTGTTCGATCATGTGACTTCTGAGACATCTGAACAAAGGAGGGTTAAGAGGCCTCTTCAGTGAGTCCAAGTTTTGCATTGATGGAACGTAATAATTTTGCCACTAGCCCAGTGAGTCCTGCCGAGCGTTTCCATTTAACTATTAAAAATGAAATAAAAGTCAATGTTAGTTATGGGCTAGCAGGTAGATAAAATTCCTGTCTCTACAGACGAGGAATATAAATTGTAGGAACTGAGCTGTTTGAGAACATCTGTCGGATTGGTTCAGTTTAAGTTTTATCAGTGAACTAACAAAACCCCGACAGCGTTGTCATACCTATTTTGTGCTCAAGTTCATCTGCAGCAAATAATCTGTGGGGATGTCACCCATGTATCTGATGGCGCTGTTCCCATCTGTGGCGGCCATTTTGCGTCTGTAATCGAGTAAACAACATGAAAAATTGTGCAGATAAATCAAAGAGGAGTTGGTCTTTACTCTGACTGTACCACATTTTCCAGGTCCTTTTTGAAGTGGAAGTAGCATGTACTTAGTGGTAGTAATACTCTGAACTGTAAAAGAAAAAAAATTGTATCAAGAAAACAACAGTCAATTTGTGGCTCTGTGTCTCCTCCTACTAAAAAGGTTTTGGCAGGCCACCTTTTTTGTACGTAAAGTAGCCTTGATGAACAATAAAGTGCTTTTAAACCACTGTCTGACTGTGTGGGCCTGTTTCTTACTGCTGTGGTGTGTTACGGTGACGACAGATGGAAAGATGCAGCTGCTGTGAGTGTAAGGATGTGAATTCTGAATTCCACATTCACCTGTTTTCAAAATAAAGGTCAAAGCTGCAAACACATATAAAGAGACATTTTATTCCAGTTTTTGGTTAAATACTTGCAGAAGAAAAAAGCGTGACAAAAACAGCTCTGAGAATAATGTAAACCACGTCAGAATCCAGAGTTCAATCTCAACTTTAAAAATAAAATCTGAGGACAAAGTCTGAATTCTGGGTGTTATTGTTTTCGAAATTCTGACTAGACTTCTTAACTTTAATCTCAAATTCCCAGCTCTCTTTTCCACATTGCACTTCAAGTCTTCCACAAATATCCAAACAGCTGTTGAAATTAACATGTCGTTACACTGAAGGTATTGAACGTTAGCAGCTCAGACAAACGGCACACTGTAGAGTAAGAAAAGCAACATAACTGCACCGACAAACACATGCATGCGTCAACACTAAACATTAAGACCTTCACTTTGTCCATAGGCTCTTTCAGATTAAACTGTGCAGTTGCAGGTCCCAGGTTGTCCCCAGGAACAGTAAATCATTTCCATATCAGAAGCTGCTCAGTAACATCTGTGTGCAGGTTTCCTACTTTCACAGGAACAAAGCTGGTTTAAGTATTAACTGTACTGTATGTATCACAGTCTCCAGTAAACAGACAGGGGAGATGGATGGATGTGCTGAGTTGTCAACTGTGTTTTTGTAATTTCATAATTTATCTGAAGCAAGTGAATGAGCGAGCAGATGTAGTTGGGCAATATCTTGCCAAAGGACTCAGCAAACCCATTAAATGTGTTGATGGAGAGACCGTGGAGAGGACTGAACCTATGGGGTTCAGTGAGGCTTAAAACAAGTCCCATAATACAAATGCAGAGAGCTTTGTTGTGTTTGGTCTCAGGGAAATGAACCGACTCAAACACTGAGTGAATGTGACTGATTACACATCATGACATGATAGAAACATGAACATTCTCCTCAAAACACAACAGCTTCATACAGACTGTGGAAATTAACTTATTGAGCTATGATCCTGTTTCTAAGTGAAAAGTGAAAAACATTCATTTAAGCAGTAAATCTATTTCTTTTGCTGTTTCATTATTATGAAATCAATGCTTTGATTGATCTTGATTCGACATATAGACCAATTAAAACATTTAAAGCATGTCTTCCAGACTCTTCTGAAAAACTTTTTGTAATGTGCTAGGTTCTGATTACAAGAATTTGATCAGTGTGTCTGCTGTTGCCTGCAAAGCCCTTGTCCTTTGTGAAGTCCTTAAGAAAACAAACCAGACAAAAACAGAAGGAGTGGAGTGCTGAGTTCCTCCAAGGCTCAAGGTCGGGTCCTCCAGTCCTTCAGATGCTCTCGTCATCGCTCATGTCCCAAATCTAATGAGGAAAAGACACAAGGGAAAAAGGAACAATTAAAATGGGATTCATTATTTGTGTTTATGCGTCAATGTTCGACCAATTAGTCTCAACACAGGGTCAAATCATGTCCCATGACAACACATGAAATGCACCCCTGAATAGGTACTATGACTTTCTTGTCAAAAATAGGACATTTTTCTGACATACTATACTATGACTTTTTTTGACATACTATACTATGACTTTTTTGACATACGATACTATGACTTTTTTTGACATGCTATACTATGACTTTTTTTGACATACTATACTATGACTTTTTTGACATACTATACTATGACTTTTTTTGACATACTATACTATGACTTTTTTTGACATGCTATACTATGACTTTTTTGACATGCTATACTATGACTTTTTTTGACATACTATACTATGACTTTTTTGACATACTATACTATGACTTTTTTGACATACTATACTATGACTTTTTTGACATACTATACTATGACTTTTTTTGACATGCTATACTATGACTTTTTTGACATACTATACTATGACTTTTTTTGACATATTATACTATGACTTTTTTGACATATTATACTATGACTTTTTTGACATACTATACTATGACTTTTTTTGGCATACTATACTATGACTTTTTTGACATATTATACTATGACTTTTTTGACATACTATACTATGACTTTTTTTGACATGCTATACTATGACTTTTTTGACATACTATACTATGACTTTTTTTGACATACTATATGACTTTTTTGACATGCTATACTATGACTTTTTTGACATGCTATACTATGACTTTTTTGACATACTATACTATGACTTTTTTTGGACATGCTATACTATGACTGTTTTTGATATGCTATATTATGACTTTTTTGACATACTATACTATGACTTTTTTTGACATGCTATACTATGACTTTTTTGGACATATTATACTATGACTTTTTTGACATATTATACTATGACTTTTTTGACATACTATACTATGACTTTTTTTGACATGCTATACTATGACTTTTTTTGACATACTATACTATGACTTTTTTGACATACTATACTATGACTTTTTTTGACATATTATACTATGACTTTTTTTGACATACTATACTATGACTTTTTTGACATACTATACTATGACTTTTTTTGGACATACTATACTATGACTTTTCTGACATACTATACTATGACTTTTTTGACATACTATACTATGACTTTTTTGACATACTATACTATGACTTTTTTTGACATACTATACTATGACTTTTTTGACATACTATACTATGACTTTTTTTGACATACTATACTATGACTTTTCTGACATACTATACTATGACTTTTTTGACATACTATACTATGACTTTTTTTGACATACTATACTATGACTTTTTGACATACTATACTATGACTTTTTTGACATACTATACTATGACTTTTTTTGACATGCTATACTATGACTTTTTTGACATACTATACTATGACTTTTTGACATACTATACTGTGACTTTTTTTGGACATGCTATACTATGACTTTTCTGACATACTATACTATGACTTTTTTGACATACTATACTATGACTTTTTTTGGACATGCTATACTATGACTTTTTTGACATACTATACTATGACTTTTTTTGACATACTATACTATGACTTTTTTTGACATACTATACTATGACTTTTTTGACATACTATACTATGACTTTTTTTGACATACTATACTATGACTTTTTTTGACATACTATACTATGACTTTTTTTGACATACTATACTATGACTTTTTTTGGACATGCTATACTATGACTTTTTTGACATACTATACTATGACTTTTTTTGACATACTATACTATGACTTTTTTTGACATACTATACTATGACTTTTTTTGACATGCTATACTATGACTTTTTTTGACATACTATACTATGACTTTTTTGACATACTATACTATGACTTTTTTTGACATACTATACTATGACTTTTTTTGACATGCTATACTATGACTGTTTTTGACATACTATACTATGACTTTTTTGACATGCTATACTATGACTTTTTTTGACATACTATACTATGACTTTTTTTGACATACTATACTATGACTTTTTTTGACATACTATACTATGACTTTTTTTGACATGCTATACTATGACTGTTTTTGACATACTATACTATGACTTTTTGACATACGATACTATGACTTTTTTTGACATACTATACTATGACTTTTTTGACATACTATACTATGACTTTTTTTGACATGCTATACTATGACTTTTTTGACATACTATACTATGACTTTTTTTGGACATGCTATACTATGACTTTTTTGGACATACTATACTATGACTTTTTTGACATATTATACTATGACTTTTTTGACATATTATACTATGACTTTTTTGACATACTATACTATGACTTTTTTTGACATGCTATACTATGACTTTTTTTGGCATACTATACTATGACTTTTTTTGACATATTATACTATGACTTTTTTGACATACTATACTATGACTTTTTTTGACATGCTATACTATGACTTTTTTGACATACTATACTATGACTTTTTTTGACATACTATACTATGACTTTTTTTGACATACTATACTATGACTTTTTTGACATACTATACTATGACTTTTTTTTGACATACTATACTATGACTTTTTTTGACATACTATACTATGACTTTTTTTGGACATGCTATACTATGACTTTTTTGACATACTATACTATGACTTTTTTGACATACTATACTATGACTTTTTTTGACATACTATACTATGACTTTTTTGACATGCTATACTATGACTTTTTTTGACATACTATACTATGACTTTTTTGACATACTATACTATGACTTTTTTTGACATACTATACTATGACTTTTTTTGACATGCTATACTATGACTTTTTTGACATACTATACTATGACTTTTTTGACATGCTATACTATGACTTTTTTTGACATACTATACTATGACTTTTTTTGACATACTATACTATGACTTTTTTTGACATACTATACTATGACTTTTTTTGACATGCTATACTATGACTGTTTTTGACATACTATACTATGACTTTTTTGACATACGATACTATGACTTTTTTTGACATACTATACTATGACTTTTTTGACATACTATACTATGACTTTTTTTGACATGCTATACTATGACTTTTTTGACATACTATACTATGACTTTTTTTGGACATGCTATACTATGACTTTTTTGGACATACTATACTATGACTTTTTTGGACATATTATACTATGACTTTTTTGACATATTATACTATGACTTTTTTGACATACTATACTATGACTTTTTTTGACATGCTATACTATGACTTTTTTTGGCATACTATACTATGACTTTTTTTGACATATTATACTATGACTTTTTTGACATACTATACTATGACTTTTTTTGACATGCTATACTATGACTTTTTTGACATACTATACTATGACTTTTTTTGACATACTATACTATGACTTTTTTTGGACATGCTATACTATGACTTTTTTGACATGCTATACTATGACTTTTTTTGACATACTATACTATGACTTTTTTTGGACATGCTATACTATGACTGTTTTTGATATGCTATATTATGACTTTTTTGACATACTATACTATGACTTTTTTTGGACATGCTATACTATGACTTTTTTGGACATATTATACTATGACTTTTTTGACATATTATACTATGACTTTTTTGACATACTATACTATGACTTTTTTTACATGCTATACTATGACTTTTTTTGACATACTATACTATGACTTTTTTGACATACTATACTATGACTTTTTTTGACATATTATACTATGACTTTTTTTGACATACTATACTATGACTTTTTTGACATACTATACTATGACTTTTTTTGGACATACTATACTATGACTTTTCTGACATACTATACTATGACTTTTTTGACATACTATACTATGACTTTTTTGACATACTATACTATGACTTTTTTGACATACTATACTATGACTTTTTTTGACATGCTATACTATGACTTTTTTTGACATACTATACTATGACTTTTTTTGACATACTATACTATGACTTTTTTGACATGCTATACTATGACTTTTTTTTGACATACTATGACTTTTTTTTTGACATACTATACTATGACTTTTTTGACATGCTATACTATGACTTTTTTTGACATACTATACTATGACTTTTTGACATACTATACTATGACTTTTTTTGACATACTATACTATGACTTTTTTGACATGCTATACTATGACTTTTTTGACATACTATACTATGACTTTTTGACATGCTATACTATGACTTTTTTGACATACTATACTATGACTTTTTTGACATGCTATACTATGACTTTTTTTGACATACTATACTATGACTTTTTTGACATGCTATACTATGACTTTTTTTGACATGCTATACTATGACTTTTTTGACATACTATACTATGACTTTTTTGACATACTATACTATGACTTTTTTTGACATGCTATACTATGACTTTTTTGACATACTATACTATGACTTTTTGACATGCTATACTATGACTTTTTTTGGACATACTATACTATGACTTTTTTGACATACTATACTATGACTTTTTTTGGACATGCTATACTATGACTTTTTTGACATACTATACTATGACTTTTTTTGACATACTATACTATGACTTTTTTGGACATGCTATACTATGACTTTTTTGACATGCTATACTATGACTTTTTTTGACATACTATACTATGACTTTTTTGACATACTATACTATGACTTTTTTTGACATACTATACTATGACTTTTTTTGACATGCTATACTATGACTTTTTTGACATACTATACTATGACTTTTTTTGACATACTATACTATGACTTTTTTTGGACATGCTATACTATGACTTTTTTTGACATACTATACTATGACTGTTTTTGACATACTATACTATGACTGTTTTTGACATGCTATACTATGACTTTTTTTGGACATACTATACTATGACTTTTTTGACATACTATACTATGACTTTTTTGGACATACTATGACTTTTTTGACATGCTATACTATGACTTTTTTGACATACTATACTATGACTTTTTTTGGACATGCTATACTATGACTTTTTTTGACATACTATACTATGACTGTTTTTGACATGCTATACTATGACTTTTTTTGATATACTATACTATGACTTTTTTTGGACATGCTATACTATGACTTTTTTTGACATACTATACTATGACTGTTTTTGACATGCTATACTATGACTTTTTTTGGACATACTATACTATGACTTTTTTTGACATGCTATACTATGACTTTTTTGACATACTATACTATGACTTTTTTGACATACTATACTATGACTTTTCTGACATACTATACTATGACTTTTTTGACATACTATACTATGACTTTTTTTGACATACTATACTATGACTTTTTTGGACATGCTATACTATGACTTTTTTTGGACATGCTATACTATGACTTTTTTGGACATACTATACTATGACTTTTTTTGGACATGCTATACTATGACTTTTTTTGACATGCTATACTATGACTGTTTTTGACATACTATACTATGACTTTTTTGACATGCTATACTATGACTTTTTTGACATACTATACTATGACTTTTTTGACATGCTATACTATGACTTTTTTTGACATATTATACTATGACTTTTTTTGACATACTATACTATGACTTTTTTTGACATGCTATACTATGACTTTTTTTGGACATGCTATACTATGACTTTTTTGACATACTATACTATGACTTTTTTTGACATGCTATACTATGACTTTTTTTGGACATGCTATACTATGACTTTTTTTGACATACTATACTATGACTTTTTTTGGACATGCTATACTATGACTTTTTTTGACATACTATACTATGACTGTTTTTGACATGCTATACTATGACTTTTTTTGACATACTATACTATGACTTTTTTTGACATACTATACTATGACTTTTTTTGACATACTATACTATGACTTTTTTGGACATACCATACTATGACTTTTTTTGACATGCTATACTATGACTTTTTTTGACATATTGTACTATGACTTTTTTCGACATGCTATACTATGACATTTTTTGACATACTATACTATAACTTCTTTGACATACTGTACTATGAATTTTTTTTTAACATACTATACTATGACTTTTTTTGACATGCTATAATGACTTTTTTTGACATACTATACCATGACTTTTTTAGACATACTATAGTAATACTTTTTTAGACATACTATACCATGACTTCTTTTAGACATATTATACTATGACTTTTTTTGATATACTATACTATGACTTTTTTGACATACTATACTATGACTTTTTTTTAGACATACTATACTATGACTTTTTTTGACATGCTATACTATGACATTTTTTGACATACTATACTATGACTTTTTTTGGACATGCTATACTATGACTTTTTTTGACATACTATACTATGACTTTTTTGACATGCTATACTATGACTTTTTTTGACATACTATACCATGACTTTTTTGACATACTATACTATGACTTTTTTGACATGCTATACTATGACTTTTTTTTGACATATTATACTATGACTTTTTTTGACATACTATGCTATGACTTTTTTTGACATGCTATACTATGACTTTTTTTTGACATGCTATACTATGACTTTTTTGACATACCATACTATGACTTTTTTGACATACTATACTATGACTTTTTTGACATGCTATACTATGACTTTTTTTGACATATTGTACTATGACTTTTTTCGACATGCTATACTATGACATTTTTTGACATACTATACTATAACTTCTTTGACATACTGTACTATGACTTTTTTTGACATGCTATACTATGACTTTTTTTGACATGCTATAATGACTTTTTTTGAACATACTATACTATGACTTTTTTAGACATACTATAGTAATACTTTTTAGACATACTATACCATGACTTCTTTTAGACATATTATACTATGACTTTTTTTGATATACTATACTATGACTTTTTTGACATGCTATACTATGACTTTTTTTGACATATTGTACTATGACTTTTTTCGACATGCTATACTATGACATTTTTTGACATACTATACTATAACTTCTTTGACATACTGTACTATGAATTTTTTTTTAACATACTATACTATGACTTTTTTTGACATGCTATAATATGACTTTTTTTGACATGCTATAATGACTTTTTTTACATACTATACCATGACTTTTTTAGACATACTATAGTAATACTTTTTTAGACATACTATACCATGACTTCTTTTAGACATATTATACTATGACTTTTTTTGATATACTATACTATGACTTTTTTGACATACTGTACTATGACTTTTTTTTAGACATACTATACTATGACTTTTTTTGACATGCTATAATATGACTTTTTTTGACATACTATACTATGACTTTTTTGACATACTATACTGTGACATTTTTCAGACATGCTATACTATGACTCTTTTTTACATACTCTGTCATCACGTTTTTATGACAAACTATACTATGACTTTTTGACATACTATACTATGACATTTTTGACATACTATACTATGACATTTTTTGACATACTCTCTCATCACGTTTTCATTACAATTTTTTATGACCCATGCTTCACAGTCGCACTTTGACAGAATTAGTGCCGAATCATTGTGCAATACATTATCATTGAATATTGGGGGTTATTTGTATGTCCTGAAGTGTATTGTGAATACACCCCAGGAAATGCTGAATGTCCACATCTGATATAAATATAGTGTTCACATGTCTACGTACAGTATGTGCAGTACACAGAGTCATAAGGTATCATCAACATTACAATAACAGCTCTGTTTCATGTTTCTAGTGGTTCTGACATATTTTACTGGACTTGAAGATACATATAAACATACATTGAGTAACCAGAATTATACAGTACAAGCTGCAGTACATGATAATATGAGCCAAAACAGAACAATAAGGGCTCTGTCTGTGGGTAGCCACTGAGTTATGTCCAAGTGTTTGAGACAAGGAGTCTGTACTGATTTTATACATTTCTACTAACAGGCTTGAATGTGTGATTCAAGATTAAAAAAAAACCAACAACAGGAGGAGACAGATAAACAGAAACGTTTCAATCTAAACAACAGTCTTTAAGTCAAAACAACATTCACCTCGGAGAACATACAGGGCGCCTGCAGTGCTCATTTCTTGGCTACATGCACCAATTGTATAACAGCTTTGATTATAATTACTCACAATCACTGCTAAGAAGTTTCTTACCAGGAAGTGACAGCAGCATGTGACTCTCTCTGTAACACACACACACACACACACACACACACACACACACACACACACACACACACACACACACAGAGGAACCTCCTTTTCACTACTGTGTCAGTAAACAACAGCGGCCTTCTCGTGGCAGCAGATTCTTCACATTCCCTCTCTGTAAGACGTAATTCACATACCTCTAACACTGTCTGGAATGTTACACACACATGGCTCCGAGGGTGTACACACACGCACACACAGTTTGACACATACATGCTGCATTCCTTTGAATTTCAGCTGCCTCGCAACTCAAAGAGCTGAAATCTGAATTCCAGCGCAACAACTGAACCCCAGTGAAAGCGAAAGAAATGTAATTAACTTTCAGCTTTTCTTTTTCTTTTTGTGCAGTGAGTAGCTCCACACTGTGCACACACATGCAGACACAGTGTATTATTAGGAACCTTAGGAAAGCCTGTATCTTAAAAAAAAACAGAGAAAAATGGGTCATTTCTGACTTATCAATGTCATTTCTGTTTGTCATTGATGCTGCTCTGTCCTGTTGTCTTTGCTGCTGCTCTCCCTGCCTTAGGCTTTTCATGTAGGCGCATGGAAGGGCGGACAGGTGTGATTTCTCTGCCTAACGGCTTTCCATGCAGGCGCATGGAAGGGCAGAGAGGTTTGCTTTCTCTGCCTTATGGCTTTCCTTGCAGGCGCATGGAAGGGCGAAGAGGTGTGCTCTCTCCGCCTTGTCTTTTCCATGTAGGCGTGTGGACGAGGCTTTTTGAGTGAGCCAGAGGAAAGGCAGAGGGGCCCCAGAACAGAGCCATACCGCCAATTATAATACTGTAAATGGAAATAAAGTTAAAGTGTTCCTGACAGAAATATTCAATAAAATAAGGAATAGTTAGTTACACTGATAATCTATTAATTTTTGTTACTTCAACCAAGATTATATTTTCAGTTTGGTTTGTTTGTCAGGAAGATTATGGAAAAACTACGAGACCTTTTTTTTTATTAAACTTGGTGGAAGAGTGTAGAATGGGTCAAGGACGGACATGTTAAAGTTCGAGCATATCCCAAGCACAAGGTGAATATATGGATTATTTTTTCACTTTTGTAAACATTGAGAGGTGGGGCATTTGGCCTTGGTAGTGGTATGTGCTCTCAGAGTCTCATTCTAGTCGACTAATTGTTTCAGCTCTAAATACAATTTTTTTTTTTTTTTTTGGTTTCCTAATTAGTGTACAGCAGGTCAGTTGAACATGCGAACATGAAATTTGTTGGAGCACACAATTCAACATGTATTAACAAGAAAGTTTCTGATAATAAATGAACAGTGAATGAAAATTCATCTGTGTTTCCATGGACCTGTTCTTTAACTGAAATTCTTTAAAATTTGTACCAAATGACGCATTTTTTTCCAAGAAACTTCAGAGGAAATTATCAGTAAATAACAGACCTGCACAAGAAAACATTACCCTGTTTTTCTGACTGATTTCATGTCTCTGCTTATGTTGAGAGGCGAGAGTTTAAAGAAGAGACACTATGACTGTACACATCATTACAGCTGATGCTGAGTGCTGAGGCCGCACAGTAAATGAAAATGTATTCTGCATCAACAGCTCTCAGTTATTTTTAGTGTGGATTTGCAGGTTCATGTGAAACATTCAATGTAATACATCAATTCAATATAAACAGAACAAACCACACTGAATGTCAGGCTTATTAAAACAGAGATGAGTCTATTATATATTCTCAAAAGTGATTGTGCTCTGGGATGATGCATTACGGCAAAAACATCTTTCATAGAAAAGGTTACAAAAACTAAAAGCATCTTGGCTGAACCTGGTCCTTGAATTTGGATAAAAGGTGCCAGTACTCTACAACAGCAGCTGCACTGCATGTGGGTTTTATCTTAGACTAACGTGCATCTCGTTTGAAATCTCTCTGTATCAACACATGCAGAAATTCACGAGACACATACAAGAAAGGTGTAAATAACTGTTGAATGAAAAATAGTCCTTTAAAGTTGGAACTTAAATGTTCAATGTATGGTTTCTGGAACAGTTTGGGAAATGCAGATCTCATTTGTTTTCTTTCCAAAAGGGAAACTGAGCAGATCGATATCACTCCTATTTGTGTGTTAGCTACAGAGCTAAAGTCAGGAACGGATTAGCCTAGTTTAGCAGAAAGACAGGAAACAAGTGGTTTTAGAGCTCATTTTCTGAAAGTGCTAAAGCTGCATCACATTTGTTTAACAGGACATTTCACCCCAAAACCAAAAATCCATATTTTTCCTCTTACCCATAGTGCTATTTATCCATCTAAATTGTTTTGGTGTGAGTTGCAGAGTGTTGGAGATATAGGTCATAGAGATGTCTGCCTTCTCTTGAATGTAATGGCACTAGAAGACACTCAGCTTGTGCTGTTCAAAGTGGGAAAAAAATGCAACTAAAAAATTGAGAAACTCAACAGTAAGCATAAGCCTCTAGTTCATGAGTAGATGCACACTTCCTTCTGCATGGTGATTCAGTTGGCCGGTTTATTTTAGTGGAAAGAAAATAGTTCCTACATCAAACTGCTCACAGCGAGGTCTGTGGATTATCTCCAGTAACTGGGTCATGATTTCTGGAAAGAGACATATTGCTGTTGCCTGTTGAGTCCTTTAAATGTATTTTGGTGCTTTGAGCTAAGTGCTATCTAGTTCCAATATATTTGAGAGAAGGCAGACATAAATAGTACGATTTTTTTTAAATAAACCATTTCATTCATTTATTTATTTTCTTGTTTATTTGACAAGGACAAATGCATAAGACATTGCTTCATATTACAAAGTAGATGCAATGCATACAGGTTCCTTGCCACAGCTAATTTGCAACCCCTAGAAATAAAACAGTAAGCACATCGTGTTCGTGAAGAACATCAGTTCATTAATCCGTTTGTTATTTGGATTTAGCAAGGATGTTTCTGTATCTGTTTTAATGTTTGTCTTTGTTATGGTTGTAGTCAGAAGCTTAATCTGCACTCACTAGTGAGGGAGGGGTATGCAAAAACGCACAGGTGCTCATGTGGCCAAAAGTCATTTGTGCTTTGACCTCAGAAGGAACTCTGCAGAAAGTTGTCCAACCTGTTCTGCAGCATGTTAAAGTGAACAGTCGGCTGTGTACAGGCTAAAACTGAGTGTTGTTTGTGTTATTGTGCTCATTATTGGAACTTCAGCAGGTCTTTTTCAGAGCGTGGTCGGAGAGTTGCAGGGCAGTGTGGAGAATGAGGGACAAATTCATATCAAAGCTGGACGTTCGGCATTTCTGCTCCACTGCTGCTGGGGAGCGAGCATCAAAAGGACAGCAAGCAAAAAGCTCTTTGAAACAGAGCAACACTGGAGCCCCTCTCTGGACCGCTGCCATGCCACACTGATGGCGTGTGTGTGTGTGTGTCTGTGTGTGTTTTGAGAAATCTTTTGTGCAAAATGAAAGAGAGGGGGGGGGGGGGGGGGGGGTCTGAAAGGGGGAGAGACCTTATGTAACGTGAATAGCTCTGGCAAACTGAAGCCAACAACTTTACTACACTCTTTTAGGCATGGCTGAGTACTCGGGATGTTTCTCAACCATTTACCTCTGTTGCTGCAACGCATAAGCAGATTTCTGCAAAGCCCAGATCAAAATTAATTACTGCTCTGTTTGGTCCAGTTAGGGAGCAAACTAAAATCACTGACTTCCTTCGTTATGTTTCTAACTTATTTATTTTATTCTGTTCTTTGGGTGAAGTGGAGAGTAAGTCTGATTTTTTTTGTACTGTACATACCATAATGATTTAAGAGTGTTACTGGGTCATGACATGGCTTGAAACACTGGAATATTCTGGTGTACATGAGCAACAATTGAAATGGTTGTTTAATTTAGGTGTGTTTCAGACCTACTAGTCCACACATACAAGGGAATTTTATAAAAAGAAAAAGAAGCTTTTTCTATGAGTTTTGACCTTTGGTCACTGAAAACAGACTTTTTGTAAAACTCCTTCCAGGTTGAAGGTTGTCAGAACTTTTTAGTGTTGACGTGTAGACAGGAAAAACAGAGATTTAGGCTTGTGCCATCAGAGCGTGCACCATTATTGTCTTTGTGAGACTACACAAATGAGGCAACATTTCGTGCAATGGCAGACAGTAGAAGCTGATGTTTTTTTTGGGAAACCCTTGAGTCACAGGGTTCCTGTCAGAATGTCTACACAGAATGTCTACTTCATTATTCATCATGTGACTGGAGCAGGACAGGGAAAAAAAGTCAATGGAAGATGGTGGCACGGGAATTATTATAAAAATAGTTCCAGTTTTATACATAAATATGATGTAAACACTACCTCCTTTATTTTGAACCATAATGCTAGTCGTCCTGTTGTCTTTTTGCATTCTCTTTTATGTATTACCTCCCGTATAAAAAAAGATTTGGGACTGGCATTTCTTCTTCACTTTGTCATGGAATTGAAACAGTACACGAGGGGCCCAATCCCCCAAAAAGTAAGGTTTTGTCCCAATTCTAAAGAATGAGTGTACTATAATGTACTTTAAAAATCCACTATTGGTCAAACTCTACTACTTCTACACTGCAATGCAAGAATGGTTTCCATGTTTCCCTTCTCTCACCATGTCAGCGTGGGTTTTCTCCAAGTTCTCTGGCCTCCTCCCACAGTCCAAAGACATGCAGGCTAGGTGACCTGGTAGCTCTAAATTGTCCGGAGGTGTGAATGTGAGTGGTAGTGGTTGTCTGTCTCTTTTTAGATAGGAATTGTGCAAATTTGCAGGAAAGCCCAGTCAGTCTTCTTTCAGCATTGGCAGTATAAAAACAAAATTGGGGAGTGCGGCAAAATGCTGCCTGCCTACTTTTGTTTATACAGAATGCGCCTTTTTCGGGGCAGTGGGGGGCGTGAGCAAGTAACAAAACGTGTAGCTCAGCGTGTGAAGTAAACCGTGACATGTTCAGAGGGAAGCCGCGGCTGGTCAGTCCTTCGGTGATTCTCTCATAAGTTGGCCCCTTGTTCACCGTTCCTGTCGTCTGACGGTTAATGGCCTCTTCGTTTGCGAAGGCAAGGAGGGTGCGCAATTCCTTGTCTCCTCAGTTGCACATCTTTACAGCTATCAGCTGTTTCCTGTTAGTCCACTGCCAGTGGAAGGCCGCCTTGGTCTTTTTAAACTAAAAAGGTTCTGCCAATATGACTACCCTATGCTCGCATCTTGCTGGCAAAACGGCCCAACATTCGTGGAAAATCTTGAAAGCTTGAAACATTAGAAACTCCGCCAGAGACAGTATTTTCAACCAACACATGAAGCTAGCATTAGCTTTATTAGCTAGCTACCTACGGCTGATAGAATCTGCCAGTGACCATTTTCATTTCGTCCAGAAAAATGGACAGAAGTTATTTTTTTCCTCCTCCATCTAAAATCAAGGACCCATTGTTTAAAAAAAAATACCAGGGATGGGGTTTAGTTTGAAGTTTGAAGAGGTCAGCTGGGGCTCTGAGAAACTATGTCAAAAACTAAATGAAGCAACAATGAAACCAGTTGTTAGTTCAAACCCTTGCTTGAATTCTCTTTACTGGTTGACCCCCACACCACACAGACATCAACACACACACACACACACACCATGACAGCACCTCAAAGGGATTGGCAGCATCACAATCATCAACACACATCTTTAACTTTGAAGCAGCCTTATCGCTTCAGGACCTTGAGTCACTGCAGGTTAAAAAGAGGATTGCTGGATGTTTCATAAAAGTCCTACAGTAAGCTGCATGTAATCATTGTGTGAATGTGTTTGTGTTTGTAATCAGTTGGGCTCCGGCTGATATGACAGCTATAATCCAGGCTAGTTGTTGAAACAAGGCTGGGATCTGATCAGATAGAGGAGGTTTTAGCTGGAAGCCGAGGCCCATGCAGTCAGCCAACTCTCTGCCGCCGCTGATTATTATTCCCCCACAAATACAACACAAGCCTCAGCATGAGGGTCTTTAGCAATATTTATCATTCTGCGCGCCTCGGTCGAAGCTTCTGGAAAAGTAACATCACAGCTACAGTATATTTGCTGTCAGGCATCACAGTTTACCAAGAAGCAACTCAGATCATTGGGACTTTATCTTTTTCAAGCAGGATTCAAAACACCGAGCCTGCATACAGGAATATATCCTTAAGTGCGGGTGGCCCCAGCGGGAATCCAACCTCTAAAGCCATTCAACTAGGCAGCACTACACAACCACTGATGGGCTTTGATATTAAACACACATCTGCTTTACATATTAGAACTGACACCAAAGCACAAAAGGCAAAGTCAACCTTTCATCATGGAGACTGGCTCCATCTGATGTGCAATTAGTGGACCACACAGAGTGACGTGGTTTATGGCTGCTGGATACAACAGTGACTGTGTGCTGCTGGTCGAGGGAGAGGAGGGAGAAATCCAGTCTGACTACACTTCTGTTTCACTCCGGTGATTTGAGAGAGTTTATATGAGTTTTTACAAAGCTTAAGAGACTGTGTGGACTGATAGATCACTGGAGAGATGATGCAACTAAGCATCTTTTCAGATGTGGGAATGTAACCTTGCTCGCTCCATCTGTATGTTCGAGTGACGGCTTTCTGGCATTCAGACGTGTACATTAGGCAAATGTTTTTATTCACAGTCACTATTCCTGGGTAAAATTTGGCACCTGCTGCCAAGCAGTGAGTAGAAAAGTATGAATAAGAGTGTTTTTAGTTCTCATAGACTACGCTTATTTTCCTGCTGTAGACTTAAAGGTTCAGTGTGTGATTCTAATTCAATACACATTTTTGTCAAATTCAGTAAATATCTCCTAACAGCTGTCTGTTCTGTATGTGCACTGAAAAAAAAAAAATCACAGCCCTGGCTCTGTAAATGGGAAACAAACAACGTGGCTCGGACTGAGCCACACAGCTAATCTCCTTCTTCCACATCCCTGCCCACGAGGAACGGAGCTACACCATATTAGTAATGAAACGCAAATAACATCAGAGATATTGCTGGAGTTTCCAATGAAGCTAAAGGGAGGGGTTTCCTTGTTTAGGTTCTGAGTTCAAATTATTAATAATCTTTCTCCAGAATCAAAAACTCCACCTTTAACTAATGACCATGGCAGCCAAAGGAAAACTCGCTCGTCTTATTTACGCTGGATTTTCTAATTACTTTGAAAATCAAAGATTCAAATCATCAGTCGGAGACCCCCCGGTTGCTCATCTGTACAGCGTCTGTCAGGTTTGTGTTTCCCTCTTGCTACTAGCTGCTCGCTAATTCCTGCTATCAGCTGTTTCCTGTTTATCCACCGCCAGTGGCTCGCACATGCGGCAGCATCAACAGCTCCTCCCACAAGTCTTCAACAGCCCCTTCCATTGCGGAAGGCCACCTCGGTCTGTTTAAACTAAAAAGGCTCCGCCAATATGTCTACCCTACGAGGCGGAAAATTGGGCACCTCAGATCAACTCGCTAATACAGCTCTGTGTGTCTAAACGCTCGCAGCTTGCCGGCACAACAGCCTAACATTCGCCAAGAATGTGGCAGTGTAAAAGGGGCTTGAGGGTGCTTTCACACCTGCCCTGTTTGGTTCGGTTCAATCAAACTCAAGTTTATTGCCTCCTAAGTACAATTCGTTTGGGCAGGTGTGAACACAGCAATCCCACTTCGGTGCGCTCCACAACAACCAGACCAAGACCTTCTTGAAGAGGTGGTCTCGGTCCAGTTACCATGAAAATTTTGAGACACTTTAAGGTACGACCCCACCATGTTCCTTTTTCTAAACCTAACCTCAGGCCCCGTTTAGAGGACAACGGCTTTGTGTTTTGAAAAACTTCCACGTTTATATGATGACGTTATTGAAACGATCCCTGTTCACTTGGAGCTGCGAAATCTGCTGTAAACGCTGTAGTATGCACGCCAGGCCAATGGGTGGCAGTGTAAATTTGCCTTCCTCTACAACGTGGTGATTACAAACCAAAACAAAGACACAATGGCAAAAGCATGCACAGATAACTTTGTCTGGATGGACAGTGAGGTGGAGGTGCGACAGTAACACTTCACTTCAAATCAACAGGAACTGCATATTGCAAGTTTACATGACAACTGACATGGTGCCATTTCCAAAAAACTGCACTCTGGAGCCCATTTTCAAAACATTGCATTTTCAGGCACCCAAAACGGCGCTGTCATGTAAACGATCGGCCAAAACACAACTAAAGTTTATCATTTTCAGTTGAAATCGTTGTCGTATAAACGGGACCTCAGTCACTTTTATTGCTTAAACCTAGCCTCTGCAGATCTACATTAATTACGTAACTGCAGGTTAAGGAAGTAAGAAATGCATTTTCCATAGGATATTATATGAATCGTTCTATGAGAGTATGTTGCGTCATATTCCTTTCTTCATTAGCTACAAATTAAGTACAGTCTGCAGCCATGTTAGAAACTCTGAGGCTATGCTTAAGCTCAGTAGAACTAGCTAAATGCTAACATCAGCGTCATAGAAGTATGAATAGAATTGGATACAGCCTTGGTGGTGGGCCCCATTCATTCTTCTAAAAGTTGCTCATTGGCTCAGTGGGCCGACTGCTGGCAACTTTTAGGGTGAACATTTATTTGTAATGTTACTCAATGCATGAGTTGACAACGTGAATCAATCGGCACACCTTAAATTTCAATATGACAACTTCGACCATTACTTATTTTTTATCGTCCGCTCATCACTTTTAGTAATGAGTGGATCTTCAAGCATTTAAAAACATATATTAATTTCGACTGGGTTATGTGAACTGTATGTATCCCAGTCCTCACTCAGCATTGCAGAGCATCGTTCCTGTGGGCTACGGCAACACTTAACCCCTGAGCTTGCCTAGACGGACTCTTTGCACAAACCCTCTATTTTTAATTATCCCATGGAAAGAGACTCTCACTACAGCCTGTTCTGTTGTGTTCTAAAAAATGTCGGCGTTCAGCCTCATTCTGTGTACGATAAACGAGGTGCAGACTGAAAAAGGAGGAAGTACAGTGAGTGCTGGACGGAGCAGTGAGTGACAACAAAGCTGTCCACATTTAAGAGTACTGCGCTGGATTAAACGGCTTTTGATTGGTAATTGGGCAGGCTGGTGATGCGTGATGGAAGGTGATGTTGCACAGTTTTGTTGTAAAATACAGTGTTGTGTGGCTCAGTCCAAGACACTGAGGTATTCAAGCCTCAGTGGAAGATACAATGAAGGGATCAAAAGATTGTCTGCCATGTGAACATGACAAAAGTGATGAGATTCGCAATAAATCCAATCTCAAGCAAAATGACTCCTGTAATCCTCCGAGTTCACATTCAACAGATAAAACTAAATCTCTTGCTTTTTTATCTGCCTTACTTTCACACACTATTACATGGTTTAAATCGAGACCTAAGTTTTTTTGTTTTTTTTTAATGCTGGAAGTTTTTCTTTCTTCTTTTCCCCAGATAAAGGCTCAGGTTCCAGCTCTACCAGATAAAGGTTGTCCCCTCAGTCGCCCCTCAGGTGATTGCAGACATTATCACATCTTTTGTACTTCAAAGTGCTGCCGTTTCACAGCTGAATACTCTTCTTCAGAAAGGCTACACCCAAACGGCATTATTTATTTACATCAGCCACCCTGAACCCGCAGTTCATTTGTTGGTGTGTGTCTGTGTGGTGTGCACATGTGGATGAGTGGACAGCATTTTAGCATTATGAGGTCAACACACACTTTATTGTTTTCTTGTTTGGGTAATTTCCAGCTCAGTGTTTCTAGGTATTGTGAGAGTCTCCATGATGAGTGGACTGTGGTTAGCCGGGGCAGAGGGAAAAAAGGACAAGAGGAAAAAGAGTAAAGGAAACTGTGGAGGAAAAAATAGCGTTTTCTCTCCAAACTCGTGAAGTCAGTGATGTAAAGGGACATGAGATCTGAAGTGTGAAAGGGTTTGGCAACCACCAAACTGCTCTGAGCAGAGAATATTTAAAAAAAAAACCTAGAGAATCCGCTTCTTGTATTGACTCCCGAACAAGTTCTTCTCTCTTTGATGGAGCTGTGTGGGTCGTCCTCCCCCTTCTGGGTGTTAAACCTGCCCTCAGGGGGGCTTATGAGAGGGGATGAAAGGGGAAGTATCCCCCCTCATTAACATAAATCATCAAATGCATCCCTCTGGCTAACAGATGTTAGATCATTTGTTAGAGGAAACAAGAATTTCCATAGCTGACACCCCTTTGTGAAGTTTGAACTAATTGCCTGGCGCTGTTGTTTCTACACGCTGATAGATTCATCAGGTTTAATTTGTAGATCACAAAGAATAAATTAGCACAGTTTCTCTGAAGATGAGGGCTTTCAGGGATCAGATGGTAAAACTGTGGTATGAAACTATTTGCTTAGATCTGTGTTTACTCCTGCAACATTATTTTTTGAGTCTCAAACACATTTATTAAAACTGAATATGAAAAACTACCTGCCAAAACTTCAGTTTGTGATATTAAGAATCAACAGTTTCTGGACTTGCTCCAAACACAGTGACTGTTTGATCCTTTACCTCTGTAAGAGTCTTGATTCACTGTAGTGCTGAATAAAGCTGTTTTCAGACATACAGCTAATTATGCGCTTTAAATGTGATGGCAGTTTTAATTTAGAAGTCACAATGGCAGTCTCACCACATCAGACTTGATTTCCAACAAGTCTGAATTGAAAGCTACCACAGTACATGCATATATTTTCTGGTGTTCAGTCCATTACCAGAAATAACTGTGCAAGGCAGCAGAACAGAGCTGCTGGAGATAGAACCTGTCCTGCGACACGCTGTCCAGCTGAAGCAGCACCTGTCAGCAGGATAGAAGTGCTGTATGTTATCTGGAGTAACGTAGGAGGCCCGTCAGGGTTACTGTATGAGGCTCCACAAAACAGCAGATCTCACCGATCCATTTTTATCTCAGTACGTGTGCGACACTGGCTGCGTTGGGCCTCCGAGCTCAGCAGATTTACTCATTTATATAATATCTTGGCATCCTCCATGTGCCCTGGTGCCGCCGTCTCTACTGATCTCTTTAAAATATTACATCATGTGTGAGATGTATCTTTGGTTATTATTAATATTCTTCCATTCATCATCTGAAGTGTCTTGCAGGAGGCTGTGCATCCGTCCAAGTTGTAACTTAAGAAAAGGATATGGTGTGAATTTGTATCTTATAGGCATCCGTGTGTGTAAAGGGTTTAATGCTGCTGTTCATGCATTAAAACTGACACTGTTTTTAAGCCACTGTCTGTCTGAGGATGGTACAATAACTGTCAAGAAAACATGGAAAGATAATCAGCGGGAGAAAGGGTCATAAAGTTCTGGGACACTCTATAATGAGAGAACAGTCTTTTTGTTTTCATGGGTTGCACAACAGGCTGGTAACCAGTCTATTTAAAGTCCCTAATTATTCAGTGGGCTTCCATTTCTGATCTATTATGGCTCTTGCACAATTTATTGCAGGAAATGTAATTGGTTAAATAAATATTCAGACTTAATCTTGGTTTGGGAAGACAGTGTGTCATGTTCCAGTAAAAAGATCAACTAGGATTAAGAGTGTTAAAACCTATTCTGTCTGAGTGCCCTCTTCCAGGAACACACTTAAATGATCACAGACACATATGTGCAGGCATATGCAGCAAATGTACAGGGACGCCGATGAGTGCATGTGCATACCCACTTTAAGCAGAGAAAATGACCTCATTCGGCCCAAACGTAACTCCAACTGCTGCTGCAGCAGGCTGCATTCCCAACTACATTCCTGAATTCCCCTCAGACATTCCTGCACAATGTGGTGGGAATCTGCAGCGTGGTGGTTTCACCGGTAGAGAGGCGGTGTAAAGTAGGGCGAAAAGGTAAAAGGTCAAATCGCTTACAAAGTCAGGAAAATAAAAGAGGCTGTGACCCGAGTGTCCGTGTATCAGACTTATGAGGGCTTCATAGTAAAAGCCAGAGAGAAACAGAGAGAATGAAATACTAAAACTAATCTCTTAGCCCCTGTATGGAGGCATCATTTATTGTTCCTTCACTCTCTGCCTTTCATTTGTCACATGTCTGTCCTTATGTTGCAAAATTAAGCAACAAGCAGTCATGAATTTACAATATAAAAACCTATAAAAGCAAGTCGGCCTCTGCACTCTGACAGCAGGATAGTGTGGGTTGCATTTAGAGAGGCCTAAAAGCCATCTTTAAATCAAAGACTGGTGGAGAAGGTTTGCCATATTCAGACTCGTCCTGTGCAGGCACTCGACTTGGTGTCTGGGTGGTACATTCAAATGATTGAAATCAGACACATCCGGTCTGAGCCTCTGAGGTTGCGCAGGGTTGTCTTAAACTGAGCTTGCTGAAAATTAAGTTGTGGATGTTTCTATGTCATCGATTGAGTATGAACACATGCCTTCAATACAGTGGCTGACATACCGACGTACATGTTGTACACAGAAGATTAACATCTGCTGTTTTAATCAGCCTGTTCGGGCTTGGGATTTTAGTATGGTGGCTGACAAGAGCAAGCGCACTACAAAAGCCACAAAACAATTCCATTAGGGAGAAACGTGCTGCAGCTTAAGAGAGGATGCCAATTCAAAACAAGCGGTAACCTCCGGAGCTGAAAACTGAAGCCAGCATGGAAGTGCCAAAAACTGCAGTTCTTTGAATGGCTGGGGCTGGCTCCAGAAGTGAGTCAATCACCGTAGACCCCCCATGTTACAATGGCCAACTTAACAGCAGAAATAAACATGTTTACAGCCTGGTACAAACATGTTTTTTTTGTCTCTATAGCTAATTTCCCCATCATGACAACTGTAGGGGGAATGCAAATTTGCAGGAAAGCCCAATCAGTCTTCTTTCAGCATGCAGCAAAATGCCATCTACCTACTTTTGTTCATACAGAATGAGCCTTTTTTGGGGCAATGGGGGGCATGAGTAACAAAACGTGTAGCTCAGCTTGTGGCGTAAACAGCCACAAGGGAAGCCGCGGCTGGTCAGTCCTTCGGCGATTCTCTCATAAGTTGGCCCTTCTGTCACCGTCCCCGTCATTTGGCGGTTAATGGCCTCTTCGTTTATGACGGCAAGAAGGGCGCGCAATTCCTTGTCTCCCCAGTTGCTCATCTTTCCAGTGTCTGTCAGGTTTGCGTTTCCCTCTTGCTACTAGCTGCTCGCTAATTCCTGCTATCAGCTGTTTCCTGTTTATCCACCGCCAGTAGGTTGCACGCACGGCATCATCAACAGCTCCTCCCACAAGTAATCAACAGCCCCTCCCATGGGGGAAGGCTGCCTCGTTCTTTTTAAGCCAAAAAGGGTTCTGCCAATATGACTCCCCTACGAGGTGGAAAATTGGCCACCTCGGATCAACTTGCTAATCCCGCTCTGTGTCTAAACGCTTGTAGCTTGCCATCAAAACGTCCCAACATTCGCAGAAAATCTGGCAGTGTAAAAGGGGCGTCAGTCAGATCCATCCCTCACTCCGTCACAGCTCCATCCTCCTGCCAAAATATGGTCACTTCTGAAAACCAAGATGGCAATGGCTGAAATGCTTCAAAACAGGAGTCCACAAACCAATGGGTGATGTAACGTTAGCTATGATCGCTGTTTAAACTGTCTATGATTCAAAAACACATACGAAAATCCAAAACAAATGCAGCAACGGAAAAATGCTGCATATGACAAAAACGTGCAGCAGAAAGCCAAAACTAATAAGTCCAAAAGTCGAAAACATACAACCCACAAAACCGTTGCATATCCAGTCAACACTATGAAAGTTCTCCAGGCCTCTATGGGGAAGCACTAAGATGAACAACTTGATTTTCAACCCAAGAGAGACAAGACGAAAGCAGGAAGGAAAGTGGAGTAAAGAGGCGAGATGAAAGGATAGAAAATTCTTTTTAACATCTTGCCTTAGTCGTTTATGATATAATAAAAGTGTTGGCATGACCCTAATTCTACCTTGAGGCCTTGAGAACTGTGGTTGTGTTGACTGGATACACAGTGTGTTTTTCTGTTGCATTAACGTTGCATCGTTTCCATATTTGCAGCATGTTTACAGCTGATGTATTTATTTGGCTTTCTGCAGCACGTTTCCATTGTTGCATTTGTTTTTGATGTTCATATGTGTTTTTGAGTTGGCATAGTGTCTGAAGCTGCAACACATCTCTCCTGATGGAAATGTTGTGGTGCTGTCTTAGAGCTTTTGCCCTTGTCAGCCACCATAAATTAATATCAAACAAATCAGACAGTAGAATAGGTTGATTAATATAGCAGATGCTAATCATCAACATGTAGCTTAGGGCAGTGCTAAAGTAAAGGGTTAAAATCAGATGGAAACTACAAATGGTGGATAAACCAGCTTTACTGCAATCCTGTGCTACATGTTGTATGTAGGAATTTATGCTATGCAGTCCTAACATACACCCTGCTCATTAGTGATGGAGTCCACAATACAGCACGACCCAACTGACGTCATTTCAATGCATTTTCTCTCCGAGGCAGAATGTAGCAGACACCCAGGGGCAACGGTCTGTCACGAATGAAAAGCACTTATTTTCCTTCAGTTTTTTTATTTTGTTTTTAATTTAAGAAAACCCACCAAAGACACCAGTTCTACTAACACCAAGTGTTTGTGATGACGACCACAACAACTGCTTTCAGAACAAACACTTGTGGTTTATTTCATCTCACTTTTTCATCTTCAGTGTGACTAATCTGTAAAACATCCCCATCGTGACCCTTTCAGAGGCCCACATGTCGGAGCCCATGTGAGGAGCAGTGTCATGTTGTTTGTGCGCTGCTTTATCAGGCCTTCATGTTCTAGTCATTACCACTTGAGGGTATCAGACAGTAAAAACATACTACTGAAGGACTCTAAAGCTCCTAATGCCTTCTGTTTAATAAAGTAATGTCTCCAGGCAGCGTATACAATTCCACACAATAAGCAGAGATTTGGCTAATATTGCTTGGCAGTAAAAACACTCATTTGATAAAGTAGTTCCAGATGCGTCAGTGGATACAAGATGTTGGGACTGTGAGATCCAGATTTGAAGCTGTAGGTGTGTCTGATCTGGACATAGAGAGAGAGAGAGTCACCTCAACTAGGAAAATTGTTTAAACCTACAGAGTCTAGACATCCCACACATGACAACTATTTCCACAAACATACACAAATGCCCTTATAAATGCGCCAAGACAGGAACAGACTCCGTCCATCTTGGTCCGATCAGTCGCGACGCCAAAGCAAAGCTACAGTATGATTGGTTTAACATTCATAATGTGTGGCCTCGCCTGAGGGGCAGCGTCTCTATTTTGATCCCATAGAGCCCAAAATTGCACTTCATGTTCCTTTTCCTGCCAAAAAACATTGTAATCTGAGTTCAGCAACTCAAGGCCTCAATAACTCAAACCTCTACATGACACAGAAGCCTGTCACGTCACACCAGCTATTTCTCGGGGTTGAGGTAAACTCAGCGAGCCAAATCTAAACTTTTTCCGCAGTGAATGTCTCCTCACTTGTACTACAGTATGTCTGGCCAGAGATCACACAGATTTTAGGTAGCATTTTCCCCTCCTGCGTTTTAAATGATCATTTTGTACTCTTCCATTTCCTGCAGCAGTCCTCTGCATTCTCTCTTGTGTCCTCTTTGTTCCAGGCCTACAGCTCTCAGGGGGGAACACAGTGAACAGGTCACAGGCTGAATATGGCGGTGTGTGTGTATGTGTGAGTGTGACTACACGTATTCAGTGAGCCTTGAGACAGGAAGAGGAAGAGGAGATGGGTGGAAACAGGAAGAGGAGGGTCACCTACTAACCTAACCTGCCCTCTCAGCAGCACATGTCCTGTCCTCGGTTACATACGAACCTGACCCACACACACATTTAAAACTAAATGCACTGTGACTTCATAGAAATCATAAAAAATGCTTGATACCACATTATGGCGCTGCATATTTGTATTCCACACAATCCACACCTGTTTAGTTTGTTTCCAAACTTAAAACAATTAGATCTCAGCTATTTCTCATTAGTCTTACTAATTACCTACCACATACTAGGGATTGATTGATAGCACTATTGAATATGGCGCTTTTAGAAAAGCAAATGTGATTTATCAGCTAAAAAGAGATTGGAACTGTGCTTTTAATTTTGTGGCCTGACAGTCTCGTCTCGTCTCGTCGTCCTCCACTTATCCGGGTCTGGGTCGCGGGGGCTTGACAGTGATGTATCGTATTCGTAGATACAGGCTGTAGACACATAGTGGAGAAATGGCATGGCAAGGCATCGGAAATCAAATCACAGAGAAGTGGGTGTCGGTGTCGACTTGTCAGTTTCATAAAATTAAAGAAACGGCTGAACATTTCCTCCTTCTTGAACACTGCTGCTGACCCTGTTTTAGTTTGAAAAGTCCAGGATTGTCTTTTAGTCCAGATGGTTGGGAACGGAGACTTTCAAAACCGATGACGCACACACTTACGCTCACTCCCCAACTAAGTCTTATCAGTCATGACATGTCAAGCCAAAAACATAATGTACCTTTTGTGATTTCGTCTTTCTTGTTCGGTTACTGCTTTCCCATCGCCATGGCTTTCTCCGGTGTGGATAATGCTCTTGGTACAGCTTTAATATGTTCCTGTATTTGCTTTGCAACCACTCTCAATCTGTTTTCTGAACCTTGACCGGGTTATTCTCATGTGTTATTTTTAGTAACAGTTTCACCTCATCATTGGTCCAAGCAAAACAAAAAAAAATCTCTGGTCTTACTTTTCGCCATCTCTGTAGCATTTTCTGTAACTAAGAAACCAACTGCAGAGTAGACAATGTGCTTCCTGTTGACATAGCAAGCACATGCCCAGTGTATGTGTTTTCAGGCGTGTTAGTATGGACAGAGATTTCTTTTTCATTTTTAAATACTGTTTCAAAATGAAAATGTATTGGTGTGGATGTGGCTTGAAGCAATTCGATCATCCGACAAGGATACTGGCCTCTTAGGGCGAGATATACCCCTGAAAAATGCTGATATATTACTGAGTTCAGATTCTGAAAAGACCATTTAAACTTTAAATAACAGGACCTGAGCCTGAGTTTTATCTTTCCTTCATAAAAAGGCTCAGTAAAAACAACTGGGCACTGTAGGTTTTTGAATATATTATTCAAACAGGGACTACTTTATTAGGTACACCTGTTCAACTGCTTCTTAGCACAAATAGCTAATCAGCCACTCAGTGCATTTAAACTGCTGATCTACTGGGATTTTCACACACAACCATCTCTAGGGTTTACAGAGGATGGCCCGAAAGAGAGAAAATATCCAGTGAGCAGCAGTTCTCTGAGTGAAAATGCCTTGTTGATGCCAGAGGTCAGAGGAGAGGATCATCTCAAACTGGTTTCTTGAACATGACAATGAGTTCACTGTACTGCAGTGGCCTCCACAGTCACCAGATCTCAGCCCAGTAGAGAACCTTTGGGATGTGGTGGAACGGGAGATTGGCATCATGATGTGCAGCCGACAAATCTGCAGCAACTGTGTGATGCTATCATGTCAATACGGACCAAAATCTCTGGGGAATGTTTCCAGCACCTTGTTGAATCTATGGCACAACCATAATTACCTGCCACATGTTAGGTATTTATTTTGTGCTGTAAAATAAAGTGTTGCCACTGTGGTTCACCAAAAGCTAATTAAATGTGATTCATCACGTCATCACAGTGATAGTTTGGTATGATACAGCCACATACTCTTTATTGAAGATTGGAGATAGGCGTAGTGAAGGGACTTCAGAGGGAGAGTGACAGATGACATGGGTGGGAGTGAAAGTGGTTTGACACTGGTTAGAAGAGGTAAGAGATGGTTTAGAGGAGCTCTGGTGGGAACAGAGTTAGTGTGTAGGTCCCAGCTGAGGTCACGTCCTCTGGCTGTGTTTTTATAAACTCCAGAGTCTCGGGGTAATCAAACAAAGCACCGATACTCGCAACGCTCGGCCCAGATAACAGACCTTGGAACAAAACCTCCTAACAGACAAAACGCCAAACCAGGAAGTGATGCAGCATCCTCTCTTCTTTTACCCACTCTTCCTATTTCCTAATTAAAGCTGGACCGTCACTCCTATTTCCTACTTTTCGGGAACGTGACTCTAAGTCGGTCAGACTCTGCTACCACCACTACCGCCACCTCCTCTTTCTCTCTCTTCTCTCTCAGAGCCATAAAGGCCAGCTACAACAACAAATGGAGTCTCTCTCGGCTGGGTGTGGTGGCCTGCAGAGCAACAGCTGGGTCCTGTTGTTTCTCCCGAGACACCGGCTGACTGCTCGCCCTCTTTTTCAGGACAGCTCTCCCTCTGTGTCCTTAACTTTAAATATTTAGCCTTTTTTTTTTAATTTTTGTAACTCTCTCAGGATTGCTGGCACAACTCTTAACTGCCTTTCTCTGAAGTGTTGGCTGAATTTCTCCAAACGAATCGCTCACACTTCTCAGGTGCTCCTCTTAAAACGTCTTTGCCAAACAGCCGACACATCCCCTCACTCCCGACTCCTCATCTCTTTTTAGAAGCTTGGATGGTCTCCTGTTCTTTCTCTCACTTTATCTGTCAGTCCCCATCTCCCTCTTCCTCTCTCCCGCTGTAACTCCCCCCCGGCCTCCATTTCCCTCTGACACATTTCCTGTACACTACAGAGGGTTATCAACACATTTTCTGAGTCACACAAGTGTTTTATAACACAAGTTCCTCATACTTGTTAAAAAACATATAAAAATGTCGCAAACTTAGCTAAAAACTGAAACATAGTGAAGACACGTAGCTTTGAATCATCCTCTAAATGATTAAGTATGATGTAAACATTTTTTTTAATCAAATCTAATTTATGACCATACTGAGGATGATGACTTAGTTCTTCATCTAACAATTGCTGTTAAATATAAAATCAAATCACTAACAGCTTGAAGCCTCGAATTAAGTTCAGGTGCCTCTGGTGAGGCATTAGTGTGTGTGTGTGTGTGTGTGTGTGTGTGTGTGTGTGTGTGTGTGTGTGTGTGACCAGTATAAACTCTACCTAATGAACCGTTTTGAGCGTGCAACTAACCAAATGGCAATAACAGATCAACTTCAGAGGCTCTGTGTGTGTGTGTGTGTGTGTGTGTGTGTGTGTGTTGCCAGTTCAGACCTGCCCTAGGTTTAATTAGAACTGTGAGTCAAAGCCAACTCACGTGTGGTCAGAGGAGCAATCAAACACTAGGGCCCCGTGGGCACACACACACAAACACATGCACGCATATAGGCATGCCCACACACACACACACACACACACACACATGCAGACTCACATGTAACGAACACCCTTCAAGAGAATAAAAATTATGAAATCAGAACAGTTTCTTGTTTTGTTTTTCCGCTCCCAGAAGGGACTGACAGCAAGTAATATTCAAATTAGACAATCTTTATGAGGCAGCAAGCCCTGACATACACATACACACACACACACACACACACATCCACATCCGTACACACAGGAGTACACAGGAGAAAAGACGGCAAAGTGCCTAGTAAACCACAGCGCAGGCAATCTTTTGATCTGGAGTTAAGAGCAGCAGACAGTCATAGTCTTTCATTACAAAGACGTCTTCGCTCTGTGAATCAATCACTGACAACAGCCTCTTCTTTCTTTACAGAATACACAAACTGTTAAACACTTCAGAGAGGGTTGAAAACCATGAAGATCATTTTGGTAAATGCATTCAGTCCATCAGTTCGTTGGAAATTAACCAAAAACCAAAACTATTTTCAACAACAAAAAAAGCCATTCATCCATCAGCTTTTGGACTTCATACTGGCTGTACTGGGAGCCATGAAGCTAAAGAGGCTACACACAGATGTTCCTGAGTAGTCAATAATGAATCTGTTTCCTTTTTTTTTTAGCTCAATTAGAGCACGTCATGCCAGTGATTTTGTTTTCACATGAAAATTAGGTCAGAGGAAATGATGCCAGTCAGACGTGTGTGTTCATGAGCAAAACTGTTAGTTCGTCAGAGAAAAGGGAGCTCGAACACACACATGTGTGTCCATGCATTATTTCTGCTTGTGCTTGTGTGTGTGGTTGTGTGTGTGTGTGAGAGTAATTATCTGAACCAGAGGCTTGATGCTATCACTGTCTTCCATGTGCTGGACAGAGCAGCATCAGGGGAAAAAGATAAGAACTCGCATTGTGGCCAGATGTACATAGATGTGTGTGTGTGTGAGCTCCAGGGCAGATTACCTGTGACCAGCCAGGCAGGCTAAAATCAGGCTGTACAAGATTCAGACATGCACATGTAGACTCTGACACACACACACACACACACACACAACACACACACACACACACACACACACACACACACGGCTCTTATCTCTTTCTTTGATGCAGCTGGAGTGTTTTTCAGTATCAAAGAATCAGGAACAGAGAAATAAACAGTCCAGCTCTCCAACAGGATTTGCAAAAATACTTCAACTAATTTAAGTTTGTGTGCACAGTGCAGTACAGAATAGCTGCACATGCTTATACAAATATAAATCATACTTTAGTCTGTGTATGCAAAGCAGGACCAAATTACTGTTTTTAATAATTTAACCATTATTAAAAGGAAAGAAATTTTAAGATAAAATCGCCAGCTTAGAGAGGCAAAACTAGTTGCCTAGTTGTGGGAGTGGGACACCATTATGTTTCTTTATAGTTAGGTCTACATGTTTGTGCTACTGAATGGGGTCCTGGGTCATCACGTATCACATGTGCTCGGCTGACAGTCTTAAATACATCACGCGAATGTTAGTTTTCAGCGTGCGTGCAACAATAGAGCAGAAACAATGTGTACTTCACATGCTGATAACATTTACTTCCTGAGATTTCAATGAAATGATTTATCAACTCCCCAACAGTACTCAGAGGGATACAGGTGTCACGCAGAGACTTTATATATCCTGGATAAGGCTGCTGCCATGTTTTGCTGGTGACTTCATTTGGAGCCACAGTCTAAGCGGTGGTGATCGGCCGGTGGAGCCGCGGCACTGAGTTCCTCTCTGTACCTATACACCCGTCTGACTCAATGCTAATGCCCTGACTCAATCACGGGCACACTGACTGGCACACACGGCTGTCAATCATGGCGTAAAACTCCCTTTTTTTATAGCATCAAATAACTACTTATCTGAAAAACAACATTTGAACAAACATCAGCACAATAAGAACGACTCAAAATGACTGAAACCATCTTCGGGAAAAATTTATCTGACGTGTACTTGGAAGGGGCGGGGCTTATTCCCTATACTGCAGCCAGCCACCAGGGGGCGTTCAAGGTGTTTTGATTTAACTTTTAGGAGCTGTTATGTCGTCTATCCTTATGACACAGTCTACGGTTCAATACTTGACCTCCTCGATCAGTAAACATCTTTCAAATTCAGCATCGGGGTCTTCAGACTTCTCCGCACATATCCATCTTAAACTTCCTGGCAGTTGTGTAATTTTTTTTTTTACATTCATTTATTCGTTCGGTTGTTTTCCATAGCCGCTTATCCTGTTGGGAGATCAGGGGGGGTTTGAGCCTATCCTACCTGGACAGGTCACCAGACTATCACAGGGCACATAGAGACAGACAACCATTCACACTCACATTCACACCTACGGGCAATTTAGAGTCACCAATTACCCTGCATGTCTTTGGACTGTGGGAGGAAGCCAGAGTATCCACGCTGACACAGGGAGAACATGCAAACTCTGCACAGAAGGGCTCCCCCACCCCAGGGTTTGACAATGCTAACCACTGCATCACCATGCCGCCTTTTTTTTTTTTACAGTAAATGTCTTTTTACAGTAAAAATCCTGACTGAAATTAAATCTATTCCTGAAATATATATTCTGATTTGTTTAAAATCTTCTTAAACTATATCATACATGCTTCATTTCCATGGTTTGTGTAGTCGCTGATTACAAATGTTACAAAAAGTTGCAGATTGCCGGTAGATTATTTTGTAATGTGAACACTGTGCTTCTACCATTTACCTGGAGATTGTTGCAGTGGAGGATAAAATGATTGTCAGCACCCAGAGTTGCATCCAGGGATTGATAACATTAAAGAAATACTCAATAGAAGACAAACATACTGGATACAAGATAACATGGCATGTCATGCTATAAGGAATCTTGGGATGTTATAGACCCACTTATGGTGCACTCAAGATACAGTTTTGATTTATGAAAGCTGCAGGACCGATGTGTTTATTCATAAGATCAGCCATGGTCCCTGTTTTTCTTTTCTCTCCTTCATATGTGGAATATAGTGTGACAGGTGGTTCAGAGGTCGCTGTCAGTTATTGAGAGACACTCCCACAGGAAATTAACTGTGCCACACCTGTGCACATAAAATAGGTTGAGCACTATTAATTCAATATCAATGATGTAAGAATTGTGTAAAACTGTCTTAAAAAAGTCCAGAGAGACCGAAACGTTAGTAACACCAATAAATTGTGATGCTAAATGAGAGCAGTGTGCAGAAGCTTCTTTTCTCTAGACTCCAGTGATACTTTCCAACACACCTGCATCTGAGATAGTTGGAAATATGAATATCTTCTTAAATAAAGCATCCAGGGTTGTAACATCCTTATTCATGGCATTGTAAACTGAATGTTTTGGCACCTAATAAGCCTTTAAAATGATCTATTTCTCAAATCGAGCTCCCTAGATCACATTTCACACCTGCACCTGCCTGACACAACACTCCCTTAAAGGGATAGTGCACCCAAAAATGAAAATGCAGCCATTATCTACTCACCCATATGCTGACGGAGGCCCTGGTGAAGTTTTAGAGTCCTCACATCCCTTGCGGAGATCGGCGGGGGGAGCGGCCAGCACACCTAATGGCAGACGGCGCCCCAGACTAACGTCCAAGAGCACAAAATTGAATCCACAAAGTTTCTCCATACACACACACATACTGCTTTGCATTTGAAACAACTACACCACCAGGTTTCCAGTGCTCGACTCCGGTATTCTGCGGCTGGCTGAGGCTCATGAGCTGCGGCGGCTGCTTCGTCCAGTAGCCTGAGTTCCGTCCGTATACTCGAGCTCAAACAAATACGGCTCAACAAAGAAATGCTGTTCCTCCTCAGTTTCAAAGCCTTCAGACATGTTGGGTTGTCCTTTGCTAAAAGACCGTAGTGCAAATTATCTTTTAGCTCTGTGGTTACTGTTGTCTACCCAGCGGTGCACGAGTCACGTGATGTAAACACGGGTAAGCAAAGCTCATGCTTTCACTGGTCTCGCGCAAGTGCGCACACGTGAACACGGAGCACAGAGAAGCAGTCAGAGCTACAGGCCACAGTGAGGCTAAAAACAGAGTTCATATGACGTTTTTCGAAACAACTTTTTATGTCACGGCTGCCGCACACTTAGATCACTATGGATGAGCAGTATGGAGATACTTTGTGGATTCAATTTTGTGTTCTTGGACGTTAGTTTGGGGCGCCGCCTGCCATTAGGTGTGCTAGCCACTGCCCCCGCCAATCTCCACAAGGCATGTGAGGACTCTAAAACTTCACCTGAGCCTCCCTCGGCATATGGGTGAGTAGATAATGGCTGAATTTTCATTTCTGGGTACACTATCCCTTTAACGTGTCCTTGCATTCTTTATTTTTTCAACAGAAGGTTGTTTTGGCTGAATTCCCTGCATGTCCTTTAAAAAAATGTTGCTAGGCAGTTGACTATTAAAATTGATATTGCCTTGTTCCCTTTTTAAAAACAGTGAATGATTTGTTTTTTTCTGCATTTCAATGTCATGTTACAAACAAATACATGATTGATAAACACAAAAGGAAGACAAACTTTAAAACCTAATATTGGTGGGCTCTGAATCTTTGAAGGGCTCTTTTTGTAAACAAGGTAAACATGACCCTCTCCTGAAGGTTTCATTAACCCTTTTCAACAATGGGGAGAAAACAGCGGGCAACAAAGGAAGAAATGACCCAAAATAATTGCACGAAATTTATATTAAGAGGAAATTAAAACCAAGAAAATAGGTTAAAAAAAACAAAGGAAGAAAGTTAAAAACAAACAAGCAAGAAAATTACCTGAAAAAAAGAGCTAAAGCTAATTTAAAAAAATCTGTAAAATAAATTCAAAATGTATTATTATTATAATAATTATAAATATATTTTTTTCCTGTTTTTTTTTTCTTTTTTCCACAATTTATTAAATAATTTCCAAATCTATTATTTTTTTGCAATTTGTGGGACATTTCTTCCCCGTGTTTGCGAAAGAAATCACACCAATTTGCTCAAAGTTCAAAGATTGAAATACTTGTGAAAGGTGTCTGAAAGCAGCAATCACCTTAAAATAAAGGTGGAGAGCCATACAAAATGTTTATCATAAAGAATGTTGATTCTTTTATCTTTTATATCATAATGTCCATGTTAAACAATGCGTGGTCATAGTGGGGCACATACTTTAGATGATAAGCCTCTTTCTTGAAGCAAAACGATCCCCATGACGTATATATGTGAGTGGGTGGGTGGGGTTGTGGTGGCGGGGTATCGAGCTTCCAGAAGTGCAAAGCCAACACAGACAAAAAAGTTGTTAAAAGCTACCGACGAGGAAGAAGAGTAGGAGCTAAACAGGGACAACGAGACTACTACTCAGTCTGTCGCAGCCTAGTCATCTGTCTGTCTGTCTGTCTGTCTGTCTGTCTGTCTGTCCATGCTTACAGCCAGCTGCCAGGCCAGAAGAAGGCATCACTCTGGACTGACTGGCGCCGGGGAGCAGAAGCCATGTATAAGAGCGGGGCTGCTGTACGTTTTCCCACATAGTGAAGGAAAAGTTCATTTTTATGGGTCCTATTTACGACTTATGAAAATAACTCCTCCGTGATTAATGATTGGTAATCCTCAATGGGCCCCCTTGGGCTCAAGACAGCTGTCCTGGGTGCCATGCGTCCTCTATGCCCCCCACCTACAGTGCACCTCTTCATCGGCTCCAGCCCTGTGTACTAGTGTATTAATAATATACAGCCCTCTAAAATATTACCCCTCTGTAGTGGAATAATGTGCTGGTCAAAGAGGTTCAGATCTTATCACCTGCTATTTTTCCCACCACCTTCATCTGTTTAATCTGTTATCTTCATACCATGTGGGAAACCCTTAAATATAACAGTGCAGAGGAGACTTATAGATAGTAAGATTTGAGCTTCTTATGGTGACAAAACGAGACAAAAGAGCAGAATACATCACTGACTGTATCTATAAATTTTAATCCTTTTTTTAATATGTTCTGAATGTATCCTGTGTATTTATATGTGACTGGTATTTTGCTTGAGATAGCACCCTGTAATGAGGGAAACACTAAGCAGCTATGCTGGACTCATATTACCTCAGCCACAGAAACGGAAAGGGGCAGAGGGGGATTAAAGGAATGATGACATAGCTGTCCTACCTCAACAAAGTCCTGAATGAGTACCCTGACACAGAATGTGTGCTATTTAAGAGATGATTTTTCCCTCTCTCTTGTCCAGGAGCAATATAGACCGAAACCATATTTGCAGGGGACTAGTATTACCCGGGGAATTCAAGTAATCTGTAATAATTGCAGAGGTTGTCTATCTTGATCATGTGTGTCCATACTCATCAAGTAAGAACATTAACATATTGTGCCAAACACAGAGGTCAAGTGATAATAATAGTCTGGCATCTCAGTGACTTGGGGTCATATTCAGGTTTTTAGTTTTCTCCATGTCTCTTTTCTGCCTCTCTCACAGTTAAGAATTATGGAGGATGCAGTAGCAATTATTATTCAGAGTTTTTACAGCATTTTGAGTGCAAGCGTCTCATCTGGCTCCACAGATGAGACCTGTTTACAGAAAGAGACAGATCAAATCTATCCAAAACGCAGAATCTCAAAAGATGGCAAAAAGGATGGCATGTGCCCGGAGCTGCACCCTGAAAGTTGACGATTGGAATCATCAACTGGAGACCTCTCAGTCACCGAGACTCTTCAAACCGAACAATCCTTTTTTTTTTCCTCTGCATGTTTTGGTCCCCAGATTTAGCTGCAGAGTGAGCTCTCCTCTCGCTGTCACACTGCTCTCTGGTACAGGCAGCTGCACACCCAGACCCAGGATGAGTCTGAGTAAGACGGAGGCAGCTGCCCAGAGGAAGAGAGGCTTTGCCCAGTCGAGCTCCAAGATAACATTATCTTCTGCCTTCTGCTTGGAAGTGGCCAATTTCCACCTCACAGCACCTTAATACGATACAGTCTCTGGCTTTTGTTTGATATCTAGTGTCAGCAAAAATGCTGTTGCAATTTTCTGATCTGTCGTCAACGTAGTTAGCATAAATTAGCTTGCCCTGAACCCTGAATGTCCTGATATTCAATATTCATACTGAACAGCCAAATCCAATTTGATTAACATAATTCTGACTTGGAGACAGCTAAATGTGTGTGGCAGGATCAGTTCTGTTTGTTTAACCTGAATTCATTCAAAAAAATGTGTACATCACATCTGGGGGATAATGTCAGTAAATTCAGGTAAATTACAGATTGTGCTTATCCGGCCGCACAAAACACAGACATGGGGGTTATTTCTAAATCACATCAGGTCCTCTGGTAATATTAGTCCTCTGTGAACAAGGGTAAGTATTCTCATAACATAGTGAACAAAATGAGTAAAATAGGCGTATTCTGAACCTTCACTGAAAGATTTGAATTGTGAATTATGTAAGTAATCATACTAGGAGTACTTGGACTCTGATAAAATGATAAATCACAAGTGTTTTTGTGTTTTTATCTTGTTTGTCATATTTGTTGAATGACCTCTGTTTCTAATGGTTACAGTTTTGTTTGTATGTGTTTGTCTCACCCTGGCATCAGTCCAGGACGGGCTTTGTGTACATGTAGTCTCAGTGCACACGCTGGACGGATATGACCATGTGGGCCAGACTCTGGACTGCATGGATAGAAATGTGCAATGGAAAATTGCAAAATAGGGATAAAAAGATAAAGAAGTAAAATACGAGAAAATTTATATAATCTAATATGACTGCCATGATGTACTGCGTAGTAAATCATATACATGCCAAGATCCGGAGTCCCAAACATTTTACAGAATATTTCTCAACAAGAGGAATGCACAATAATGTTTAACCTGGGAGGACACCATGGGAGATTAGCACAAATCAGGAGACTCAAGAGTCGGGACAGTTGTCAGGCAAAGAATTATTAAGAACTACAGCTACCCAAGAATTTGTTTTACCAAATATACACACATCAGTAATGGAGAAAAACCTTCAAACACTCAGTGGAGGTGTTAGCAAGGTTAGCAAGTGAGGTTATAAGTCAAGCCACAGACTGACAAAAAGCTTCTGAATTTAGCCTGTAAAGAACTGGGGAGATTTAGACCCACTATGTATAGTACTGAACATGTATGTGCATGTGTGTGTGAGAGAGACAGCGAAGAGGGAAACTATGCAGAGAGAGGAAGCATAGGAGGTGTGATGTGTCTGTACATAGCTGACATGCATCGCTGCAAGTGGAGCACACATTTATAATTAGCTGTGCAATAGATGTCGAGACGGCATAGCTGGCATAGATACAGAACATAAATACACACGTGCTCAGTACCAGCGATACATGATGACACTGGCATATGTGTGTGTGTATGTGCACTCTGCTCCTGACATTAATATACATTAAAATAAAACATGCAGGACTGATGGAAGGAGAAACAGGCAAATATATATTTCACTTGTCTGCAATGTCAAAAATTTTTTCGAAACAATATCTCCTTCAAACTAATGACTGTCTTTATGAACTTCAATTCATTAACCATCGAATATCTTATTCCTCATACAGACTATGGATTGTAAGCTCATCTGTAGACATGCGCCACATTTCTGTACGTTAAAAAAGTTGTAAACTTCTCTGAAAATAAACGACATGATCACAAACTCAACACAAGTGACTAAAGTAACTCTTTTAGAGCATTATCTCTATTTCATCTATAGTTGAGACCAAATTTGGTTCTTTCTTGGAAACTGACAGATGAAAGCGGCCAGTTAATGTGCGCTAAATTGAATATAAAACTGTTTTTTCTTCTCACTGTGTCGCACTCTGACATGCACATAAATCAATTAAAGGTCCTAAGAAACTGTGTCGAGATTATAGCTCCTTCTGTGGTTTGACATCTTTCTGCTTGAAACAAGACAGTGACACTGAGAGGGACTTTGTTTCAGAGTCCCCCAGACTGACGAGTGACATTAGCCTTCACTGTGTTGTCAACCCCATTTACAGAGTAAGAGAAGCATGTTTATAGCTCATGCATGTGTAGTCCGACATACAGTTTGACCCTGTATCGTTGGAGAGAACTGCTAATGATGATTCCAATGTCTTATCGTCTTATCACTGTTTTATCGTCTACAAAACATCGTAAAAAGGGAAGACGCAGCCAAGGTGACATCTTCATATTCCTTGTTTTACCCAAGGAATAGTCAATGTTTAATCCAAACGCATTCATTTAACTATGTGTGATAAGCACAAGCCTCTCATCCATGAGTAGATGCACACTTCATTCTGTGTGGCGATACAGTTGGTCAGACAGAAAATAACTTCTATATCAAACTGCTCACAAGAAGGTCTGTGGATTAACTTGTGTAACCAGGTCATGATTTCGAGAAAGAGACATTGTATTGAGATTTTCAAAAGGAAAAATATGTATTTTTGATTTGGGGGTGATCTGTCCCTTTAATGCCACACCACCTCTTTTCTTGGGGCGACCGTTTCCTTACCCGCTGTGAGGGTCCAAGGACAGAATGTCATGTGTTGTGAAGCCCTCTGAGGCAACACTGTCATTTGTTGGGCTTTATAAAGAAAATTGAATAGAAATTGATATGACACAGAGAAATGTAATGGCATATTAAGGGGCACTGTGGGTAAAAAGAAAAAATCAATACATAAAAAATACGGAGCCTGGGGAGACCAGGGTTTGTGTCCCATGTGAGTCAACCTTGGCCTAGTCTGACTCACCAGATGTAGACTGTGGCTATTTGCCTGCCACTGGCTGACTATTTGGGCCAGCATTCTCCCTTCCTTCCGCTATCTGGATGTTACTGTTCCCAAATCCCCTTTGCCTCTGCGCTAACAACTTACAGACTGAAAATGGCAAGTTTTGACAAAAATTTGGATCGTGCATTAAGGCATGACTGCTTTGTTCTTTCCTCGAATTGTTGTGAAGGTCTACAATGAATAAATCAACTTGTGAATGCACCTTGAAAAAGCCCAGACTCTGTCTCTAAGGACTCTCATGCCTGATGCTGATCTGTTTTCTGGCACAGCCAGTCGCAGTTGCTTTGTCACATCTTTTGAAACATCACCAGTCAAACAATAACTGAATACAATCGTTTTTGCACCGGGGGTCTAAACTTGGACCATCCTGACTCTCCGCCCTATCAGCAAACTTTCTGTTGCTACTGTCAACAAAGAGAGAGGAGCTTTCTTGTTAGCACGAGCTAACACAGCAGCAGCGCTAACATCCAACAATGAATACGTAAATGGTCCTGTGTGACACTATTTGGCAAAGGGCACTGTTATTGTATCCTAGGCTTAGCACCACCCTGGACAATTGTGATTGGTTTAGAGAAACAAAAACAAACCAGAGTGTTTTTCTCCCCTATAGCAGAATGGTATTATGGTGATTCTAGTCCTTTCCAAGCACTGCACTGTGGCGATAGATCTGGCTTTAAGAGATTAACCTGAGCTTATTATTTTTAGACTGTATTAAAACTAAAAAGGACGTTGACGTCTTGACACACTGAAGAAGACCTTGCTGTTGAAACGTCTGTGTACTGGTGCTGCCATCCAAGCTGGTTTATTAAACTGAACTAAAAGGACATTTGAGAGTGCTGCCGTTTTTCCCTTGTTTTTGACTGTTCTTGGCCGTGAATGTATTTAGTTTTAAGAGTGCTTCCTTTTTCCTACGTAATGCATTAAAACTAAACATATTTTTATTTTTTAGGGTGTATATAGCTACTGAATGCATGGTGTGTACATAAACTTCAACAGAAGAGCTGAATAGGCCCGTTCTTGTGAACATCATATTTTGATACAGGAACAATGTCCGCCTGATGGCCAGGTATCGACTTGGACGTTGGCAACTTTCATTTTGGAGCTGTTTTTAAACCACAACAGGATGTCTTGATTGACAATGTCATTCAACATCTCAATATTTACTGGGATTCCATTTTTACCAGTGGTGTCTGTGGTGTGATGAGGTTTAATCCAACCTTGAAAACTGAAGCGGTCCCTTGACAACAAAAACAAGAAACTTCTTGTTCTTGTGACTTCAATTTTGCAGTTTTTTCTTGCAGATTTATGACTTTTTAATCTCAGAAAATATCTGTTTCTTTAATAAATTTGTTCTTTAATCTTGGATATTGTGTGGTTTTGTTTCAGAGTATTACCCCCCCCTCCCTGACCTAGTTTTTGAATTTTTATTTTTACCTGTAATGGTCCTAATGCGCCACCATAGAGAAAAGCATAAAATTCCAATATTTGTTGGACTGGAACCGTGGAACATTTCGCCATGATAAAAGGCCCAAACATTAATCAATTATCAGGATTATCAATCAACTCTTGTTTGTGCAGTATTTTCCATCCATGTGACTGCTGCTAGTTTTAGTGACAAAGGTAAAGTTGTAGTTTTGGTGGGCGGGGTGGCTGAATCATATTCTGTCATCAGTTTTCATTTAACAGAATTGGTTAATACTCCCCCGAGCGTAAGCTAACAAAGAAGAAAAGGGTGGGACTTTGATATAAGAAAACATTAAAACTGAATGTTTTGACAACATAGCAACACACAAAACAAAAATCATTTTCGATTCCATGGGACCTTGAAATAAACGGAGGAAAGTGGAAATATACAACCAGTCAGGGACAGTGGTCAGCAAGGGTCAAGTGTGCATGATTTGAAATATGAAATGAATAACACTTTTTGAAATGACGCTCTGACTCTCCTTCACATATTCCCTGTGTGTTTCTCCCTCTCAGTCTCACAGGAGGGTGTGCACTTTGCTAATGAAAAAGCAGCCTTAATACGTTTTCCCCGAGTCCATCTGGTAATAATTGTAGCATGTAGCAACCGTAGCTGTGTTTGGATAAAGCTCTGACATACATGGGGCCCTCTGACGTTCGAGTGTTTGTGTGCGTGTGTTCGTGTGGGGGTGAGAAGGAGAGAGCGGGAGAGAGAAAGGAGGAAAAGAGCATGTGACTGCTGAGGGCCTGTGTTAGAGTGTGTGTTTGTGTGCGTGCGCATACATGCTCGTACTTGTGTTTTTTCCAAGCTGCTGGGTGATGAGCCAACATAACTAAATCAACTTTATCATCAGCACACTGTTTTACGTAGAGAGGCACAGAGCAGAGCGGGGCTGAGCGTGGGTGGTTGGGTAACCTCTGCTCCTTCGGGGCATTAGCATGACTCAAGGTGATGATTAGTGGCATCTGATGGCGCACACACTGCTATCAAACAGCCAAACATACAGATCTGGAGTAACACAAGTGTACATACTTCACTGTGTACTGGAATCAGGCCAAGAAGAGGACCTAGGATTGTTATCAAGACACAAAATGTTACTTGGGAGTCCCGTATGGTTCAAATGTAGGGCATCGTCTTGTAAAAAGATTTCACTAGTAATTGGCGGACAGATTGCACTAAAACTAAATCCCCATGTATACGATACTCCCAACTGTAAATGTGTCTTGAGCAACACACTGATCTCATGATAAGTTGCCCTGGATATCTGGAGAATCGGTAAAAAACTAATTGGGGGTCCCTGCGGACCCCATGAGCCCTGGACCTGGAAACTTCCAGGAAAGTCTTATATTATTAAGAATTGAGGTAATTTTACAATGATTTCATTTCAAAACATGACAGTGAGAGGATGATGTTGCAGGTTACACCCTCAACGGTGTTATTGCATAACTTAAACGATATTAAAACTATTAAAAAACGCAATATGAACCTTCTCTGTGCTACCCAGTTCTGTACTGAACTATAGGACAAAATTAAACCAATTACATATCTGCTACTTGTTATGAGTCAACTACATCCTGTCATACAATTATTTGAAAAACGCTTTACTACAGTAAATAATGCCGCGTTTGACACACATTTTACAACTGTATGTGTATCACTTCGTAGGAGCAGCTGTCATTTCATTTAAATGAGACTAATAAAAAAATCACAAGATCACAAGTGACACATTCTTCTCTAAGTTCAATGCAAACGACTTTATCTTATGACTTACTGGCAGCGCACAGTTGGAGTAGGTGGAAGGGAGTGGAGCACGAACGCTGCAGAAAGACCCTTTGTGCTGAGAGTGTCACACATCCTCTGTACGGGGCATTCACATTTAGACAGATTAATGTGTCCGGGAACAAGCGCATACAGCAGGCAAATGGCACCGCTTACCGAAAATGATGATAAGGATATATGATGTAAAGAATGGGCTTCCTATGGTGGCACTGGGAAAATACAGTCATTACACATACATTTTTTTCAGTGTTACAAATCTGATGTATTAAGTGGTTTATTCCAAGTAACCTCTGAAGTCACCTTTCTCGCCTGCCTCTCAGGGCTTCTGTAAAAACCTGATCTACCTATGACTTCAGTAACAATTTAATGTGAGTAACTGCAGAGCTATTTTACTTGAAATCATTTAGATCAATGCAAGTATCTTTAATGAAGCAAGCTTTCGGTCAGAGGAGCTCCATCAGGGTAACAATCAGCACATGAGCACAATTCCTTTACTTGATATTGAAATCTACTGTTGTGTAGAGAGGACTACACAATCTGCTTTTGAACTATATCTCCCATCTGAGCAGGAGTGTTGCAGCACAGGTGTTACTGATTGCTTCGATGAATCACATAAAGACTGTTCATTGTGCTCATGTGCTGATTGTTACCCTGATGAAGGTCCTCTGACCGAAAGCTTGCTTCATTAAAGATACTTGCACTGATCCAAGTGTGCAGATATTCTTTTCTACACAAGCCTGACACATGGTTTTCTGGCACCTTGGCATATTCTGGTCTGGTCATTTCCATAACCTTATCCTGAACAAGTTGCCAGAATATATATATATATATATATATATATATATATATATGTCCTCTGTCCTCTGACATGATAAGGCTTAGCCTGCCCCCTTCATGTGTATGTATGAGTATGAATGGGTGAATATATACAGTGTTTTATATAACTTAAACTGCCAAGCCAAAGACAGCGGGTGGGTGCGTCAGAAGAGAGGTACAACATCCTGTACAGACACTAATTTCCTCTCAGGCTCTTTTGAGTGGTTTGCGTGTGTTGATTTGTCCGACCCAGCCCTCCACAGGGAGGTTACACTCAGGAAAGGCTAATCAGCCAACACAACACCCTGTTCTGACATGCCAACACGGAGCTGCACCTTGACACAGATGGCTGGTTTAACATTTATTTTGAAGCTCTGTACAATGTTCAGTTCACTACATTTAACCAAACACATAACTTGTCAAAAGTGATGCGAAGAAATGCGAAGTCAGATATCTGTTCAGACATGTGGCCGCTAAAGCCCCGTTTCAACCAAACACTTTCGGTATGGTACCTTTGAAACCAAAAGTAACCCTTCAGACATGGTACCAAGACCCTAGATCCATTTATAATTATCCATATATAATTCTTTTTCCCCCAAATTTGCACACCCATTCAGGGTTTTCCCTGAGCTTTACACTGCTGACTTGTATAATCAGAACAGACATGTCCTCTGATGTCCTCCCATGATTATATTTACCCTTTACAGCAGGCAATACCTGACAGCTGAGGATATTACTGTCAGGTATTGTCCCCCCTCTATTAAATATGAAAGGAGGCTGAAAATCACAGGACATGTCTGTTCTGATGATACAAGTAAGCAGTCCTGAAATGTGTGTTTCTCTTCTATAATACACATTCTACATCTCGGAGGCGACGTCTTTCCACACAGGGGCTTCCTTCACCTTTCAAATGGGGCAGAGCTCAGTGGGAAACAGTAGGAGAGACACAGCCAGAGTGGGAATCAGGATCTGACACAACACTGGAGGGAGATGCAGGTCTGTGGAGCTGTGCGCCGGACGAAAAGACAAGCGGGTCACAGCGAATGCACTTGGGTCATGAGCGCGCATGACACGCGTCTACATTGAAAGTAATGGGTTTGTGCGCGAAAAAAATGAAATCAAATGAAGAAGATGAAGATGAAGATGACAGCACACATATCAGGGATATCTTGTAGAATGGGAAGAAGTGGAGAGACCTGATTTCCATTTTTTATATACAGTCTGTGGTTTACACTGAGCAAAGTCTTTCTACGTTCTCCAAATGGCCACAATTTGAGCCTGCCGTCAAGGCCTCTTCCTGTCACTGCCTTCCTAATCTCTTCCCAAGATTTGTGTGTATGTGGAGCATCAAGACAATGAATTGCACAAAGGGGGATTACAACATACACTTTCTGACTGTCTCTAATCAAAGGAATTCATTGTGTTACACTCAGTTATACACATAAAAAAGTGACAACTAAAAAAAACACCCCGCTTACTGTCATCCCTTTCCTCACTGGCCAAATACTCAGTGTATTGGGCATTACTGTCAGATTTATAAAACAAGTCCTACAAATGAAACAACTGTTGGCAGGATGACATAATTTCTCAGTGACTTACAAATCGCCAGAGAGTCATAATTACTGCAGCTGGAGGCTTTGTCACTTGAGTGTAAACATATTGTTGTGTGGCATTTACTGAAAAGACAGAGTGTCACTTTTCTTGGGAGGTCTTGCATTGTCTGTTTCTGGAAAAACAATTGCTGCCAGTAAGACGGCTTCAGATGCAGTTAGACAATCTGACGCGCACTTTGTTTGAAGTATACCGAGGCCTTACACTCTGTGGAGTGACAGTTACAATTACTACAGTATACGAGGGAAACTGGCCATACCAAATTGTAGAGTACAGATCATATCATGAATATTTAAAATGGTTTGTCATGTTTGACTTTCCTAAACGCAAACACGAATGGCCTTGTAAAACTGAGGATACAGCACGATGCATACTGAAAATAAATGTTTGAAAAACATTCAGATACATGTAACTAATTTGCCAGACACCAGATTCATAGTACATTTTCCACCCTGCCATGTCCCTACCAGAGTCTGAAATCCCTATCGAGCTGATCTCACAAAGAAGCCATTCACACTGATATGCGCACGCACGCACGCACGCACACACACACACACACACACACACACACACACACACACACACACACACACACACACTCAGTCAGTCTAAACTTTTACCGAACTTGAACTCCCCCAAAACCCTGCGGTGACCGCATAAAAAGTAGTTCTCAGGTTACAAACTTGCCCAAAATAGGCCATAAGTACATAGTACTGCTATCTGGTGACGTAGATTATAGTTTAGAATGGTTACACACATTTTGAACATACAAAAACACACACACACACACACACACACACACACACTCACACACACAAACACACGGCCTGTAATGAATTCAGTACCATGCTTTAGGGAAAGAGGAGAGCATTGTAAAAATAACTTAATAAGCATAGAAAGTCATTAAAATCCACTGTAATCCACGCACGTACATTTTGCAATACAGGCCCGGTTCTTCTGTGCTTCTAATCAGTCCTTACACTGACGCAGTTTAAACATCACAGACCTGCATTACATCTAACTTCTAAACAAAGGATACAGGAAAAACCTCCTAAAAGCAACGAGTCAGTAAGTAAGCCACTGGAAGCGATAATCATCTTCCAATGATGACTCATAGCTGTATACAATCCAAACATGTACACATGAAAAAAGGTATCCCACAAGGACCCTTTAAACCCCTAATTTTTACAGTGAGTATTATCATTATTTCGGGCCAGTACTTTTTAAAATATGGGTCAAGATCCGAAACGAGCCACAGGCCTGTTTCTAGTGGGTACCCGCATGAAATAAGTAATAATATGCTTTCAAGAGCGGGAGAAGAACTTCTGTCCCTTCCTGGAATAGGAAAAAAAAAAACTTGAAGGGACGTCCTCCAAGTGCAGTAGTTTTTGGAATAGCTAATCTGTGTACAGGAAACAGGCGCTAAGACTTCTGGCGCTAGTGGGCTGAGCAATCAAAACAATCTCTCCATCTTCTGATTGAGGAGAAAGGGAGCTACGCCAGACTCTTCAACACACTTCATCAAGCGAGAGGAAGGGGGGAATAGAGAGGGGAGGAACAATCGCAACAGATAGAGAGAACGATAGGGGATGAGGTAAAGCTTGAAAGCAGGAGAGGGAAAGAGGGATATATAGAGATATATTTTCATCCTAACTAGCTCCTACTGTCGTTCTCTATCTCATTTTCCATTCTTCCTCCTCCTTTTTTTCCCCCTCGACTGTTTCTCTTATCTATCCTCCTTTCTCCCTCCTTTCCCTCTTGCGTCCTTGCTTTCTTCTTCTCCCCTCCTCCATCTGTGTGTTATGAGTAGGAGTTGGGGAGAAAGTACGTGGGATTTTCCCACAGCTCGGCAAGACCAGACCCAACCCCACACACACACACACACACACACACACACTCATTTTCTGTCTTTCCCTCCACTCCCTCTGTCTCATGTCAGAGGGGAGTCTTGAGGAAAACCACCCATATTCCACCACCAAGTATTCTGGATGTTTGTTGGAACTTTCTGCCGCTCGTTGTTCCATAGACATCAACTGTGTGCTGCTATGGCAACAGATTAATTAGAACAAGGTTTAGGGACAAAAATATCGCTGCCTTTGAATTAAAACAGTCTAGCTCCTATTAAAACATTTAATTTGAGAAATCCTACTAATGAAATTCTTACAAAAGGCTTTAGTTTCCACATGAGGACACAGATGTTTTGCAACTGTATAAAGAGTTTTGTGTGTATTTCCCAGGGTCATAAAACTCCATGGTGAGCTCCATCTTGCCATCCATTCTCTGTCCCTTATTCAGGTTCAGGTCTAAGGAAGAACTCCCAGAGGTTTTTCTCCCCAGCCATGAGGTCCGACTGCTCCTTAGGCATTCCAAGGCAAGACGGGATATTGAAACCCTTTAACGCACAATCCAGATGTAATACTTTGTCCTACCCTCACGATCCAAGATACTTAAAAGCCTTTACCTGGGGTAGCAACTTGAAGGGCTGGGAGCAAGTAGCTACCCCAGGGCCCAGTTGTTCAAAAGTAATCCGATCTTATTTCGGCTATTGGATAGAATGAAGTCTTGAAAATGGGTTGTTCAAAAGAAAAAAGGATGCCGATGTTGGGGTTTTGATCTGGATAAAACTTTTAGTATGTGTTCTTCAAAACTTTTGGTAGGATTGGGATACCTTTGATCCAAAAAAAAAAAAAACAGGATTAGCCTGATCCTAGCATGAGGGTGGATTTCAGGAATAAAATGTAACAAAACTTTAAACTGTTCAATATATATAAATATATATATATGCACAATATTGGATTTTCTGCTGATATGTAACAACTTATTTGGCCAATAACCAAAACTGATATTAATTTATCCACCTTTTTCCCTACCTAATTTTAGTGATCATCAAGTCTCAGCTTTAGTGGAATTAACATCATATGCATGAATACTCTTATCGTGATGGGCCACCAGCAGATGGAGACATGAAATTTTGGAAACTTTCGGGATATGTAATATTCATTCATTGTGTGAAATAAGAAAAAGCATGTTGGCCGATTCCAATACTTCATTTTTAATCCAATATCGACCAAATAGCTGTCAAAATCAAATAAAAAGTTTTTAAAGTTATAATCTCTAAGATCTCTGTTTCGTTCTATAGCTGGATCAGGGTGATCCAATCCAATGTTGATTTCAAAAAAATGTCACAAAAGTAAAAAGATCCCTCTGATCCTGGGCAGCAAAACAAGGGATTTCCAAATCTGGATAATTCTTTCTGATCCAATTATTATTATTTTTTTTAACTCAGGTGAAGATTTCCACTATTTTAACCATCATTTTCGGAATATGACTGTTTGAGATTTGGAGTTGGACTCTTTACTTGGTTTCACACCATCCCTGCAAAAAACAGATGCAATCCAGAAATGACCAAAGGCGAAAGATAATCTATATTCCTAAGCTTTGCCGAGAGATTTTGTCCATGAAAATCACAAACACCTTGGTGAAGTACAGTGCCTACTCAGGATATGCTTGTCTTATTGCCTAGAAAAGAACACAGCTCTAGTGCTTGGTATCGGTACACAAACGGATAACCCAGTTCCAAGGAGTATAAAACTTTTACATTCAAACTAATCTTGCATTCAACACTTATAGACCGAAGCAAGGCATCCTTTGGTTGCTAGGAAATGACATTGCTGTTCCACTTAAACTTTTGGTCCAGCCACTACTACACAGAAACAGCACATGAATTGCTAAACTTTAGTCCACAACTGAAATACACACCATAGGAAAAGGCAAAATTAATTTTAGGACCTTGCCAGTGGTAGGTTTTTCCCTTTGATAAAGTTTGTTTGTTTGTTTGTTTGTTTATTTGCACTTATAAAAAGTACAAACTTGATGTCACAAATAAAAGTCTAGTATAGTGTATTTCAGTTCAAGGGGACTAAACTTAACAAAAACACTAGACTAGAAGTCTAAGTGGAACAATTGTCCTTTCCTAGCAACCAAAAGACGCCTTCAAACAAGCTACTGCACCCAGATCTAGAAAAAATGAGTATTTGTATGGTTTTGCTCACAGTCAGTCACTGCAAGTGTTGTATGATTTACTGCTGTGTCTGATTGGCCCACTAGCGAAGCAGTTACAAACCATACGGTCAGTGATGTGGTGAAGTCGAGCACAGTGTCTTTGACTGAGTTGACATTTCAACGTGCCAAGGTGCCACCAAAACATTCTGAAGTATGTCTATGTCTCTATGCTCCTGTGGCATCTAGTGGCATTTTTAACAACTGAATGCTTCCAACCACGACCGGTTTCAAATGAAGTAGACAAAAAAAGGTATCAAATGAAGTACTCTATTGGTATCAGTAAGGATACTAGTATTGATACTGGTATCATAATTTTTTCAACAATACCCAGGCCCTGCTCAGCTCTCACTCTAGCTATACAAAAACCAGATGCTGCCTGTACCCCCTAACACAGTGAAGACCATCATAAGCCCTCCACACAACGTCCACATAATCCATGTAGACTAGACGGGCAAACTTCCTACGAAGGCACAGCAGTGTGTTACTCCAATAACCTGAGCACAGCCTGTGCTCCTTTTTTTCCCTTTTTAAAAAATGGGAACCCACAGCAGAGCTTTCAGCATACAGGGCAAATTTCATCGACTCCTGGCGCCTTGCCTCTGCAGTGTTTTTTATGGTAATTAGTTAACTCTGCCAGAAAGATGGGCAAGGCTTCTCCCGAGTCATCTCCTTCTCTCATGTCAAGTGTGTCAGGTCAGCAGATTCAGGGAGGGGACCCTAATTTCCCTATTACAGACAAGATTGCTTGTGCATCAAAACACCAAATAACTCGCCATCGAATATATAAAGATGTAAGATACGTATCCAGGAATATGATTTTCTCTCGTAAATCTGGTTTGAAAGAAAATCCATGCACATGTTGACACTGCAGCCTGTGTATCAGAGTGCAGCAGGTCTTGCGTGCGTGCCTGTACCTGTTTGTGGAGGTGTATATGTGAGTGTGATTCACCTCTGCAGCCTGTGTCTCCTGGTGCAACAGCGTCAGCCCCGTCAGGTCCTCCAGGAATGAGTGTGAAGAATTAAAAACCTTGGACAGGAAGCTGAAACCTTCCCGCTCATAATGGTCCAGGACCTTGACGAAAAAAAAAAAAAAAAAAAAAAATAACAACATGAACAAAGAACAATTTCCAGGCGATTTCCAAGGAAAAGTGTCTGTTGATACGGTAACAATACCTCTATTCTGACTTCACAGTAAAAGTTCATCCTTTTTTATTTGATAAGAACTATAAATCAAAACTACCTTTACCATGAAAGGACAATTCAACCGTTTGGTTGAGCATGGCTTCAGACAGTGAAAAGAACAAATCATACTAAGGAAATTATTTTAACCTATATATTGGATAACATTAAATGTATCACTAAAAACAATAAATGATGAGGGGGTTTTTTATTTCTTAGCAATATATTAAATACATTAGCTTATCTTTACTACTTTTACAATACAAAGACAAATCAACCATTGGCGCATATTACTGAAAAATTATTTGATCTTTATTAGACTTTTTTCTGTATAAAGTTACATAAATCTGTTCAGTAAGACCTCAGAAACTGAACATAACTTGCCTACCTTTGAATATACCTCCACACAGAGCCCTCACATCTGGACTGACATATTTTGTTACCAACTTCCTGAAGGAGGTGAGCTGAAAAGGCATACTAACTATTTAAAGACACAGCGACATCTAGGAGATTTCTTTTGCATACTATACCTAAACCGAATGGTGAGATAGCTCAATCAGGTTGAGTTAAGTTCAACTCAATTTTAATTAAGACACAGTGACTCAAAATGTGCTCCACCAAATGGTTGAGCAGAAAATTAAAGGGTTAAGAAGCAAAAACAACAACAAATGTTTGCTGAAAATATATGACTAAAAACAATTATTTGATGATCAAAATAGTTGAGAATTACTTTGCTGTCAATTGACTAATCAATGAATAGATTAATTGTGGCAGCTCTGATAAATAAGTAGCTGTGAAGTATGAGTTACTGAGGCGCCACATATACACACGTGGACAAAATTGTTGGTACCCCTCAGTTAATGAAAGAAAAACCCACAATGGTCACTGAAATCGCTTGAAACTTGCAGAATTAATAATAAATAAAAATTTATTGAAAATTAAACAATCAAAATCAGCCATCACTTTTGAATTGTTGATTAACATAATTATTTAAAAAAACAAACTAATGAAACAGGCCTGGACAAAAATGATGGTACCTCTATAAAAGATTGAAAACTATTTGACCAGAGTGACATGATTAACTCAGGTGTGTCCTTCAATTGACATCACAGGTGTTTCCAAACTCATAATCAGTCAGTCTGCCTATTTAAAGGGAGACAAGTAGTCACTCTGCTGTTTGGTGAAAAGGTGTGTACCACACTGAACACGGACAACAGAAAGCGAAGGAGAGAATTGTCCCAGGACATACGAAAAAAAATTATAGACAAACATCTTAAAGGTAAAGGCTATAAGACCATCTCTAAACAGCTTGAAGTTCCTGTGACAACAGTGGCTCATATTATTCAGAAGTTCAAGACCCACGGGACAGTAGCCAACCTCCCTGGACGTGGCCGCAAGAGGAAAATTGATGACAAATTGAAGAGACGGATCGTTCGAATTGTATCCAAAGAGCCCAGAACAACCTCCAAAGAAATTAAAGGTGAACTCCAAGGCCAAGGTACATCAGTGTCAGATCGCAGCATTCGTCGCTGTTTGAGCCAAAGTGGACTTCATGGGAGACGACCAAGGAGGACACCACTGCTGAAAAAAAAATCATAAAAAAGCGAGACTGGAATTTGCAAAAATGCATGTTGACAAGCCACAAAGCTTCTGGGAGAATGTCCTTTGGACAGATGAGACCAAACTGGAGCTTTTTGGTAAGGCACATCAACTCTATGTTCATAGACTCAAAAACCAAGCATACGAAGAAAAGAACACTGTCCCTACGGTGAAACATGGAGGAGGCTCAGTAATGTTTTGGGGCTGCTTTGCTGCATCTGGCACAGGGTGTCTTGAATGTGTGCAAGGTAAAATGAAATCTGAAGACTATCAAGGCATTCTGGAGAGAAATGTGCTGCCTAGTGTCAGAAAGCTTGGTCTCAGTCGCAGGTCATGGGTCTTCCAACAGGACAACGATCCAAAACACACAGCCAAAAACACCCAAGAATGGCTGAGAGAAAAGCGTTGGACTATTCTAAAGTGGCCTTCCATGAGCCCAGATCTGAATCCCATTGAACATCTGTGGAAGGAGCTGAAACATGCCATTTGGAGAAGACACCCATCAAACCTGAGACAACTGGAGCAGTTTGCTCATGAGGAGTGGGCCAAAATACCTGTTGACAGCTGCAGAATGCTCATTGACAAATACAGAAATCGTTTAATTGCAGTGATTGCCTCAAAAGGTTGTGCAACAAAATATTAAGTTATGGGTACCATCATTTTTGTCCAGCCCTATTTCATTAGTTTGGTTTTTTAAATAATTATGTTAATCAACAATTCAAAAGTAATGGCTGATTTTGATTATTTAATTTTCAATAAATTTTTATTTATTGTTACTTTTGTAAGTTTCAAGTGATTTCAGTGAGAATTGTGGGTTTTCCCTTCTTTAACTGAGGGGTACCAACAATTTTGTCCACGTGTGTAGATGCTCCACATTAACATTAGACGGAGGATACTTGAGGTCAAAGGGGTATTAAAGGTTTTGTAAAATAAATGAACCTCTTCACCTTTTACTGCATTCTGAAGTAAAACATTAGATGCTGTCCGAGACAATTCTAAGTGGTTTTTCTTCACAAAACATTACATCTTTGGTGAAAGTCCTTTTTGAGTCTGATGTGTACACTTTGAGTGGAGAGCTGAGTCATGCTAATGCATCACGACTTGTCCACCTAACTCAAAAACATTAGGAGATGGCAAAGAGCAACTTTCTCTCTAAATGCACCCACTGGTCCATCGGCACAACTTGTGAAACACCACAACTCAACTCCTCTGCAATCATTCTGACATGTCCACCTTGATCTCCTACCAGTACTGACTTCAAATACCCACACCTTCTTTCCAAAACACACACACATGCACACACACAGATCCTCTGCCCTCTCAGCTACCTTCCTAAGCTTGGCCGAGCCTTTCATGGACGCCCACAGACCCTCCTCTGCAGGTGTAGGGTTACCTCTGCCTCAGACATCAACACACTGTGTGCATCAACGTCTGTCTGTGTGTGTGTGTTCGCAGACTGACCTGGCGTCTAGTCTTGGAGCCAGACACACTGCACACAATACACACTGACGTGTCCCTCGTTCATCTTTTCAACCACTCTTTTCTTTCCTTCCTTTTCTTTTATTTCTTTGATTCTCCACTTCCATCCCCGGGATCCGTTACACGAGACGCCAACGGCCAAGACCCACTTTGTTGAAATATAGATGCTCATGACACAGAAAGCAACTTGATAACTGTGATGATCTTATGATAAAGTTAATGAAGTCACTCCAAGCAATGCACACTGACACACAGTTATAAACACTTACATCACTCACTTATGTCCATATCAGTAGTAGATAAGATCATGATCAATGCCTTCTACAGTATCCAGTCCCAGGGCACAGTCTTGGTTTAGGAAGTTTTATATTGTAAAAAATAAGCTTTAAGTCCAGATGAAATGATATTTCAAGGGTATCTAACTTCAGTATTGTGACATTTCCACGGGAAACAAAATAGACAGGTAGGAAATAATATAAGGAGGAATATGATTTGATTGTTAAAAAGTGGGCGTATTAGGGGTGGGGGAAGAAAATCGATAGAGCATAGTATCTCAATATTTTATGTGGGGATATTGTTTCGATAAACGGATGCCAAGTATCGATCTTTTATTGTAAACATCATTAATTTAGCTAATACAAATTTTAACACAACTTGTGGTACTAGAATAATACAATCAATTGCTTATTTGGTCCACTGGTGCTGATTTTTTTTTCCTGGTGAGGTCAGCAACTAGCCTGGAAATCCAGATGCCCCACCCATAACAGATGGCAGCTGCCGGAGGACCACGTCCATTCAATTTAGCTTTGGATGAAACACTAAGCCAACTACACTTATCTTTTTCCTTGAGAGAGAAAAAGAAGACTGCCCTAGAAGCCTTCATTTCCAGGAAGGACGTTTTTGCCGTTTTGCCGACGGGATATGGCAAAAGCATAATATATCAGTTAGCCCCACTGTTCGGCAAACAAATAGGGCTTAGTGCAATGAATACGTCACCTTGTTTTTTCTCTGATTGGCCATCGTGCTATCAAATTACGTTAGTTAGTGCCGCCCCTTGGGTAGGAAGGGTGTATCGGTGAGGGCCAGACTCAAAATCTTTCTAGCTTTGAGTCTGGATTTCCAGGCTAGTCAGCAACATCATTTGGCAGGAACTTCATCAAAACAAAGATGGAGGCACCGGAAAGAAAGAAACCAGAAATGCACTGTCTGTGTTTGGATAATGTGCATGCGATTTGCAAGCGGTGTCATATGAGAATACTCCGGGAATACTGCGAACATGAGGACTCACCTCACACACCACCTCAAGTATCGTAATAATATCATACTGTCCTCTGGTGATTCCCACCGCTAGGGCGTGTCATTACAGTGAGGCCCAGATGGTGTAAAGCCAATGGCAAAGTAGCATTTATCCTGGCAAGCGAGATGAAATCCATCGTGTGCTACATGTAACGTTAGTTGCTGAAGCAGTCCACTGTAAAGTGGACAGGTCCTATGTAAGAACCCGTCATATTTTGTTTTACAGGAAGGCAACATGACTGAGTTTTGGTATAAGAATATAAAGAAATTGATTTTATTAAAAAAATTGGCATACATTCTTAAGTGGATGCATAATATGTCTGGGGATGTGATCTTAAAGGGTTAAAAAGCCATTTTTCATTTTATCTCAACTTTAAAAGACAGAAAAAGACAAAAAAATTCACCAAATCAAATCAGACGGGGTCGTGATTATGACCAGAGAGTTACACCTACATCAAACTGTGTATTAAAGAGATTCTTAGACTGTACAAAACTGAATGTTTGGCCCTATTACTTTCTTGTACAGATGATACAAGTTGATAAAAAACAGAAATAATTTGAATGAAAGAAACTGTTTTCTTCCGAGGGTTGGAAATCCTAATAGTGGAGTGAAGCGTCTAGTATCTGACTAATTCAAACTGCACTGCTCAAGAAGCATTGTGTGATATATGCCATAAAAACATCAACATATGTAGACACACAGAACGGAAGAGACTTGAAACGTTTACAAGGTTTGTAGTCTTAATCAGGCGCCAATGGTTTCAGTAGTGATTGCGTGCTGTTGACAGATAGCCACAATTACGCCAAGCTACAAACACATGAACTCATCAACATCTGGATTACATGGTGTGCTACACATATGTACACATGCATGTACATGTGAACTTGTCCCGAGGCTTCCTTCCTTATGGAGCTACATAAATCTCTCCGTTCTGGCTTTACAGTAGGTGTCAGTGGTGATGACTTCTTTATCAAGTTGTTTGTGGATCCAAACTGTGGAGATTAACTCAAAGTATAACACTCTATAGGCTGTGTATGTGTGTGCCTACATTGGTGTGCATGTGTAGCATCCTTAAACACATCAGACATACACTGGGTGAGTCACAGGGGCTTTACCTTAAGTTGTAAACATACAGAACATAGTTGGCAGTCACATACAATTATGTAACTGTAAGTGCAAATCAGTGACGGAAACATAACGATCAATGAAACGCTTGGTGGTTCTTGGTTTGTGGTTTCGCCATGATGTAACATTTACCGTATGCTATGAGTAAACACTTCCTGGTGATTCAATGGCTTTGACTTCCGCTGTTAACGTGTATGGTCAACACGCCAGGTTAGACACAAACTCCAACTGACTCATTAAGTAACCACTAAGACTTTATGGTACTCCAGAGGATCAGCACACTTCACAGGAAGCAAAGCTCATTAAGTATGTGTATTTAACACTCTGTGGTTGCTGTGCAACACATACATGTCTACAATATACGTAAAAACAGCACAGAGTAAAGTAAAAATATTGAGTTATCTAATCTAATCTGAGTGATTACATTTGCAGAAATTGCACCTAGTATGAAAGCAATCGCTGGTATAGATGTAAATATTAAATATTTCCCGCAGTCCAAGGTGATCTCTTTAAATTGCTTGTTATGTCAACTTAGGCAGGAGGTAACCACGTGTCAATGTGTCCAAATACTTCCTGAAGGATTCCATTTCAGGGCCTACCTAAGAACTCATGACATGATGTCAACCACAAACACGGTGACAGTTGCAGAGGTTACTATGATGTAAATCATTAGATGGTGGCACTAAAAGCGACAGCGGCGCAATTGCAGATGGGATATAAAAGGCCCCTACATCAAACATGTGGTGCCAACATCAAGTATGTATGTTGCACTGCCTCTACCGTCCATGTTGTATTGCACTTTGCATACATGTATCATTCATTTCTGAGGATGCGCCCAAAATTGCATCGTTAAACCTAAAAATGTCAAACGCAAAAACATTTAATTGACAACTACCTAACACAGAGAAAAGCAGCGAATTCTGTCATTTGGAAAGCTTACACCAGAAAATGTTTGCCATTTCTGCTGGATCATTGGCTTTCACAAAATTAGAGGGGCAATGTATTTCTTTTTTTTTTTACCACTTTACTGGTCCACACTTGAAGACAGACATACTGTTGAGTCATGGTTTCAGTGTAGTTGTACATGTCTTGTATATTTTAGATTATTTAAAGGGTTTTAATCATTGGTAAGTGTTTTGACATCCGTAGGACCTTTAATGGGATAGGTGCTAGAAAAGAAATTCAGCCAAATTACAATAGATATGGATCTGCAGACTAAAATCAGGTTTTAATCTTTACAATCTGTGATACAAGGATATACTTATATACTTATATAATGGAACAAGATGGCACTCAGCTTGTGGTGCTCAGAGCGCCAATAAATAATTAAATAAAAATACAATTGAAAAACTCCCTCTCTCAGTAAAGAGCTGAATTACCCACTGCCTCCAGCTTTATCTGGTCTGACCTCGACTTCGGTGCTCCTCAATCTATGAAACTGAATTAATTTTGTTTTCTACAACAGCAGTATGGTCTTTCATGAGGAGCCACAGGGCTTTATCCTTGGCCCGTTTCTACTGTTGAATATGGTCATATATAAAAGACAGAATAAGATTAATTCCAATAGATAATTCACAGAAGCTTGCATAGCTGCAGTGGATATTATAACATGTCTACCTCTCAAAGTCAAAAGCCACTTTAACAATGCCTCTTTTGGGCGGGAAATTCATGCTCATATGCCACCTTGCCATTCTGTATAAAAAGTACAAAAGCGGAACTGGGGGGACAGGATTGTCTCGCCTCTGAACTGACAACAGAGGTAGTAACAGTGCCACAACAATGTTTGCATAAAGGGGACAGCTGGTAGGATGACATCATGGGCGGCACGGGTGTGTGCGACACACCAAGGGAGATTTAAAAAATAGCTGTTAGCGGCTAACTCAAGGAAGAAGAACAGCAGCTGAAAATGTCCACAAATCGAGAAAACAATGAGGTCCAGGAGCTTCAGAACTAGATGGCACTCAGCTCATGGTGCTCTAAGCCCATTTGAAAAACTCAACAGCAATGTTTCTTTCAAGAAATCATGACCTGGTTACTCAAGATAATCCACTGACCTTATTGTGAGCAGTTTCATGTAGGAACTGTTCTATCTACTGAACTACCCCCACCAATTGTATCACCACACAGAAGAGCGTGCATCTACTGCTAGCTCACCAAATACCACTGAGCTACCTAACATTACAGCTCAGCAGAGGAGGAATTCATTAATATTTGCATTTCGCACTGTCACAAGCACATCCTTTAAGATCACCCATGTAATTCCATGGAAAGAAAATCGTTCTTGCATGAAACCTCTCACAACAAGGTCTGTGGAAAATCTTGAGTATCCCGGTTATGATGTCTGTAAAGAGACATAACTGTTGGGTTTTTTAAATGTAATTTTTGGCACTTTGAGCACCACAAGCTGAGTGCCATCTCGTTCCGTTATGTTTGATGGATTTTTCATTGAACTGTCCCTTTAAGTATAACCAGCTCTAGTTTTTGAAAGGTTCAGAAGGAAGAAATACCTCAACAGAAAAACACAGAGCTGTGATATTGACCAGTTCAGTTTCTTTTCAACACTTTGCACTTTGAATGTGAAAAATGTTCCTGCTATTAATAGCGGTAGCGTATTTGGTGGTGTTAGTACAAGTAGTTGTAGTAAGAGGTGTCTGGCATGGTTTAAGACAAAGCCACGTCAGCTGTGATTTACTCTCTGGCGTGTAGTTTTATTGGCTTGCAGCCCCAGAAAGAGTTAGGAAACACACACACACACACACACACACACACACACACACACACACACACACATACAGAGTAAAAAGCCCCAACTCTACAGGAACTGCTCCAGCCCAGACAGGGGCTGAATTGTTTTGTTTCCATAGTGACCTGGCAGCACACAGCTGACTGCGGCAGGAATACACACAGACAGACGTGCACTCCCTCACACACACACACACACACACACACACACACACACACACACAGAAGACAAAGACACACACACATTACAGTGAACGCACTGATGGATGGACAGAGGGACACACAAAGGGAGGAGAGATATGGGGGAGGGAGAACAGGAAGGGAGAGAAGGTAAGGCAGAGGAGAGGAAAAGAGGAGAAGTGAAATAGGAGGAGGCTGGTAAAAAAAAAAAAGAAAAGAGTGAAAGGCAGATAAGCAGCAAATGCAAAACAGAGAGGGAAAATGTGTGTGGGCGGGATTAACCGAATCAAAACACATTCACCAATTTCACTACATAACCTTTATCCCTGCCTCAGCAAAGGATCGTCTTTCCTAACTCATGTTGTTCATTGTTCCCGACTACACAGGCTTTACCCCGGTCCCTATCAAACCTTATGAACCCTCCGCACAGACCGAATAATCTCATCAGTCACACAGGCAGAAACATGACACCATAAGTTGGGGTGGAACTTCATACTTTTTTCTTTTTTTTTCAGGAGCAGCGTAGGTGGAGAAAAACTTTAAACTTTTAGAGTACAAGCTGGCCAGCTCCCTCCCCCTCTCTGCCTCTTGGTTTCTCCTTCTGTGTGTGTGTCTCTCTCACTCTGTCTTCACATGAAAGTGATAGATCTGGGGCTTTATGACCTCTTTATAGACACAAAGGCTGCATTGAGATCAGGGGAGAAAGAGGGAGAGAACCAACCCGCCACTCATCACAACACCCTTTCTTCAGCCCTGCACTTCCTCTCTTTATCCCCCCACCCCCACCCCTCTTGCTTTCACATTTTTTTTTTTACTTTCTCCCTCTCTAACTTTCAACCCCCCACCCCCCACCACTGGCCTTACACTAATGTACACCAGCCAATCACATCGCTGGACGCTGCTAACCACTGGGCCACCTGGGGTAATGATTGGCCAGTTTGCTGTAGACCAATGGTGGCGCGGTAAATAGACACGAAGGCAATTTCTCCCACCCAGCTTGGCTGATTTGGGATGTGTGGACCCCTCAGCAGCCCATCTTTACATGCACACACACACCCACGCTGCAGTGGTGGGAGCTAATTCCACTCATACGACAGTCACTGACATCAATGAGCAACTGCTGCCTGATTGTTACCATATGGTTTTACCAGCTTTTCTGTGTGTGTGTGTGTGTGTGTGTGTGTGTGTGTGTGTGTGTGTGTGTCTTCAGTATTCCTCAAGGAGCAACATTTCAACACAGCTCCACTTACTTAACAATGTGGGAATGGGAGAGATGGGAATCCCCTTATTTCTGCTAGGGCTGCAATTTGTGTTTCAACACAGTGTTGGTACATAACAACAGAGGCTAATCTGATAAGTAAATCAGAAGCTGCCTATCTGCATCAACGTGTCAGTCTTTCATATGCTGTCAAAAAACATAATTTGAAGTATTTAGCTACAATATGTGCTACTTACGATGGGTGAGCAGGCTGTGCATTTGTCAAAGGCCAGGCTTGCAGGCAGGACGTTGTCGAACCTCGAAAGAAAGCCACGGATCTATGGGAGAGAGACCAAAACATCAAAAACTGACACAAAACTGAAGTGCAAAATCGCATAACAGCACTCAAAGGGGGAAAGCTCCTTTCAAAACCACATTCAAATCACTCATAAACTCTAAAAACTTGAATTATGCGAACACAAAAAAGGTCCTTAACCAGAGAGAGATGAAAGGGAGAGAAATACGCAGTATATATGTTCACAAAAAGCACCCATTGAATAGTAAGTATTCAGTTTGAGAGAAGATATTATCCTTAAAACATTCATTCTTTGCAAAAGTAATGAATTAGTAGTAAAGTAGTAAACATTAAATCTGAGGCTTGAAAATTTGGAAGCAGTTTGACTTTATATCTTCTACATTTTAAAATCATGCAGAGAGCGCCCTCTGGTGCCAGACGTGCTACAGTATTTTCCAGTGAAACATTTTCACATTGCACATCTCTCACTGCTGAAAGCTTTCACTCCTATTCATGTCTCCAGTCATTATGGCTAATTACCTTGATTACTGTCTAGAGAACCCTCCACACATGTACACACACACCAACAACTCTTTCGCGACTCGTGTCGAAACACCACCCGTCACCAATGTATTCCTTTCATCGCTCCCCCTCCTCCTCTCTTACACCCACATCCTCCTGTTTTTTTGATAAAAGCGTCGCCCATTATGTTTTCTGGTGACGCACGTAGTCCAGACCATGAAATTTCTTCCTGGCTGTAATTATCTGATGATAAAACTGACAAATATTTTGAACACTTTTGGATAAAGTACTGCATAATGCACATCACGTGGACAGGGGCGGAAATTAAAAGCTTTCTTGTCTTGGCTGAGATATGTGGGTGCATTGGCTCTATGATGACTTCATGCACCCCTATTTTAATTATTCTTCATAGCTCCAAGTTGGCACTAGCACAGCCTGTGCGGTAACCTACAGTTATCTGGTTATGGTGTACTAACTCTGCGACTCAGCTGGAGGCTCGTTTCATTTTGCTATTTGTCTTAGTTCTTTCCATGTCCTTTATATCTTCTCATCTCTGTGCTGATTGTTTCAACTAAAATGGCACATTCAAGGATGTTTAAAAGATTAAAAGATTAAAGGCAGTTGAGGCTGTACTTATTTATCACAAAGGTAAGAGGACGCCTGGCAGAGCAAACATGCCCAGTGGGTGATATAACAAATGAAGGGGTGAGAGGATGAGTAAATCAGACCAACGGGTGAGTGTACGCAAGTGTGGTGGACTTAAAAAGACTAGTAGCTCTAAAACTGCACAGCCTTTACAGACAGTATATACCGGGTTAAGAAATCCAGGTATGTATGTAATGTGTATAAATAAAATGTGATTCCAGCTGTAATTATTCAACCAGTCCCAAAGTCCCAAAATAAAAAAAATACAAAGCAACAAACCTGAACATGGTCAGTGCTGGAGAATGTGTGGTAACATGTCTGCTGGTCATTTTCATATTTTTGGGAGTGTACTAAAGTTTCTTCTGGATTTTAACTTCAGTGTGTAATGTATTTGGGAAATCTGCCAGCTAGGCTAATAAAGCAGGACATATATTTATTACAAACACTATGAGCAGGTTGTAAAAAGGCAATAACTAGGAAATGACTGAGTAAAGAGTCTCCAACAACCTCTGAATGGATAGAAACAGCTAAGGAAATTTATGTTATGGAAAAACTGACTTTTTCTCTGAGACTAAAAATGTGAAAATATTGAAATTTGACTTTGAAGTGATCTTTTATTCATATATTGTTTGGTGAATTTTGTTTTACCTCCCTCTGTATTAAGACATACAGAGTGGACGATAGTTCATGAATGAGTGGAGGATTTCTCCCTCCTTAAAAATACCCTGGATTTCCAGGAATCAAAGTCATGGATCATAAGGACCTTCATGATCTTAAGGTATGATCATGGACATAGAGGACCCGTTATCCTTGATACTACAAAGTAACCTTGCTTCTTCTCGTTGTTGTCCTTAATTTTGCGGCTAAGTATAAAGAAGATATTGATAGTTGAGGCACTGTATGTCAGACTTGTGACATTTAAAATCAGAATCACCTGTGTGTAAATTCAAACAACCTAGTTATAACAAGTTATTACTAAGTTGTCATTTATGCATTATTAAATAAAAGCAGCTGTACCATGGAGAGTTACAACATTACTCTAAGTAACAACTGAATAGTTACACATTCTCCACTGGTAGGTTTAAATAATTTAATGTCACAGAATTAAACTCACCGACCACAGTAACCATGACCTTGGAACTCTAAGGCCACTATGGCTTCATGTCCCACATATTAGTTAGGTTATGCCCCAAGCAGTCGTGGTGCGACAAATTTCAGTAGTTGTTCTGATTACAAACTAACTACTAGTTACTGAAAGTCTCTAGTGCAGTGGTTTTCAAACTTTTGTGCCCCAGGGACACCAAAGGGCAAGCCAAAATCTCAAGGCACACCTGTATTTACATCAGTGCACAACAGCCTCTATATGTGTTATCACTCTTGTCACAACAAAAAGTTTTTTATTATTATTATTAACCAATATCAAATAACATTTGACAACCAGCTATTAATCATGAAATATTTTTAAAAAATTTTAAAATTCAAACTTTTAAGATTACATCAAAGCACCGATAACACATCCATTTAAAAGGGAAGTAATGTCAAATAATGTGATGTGTCACACTTTTAATTCCCTCACACGAATGTTGACAAAGACAAATAAGTTCCCCATCAAGGTTTTCTAAATGAAATGAAATGAAATTACATTTTTTAAAGTAGAGTTTGCCTCTTTATTAGGAAATGGGTGCCCACAACACACTGATACAGTCAGTCAAAAATGAATTCATAACATTTTGTACAGGCTCAGTTGAATATTGCAATAATATTATGTGGTAATCACAAAATCCCACGGCATATCTGGATTTGCAGCACGGCACACCATTTGAGAACCACCGCTCTAGCGTTCACTTGTCACCCAAACACAAAGCTAGTACAACCCAGTGCAGATTTCAAAAGCACTGCAATGCTGCCTTACTTATTGAGAGCACTGAAAAACACCTATTACTGTCACTGTTAAATGTATCGTCTGAGCATCTGACAACAAGCATTTTCAGCTCTGAAATAAGAATACTGAATGTGTGCCTGTCTGGTGGCATCTGGAAATTCCTTGACATTTGCTCGGATAATCATCGTCATAAATGTCTTAACAATCTATAATTTTGTCGTCCTGATTTTCAATATTGTAATTTTGCTATTTCTGGTCTTTTGTGCATGACTGCTTTTGTGTATCTGTCTGCCCTGTTGTCTTTTTTATTGTTTTGCCCAATAAAAGTTTTTTTCGATGGAGATTTTACTTATCCGAACTGGGGATGTTAGGATAGAGGGTTATGTCCGCTGCACAGATTGTAAAGACCTTTGAGGCAAACAGCTCTGAGGCTCTGGAACAGTTGAGTGAGTGATCTCTTTTAACCCCTTGAAACCTGAGCAAATTGGTTTAATTTATTTGTCGGAACAAAAAAAAAAATGGAAAAAGGCAATGACCAAATGATGACAAGAAAGTGACTGAAAACAAGTTTTCAAAAAAGATGGAGGTTATTAAAAAAAATCATCAAAAAATAAATAAAAAGAAATCCAGAAAACAATATCTTTACTTCTTATAATTTTGTAGAGAAAAAATTATAAATAGATATTTTTCCAGTAATTTTCTTGTTTTTGTTTTGTTTTTGTTACTAATTTCTTGCCAATTTTAGAGCAATGTAGTCAGCTGCTCATTGCCTTCTCGCCATGTTCTTGGGAGAAAAAAATAATTTGCTCAGATTTGAAAAGGTTTAAATACTTGTGGAGGCATTTGAACGAAGCACAGGAAAAGTGATGTTGATCCAGGCTTCAAAGGGTTAAGTCCCTTTTTAAAACTTTTATCGGAGAGGCTTTCCTGATTTTACTTGAGGTTTAAGTTAATTTAGACTGTCTTTGATTTCCTCAGTTTTCATATACTAAGTTGTTGTTTTCATGTCTTGGTTGTTTTTATTATTGACATGTTAAGCACTTTTTTACTTTGTAACTGTTTTATTATGAACATGTGATTTGTCATATGGGCTACATGAATAAAAATGACTCAATTTGATTTGAGTTAGGGACAAGTATGTTGGCAGCTGTGGCACAGAAGGTAGGACAGGTTGTAAACTCATCGGATGATCAACTGACGATCCTTGGCTCCTTCATTCTGCGTGTCTAAGTATTTTCGGTCAAGATAAATTCTGCCCATATTTTGAGTGTGTGTGAATATTTTAACTGATGCAAGTGGCACCTTGTATGGCAGCAACCAGTGTGTGAATGTGTGTGTGAATGGGTAAATTTGAGATGTAGTGTAAAAATGCTTTGAGTGGTCGGACAGCTACTGTAGAAAGGCGCTACATAAATACAAGTCCATGCACCATCCATTTTATCAGCTAATTTTAACACAGCAGCATAATGTAGACTGACTGCTCTGTCCTGGGCTCAGACACACAAATCTACCCTGAAACAACCACAAAGCTTTCTATGGCTTTTAGAGATGTTTAGAGAAAACAGTGCGTTGTGAGTTTTGGGGATGGAGCTTGAAAAGTGTCAGGAGTACACAACAATTGTCAGGGTCAAAATCTGAAGGTTCATTTACAAAAGAAAAAGGGTAACAGCTATGAAAAATGTCCCCCAAAAATCCTGTATTTGCACGTTCTTATTCAGACACTTGTTCATAAATCATATTTCATGTACTTTCTGTAAACCACCACAGGTTGTCACTGTGGCACCACAGAAAAGATGCCTGCAGCTCCAAACTACTGATCTGCAGTGTGATGTATCAGCAGCAGACAGCTGGAGGAAGACGCAAAACTGGACACACTCACACGCGCACACACACATCGAGGCATTAACACCCTCTTGCATATTATCTGCCCTGCATTTCTCTGGTCATTATTATCATATTCTCTCGCCTTCACCTCCTCTCTGTCTCTGTCCCTACACACACACACACACACACACACACACACACACACAGCAACACATTTGCATGCCACTTTTCTCCGAATTACTTGGTTGAAATACCACGAGCGGCGGAGGTGTCGAGCAAATGGCAGAAATTCAGATTCTCAGGGTGATGAATGCTGATGATGATGCAAATGGAGGTGTTGAGATACTTGAGGATGTGATAACAGTCAGTAAGCAAAAGGGCACATCTTGGAGAGCTGCAGATTCGGTCCAGAGTGTATAATCATTATTTGAATTATATTGCTTTAAAAGGTTTTGTGAACAAAGCAGCATTCCTGTAAATATATTAATTTAAATACAGACTTTTTAAAACTGATGTTGTACCATTTATCAATGCTATTGATAGGGCTTAAATATTATGATTTTTTGTGTGTGTTTGCGGTCTTTGGTAAACACTGGAAAATGAGCGTCAGGTCTCTGACGTCACACTGCTATTCACACTAATGTTTGGATCAATTTTTTTCTTTAGTCAAACCAGATTAGTGAAAGAAATCCACAGACTATAAGAAACATGCATACCAATTAACCTTTAAATGAGTCACTTAATTTATAAATCAAATCTCATCTCCATCCAGAGTTTTGGAGGAAGGATTTATAAAAATAGACGCACACGGCAGCCATTCACAGAACTGTCTATAGCCTTTATCTCTCTACAAAAATAAATAGAGTTACACGCAAAAACCTCAGCCAAAGGTCAGTCCTCAAAAAATGGCTAACAAAGGGCACGCACAGGAATGAACTTCCCTTTCTTCTCCACAGTCCCTCATGAAGTATTAACGGGCCAGCTCACTGACTATCACTACATATCATGTTAATTGAGCTTTGAGATTTCCCACAGTAAAAATCTGAATAACCACAACTTCCAGCTTTATCTGGTCTGACCTCAACTCCAGCGCTCCTTGACCTATGAAACTGAATTTATGTTATTCACCCACAACAGCAGCACTTCTTATCTAGTTATGGGCTATCATGGTGAGCCACAGGGCTTTATCCTTGGCCCGTTTCTACTGTTGTTGCTCAGTCATAAAAGACAACAGATAATACACAGAAACATGCACAGCTGCAGTTCAAATCATAAAATGTCTTCCTCTTACAGTTAATGAGATTCATGTTTTTGGTCAGACAATGCAAAAGTTCTATTTTCAGAGCCACTTTTTACATATCACACCACTAAGTTTGCGTTAACATGTAAGTACAACAGACAATCAGAATGTGGCATTGAGTGGCATTACTGGGGTTCACTTAGGCTAATTTCGCTAATAATAATGAGTCTGAAGTGTTAACGATGGATGTATTCAGGAAAATCTGTAACGTTGACTGTGTAAAAACAACCACAGATGGAACTTCAGACGACAAACTAAGCTGCCTATAAACTATAGCTGAAGGATGTTAATGCTATAGATGAAGTGGACCCAAAGACAGGACAGAGCACATTTAAGTTCCACCCCAACAGAGGGGAAAACAATTCAAATGTTGGTTGTTCAAAACAACCAAATTTAGGACAATTTAGTATTTAAAGGTTTGTAACACCAGAAATGATGTTTATGCTCAAGAGCTTGACTCACGTTGACAAAAAGCAATAAAAAGACTGATGAATAAAATTAGATAAAATGTTTGTGGCAATTAAGACCTCACAAATTCAAATTTAAGCCTGTTTAATGACCTTTAAGGCCTAAAAAACAGTTGAGTATCAGACATTTTAAGGTTTTTTTGAAGGACCTGCAGACGCCCTGCTAGCTACAGACATTTTTTTGGTGTTGCATCGGTGGTGGTTGCATCGGACACAGTTAATACAGGTGTTTCAGTTTTTTGAACATTAGAGCATGTAAACATAAAATACAAGTATGAAATCAGAAAAGAGGATAAAAGGTCCCCTTTAAGTGGATGGCCTCTCACTGAAAAGTCTGTCTTGGCCCTGGAGCAAGTATTCAAAGCCTTTTTATGTATATGCAGCAATACCACACTGTAAAAAAAAACCCCAAACCTTTGTTTCAAGTAAAAGAATGGAGTCATGGAGTAGATGTATAAAGTCACACACTTTGTTCACAAGTACTTTCATAAGTACCGTGTTTGAGTGAATGTACTCATTGTACTTCAATTACATTTTCAGTGGTGTTGTATTGAGCACATTGGATGCTGAGGTAATATTCTGTTCACATGAGGCAGACAAAATATCGGCGATAAATTCAAACACAACGCGGTCTAAGAAAGCATCACTGCTGAGTGCAGCTTTGAATGCACCACAGAAGTTGCCACACAAACAACTGAGGTCTTGTAGGTTTTGTTCTGTTTATTCAGAGTACATAACACCAAAGTTACAAAAGCTGACCTCTATATTTTTGCAGAGCACAAGTAAAATAATATACAGCATACATACTGTTCATACCATCCCGACGCTGAAAGCTCAACATGTAATCAAGGCCAGAACATCCTATTATCCTCCAGCAGTATCAAGATGAATACTTCATGGTTTTGTAATATGAACCTTTTAACCACTTGTTACCTTGTATATGTCTATGTGGTTGTGCAACCTCAGGATGTACACTCTTGTCTCTTCCAGTTATTAATTTAAAAAAAAGCAGCAAGCAGCGGCAATGCACTGAGCATTAGGGCTGCACAGTTAATCAAATATTAATCATGATTTTGGCTCCCACAGTTTTGGTTTCATATAATGCTCATATTCAGGTTCATACTTGAATTTGGGTTTTTACTAGAAGTTTACAAGCTTTAATGTTCAAGAGCACATTGTTTTTCTCATACTATCTGCCTGAATAGTCCTGTAATCACCCTCTGTCTGAAATGCTCAGTTTTTCTACCTTTATAAAAGCTGCGGTTGTCGTTATGACATCACAAATTCACAGAAATCCTGACGGCATGATCGTTTAACGGCACCTTTTCTGAATACGAACGGTGTGCATTTCTCTGTGGCCTTTCACAGTTATTAATATAGCACCTATACCTGCTTTATTTTTTTTAAAAAGACACAACAATCTGACTTTTCACAATATGGCACTTCTAAATGAACATGATTGAGTGTAATGTAGATGTTTAAAATGTGTGCTCCATTTAAAAAAAAAAAAAAAACACTCTGGTGAATATTAAAATCAGGCACTCCACTTCTGAAGAGCTGTCATGCCACTACATGTGCACCCTGCAGTAGCCTGTGAAAAACTTTCTTAAATGTCGTGATTGCAGACGGGCAAAGCGACAGTCAACCATCATCATGAATTGTTTAGAAGTATTCCGAATTTAGGAGAGAACAAATCAAATGCAAAGACTGCATGAGACTTGTGTCTGCGCTGTGTAGCAACACAACTAACTTGTCAAACCACTTGAAAAAACACTGCAAGTTGCAGTGTAATGAATGCATGAAGGCAGAGAAGGATTATGTTGCTAACATTACTGCACTGTTACCGTTAATCCCCGTCCTTCTCCAGCGTCAACTGAGACATCCATGACAGTGACACTGGTGCACAGCACAATATCGTGACCAAAGTAAAAACAAAAAATACAAAAATAAATAGTGGCAGCTACATGACGGGTGAAGAACATCATTTTAAGTTTTATTTTGATAAATATTAGCAGAAATGCAGCACGACATCAAAGTGAAAGCAGTGCCCTGTTTCTTCAAAAGTGCAATAAAATATTTTTTTTCCCTAAAAATAATGCATAATGGTGAGAAATGATCGTGATTTCAATACTGATCAAAATAATCCTGATTATCATTTTGGCCATAATCTTGCAGACCTACTCAGCATCACTCTGGAACTTTCAGTGTCCACCAGAGAAGGATGAGATGCATGCAGTAAGTGGTCATTTACCTACAGTATGTGGTAAGGGGTTTAATTGTTTGAAATTACTTTAGTTTGCTGCCACTGGTCTATAAGGGCACTGTTTTCATCTTTTTGTTTGTTAAGGCCTCTGACAACTGTTTTACAAAATGAGGCTATCCACACTAACACGTTTCATTTTAAAACAATGTTTTAAACTCAAAACAATCTCCCTACACACGAGTGTTTTAGCACCCTTTTAGAAATAATCTCTGTCCATACTATCACACTTGAAGACACATCTCACATGATTGTCTACTTGGTGGCTTAGTTGCAGAGAATGCCACAGAGATGGCGAGAAGTAAGACCAGAGATTTCTTTGCTTTGACCAACATCGAAACTGGACAATTACTTAAAGCAGTGGTTCCCAACTGGCTGAATGGACTGCAAGTGACTTACAAACGTACAGTAAATTTCCAGCACAAGTTTTTATTTTGAAGTGCCATTTCCTGTTGTAGAATGAGTAATAGACAGCTAATGAGCTTGACGACATGGCCTAACGAAAGTACTGCGCTAAATATATTAACCTAAGTAGACCTTGACCTAAGGACTAAGGAGAAATCTGGACCCTGTGGCTGGACCAGTTCGGAACCACTGACTTAAATTATTTTGAGCGTAAAGCAGTCGAAACTGGCAGAAAACAGATTGGGAGTTGCTGCAAAGCAAATACGGCAACATATCAGAGAGGTGCTGTGAGCATCACCCATTGCTGGAGGAAGACATGGCAATGGGAAAAAAGTACCCAAACAAGAAGGATGAAATGACAAAAATATGTAGATATAGCTTTAAAGATTTGACCTGACATGTTGTGACTGATAACACCAATCAGGAAGCGAACATGGGTTTCCACATCACTGTTATCAAGAGTCTATTATTTTGCTGGTCCAGACTAAAACGCAACCCTGGAGCTTTCAAACTAAAATGGGATCAGCAGCATTTTCAGAGGTCACTGTTTTACGGGTTTCAAAATGCCGGAGTGGTGTGGACGCTAGGCGTAAACAGAACAATAGTAATGCACTGTAATGCAAAAAAAATACTAGTACAAATGTAGCCTGAGAAAATCAAATGCACATATACACTTAGTGGCCACTTAAATAGGTATACCAGTAAAATCTTGTGCAATCCAATACAACAGTCCGGCCAGTGAATGTACTTTTACAAAGATAATAATGTTGATGAACACCGTCACAGAGGTGTGTTCATAAACTTGAAATTTGAAGCAGATCTGTTGTTCTGGATTGCATTCAATTGCATGGGTGTACCTAATAAAGTGACCAGGGAAGATTCTGCACTAAATTACACTCGCTGCCTGTGAGCTCTTACCTTATCAATAAGTTCATAACCCTAAGCCTCAATCCTTGTGATGCAACCACAGTTAGTTGGTGTGTCCTCAATAATGTGCCCTTAAGTCTGAACTCACACACACACACACACACACACACACACACACACACACACACACACACACACACACACACACAAAGCTGTGCTTGTTTCTATAGAAACCCCTTCAGTCAAGTATACAAGAACAGAAAGAAAGAGGTCATTACAGAATTTCAGGCTTATAATTATGCATAGATATGCTAACACAGGCATACACTGGAGAACACTGACAGGTGGAGGTGAACTGGTGCGCGCACACATGGATGCATGTGAGTGAGTTTTAATGGATGTGAGCATGTGTCTGACCTGATGCGGCACTAGACCCAGAGAGGTGGGGGGTTCATTCATCCTGTCATCACTGCTGCTGGCCACCGCATAGCCTCTGAGGATGGAGACAGAGAGGGAGAAAATTATATCTTTGACACCTTCTTTTTCCAATTTCTTTTTTACATATGAATAAAACCACAACTTGTGTAACAACTGTTCTGCCATGCCTCCAAAAGCTTCATTTACATTGGACTGAAAGATAGAGAAAAGGCCATAAATCTCCATAAACATCCCAAAATATGACACATTATAAATCATGTATGAGCCTAACATATGATTTATTTTATTATATATGGCTCCAGCAAACCTATATTTAATGTCAGAAAACTGTAAAGTATTACATTTTCCATGGGATCTACTAGTCAGTAAATCTAGCCACGTCTAAAAGATTTGACTCTCCATGGATAACAATAACGAAAATATCAGTGTTGGTCTCACACTGAGCTCAGAGTGGTTTTGCAAAGTAAGAAATGTCTGTCAAACTGCTGCAACATTAATCCTTTGTGACAATTTTCTAAAGCCCATAACTGTTCATGTGAATGCTGCAGAGACAACCTTAAAGGGCATGAAGAGATGGAGGAAATGGGGTTAAAAAAGAAAGGAACAAGCACAGATATGAGGAGGAAAACAAGGACACAGAAAGGGCAGATGCAAAAGAGCGAGATCTTGTTGTAAAGGAGGTAGTTTCACAGCCGACGAGGTACAGCACGTTCACAAAAGTCTCCTTCTCTCTTTGCTTTCTAAGCTTTTTATCCAAGATAGGCACGGCAGCTCTGTAACAGCTTATAACATCTCAAAACACTCGGAGAGAAAATGGCTGTCTTATCAGGCCCAGCAAGCGGCCACTTTAGTCTGACTTTCACCGAATCAGGCACACACAATTACATTGCCACAAAGACACATCTGTGCACACTTAATAGGCATGAAAACATCCCCATCAGTGTTGGGGGGCGGGGGGGGGCTTTAAGAGTTGAAAATATGGAGCCAGTACAGATTGCCAAGTGAACTTGAGAGCTGACTGAATTACAGTGTAAAGCTTTTGAAGCATAAAAGTGAGAGGTGGATTACAAAATGCCACAAAGCTTCTAAAGTGAACAGAAGTTTTCGGGCTTAAGTAAACTCAGGGAGCTGTGCTACAAGCAAATTACAGATACTACCTGCGGTGCAGTAAGACCTCAGCTGCAGCGCTGCTCCATCAAAAAGCAAAAGTAAGCAAGTTAAGCTTACTGAAAGTTTAGGAGCCACAAGCTCAAAGACACAGTCTCCTTCAGTTTCGTGCCTGGAGCGAGGTACCAGCATAAAGCTCTGACGAGAGAAGGTCAACCACTTACTGGTGATCGGGGCGGCTCAGTGAGGTAGTTCAGTGTCTGACCTTGCAGAACTCCACAAATGTTCACAAGGATCTTTTATTGGATTAAAACTGCACCATTTACATTTTCAATAAAGTCACAAGGGCATGAAACTTCAATTAAACTTATAGTCCCAATTAAATGCCCAGTCCCTTTCACTAGCCCAGTGTGGCTACACATTCTTACAAATAAAGGCCTGTCTCAATTAGAGGCCTGGTCTGGTTGCCCAGCATTTCATTTTTTTGTAGAAGTTCTTTAGATGTATAAAATTGGGTTGTTGGCTGCCTCAAATTATGTGTCCATTCCTCGTTTACCCTGTAAGTGATTCATTATCCACCTTTGCCTAAAAGACATAAAAACCTGGATGAGCACCAACTTCCTGATGATAAATTCAGACAAAACTGTTATTGTTCTTGGCCCCAAACAACTCAGAGACTCTTTATCTGATGACATAGTTTCTCTTGATGGCATTACTCTGGCCTCTAGCACTACCAAGAAACCTCAGAGTAACTTTTGATCAAGATTTGTCTTTTTAAGTCTCATTTAAAACAAACCTCACAGAGTGCATTTTTTCATCTGCGTAATATAGCTCTAGTAAGTCTTAAAAAAACTCTCCAGCTAACTCAGAATGCAGCAGCACATGTACTAACAAGAACTAAGAAATGAGATCACATCTCTCCTGTTTTAGCTTCTCTGCACTGGCTCCCTGTAAAATCCAGAATTGAATTTAAAATCCTACTGTTAACTTATAAAGCTCTAAATGGTCAGGCTCCGCCATATCTTAGAGAGCTCATAGTGCCATATTATCCCACCTTACGGTCCGGGAGGCAGACACCATCTCCACATTTAAGACTAGACTTAAGACTTTCCTCTTTGATAAAGCTTATAGTTAGGGCTGGCTCAGGCTTGCCCTGTACCAGCCCCTAGTTAGGCTGACTTAGGCCTAGTCTGCTGGAGGACCACCTATAATACACCGGGCACCTTCTCTCTCTCTCTCTCTCTCTCTCTCTCTCTCTCTCTCTCTCTATCTATCTATCTATCTATCTATTCTCTTGTTACTGTATCATGCTAACTTGACCGTACTGCATGTCAGTAACTCGGCTTCTTATCCGGAGCCTTTGTGCTCCACTGTCTCTCAGGTTAACTCGTACTGCAGCGGTGCCTGGATAGTGTGACGTGTGTGGTTGTGCTGCTGCCATGGTCCTGCCAGATGCCTCCTGCTGCTGCTGCTGCTGCTGCCATCATTAGTCATTAGTCATACTTCTACTGTTATTATACACATATGATTATTATCACACATGTATACTGCCTGATACTAATATATACTTTCAACATATTGTACCACAGTAGCCAGAACTGTAATGATAATATTATTACTTTCATTAATGTTGTTGTAAGCTACTGTCATTATCGTCTGTCCTGCATCTCTCTCTGTCTCTGTCTCTGTCTCTCTCTTTCTGTCTCATTGCGTCATAGGGATTACTGTTAATTTATTGTGTTGATCTGTTCTGTACATCATCTATTGCACGTCTGTCCGTCCTGGAAGAGGGATCCCTCCTCAGTTGCTCTTCCTGAGGTTTCTACCGTTTTTTCCCCCGTTAAAAGTTTTTCCTTATCTGCTGTGAGTGTCCAAAGGACAGAGGGATGTTGTATGCTGTAAAGCCCTGTGAGGCAAACTGTGATTTGTGATATTGGGCTTTATAAATAAAATTGAATTGACTGATTGATTGATTGATTGATTGATTGATTGATTGATTGATTGATTATCCTCAAGTCCGAAAGGGTCCTCAGATCAAAGGAATCAAAAGCGATTTTCATAAAAATGTATCCAAGTTGTGAGTGTTGTTTGAACAGGACGAGTGGTGTGTCAGTGTGCCGCTTGCCAAAATCATAGAGTGCTGTAACTCTCTCTCTCTCTCTCTGATGTGCTGTCTTCAAAGCTAGATCAAATGAATGATTCATAATTGACATATTATCAAACATCTAATTTCAAACAAGTAATATTCATACTGGTTTAAATCAACAATTTGATTGTATTTCCTGTCTTTGATGAGAAACAGTTTTGTGTGAAAGGAATTAAAGTCCTGTCCAAAATATGGGCCTTATGATTTCATTGTATTAAGCAAATAATAGCACTGGCTATTAATTAAAGTTTTACGGTATATTTCTGTGCATCCTCATACCTTTACTTTAGATCTCTGTAAAGCATTTGAGCTGTTAGACATAAGACTTAGGCCTGTCACGATAAATGCTTTTGTTGAGTGCAATTAACAATATCATTGTCATTTTAATACCATTTTATGCCACTGATAAAATTATTATAGCATAATATTGAAGTACCCTTTCAGAGAGCAATTAACTTTGAATTCAACCACAAATGACAGCAAAACAGTCGGGCTGCTCCGTGACAGCTGATGATTTGAATCGGACGTGGAGACTCAGTCGACTGAGATTCTTCAAGTTGAGCAGTTGTTTTATTTTTTTGACCAGTCAGTGTGCACTGTGAGCACTCCTCTGTCACGCAGCTCTACCTTACAGGCAGCGAGTCTGAATGAGACAGAGGCAGCTGCCCAGAGGAAGAGAGGCTTGCCCAGTCAGGCTCCGAGATAACGTTATCCTGTGCCTTTTGTTTAGAAGTGGTGAATTTACAGCTCACAGCAGCTTAATAGGAAACCGTATCAGGCTTTTATTTCGACAAAAAATACTGTTGCACATTTCCAATACATGATTAGCGCAGTTAGCACACATAAGCTCAGAGGGCTTGGTTGGCTTGTTTAGTATATTACGTGAAAAGTCACTGTCATCTTAAACGTCCTGCAGAACCCCGCTCAAACTCTCAAAGTCTAATTGAAATAATGGTACATAGATACATAGAGTCGAATATTCGTATTGAACTGACAAATCCAGTTCCGCTGACAAATTTCTGAGTTGGGCACAGCCCTGAAAAGCTTGCATTGGCATATTTTTTTCTGATTTTACAGTTGAGTTGCTGTGAAAACACGCTTTGCACAAGCCTTATAATGTTTGGGAAAAACCTGCTGTTTTCTGACATCATGTTGGCGACATTTCTATGTAAATAAACACACATGTAAACCCAAGGGCAATACTGTAAGATACATGGACATGGCCTCAATCAGTTTTGCTGAGACTGATAAGTTGATAACGTTATTATCATGACAGGCCTAATAAAAAAGCAATTATTTTATTTGCTTTATACAGTCTGTCATTACCCTCTCTTACCTTTCCTTCTGTATTAGTCATTGAATCGAGGCAATGTACAGTACTTATAACAACTCAAGACTCCACATTATTAATATATGGCCAGATCAATTATACTATTATAACTACCACTGTAAATGCTAGAGTGATAATAAGTAATAAAAACTAATGAGTAAGTCTGCTGTGCTTACCCTTCACTGTGCTGCAGAATGGACACCATCATCTCCACAGCCAGGGCTCCAGCAATCATGGCCAGGCCGGGCCTGCTGACTGTGCACTGCTGATCCAGAGTCCGATCCCGGGTTGACTGTTTATGACAAAACAACAGCAACAACATATAGTGAACAACTGCCGATACACAGTGTGGAGAGCACTGACATCAGGTTCATTCCCATAATCCTGAAAGAGTTTCTTCTGAAAGAAGGAAAGAACAGAAGATGAACACCAAGACAAAACCAATCAAATGTGTTTTGGAAGGCTAAAATCTTTCTATAAGATACACTCCGCAGGATTTTCCTAAAAAAAAACAATGTACAGACTCATACAGGAGTAATTCCTCTCAATCATTACTCACGACCGACTAGAAGTGTGTGGCAGCATATTTATCAGCAGAAACTCTGCCCTCTGCCAGTAATTTCTTACTTTCTCTTATTTTCTGTGTTCAGGACATTTATAGGTGCGTGCCCCCGCAACACTCAACTGAGATTGGAGCTTTATAAAAAGATAACAACCAGGTGCCAGTAAGCAGCAAGCATCAAGAAGACACAGCTAAAAAAAAAACATAGCAAAAACAGCGAGGCGAAACACCAAATAAGGGTAAGTCTGTGGTTGGCTTTTACTTTCACTTTTGCCGACTGTGTTTACTAACAGTAACTGCCAAACCTGCAAAGTGACTTTGGTTGAAAGAGCAATTATCGGCGAAATGTCTTGATCATAGACCGTCTGTGAGCCAATGGCTTGTGTGGGAGTCCTTTCAGTTAAGTAGCCTTTTTATAATGCCATGCGTTTACTTAAATGGAGCCAATAGGGTCTGTCCTAAAGTGCGTGGCAATTCATCTAATAGTGGTCTGGACCAGTGGATGAATCAACCAAGTGACAAATGGATAGATGGATCAACAAATCAAGGGTCACAGATCTACACCAGGAGCATGGCTGCAAACACTGAGCATAACAGTTAAATAAATAAGACCACCTCACTGCTGTACGGCTTCAGCAATCAGTCAAGGTGCAGTTCACATCCATGTCTGTCTGGTCTCATATAATGTACAGTCTGCAGTGAAGACTTTAAAAGAATTTAATACAAGGTATAAAGTGTAGTTTTAGGTGAAATGGAAGTTATCACGATATAATTTCCAGCGAGAAACATGTCATCTTCACTGAGAGACTACTTTTACAGGAGTACAGAGAAGTGACAGAGAGCTTTTGTCACATGGTGCAACAGCAATCACTTAAATCTCAACATCAGCACAACCAGTGAGCTGGTGATGGACTGCCAGAGGAGCAGGATAGAACACAAAGTTGTAGCCATGATAGTTGACAATGCTTCGAATATGGATGTTGCTGCAAAGAAACTGCATGTTCTAAAAAACATGGATGCTTCACACACATCTTCAGCACGGCTGCACAGAAGATCTATGCCGTGAGCACATTATCAAGCTGAGACACCCAAAATTAGTGTCACAGATTCAGTATCTGACCAAATGTCTACCCTTCTGAGGTTATGGCGTTGAGTAATGACCAGAAAACATTAAGATGTCACAGTGACACTGACCTTTAATCTTTTGGGTGTACACTGGGTGTGGTTACATGATGGCTTCTCATTCGGAACAAAATAAATCAGAATGAAATAATTCGAAATGAAAGTCTTTCCAGGTAGTTTGCATGGGAAATATTCATTCCGAATGAGGGTTGACACAGGAGATCAGTTTAGTCGCGTTTTAAGCATCTTTATTCGTGTCCACGCAAGGTTTGGGGCAGGGAAGGTTTCTGATTGGATAGGGGGCAGGGCGTATGTTACATGTATGTTTACCAGAAGAAAACACTGTAGCCCTCGTTTTGGATAACAAGATGCTTGACGCCGCCGTTCTTAGTGCCTTTTTCTGGCTTGTTTTGCTTATATTCTTGAAGCAGCAGTACGACAACAACCTTGTTCTGCTAATGCTTCATCTGTTGAGGAGGAGAAGGGAGGTAGAAGACCGTGCTTTGATGAATGGAAACCAGTTAGTGCAATGAGTAGCACGTGCTATATACGTCATCGCGCCAGAAGGGCAAGGAAACAAGCGTGCGCAGAAAGACCAGAATGAACTTAAAGAGGAATGAGTGTATACAAGTGAGCGAAATTGTTTCATTCGGAATTAGAAACGGAATATTCCAGCCCCTTACATCGGAATGAATTTTCTATCGTACTGACCATTTTCACTCCGAATTAGGTGTTAACAAGATCACTTTTAATAGGAATTAACTTTCAAGGGAATTCAACTGTCCATGTAAACGCACTTATTATTTTATCTTATTAGACATTTATTTGAAATTCTGTCATAATAAGTGTATGAATTGTTGAGTTATGGCCAGAAACATGTTTTGTGAGGTCACAGTGACCTTTGAACACCAAAATCGAATCACTTCATTATTAAGTCCACGTAAATGTTTGTGACAAATTTGAGGATATTCACTCACAGTGTTGCTGAGAAAATGCATTCACAATAATGGACAGACAGACGGACGGACAACCTGAAAACATAATGTCTCAGACACAGCTATTGCCAGTGCAGAGGCGTAAAAGAAGAACATTATAGATTAATTTCTGTCTCAGTATGTTTTGCTTTGTTATGACAGCTGATCAAAAGCACTGTGGTAACAGATGACGTGGTTTGACAATATGTTGTACCATTTTGCTTCAGCACAAAGACAAAACAACACAAAAGACACCTCCTCATAACATGATCTAAAACTTTCTATTCATTCATTTATTCACTCAGCAAACTCAAGATAAAAGATAGCCGCTGTGCCTCCGATTCAAATGTTAACACTACTTTAACCTGTAACAGCGGGCTGAAGCCATTTGGCATTTACAGGAGAAGTCAGAGCTGAATAGCACAGTTTCCAACAACTGGCTGTGGCCTTCAATAGCTGATGACTTGCTTTCATGAAATTCTAATATCAAAAGGTCACCATGGAGAAAAAGACCAAAGACAGAAACAAAGAGTGTCAAGGGTACAAAAAAATGAACACAGGAAGAATGAAAAAAGGAACTGTTGTGTAAGGCATGTCTCCCAGTTCTTTTTTACATCATGGATAACAGCGTTTCAACAAGCCACCCTTTTTGCATCTAATCATAAGAAAAATAAAAACTTTATTCCAAGGAAATTTGAAAATAATCACATAAATTGTGCAATTTACACCTGCAACACTATTTTGATCATTTTTTCGATGAGTTGGGGGCAGAAGAACTAGCTTTAAATACAACACTGACATACACTGATCAGCCAAAACCACTGCCAAGTGAAGTGAATAACATTGATTATTTTGTTCCAATGTTCTACTGGAAACCTGTCAGTGGTTTTAATGTTTTGGCTGATTGGTGTATGTCACCCTCTAAAGTTGAAACGCAACAGGCACGAGCCGCATTCATTTGGAGTTGTGTTTCTGGAAAAACTGACAAATGAAGGTTTAATACTCTCTCTCTTTAGAGCACAATGACTGTTTTGGTCTCCACCAACTGCTGAAAAACATATGTGACTCTTAAGCTGCTGAACGCTCCGCTGTGTTCACCTGCTAGTCACAAACTGCATCTGCAAACCATTTGGTGCTGCTCAGGTAACGTTAAGTTAGTTTATCTAGGCTTTTTGATGAAAACAGCTGCCTGCTGTGACTGCAGACAAGGTTGTTTAGCTAACAATCCAAAACAACAATCGAACAGACAAAAAAATCTCCACAGAGCTGAGGGGAGCTGCAGAGTTGAGTTTTAATTGTCTGTGGGGTCGTTAAGGGTGCTTTCACACCTGCCCTGGTTTGGTTCGGTTCAATCGAACTCAAGTTTGTTTGCCCCCTAAATGCAGTTCATTTGGGCAGTTGTGAACACGGCAATCGCACTCGGCTGCGCATCAAAACAACCAGACCGAGACCTTCTTGAAGAGGTGGTCTCGGTCCAGTTACAAACGAACTCTGGTGCGGTTCGTTTGTGTTGAGGACATGTTCCGACCTCAATCCGAACCAACTGCAGTCACATGACACATTGTTTGGGTTAAACATGAGCATGTTACAGTCCTGGAGGATTATTAATGTGCACCTCCTCCTGTACTGCCTTAACATGCACATTCAGCACATCCAATACATCAGAACATTGTTTTCTAGTTGGAGCCGCGCCTCGTTTTCAAACTGTATGGTTTGACTAACATGAACAATGACAGCAATATAGTCCACGATGAGCAGGTCTAAAATCAACCTGCGTAGTTGTACCGCCATTGTGACATTAGAAAGTGTCACATTTATCTTGCAAGTGTACTCTTCTTCAACGTTTTGTTTACTTCCTGGATTTTTCTGCAAGGAAATCCTGACCAATCAAGAGCAGCTTTCTCATGTGAAGCCTTTTGTCTGGTCCACTTATAAATGCTGCCGTGAGAAAACGAACCAACTCTTGGCAATTATGCAACTTTGTAACAAAATGAGTCCCTGATTCAGACCAAAGCAAGTGAACTGTAGGTCTGAAAGCATCCTTAGAGTAACACCTTTCAAATACAAGTAGTCATTTGGCCCACTGTAAATATCTAAAACAGCTTTGTGCTGGTTGAAGAAAACATATAGAGGAATCCTACCTGTTTGTTTATTACCTCTGCCAAGGTTATGTTTTTCATGTTCAGTTTGTTTTCTGACTGTCAGCAGAATTATGAAAAGAACTACTGACCCCATTTTCAAGAAACTTGATGGAAGGCCAAGGACAAACCCATTCAACTTTGGAGCAGATTTAACCATGGAGCGTGAGAAATCATTTTTCACTTTCATTAACACTGCGAGATAGAACATTTGGATATGGCAGAGGTCTGTGCTCTCTGAGTGCCCTTTTAGTTCGAAATGCATTACGTGAGTTAATGAGATGAGTGCATGCTTGTTACTGTATTTGTGCGTTTTCCTCACATCTCCCGGTGCCACAACATCGTTGCAGAAGTAGCAGCCCAGCTTGTGTCCTGGGATGTTGGAGAACAGAGAGGATCCTGGGACGGTGGGCACAGAGCCGGCTGGCGTGGAAGATGAAGAGGAAGCAGAAGAACAGGACGTGGAGGAGTCTGCCCCTGCAGAAACACTCTGACTGACAGGCGGTTTCTTCAGGCCGTGGCGCATCACGACAAATGTGTCAAAGCCTAGAGCGGCGTTAACCACAAGCTGGGGAGTGAAAGACAACAACTTCTGTGAATCATGGTAACAAAAGGGTTTGTTTTTTTTACAAAGCAGTGGCAAAGACAGATCTAAAATAGCTTTGGCTTGATTAGGGACATTTCTCCTGAAAACACACACAGCACATTTCAACCAAATCTAATTAACTAAATGGTTTGTTTTACACAAACAAAAAGGTTGCAGAGGGTTGAGTCATTCCAAAAAGCAATGACCTAAAACATTAATAGGCTCTTTACAATGTTGAAAGCACCCAGGCCTTTGGAGAGGCAATAGAAATAAATTGTCCAATTTGCAGTGAAGTCTCAAACCGCCCTAAATTGCCTCTCAGTTGAGCAGGACATGAAGAAAACCTAATCAGCAGTCTAAAAAACACTTAACTGCATATGGCAATACACGAGTTGCATCAGTGATACCACTGGAGGCATTACAAATAAATAACACAGTGTTTGATAATCTAACGTTGCCTGGCAACTAATAGAATTCTGACTGGTAAACAGAAAATTTGGCCAACGTTATCGAGCTGTGTCAATTTCCAGGCAGACAAATCAAATGGTTTCCAAATTTCAAGTTCCGGCGTAAAGTAAGTAAAACAAGAGTAATGTTACAAAGTCATAAATGTCTCCTGCCACAGTGTGAGTGTCGGTCCACTGGATCCTCAGAGCAAACAGATCCGCTGAAAGCCTCAGTCCTGATGCCTTTAATTAACCTTTATACCACCATCAAAATTATGTATAACATGTATGTTCTTTATGTGTATATTTGTGATCACACTGCAATGTTACGGACAGTTGTCTGGTGCGACAAAAGAACTCTCTTAAAAAGTGGTTTTGTGGGGCATCGGTAGCGTAGTGGATAGTGCCGGCGCCCCGTGTACGGAGACATCCTCTCGCTGCAGCGGCCGTGGGTTCGGTTCCGGCTTGCTTTGAAGAAAGTGGTTTTGGCAAGTGGTGCAGTAGAAAACAATTATCCATTTAAACATCCAGTAAACATGAAACAATATAAAAATCATTTGATGTCGTGCTTCTGGCAACTTGATGGGTGTAAATTGAATATTAATCTGCTAGATGTTCGACTTTGTCAACAAGCTAATTGCTAACTATCTGCCATTTGGTGCAGCAGGTTGATCAGAGATTTTTGCTGAAACAGCAGGAAGGTGGTTAATGGGAGAGGGATCACTGCACCATACAGTAAATCCATCCATCTACTTTAAACCGCTTCAACAATTCGTGAGGGCAGTAGGCCCGAGCAAAACACTCCAGACGTCCCTCGCCCCAGCAACGCTTTCCAGCTCTTCCTTGGACACCCCGAGGCCTTCCCAGGCCAGATGAGATATGTAATCCCTCCAGCGTGTTCTGGGTCTGCCCTGGAGCCTCCTACCAGTGGGATGTGCCCAGAACACCTCTAACAGGAGGTGCCCAGGTGACATCCTGGTCACATGACTGAACCACCTCAACTGACCGCTTTCGACGCGACGGAGCAGCGACTCTACTCCGGGCTCCCCCCGGATGTCCGAGCTCCTTACCTTATCTCTAACGCTGAGACCAGACACTCTTCAGAAGAAACTCATTTCAACCACTTGTATCTGCAATCTCATTCTTTCTGCCATTACCCAGAGCTCATGACCACAGGTGAGGGTTGGGACGTAGATGGACCAGTTAATCAAAAGCTTTGTTCTCTACCATACAGTAAAAGTGCAAACCAAAACAAGGTGCTAAAACAGGCTAAAAAGCTTCACATATGTGCAGAGTTGAGCAAAAAGTCAATGTGCATTCATCAATTGAAACGCCTACCTACACATTGCATATTGTCATTTGATTCATTATTTACTAACAACATCTAAGTGCAGGTTTTGGGTATCCTGGCAGCCCATGGACAAGTACTATTCTAAGTGGGTGAATTACAGCTCCTTTATTAAAAAATCCTGAGACCTCTGCATACATGATGTTATTGGCCTTAAAAAAGCTGACAACATTGATATTGACCAAAGGCTGACTGCTGACTTGGTGTGTCAGGGCCTTAAGTATCATCTAGACCTGTGACGTGCAACACTCACACTTATATCTTGTTCATCTGCCAGTGAGGTGCTTTTTCTAGGTGCTGTGTTTATCAACCTAGTTGTGTTCTATCAATTTGATTCTATTGTTTTTTGTTGGCAGTCTCAGTCTCAGTGTTGTCTGCTCGGCCATTTAATTGTGTAACCTTGTTTGAACTCTGTGTGTCCTGTCTCTGAGCTTTGATACTGCCATAGGATGCAACAGATGTGTCGTCTCACCCTGTGTGAAAAGAAAAACAAGCTTTAATGACCCCAGCCCCGCTGCTCAGTGACAGTGCGGCCGCTGTGTTTGTCCTACCTTCCTCTTGCTGGCAGCTATCACTGTCGGCAGCCAGCGGCTCTCCCTTGTATCCATTAGCAAGAAGACCACATCATGTTCTGAAATGAGCTTCTCCAGCTGCTCCACATCCCTCTGGGCCTGGGAGAGAGTGGCCTGAGAGAAATTCACCGGGTGACCAGGCATGGGGATGCTCATGTTGTAACCCTCTGCATTCTGCAGGAGGAGACAGAGACAAAGAGGCAGAGAGACACAGCTGAAAAACAAACATACAGTAACCTGCATCTGAGGCTGAATACTCAATGAAATTTAAGATAAGGTAAGGTTAGGTAATGAGACTGGTCAAGAACACAACTATAACAGATCTCATTGAGGAGTGCCAATGGTTTGCTTGTTCCACATTTTATTTTGCAGTGTGGGACTCGCACTGGTCTGGTCTCAGAAAAATCATAAAAATTAAAAGTATGTTTCAACATATTTCCAGAACTCCAAGATCTGATCAGCTGCTGTGTGAGAATCCAGAGGCTGAAAACTTAAATCGAATACGTTTTTCATTTTGTGTGTATGTGTGTGTGTGCTTTCTGCTGAGTGACTCACTAGTCTAGACGTAAGTGAGGGCATATCAGATGCAGTCACACAACAGTCCCTCTGTGGAACGTGTCATCAAATCATCGCAACAGCTGACCCGAGGCCAGCCTGTGTTCGGCTCTCAAAAATGAGTTGATGGTACAGTATGAAAAGGAAACCTTGAATCGCTGTTTTTAATTACACAAAAATGTTTTAAGGCTCTTATTTTCTACTGCCAAACTTGGATTGCTGTGACTACCTCGAGGGCTTTGCAGGCTCGACAGTGAGGGGAATGGAAATGTCAAGAGTAATTTGACAGTCAAGGGCAGAAAAGGGCAAAGACGAGGTGTGAGATCTTAACAAGAAGAAACGCCACTTTTACCAAATCAGTGAAACTGCCGCGTTCGCTCTGGGGAGCTCTTAACCAAGTCTTGAATTTACATTTCACTTTGACGCAAGTGTTGCTAAGCACTGAGGAGGCAAATTCAGGCTGCAGAGATGGTAATCATATTCCAATTTCCAGTACAAACACTTGCAGCCAAGAAAGACAAAAAAAAAAAAAAATCATTCTGATTGTCCTTTCCTGGAAAGATAAACAATCCAACAATACCCCTGTTGATATCTTCAACCAGCTCTGACCTCACTGTTGCCAAAATTTAAAGAGGACGAAAAAGAAGACAAACTATCCTGTAAATGTCAGGTGACAGTATTTGTCACCAGACAAAATATGAAATCTGCTTACGACCTTTTCAACACCCGACTCCTCTCGCTTCGGTTGATGCATTTCTGTGCTCTCTGCTCGCTGTGTTCATATTTCTCTCGATCTTTCACACTGGCACCTGCTGCCCCTGTGTTTATAGGAAAACAAGACGGCAGGAGAGAGAAGCTAGCACACACCCACACTGATAAAAATAGGAGGTCAGGTAGGGATGCAGCATGTACAGGGGGTTGACAAACAAAGTGTCTAGACAGACACCAGACATCATGACAGCATAGGGCCAACCATCAAGCTCTAAAGCTTTGTTCTTTACTTCCTATGCTATTCCCAGGAGAGTAAGAGAGGCAGAAAATGACAGGAGGCCGACAGAGAGAGTGGAATATAAAGTTGATGGCATGTCAATTATTTGTGTGTGTGGGTGTACATGTGCATTTAAAGGAAACATCACAGGTCCCCTTGTCTGTGACACCATAATGATCCCGATCTATTATATCTCGTTCAGGAACAACCTATTACCAAGTCGTGACTGCAGCTCTGATGGGTCAGTAATTTTAAAGTGAGGCTTCAATCTTACAGAGTTTAAGGCAAATGACACAACAGCTCACCAGTCCCACACTGAGTCAGTTCAGTCAAATTGGATGAGTCGCCTTAAAGCCCAGAGGGTGAAAACACTTCATTACACAGACTGTGCTCTACTTTCCTGGTACAAGACCCTCCAAAGCATTTAAAAATTAATATTCGACACCTGAAGAAAAAAAATCATTGGCTCATAAGACTTCAAAGTGAGATCAAAAACCTGGATAACTGCTGACCGTGAGGCAACTTTTAGTCTCAATACCTCCTCCTGGTATCACAGCAGTGTGGGAGAAGATCAGATCATTTAGAAATGAGTAATATCAGAAACACTTGAAATTCTGGATTCAAAAATTAGGGGTGGGCAATATATCTATTTTTATATCGATACCATGACATGAGACTAGATATCGTGCTATTTGCACAGGACCTTTAATTGCTGATGTCATGTGTGATCTTAATCTAGTGAGAATGTGTTATGTGCATCATTTTTTAACTTTAACTAATTTATTTTAATGTTTTTTTTGTTTTCAGGTCAGAGGGGAAAGAAAAAGGGGGGAGGGCACAATGGTACAGAGCAGGGTTTTTCAACTAATCAGTCAATAGGTTGCATCCTTTTGTGTACATGGACCATTTTTTCCAATACTTTACATATTGATCTGATCGAAGTCTTAAAGAAAAGGTGATTTTCTCCATACAGTGAATTTCGGGCCCTGCCTGTAGCCACTTCCACTTGCTTGCGGCCCAAAGTACTTTGTAAAGGTATTTGTCCTGGGTTCCTGATTTTAAAGGCTGCATTCAAATACAGTGTTGTAATTTTCTGAACTTAGACTGTTCCTGCTGTTCTATAATTGCTTTTAGCCACTTAGTCATTATATCCACATTACATGACTACATTTCATTAAGTAAATATTTTGTGAAAGCACCAATAAACAACTCTACTCTACTCTTTACAATATTGATATCAAGGTATTTGGTCTACAGTACTGTAATCTTTGATGTTCTCCATATTGCCCAGCCTGTCAAAAATGTACTTACCTAAAAATACAAAAAAATGTAATCGGGGGAGAAGTGTAAAGAAGCAGGAAACAGAAGTGAAGTTTAAATACCTCAAAGCTGCATTTGAGTAAATATACTTAGTTCCTTTTATTACATCACATGTTGTCATGAGATCATAACAGAGATGAGAAAGAATATTTCTGTTACACTAAATTAACCTTACATTTTAATAACTCAATTTTTGTTTTTCTTTGTTCTTACATTTTCAAGCCCCTGAAAGATCCTTTAAATTAAAATAAGATGGAAGATGGAAAAATAACCTCAGGTTGAACTGTTCCATTTAGGGGGTTGCAAAAAGGTTGGGAACCACTGAGCTAAAAGATATAATGTAGTGACTGTTACCCGCATACAGAAGGCTGTGAACCTGTACAAACGGGAAACAACTCAGCAAACAAGTTGCTGAATTTCAACTTTCATGACCTCTCGAATCCCTGCATTAGATGCTATCTGAGGGTGAGCAAAACAAAAGTAAATCATCCTCTCATGAACTGCCTCCATCCTCAACTTAACATGCATGCATCAGCATACAGGTGTAAATATGATTCACATCATAAATATGCATTCTACCTATGTTTTTCCAAGTCGACTAATAAGTGATGCTTTGACGCCAAAACAGAGTCACGCTGTGAGTGTTTAGCTGCATTTTCAGTTAGTTAATTATCTCCCCAGAGAACGCACTCTTTAATTAACAAAGTAATGAAACCGCCAGCATTAATATGCAACTAACACGACTCTTCATTTTCTGCATGATTTGGCCATCACATCTCAGACACAACCAATCAAACAGGAATATGATTATGCAGGAATATGATTATGAGCATAAACAAAATTCAGATTATATTGTCAAGTTTTGCAAAAGCTGCTGTATGACGGTAAAAAACAACAGAACCACAATACTTGTCATATTTAGGAGTTAGGGAGGCACCAATTTATCGGCTGTAACATCAGTACCAGTCAGTAATCATCTTGTTGACTGCCATCAGCCGATGAACAAATAAGATGACTGTCACAGATGTCAGTGACTGATTTTTTTCCTGTTGCATCAGCAGGCTAAAAAGCAGAGCTCCACACTAATGACATCCCATCGTGTTTGAGATTAACAGATAAAAGGATGCAGAAAAATCACTACCGACTCATCAGGGGTCGCGCCCTATTGTTTCCCTGATAATGCTTCATTGTGAACAACAAACCCCTGCTGAAATCGTCCGGAGGAGAGCCAGTCAATGTTAGCTGTTAGCAGCCAGTGGCCACAACTACCTGCTGACGAAGGTGAATCGATTTTCGATATGATGTGATCAAGCTTTACTCAGTAAAAATTAGTATTTTTTTAGCAAGAAACTTGAATAAATACAGTTGTTCAAATTAGAAATGTGTTGATGTTTTTTACAGTAATATAAAATACATATTAGAGAGAAAATTATAATGTATTATATATAGGAAGTAGTACAAGTATGTAGTGGGCACGTCCCCGGATAAGCGGATGAAAATGGATGGATGGATGGATGGATATAGTAAAAATGTGGTAACACTTTACTTGAGGGTATCTACATAAGGGTGACGTGACACTGTCATAACTATGATATGACACTGTCATGAAACTTGTCATAGACATTATGTACATGTCATAAATGTTTATGAACGTTATGAATTTATGTGTATTTAAATGTCATTCGTTTTTTGTGATGAGAAGTTGACATTGTTTGGGTTGTCTTGATTATGACAACTTGACATTAATTAAAGTGACATTACCATAAGTTGTATTTGTCATGACAAGTTGACATTAAATTTGTTTGGGATGTCCTTATAATGACAATTTTACATTAACATAAAGACATCTTCTGGTAATGTCATCCTGGTTAATGTCAAGTTGTCATTATAAGGACATCCCGAACAAATTTAATGTCAACTTGTCATGACAAAAACAACTTCTGGTAATGTTACTTTGATTAATGTCAAGTTGTCAAAATCAAGACAACCCAAACAATGTCAACTCGTCATTACAAAAACCAAATGACACTTAATGACAGCAGTCATAAACGTTTATGACATGTACATAATGTTTATGGCAAGTGTCACGTCATAGTTATGACAGTGTCATGTCACTCTTATGTAGATACCTTCAAGTAAAGTGTTACCAAAAGGCTTCTGAATCTGTTTTTTAAAGACATGTTTATGTCAAAGCAGTTTATATTAAAGGTTGTTTCATAAATGTGTACAATTGAATTTGTGCTTTTTTGAAAGATAGTGTCATGAAAGGCTCAAAATGTCTTTGTTTTCCTGGCACAAAGGGGAAAAAATAACAACAAAAACAAAAACAACAATAACAAAAGACATGGATATCAGCTATTGGGAAAGTCGTTTTAATCATCGGTATCGACCCTGAATTTCATAATCGGGGCATCTTTATTAGTAATAGAAACTAAAAAAAGGGATTCTAAGATGATAGGATTTCAGACTTTAACAGAGTAAGCTTTGGTTTGATTAGGGCTGCAACTAACGATTATTTTGATAGTCGATTAATCTGTCGACTATTTTAATAACTAATCGATTAATCGGATAAACGAAGAAACTTTTTTTTTTTGCTTATTCCAAAAATATTTTTATTTTCCAAACACCTGAGCTTACTTCTGGTGCTTCCCCTGAACAGCAGCACGACACAACAATATAAAATAAATAAAAATAAATAAAAATTAAATAAATCAAACCGCACACTGATTCCAACAGGTACGGGAGGAACTAGTGCAAAATAAACAGCAGATCAGCAGCACAAGATAAAATAAAGATCTATGCCTTGAGCTTGTAGATTATGGAATTATGAACATGTGTGCAAATCTACCAATATATATTCTTTCACATGAATGTTAACAAATCTTTGCAACATTATTAGCCAACGTTAATCTATTCCAACCACTCGGACGCAACAATAGTTACTGTCTACCACCTCCGGTTTTAGGCCGGCTATCAAGCTGTGTATTATTCCCACAATTTCCAGCCAACAATATATTTTTTTAATGTATTATATTCTTTTACATGATCGCTCCGGTAACATAGCGGCCACGAGAGGGTTAAACTAAGATGGCGGCGCCCAGTCACCCATCCACTACCACGATAACTTGTTTATTTCTCGCCTTTACTAACTACGGCAGTTTTTAAATATATCGGCATGACTTAAGGGCCGTCCACACCAAGAAAGATAACTGTAACGTTAACTATAACGATAACAATGGCAGCATCCACACCAATGAACGATATCGTCGTGTTGCTAGGTTACCCCAAACACACACTGCTCGGTGCGGTCGGCAGGGGAGCATGGTGATGGATAAAATGGATACTGATGACCTGTTATTGCTGTATGTTGCGAGAAAGAAAAAGGAAACCAATTTGCCGCTTGCTCCACTTGTCGTCTGTCTGTCTGTCTGTCAGCTCCATCTGTCATGAGACAAACATGAATGAAGACGTGCAGTTTATTGTGTTTCACCAGCGACGAGCTGTCATTACGCGCGACAATTACGCACGGCTGCGCGCTCTTTATAACTCACTGTGTGAACCTATGTTGCATAATAAAGATTTGCCCCCCTCAGTAACTTCATCCTGGCGCCTGAATTTTATGAATGGAGGGGAAAAGAGGAGACGCATTCCCTGCAAAATGTATTTTATTGCAGTTATTTACCGGTATTTGCAAAACAAAATCACTGAAGTTAAGATTCTGTCACAAAGCTATATTGTTACGGATCTTTGCACATGTTTAAGTGGTTGTATGGAAATCCTGGAGCTTTCTTAGTGGGTATACGTGACATGATGAACGTCTCGACCTGTCATTTCGGATGGATTTTGATTGGCTGTCAGTGTTTCTATCGTTCATCAAATCGCTCTGAAAGTGATCCAAACGATATCGTCCACCACTATCGTTGTCGTTATAGTTGAAGTGTGGACGCTGCCAAACACTTGAGTTTACAACGATTTTTAAAACTGTATATTTATAGTTATAGCCCTTTACCCTGTGTCTGCTGAAGTGCCACTGCCTTCATCCAGGCTAACAAACACGTTTTCTCTTCAGATGCTCACGCATCATCGATGTACTCCCGTGCCATGCAAAACGAGCGTTGCAAATGTTGCATTGAACGCCCTCCTTTTCAGTCTTGGTGAAGTTTTCCCACACCATTGATGTTTTAGGTCGGGATTTGGGTTGGGTTGTGTCCATGTTTTTCTCCACCGCTGCCTCGGCCATGGTTGTTTCTTTTCTGTGCGTCCTGCTGATGTTTACACGCCGGTATCCACGGACATATATAAAGACCCGACGAATCGATCACAGAATTAGTTGGCAACGATTTTTTTCGTCACGACGAATCGACATAATCGATTCGTTGTTGCAGCCTTAGGTTTGATCCTCACTTTCGAAGAGCGATAAAGATATCATGCTCCACAGCTTGGGCATTATCATCTGCATTATAGTACTCACCACACCAGGAAAGATTTTAATGAGCCGATCGACAGCTGCCATGGCTTTGGACTTCCCTCCTCCTAGACAGTCTTCAAACTCATACAGCGGCTGCCGGACTGGATTGGAGTAAGAGATCTTGGCGTTGTCTACAAATGTGATGTGTCTCACTCCCCATCCCTGAGGAGGAAAAAAGAACATCATTCATATATTTAATCACATCACATAAAAATACTCAATACCTACTTATTGACATGAACATTGTCCTGAGCAGCACTTTGTAAACAGCATTAGTGACGATGAGTGGGAGGGTTAGTACCCTGTGTTTATTCCACTTTCATTTTGCAGTAATGGATGCATCAGCATGCAGCAGGTACAATTCCTATTGTTTTTCATTAATGTCATTCTCTGTTCACACAAAGTCCAGCCACACTGTCAATTACATTACACTAGGGTATTCATTATGTCACCACTGACTGACAGAGTTTCTAAAGTGTCCTCAGAGAAGTAAAATAACGAGCACACAAAGAAGCAGAGACGTGCACTAAGATGAACTTCATAACTACAAGCAGCCATACAAGGCCAGTGCCCCAGTGTAGGCATTCAGTTCAAGAAGATTCAAGATAACCTCGTTTGTCCCTTGGGAGAGTTGTCTTGGACATAAAGGCTGCTACTTAAAAATACATACTGCCAGAGCACATGCCAAGTGTAAAGCGCAGACACAAAGTGTAGACATAAAGTGCATTTAAATTACTGCAACACAGCCCGTCATTTCACACCCTGCAGTAGTTTCTCACACTTGAGCAAAACATTCAGAACACATTAGAATTTATTTGTTCAATTCACCTCAAAAGCACAGACATCTCTTTCTCAGTTATGCTTGTTACTAATTTTTCTTTCTTTATTTTAAGCCAAATAAAACAGATGTGTATTCACATATAAAGATGGTGTGACACAGGGATGGTTTGTCCAAAAAACTACAGTGACGCTGAAAGACTAAATTCGGTTTCTAATAGAAAAAACTTGAATTTCTAACCAGCAGGTTGTGGTATATGGAAAAAGGGTAGCAGCCTTTTGGATCTGAACGCTGAATAGAGCACATTCATTGGATTTTACTGTAGTCTGTTCCCCCAGCATCAGAGAATGACAGTAGGTTCTTACATAAAATAGCGTTATGTTATTTGTACTGTTATGGGATTAACTTCATATAAAATCTGTGGATGAAATCCTGGGATCCTTCATAACATTGTTACAAAGCTAAACAAATATTATTCACACAACAAGAGAGTAAGTTGCATGGTGATCAGTGAGACCCTTGAGATGTTATACACCTTTATGTGATGAGCCACGCCCACCGCAATATTCATTGCCTTTCAACTTTTGCCAAGAGGGAACTTTAGATATTGGTCCCTAGATTATGTTCACTGAGTTTCATGCAGATCGGTCAAACTTCCTTGGAAGAGATCGATTTTAAGTGTTTTTCAAAAAATTCAAAATGGCGGAAAATCTCGAGGCAGATTTGTTCCTCATGAGGAGAGGCATCTCTGTGCAAAGTTTCATGTCTCTACAACATACGGGACATGAGATATGCCCATTCAAAGTTTGCAATTTCAATCGGTTGCTATAGCGCCCCCTTTGGCCAATTGATGTAATATTGCTTCATTTGCATCCTCCCATGACCCTCTACCACTGTGCCAAATTTCACATGGATTGACCAAGTCAGTGAGGAGAATAACGTGGAACAGACACACAGACACACTCATACACCCACAGACAGGGTTTTCGTGATTATATAGTAAGATACCAAACAATGCAGGAGACATATTTTTGTGTCACTGCTTTTTCTATGGAAATAAATTCCAATATAACTTCTCAAGGCACATTTATTATACAGAAATCTCCCCTTTTGTGCCTCATTCACCCAGTGGATGTTGGGCAGGGCCTGAGGTGGGCAGGGAGAAGACAAAATTATAGTTGTATTTTTCTTTAATGCCACATAGAGATGCAATGATTGATCGACTAAAAATAAATGGCCGCCTCCAGAAAATGTTCCCCAACAGCTCAAACCTTTCTTTTAAATGTCAAACACACGAGTACATTTTTTTCATGCGTTCAGATCGTGTCAGCTTCTCCAAATATTTTGGAAAGAGTTTCATTCTGTAATTCAGGAGTTTAAAACCAAATCAGTTTTCAATGACTCGTTCTCCTCCTCCTCACACCATATTTCGGACAATTTCTTTGATTCTTTTATACTCTGCTAAAAAGTGCATCCTGCTGCGATGGTTTGCTCCACAGGTCCCCAGGGTTGATATGTGGTTACCACAGGTATCAGCTGTGCTTCCTCAGGAGAAACTGACCTTTGATCTCAATAATAAATCGGAGAAGTTCTGGCAACTTTGGGAGCCATTTCACTTTTTCCTGTAGAAACTCTGACTTGCTCATCCCTGGAGGGCAGTAAACGATTGCTCCATCTGTCAATGTTTATATCACAATGCTGTACAATCTCTTTTTAAAAATGGATATTCTTTCCTAAACTTTTCTGTCTTGTCAGTCTATATGTCGAGGTGTTGTTTCATATGTGCTTCATTTGAAAAATCTATATAAAAAGGAAAGAAAATAAATAAATAAATAAATGATTGCCAGCTAATCTGACAAGCAAATAATCAGTTTGAGCCATTTATTAGAGGGTTTGTTGTTGGGGGCTGTGTTGTGCTTTGCTTATGGTGCTCTGCTGTGTGCTGGTGTTAAGTGTAATAAATGAATGGCTGATATGCAATACTATTATGTGTAGTATGTGTTTTTATGTTTTTATGGCGTATGCTTCCCATTTCTTCTGCACTATTGTAAGTATGTATGTAAGGCTGCAATACTTGTGCAGCTCCTGAGTCCAAGATGAATTTCCCTACGAGGACAATAAATGATATCGTATCGTATCATATCACATCGTACTGTATAATAACGTATCGTATCGTGTCATATGTTTAAAAAAAGTCACAATTCTCTGATCATTGCTTTTTACATGTGAATATTTTCTTTACTCATCTATGACTGTAAACTGAATTTCTTTGTGGAGAAAACAAGACATTTGAGGGTGTCACCTTGAGCTTTGGTAAATACTCACCAACATTTTTCACCATTTTCTGACATTTTATGAACCAAACAATTAATCAATTTACTGAGAAAATAGTTGACAGATTAACCGACAATGAAAATAATTATTAGTTGCAGCCCTAATGTCACAGACTGCAGAAAGCAAAACATTTTTTTTTGTCTTACCACTTATATTTTTGATACTGGAGTCAATTAAAGTGACAGGTTGGACCATTTCCCAAGATGAATTTTTAGCCTTTGTCTCCTTTCCCATGCAGGCTATTTTTGTCACATTCTTTTCTGTTGGAGCTTTTTGTAATCTGCACCAAAACTCTTGACTTACAGAGGTTTATTAGTTGTCTAAACCTGCCCTCCAGGCGTAATGTCAATGTAGATGGTGATCTGTGTTTATTTATGCCAGATGTCCAACACCAAAAGTTAACTGATCTATATCTGTGAATGTTGCCTCTTAGGGAGTACAGTTGAGCTCCCACTTAAACTAGGGATGCACCGAAAGGAAAATTTGTAGCCGAAGCCGAATAGAATTAAACGCTTGGCCAAATACCGAGTACCGAATGCCGTTTAGTTTTTTCATTCATTTTTGCAGATGAACCCCCTCCAGATTAGTGTTGTCACAGTACCAAAATTGGGACCCAAGGTACAATACCAGTGAAAGTATCATGGTTCTGAGTAGTATCACGATACCACAGCGAAAATGAGGCAGATGTGCCTTTTGTCATTTATAAAAAGATAAATCACTTTTCTATAATACATCAATGATATTTTAATGCAATACATTAGTTATTGACTTATTCATACTTCAAAAACAGCATCAATAAGTGATTAACATAGGGGGGATCAAAATAAAATAAATAAATAAATAACTAAAATAAAGGCACAAAGAGAGAAATGTGAACGGCTCGTTTCTCCTCTGACACGTCACACACGTGTGTGCCGCCACGGCTCGGCTGTTCAGGTACTTTTGGGCAAACACGACACCAAGGAGAGGAAATTATTAGACCTGGAGCCGGGCTTCTCAGTCGCCAGTAAGCCATTATCTTGCGCCGTGGAGCACTATGGCCGCCGTCTGTGACCCCTGTTCAACTCACAACCAGCAGGTTTCGCCTATCGTTTCTGCTGCTGGTTGAAACCTGTATTCGCACAGCGCACTCCTTAATGATTTCTTTTACTCGCACAAAACTATTTTTAGTCCCAACTGCAGACATTTTACTCCGTCCGTCACCACACACTGTTTGATTGCGTTATCAAGACACCAAGACACGCCGCTATTATTTGGCCTTGCTTTTCACTTATTCCACCGAATATCGAATGTGTGGCTTTTTTTGCAATATTCGGCCAAATATATTTGGGTACCGAATATTCAGTGCATCTCTAATAATTTACACAGCTTGCAAAGCCATAAGACCAAAGTGTCAGATTCCTGGATACTTTTAACCTGAATATAGTCTGTCTTTCCATCCATTCACCCTTCCACCCTTACCATGAGGGTCCTGGCTACATTGCAGCCCAGAGTTCCAGCTCCCAGCAGAAGACACTTTGTGGTGACCACCTTGTCCAGGTCCAGGGAAGGAACCAGCCTCCATCTCATTAGCTTCAGGTTCAGGTCCACTGATGACTCTGCAAGCCTGCAGACAGTCAATGGAGACAACTGAAGACCCTCTGTGTTCACAAGGTGCTCAGGGTAACAAACAGGATTGAGCCGAATATGTGTACTCAAATCCTCATGTTGGTAGCTGTGTTTAACCTTTTACTCCTGTGATAAAAAAATGATCTGAAGCTCAATTCTAAGGCTGTTCTGTAAATACTGTTCTCATAGGTAATAAATATTGCAACTTCTGATTAATCCATGTAAAATAACAACTTATTATTACTGATTGGGCCTGACCCACTTTCAATGTAAACTCCACCCACTTCTGGCATAAACTTCACACATTTCGAGCACAGATACAAATAATGGTGTACTCGCTAATCCCTAGTAACAAAGTAGTTACTAGAGACTACTTTGAAGCACCGAAGTACAGATTTTTCTGTTAATTAACTTCTTTGTGAAAACAAATTTTTTAGCTAAAATAGCTCAATGTTACCCTTTTTATTTTCTTTAATTGTTGGTGGATAAAGTTCAGTTACACCTGAACACATCTGTATTTTGTTTATTACCTTTTAGGGTCCATGCATTCACTGAGGTTGACCATCCTGGGTCCCATGGCCCCCTTTGGGTTCTTCTCCCAGCCTACACTCTTAGGACATGCTGTGGTGAAAAACAGACTATTAATGTAAAATAAGCACAAAATGTCACTACTACAAAGTGAGAAAACATTAAAACTGTTGAAGTGTTTCACAGTTTCCCCCACTCACCACTATAGTGGTAACTGGCCATGCAGACACTTTGGGTGTATTTACTCAGGTTCTGACAAAGCCGTCATTGACATCTCTGACATTTCCTGACACAATGGAAGTAAATGGATTTTCACAGCAGTGAAAACACATTCAGAAAATGAGACAGCAATGTGTCTCTTCAGGGACAATGTCTAAGTTATTCTGCATTATACACAGACCTCAACATTTTTCATTGTAAATACTCTCTCAAGAAGAAATAGTCTCTGTGAAAAGTGTTGACAGCAGGTCAAACAGAAGTTATTTAAACATATTATAACTGGTGACATGACAAATAAGGAAAAGGCCCACTGCCCACTATCTCTTTTTTTCACTTTAAATATTAAGTTTGGAGACCAGTTAACATTTTTATTGATATATGTTTGATCATTTGTTCACATGAATCAGTCATTCCACCCAACGTCCTATAGACATACATGTCATGCAGGGCATTGGTAGCTTAGCAGATTGTGCGGGCGCCCCATGCAGCGGTCATGAGTTCAACTCCAGCTTGCAACCATTTGCTGCATGTCGTCCCCTCACTCTCTCTGTCTCCCCATTTCACGCTGTCCTGGACATTAAAGGTAAAAAGCCCAAAAAATAATCTTTAAAAAAAAAAAAAAAAAAAAAAAAATATATATATATATATATATATATATATATATATAGATATCATGCCCTTAAAAGCCAACTGTACAGACTGGCATCTTGTGTATAAATATATATTTTTTTAATTTGTGTTTTTGGTAGGACTGCCTTCCAACCACTCAAAGAGCTTATTACACTCCGAGTCACATTCACCCATGCACACACACGTTCACACACTGGTGCCTGAAGCTACCGTACAAGGTGCCACCTGCTACTCAGTATTTTTTTCGTTTACACACTCACACACTGATGTAACAGCCATCAGGAGCAATTTGGGGCAGGAGCATCTTGAGCTACGTATTTAGCTGGACACTGGATACTTCGACATGTGGACTAGAGGAGCCGAGGACTGAACCGCTGATCCTCCGATTGGTGGATGACCCTCTCTACCTCCTGAGCCACAGCAGCTCCTGTTGCTCCTCCTGTTTATGTTTTACTTCTCTATGGTTAACTGTCTTTGCACCTATCTTGTATGGTAATTTGTGAAACACCCTTTAACTCTGGTTTTTAAAGTTAATTATTATTGTTATTAATAATAAATTAACTGATTCTTTTAAATGTAGATTAGACAAACTGCCTTACATTATTGTAGCAGTATCTGATGGGTTCCAGATTGTTGTGAACATTATTGTGAACTCAAATTATTTATTTATTTATTTGCTCAAATCAACACCACTCAACTCTGACATTTTCTTTTCTACTTGGCAGTCGCTCTCATACACTTTGATGCTTCATTTGACACAGTTACTTCCCACTGTTACTTCTTCACCATTCAGCATTTGTTGCTGTGTAACACAAAAAAACTGTGAAAATTGGTTGGAAGTGGGCATTTTAAATAGACTGTGTGGGCTCAATTGAGTTTAATACTGACTCTTGACTGATAATGTGAATATTAATTACAATGTTTATTTCCCCTTTCTGAAGAGAAAACACTTTTTAGTTGTGGCAAGAACTGAGCCTGATGTGTCCACAGGGTGCACTGATTAATCCCTTTCAAAACAATACCAAATGTGTCCATGCAAAAGCAAACACAACAGCTGAATCAATTTTTGTTGCATGAATACAACTCACATCAACTGTGAGTTAATTAAAAGCCATGATGAGCTGAAGAGGTAGAGTGAGGTAAACAAAGACACCTCGTCTGAACCGACAAAAACCTTCACACCTTTTTCCCATCCTGCTATTACCATTTAAATTACTTTCATCCCTTATTCGACAGATAAAAGAATAATGGAGAAGCTGCGTGAGATTAGCGTGGCTTGAAAAGGAAGCACAAAGTCTCAGTGGAAAGTAGCAAGGACTGAGGGTTCGTATCAGTTAAAATACATTCACATTCAGATGAACAGGGACAAATGCATGTACAGACAAAGACATGGGACTTTTTTTTTTTTTTTTTTAATTTTTTAATTTTAGATACTTTATTAATCCCCAAGGGGAAATTCAATTTTTCACTCTGTTGTCAATTACACACAGGTCCGAACACACACATGCACAAACTGGACCTATACATGCACTAAGTGGAGAGATGTCAGGGTGGGCTGCCCATGATAGGCGCTCTGAGCGGTTGGGGGGTTCAGTGCCTTGCTCAAGGGCACCTCGGCAGTGCCCAGGAGGTGAACTGGCACCTCTCCAGCTACCAGTCCACGCTCCATATTTTGGTCCGGACGCAAACTTGAACAGGCCCAACCCAAGTCCCTATGGACTGAGCTACTGTCGCCCCATACCGACACACACACACAGGCATGTTACATACTGTTACGTGCACAGATACGACACACACAGGAACACACGCACACACACACACACACACATAAAGGGATGGAAATTACCTGAGTTGAGGGGAAGCTCGGGTAGTTTAATCTGGAAGATGACACTGTGCTGAATGGAGCGGCTTCCCTGCAGAGTTCTGTCCCTGAAACACAGCACCTCCACCACGTCCAGCTTAGAGCCCCTGAAACACACACACACACACAAAAACAAAGGAGATGCAAAAGTCAAACAATGAAAATAACACATCATGCACAGATTACAGATCAGAAGATAAAAGGTTCAGGGGAAGGAATAGACTACATTACTCATAACTATGTTTTCTCTGGTGTATAATTACCTGAAACTAAGAATCGTTGTGTTTTCGTTGACCTAGAATGAGTCGTTTGTATCTACATAGTAGGGTTGCAATGGTCGGAGATTGTCATGGCACGAAAACTGTCTCAAACCATATACGGTATTACACGGTTATTACCATCATTTTTAGTTACAATGACCCTTAAAAGGAATGGCAACAGAAGTTTTTTTTGGTGGAACAAATACTGTACAGGTGAGATTCTGTTTAGTTTGCATTTCTGTCAGTACCATAGATAAGAAAATGTACACGGTATGATAACCATCAATTTTCATACCACTGTATGCAGCTTCAAAATATATTGCTGCAGATCTATAGGGACCTTGCTTGGGAACTGTAGGGTTGCCAATTCAAGTCCCCGTCCAGACCAAATATGGAGCATGTAGTGGTAGCTGGAGAGGTGCCAGTTTGCCTCCTGGACACTGCTGAGGTGCCCTTGCGTAAGGCACCAAACCCCAAACTGCTCGAGGCACTTCTTTGTCTTCTTCGTCTTCGTTGTCTCCGTCTTCTTCTCCTTCTCCTCCTTCTTCATCATCTTTTTCTAGTATTCCTGCTCTATGGGCTACACAGTTCGGTAGCAGTGCCGATCACCCAAGTAATTTTACACCCTGGAGGTTGAACTTCTTTGTTAATGCACCTCTGAGCAACTTTTATTCAAATAAACAGGTTTCCACTTCCAACGCTGCATCCAGTTTCCTTTATACATCCATGGCTTCACGGAGTAGTCGACTATTTGACTATCATCATCTATCACGGATATGCAGCCCGGGGTGCTTTGGGTAGTTGTTGTTGTCATGGCTGTGAGTTGAGATACCTCTCAACCACTGAAGGTGGACATACCTTTAGTTGTTGTTCAACACAGATTTGTTTGAACAACCATTTTCTAGGTTATGCTAAGTTAGATAAAAGAATTTAGGGTCTTTAGAGAAGGAAGGACTCCCACAGCCCTGCAAGAAAGCAGTCATGTTGTTACTGCAGTCATACAGTATCTCCAGTTCAGACAAGCCTGTCGGGGGTTAAGTCCAATCAGATCACAGCTCATTTGTAAACAGTCTCTCAGAGCCAATTGAGGACTCTGGGTCGCAGCTACCTCAGTTAACCCCTTGCTGGTTGTATCTGAGATTGCTTTGATGAAGACTGATCTTTGTTATTGTAAAGATATATGACTGCAATAACTTACGAGTCAAATACTTTTTGGGAGTTGTCTGTAAATACTAGAAAGCTGCAGTTTTGGGTGCCTTACCACACAACAGTGCTTTAACATGGAGTATGCTCTCTCTTTCTCTGATACAAGACACAACACACAGATAAATGAGCGCTCACAACAATATGATCACCATGTATCCAAATACCAACACATTTCCCCTAATATGGTACTAAATAACCACAGTCACATTACACAATCAAACTCAAGTGAAACAACTGAATAAGCGAGACACTGCGGCTACGTTGTAATTCTATCTCGACCTATCTCGGCCAGTATCAACAGTTTATGTTTAACACCGCGAGAGAGTGTGGTCGAGCACAAGATTGATGAGGTTTGTATTGGATAAAAACTGCCCCTGACTACAGAGCGTTAGGGCTAAACTGTCTTAAGGTATTTGCTGCTGATAAGCCACCGGTATCACAGGACGCTGTTGCTAAAATGGCACCGATGGGAGTTCCTTGTTTATACGAAAAATAATTATGCAGTGAAAATCTAAGCCAGGAAAAACTACGCTCTCTAGGGAAAAGTGGGACTCAAAATGACTGATTGTGGACCTGAGTTTAGAGGTGAATACACCACTTCCAAACTGAGTTGTTTCCAAACTAAGCTGAGCTTTGCAGCAGTGAAGCATGGAGCAAAAATGTAGTGACATTCTCAGCTGGTGATGCAACACGATGATGTGATGTAACAATGTTTTCTGTCATATCAAGACAAGATAAATTTAAAGAGATTAACAGCTGTTTACTCTTGTTTAAGAGTAGTAATCCATCACAGTTATCATCATGTCTTATGCTATTTTGTCAAAATCATATTACTGTTCTGTAGTAAATCAATCTGCACTCCAAACTTTATTACCACTCAACTTTGACTTTGCCAAACAACCAATCATTTGAATATCTGGCAACAAAGCATTCAATGTTCATGCTGCCATAGTACAGAACAGCCTTCCTGCTGATGTTTGAGGTTTGCTCCAGCATTTTCCATCCATTTTTTTTCAGGAATAATCTCAGGTCCGATTTGTTTAGTTCAGCTGGTACTCCACTTTTATTCATTTGTCCCTGGTGTGTCATTGTTTAACAGCGTTTCATCACTCTAAAGCACATAAATCCTCTTCTTTTGAGTATTTTGATTGACTAATAAAAGCGATCAAAATAAAACTGGAGTGTGGGAAAACACATGCATGATAAGTATGAAGCTCTGTAGCCTGCAGTTGAAATGGCTGGGGATTTTATAAAGCATTAGTGATTCGTGATAAACAGCAAAACATGGGAAAACTCTGGCATGGTAAGACTGGACACAGTAGCTGAAGTAGGGACTTTTTGATTATGTATTTCAAGGACATAGCCCCTGATCTGGTTCGCAACAAGATAAGGAACGGACTGAAATAATGAGATGTGTAGGGGAATACGCTCTTCAAGCATGGCCTTGTTTAACATGAAGTATAAATCATCTGTAAGTGGGGAGCTAAATTTGTTATAAACAGAAAACTATTTTAGGTTACTGTAGATAGCAAATTGGCTAACACTATCATTTCATTTATACTTTCCTAATATTGTATCAGCCTTATAAATTGTTTCCCACATAATCTCAGACTGCTATTTGACCATACTGCAAAGCTGCAGCATGTGGTTAGGAAAACATCGCACGAGATAAACCTTTGATTGAAAGTCAAAAGCTGACACAGGATTAAAATGTCTGAGTGACACCTGCAGAGTACGTCACTTGTTTCTAATCTCTGTGTAAATATTTGAATATACTGCCGACCTTGATTCTTAGATTTATTTCTAAACAATCCAAAGACTTGCACCAGTTATCCGCTGGTATGCTGAAATATTTCCTTTGTAAATACTTCAGAAAAATATATCGCTCTGCAAAACACACACACACAAGCCTCCACATACCACCTTCATTCCTGCCTCCAACAAGACCTCCAATCAGTAAACACAGCAATTTATGAGCTGTAACATTGTAATGCTGTGACATTTTTTTTCTTATTCACAAAACCAGACGTCTCATGTGTGTTCTTCACTTACTAACTTTTAATACGGGAGTTTCACATAACTCCCTCCCATTTCCCTGCTGCCAGACACCTCCGTCAGCCTTTGAATGGCAGAACTGAGTTTGTTGCTGCTTTTGATTCCACAAAAAAACTTTCAAGTTCATGACATCAAAGGCTGCCTCAAGTATCATGAAATATAAATCACTGAAAAGATGAGAAATAGAGTATTCAGTGTCCGGCTAAATGCGTAGCTCATAAGTTTCAGGAGTTTCCAGAAGCCCAAAATGCACTGCCTCACCATGCATTGATACTACATGCCATGTGTGTGTTTACACAAGCCTATGGTGTCTGGACAGCAGCTGCTGTGTGCTGTATGTGTCACACACGGTCTTGCATGGGTATATAAACCAGCCTTGTAGTTGACTTATGCTGCCTTACTCCGGGGCGGCGGCGGCTCAGGCACAGCAGGTCGTCTACTTATCAGAAGATCAGTGCGTCCAAGTATCCTTGGAAAAGGCACTGAACCCCAAATTGCTCCTGATGGCTGTTCCATTGGTGTGCGAGCGCATGTGAATGGTTACGGAGTAGCAGATGGCACCATGTATGGCAGCCTCAGTCACCAGTGTGTGAATGTGTGTGTGTGTATGGGTGAATGTGACATGTAGTGTAAAAGCGCTTTGAGTCATCAGAAGACTAGAAAAGTGCTATATAAGTGCAGCCCATTTACTGTGACTCCAAAGGACTTTTCAAGTGATTTTACAATGTTATCTTTTGTGTCTGGTGAGCCGAAGACAAGTTCCTGGTGGACAATAAAGAGCTATTCTATTCTATTTCACTGTAGCAAAGACATCGCCAATGTCAGAGTAAAATCATGAGAGTATGCTAGAGTTGTGGCGTGTTCCAGTTATCTTCATAGCTCTTCCGACATCTTTTTCTCGTCTAAGCATTCCAGTAAATTCAAACATGTTCGATATCATCATCATCAGTTTTTAGTCGTTGCTCATGCAAACAGTGCTCTCTCTCCACCACCAGCCGGGAGGCAGCAAACCAGGTAGACAGTAGACATGGTGTGGAGCAGGGAGATTGAAAGTCTGGTTCTCTTGGGTTGTAGAAAAGGAGGGGGAACTGGTGGAGATTTGGAGAGGACATTAGTGCCTCTTTGCCCTTGCACTGTATTTAAATCATGATAGAGAGGAGGAGGGAAAAAAGTGGACAGAAATTGCTGCAGGCCTGTAGTCTGACACCCTACATACAGAGAGACGTGTCATAAACATTGTGTTTATATGTGAGAGGGTGTCAGACTTTAGTCCTTTAAAAGCCTTCTGAAAGTCTTCTGGTGTTTGGTAGGCATTAGACTGAGCAACTGTGTAGTCTATATCACACGAAATATGTATTTATTTGGAAGGGCTGGAACAATCAGGAATAGAGTGCCCTGATAACTGATGTAATAATGATAATATTGGAACTCTTTACGTGGATAACAAAAAGTCTTGGAAGCTACAGACAAGGATGACTGAATCACAGAATGTGTGGAAAGTCTGATTTATTTGAGGACAATGACGTGAGCAACATGTGAGATACTGACAAAAATGGACCTTGTTTATCAGGAAAACTTAACAGCTTTGTAGACAAGTAGCGCAGTCTTAACAGCAGCAGTCGTGTTCTGCAAGCTCACGCTGCCAACTAGGAACAAGTGTAATTCATCAGGTTTATCTCATCCTCGCTAAACTCTTACGACACCGCTGTGAGGCTGAGCAACAGCCAAGCACGTCTTTTTCAGTCAGTGTGACAGAGAAGCTTTTATTTACGATTGTTTGTAGTGATGCAAAACTCTCCAGGCAACGCCGTTAACTTTGGGAGTTCATATCAGCATGTTTCATCACACCGATGTTTGTGACCTGCTCCACACACTTCAGAGTCAGGAAATGAGTCAGGAAATAAGTTAAGCAAAGATTTCCCGTCTTTCACTTGTGGCTCTGTGCCCGAATAAAGTGAGGTGAAAAACACTCAGAGTGAAATTCACGAACACATGTGTTTTGTAACACACTGCGAGTCCCCTAAAGAACTTCCTCATCTTCTTCCAACACACACACACACACACACACACACACACACACACACACACACACTCACACACACTCACACACACACACACACACTCACACTCACACACACACTCACACACACACACACACACACACACACACAGGCTTACCATCGGGCAGCTAAGAGGACCAGCAGATTTCTCAGAGGCCAGCCCGGATGTTGAGACAGAGTACACGGATCATAGACGCCCACAGTAACCTAGAAAAGCCAAACAAGGTGTGTTTACATTACCAAAGCGTGAGTCTGTGTGTGTGAGAATGAGTCTAATCTGATGGTGGGGATGAGCCACAAAAAGTTTATTTTTATTAGTACTAGTTTATTCTAAATATACCTTATAGTTTTAGATATTATTTTATTAATAACTCACAATTCCATAATAACCCAACTAGAGCGGCTAAGTGACTATATCTCTTTTTGTGCAAAACAACACGTGGTCAGTGTTTTTAATCAAACATTGTGGAGTTATTTTACAGAATGAAAACGCAAATTTCATGGATTCCTCTGTGTTTTTGTCTATGTACAAAAACAGACCCAGAAATACCCTCCAGGGTATTGTTCAGAAAATAAGATCATGCTCAGAAACTGTTGTTCATACTGTAAATATGGCCGTTATTCCTGTCTCTTATCATTTTTCCTCCCTTTTTAACTACACTTCTACACTGATTGTAAAACCGGCTAGTAAAAGGGACTGGGTGTTTAATTGTAGTATTACAGTATTTTATGTGACACCTTTGAACACTACTAAACTAAGCACAAAAAGTAAGGAAAGGTGTGTTTGGTAGATTATTTCTTTGTTCTAACAATGCTTCTTGGCAATAAATCTTATAACGTTGGAAGGCCTGTTTACTTCCCTTTTAAATGGTGCCACAATTATAAGGAACATGCATTTGTCGGATGAGCAGCAGAGCCGAGTATGTGGGTTGCGCCCTTGTTTCTTCAGACTTCAATCATCCAATCCACCAAACAAGAGCCAACAGCAAAAAAAAACTGTTTGCCATTGGCAGAGAAGATTTGGCAAGTTTTTCATGGGAACAACCCGCATACTTGGCTCTGCTGCTTAATCCTTTATATCTATGTCATGTGATTTGTCTCTATGTCTGTTAAACAAACTAAAACTTAACTGTACAGCCCTGTCTTACAATAGCAGTGGTGTAATGTGATGAAGTAATAATACTTTGTTACAATGCTTAAGTACTTTTTGGAGTATCTGTACTTTACTTGAGTTTTTATATTTCTATCCACTACATTTCCTAAATAAAATCAAATACTTTTCTTTACTCCAGTGTCAATGTTATGTCTATGTCCGAAGCATTTTTGTTACTTTGTTACAACACGTTAAAATGGGAAGGTTGGCATATCAGTGGGCCTAACTTGCAAGTCAGACCAAATGTTAATCAAAGCCAAAGAGAGCTCTCAAAGCTGCAGTTAAGTTTGGGTTTCCAGTAGGGCTGGGCGATAAAACAATCTCGAAACGGGATCGCAATAAAATGTATGTGGATGACAAAATGATAAACTTAAGTTATGTTCACTTGATATGGATAGACCTACAGATCCAAACAGTGTGTCATGCAGCAGATGTTAAGAGACAGCTGTCAGTCAGTCTGCAGTGTTGGGGATGCGCGTCATTGTACATGCCCATTTTCACGGCAAAGTCTGTGCTGAGGTGAAGAGGAATTGAAAGTAGCGTGGACATAACCAAAAGGGGAAAATGGACCTCAAAAATGGATGAAATAGCGGATAAAAAAGGTTACACAACGTCAATAATTTTGAAGTGGTCTGGCTTCTGGAAAGGTTGACGGCCCACGGATAAGGACGGTCTGCTAAAAATGTCGTCGGTTGTCACAACAAACCTTTTCCATCACCTGAAAAAGTGGCATCCCAGCGACTACACTAACACTTCTGCTGCTGTGGGCAGCGCTAGCGGAGCAGCACCAAAACAGCGATCAAAAGTGTCCTTTTTTGCCGCCGTAATTCCGTATGAAAGTGACCGAAAAGGAGTAAAGTCAAAACAGATGCAGTGTCATACTTTTCAGCCAAAGACAAGATGCCCGTGAGCACCGTGGAGAATGACAGATTCAAGAAATTACTTTAGGTGCTACACTGCAGGTACGAGCCTCCAGACTGGAAATATTTTTCTCAAACTGCCCCAGCTTTGCGATGAGTGCCGTGAGAAGCTGGAAAATCATTTGGTTTCTTCAGGTGTCAGATATTATCAGGATACTTCTCAAACTCATTATCATATTACATATCATGATAAATACCGATATCGATCAATATCAGAAAAATGATTGCGATAATATATTTTGCCATATCGCCCAGCCCTAATTTGCAGTTAAGCCCGGGCTGCATGTCAGATTAGATGCTACATGCTAGCAACTACACTCCACTCAATGATGACACTGACTTCATGATGGAAGCAGAAAATGGTGTCCATTCTCAGTACTGATTCAAGGAGATAAAGATTTGTGACAGGTAACCGCGCGATGACTGCTCCACTTCAGTGTGTCAGCCCTGGTGGTCAAAGGTTTTCTTTGAATGCTTCAAGTTGTGAAGAAGACTTTGTTTTTCTTCAAGTGCAATGTACGCTCCATTTTTAAGGTGGTGTACATATGAAGAGGAAATAAACTTCATCATCCTCAGAATCCTGACCACTTGCTTTTTATTACCAGCATTTATTTGTACTTTTACTGTTAATACTTTATGACATTTAATATAATATTACTTTTGATACTTGAGCACAGTCAATACTGTATGACTTTTACTGAAGTAATATTCTAATGGGTGACTAACTTCTACTTAAGTCATTTTCTGGTAAGATATCTGTGCTTTTACTTAAATATGGCTGTAAGTAAAAGTTTTAAAAGTTGGAAAAAATACTTTTATCATACACTGATTTACACTTTTTTAAAAAAAAATCTGTTGCTTTAAAAGATGAAAAAAGAAAAACTCAAGTAGTACCTTCTTGGCGCCGACGAAGAACTTGTCCCAGTCCCCAAGTGGAGCCATCTGAACAGTGTCCTCGGTGTACTTCATTAGGAAGTAAGGCACTGCAGTGGTCCCTCTTTTGATACACAGGACATCATAGGCCTCCTGCAGGGCTGCGATCTGAGACACCGATAATTAGAAGTCAGCCATAATTACAGAAAGCTTTGTACTGCACAGTACGCTAACAACCTCTTTCATATATATTGAGCGTTTAAAGGGCAATTATAAATATTATCCATTCATCCATTTTCTGCCTCTTATCTGGGGCCAGGTCACGGTGGCTGCAGGCAGGAAGGCAGTCCAGATACTCCTCCTGGGGGATCTGGAGGTGCTCTCAACCCAGATAAGGTGAATATATAATCTCTCCAGCATGATGTGGGTCTACCCTGGGGTCTTGTACCTGTTGAACGTGACCGGAAAACCTCCAAAAGAAGGTCCAGGAGGCCTCCAGATCACATGCCCAAACCACTCCAACTGGCTCCTTTCTATGCAAAGGAGCAGCAGCTCTACTCCGAGTTCCTTACTCTATGTCAAAAAATGAGCACTACAGAGGAAAGTAATTTAAGCCACTTGTTTCTTGTTTATTTTTATTTGATCCAGGATATTTCAGACCTGATTTATTAGTATGCTATGATTCTGAATTTTTCTTTTATTGTCTGTACCTGCTATACATTGTTTTGTCTGCAACTTTGTTAAATGTGCTGCTGACTGTCTTTGCCAGGACATTCTTGTAGAGATTTTTAATTCCAATTAGGCTTTTCCTACTTGACTCAATGTTGAATGAAATATAATTTCCATCCCCTTGTATTTGCAATCTCATTTGTTCAGTCACAGCCACCTCCCGCATGAGAACCTGAGACGCTTTCTGAAGCATAATGTCAGCAACTGCTGAAACATAAGTTACACTCAATGAAAGGATATTATATCATTCATTACACAGATAACTCCTGCTGTAAGAAGTACTTTAGTGATTATGAACACATACACTTTAACTGTTTAGTGGGTCTGCTCATTCATATTTCTCAGATGACAAGAAAATCAAATTAATTTTATATATGTAATGTGCAGTGTTTTCTCATAGACTTTATCAGAGTCAGACTGTCCGAGACACTGGTCAGTGAAGTCATATTGTGACACTGGCTTCATCTTAGCGCTGAACTGATTAAACTTTGGTTGGAGGCTCATGAATCTGAGTTATTATCTGTCAAGGTGTTACATAACACTGATAATTCAGTTTGATAGGAAGAGAAACCATAGACAGAATAATGAAGTAAAGGTTAACGGGGAGAAATCGTCATCACTGTGGCCCGCAGTTGGCGTCATGCTGCTCATGAGTCATTCTTATTCAGTCATAATTAGGCTTTTTCTCATCTTGAATCCACTGACCTGAGAACTGACAATTTGACTTCATTATTCAAGTAACGAGGGGCTGCGACTATATCATTTCTTAGGAAAGAGGAAACGGACATGGAATTTAATATTTGAATTATCAGTCCAACGTACATCACAGAAATTCATCAGCTTATGGTACTGTGAACATTATACAAGGTTTCAACTGTACACTCTATCGCATTTGTTATGAGTATCAACATCTGGGGTCAAACACCTGAAAACTATTTAGATTTAGAAATTTAGAGGATATCCATACCACCATTGTTCACATAACCCTCATCCCTACTATAATCCAAAGACACTCTTTGTACTGTATATGTATACATACTTGTGTATATGTGCAATCCTGTCGTGTAAAATTAAAAATAAATTAACTCAGTGACCTTATAAGGAGTAATGCACCTCCAGTTTAATTTCAAAGTGTACTGTCCAGAATATTGATCCCAGTGGTTGTATGATGATCTTTAAAAAGCAAACCTGTTTTGGTGAGAAGACTTGCTCCAGTGCAGACGGCTGTCTGATGATCTTCACTCCCTCTGGGAAACAGAGTGCAGGGAAGCAGAACCAGTAGTAGAAATGATATTTCTTCAAATCCTGAAAAAAGATGGTCAGAGAAAGGATTTGAAAATGGCAAAAAAACAGTGAGAGGACAACAGAAAGATAGTCTCACATGAAGTCATTACTATACATAACTAATGGATTCATAAGATGCTGTTTATACGCACTGCAAAGGTCAGCAGAATAAATTTGCAAAGGATGGACGGGTCATTCAACGCAGCTCCAGACTGTATGGCATCCCATATCTACAAAATAACAGAAGGTGAAAATTGAATTAATTCATGTATATGAATATGTGTGTGAGAACATTCCCATTGTATGTCTTTACCTCCTTGGCCTCTCTCTCCAGCAGAGCCTTCTTATCGGTGGTCTTAAAGGCATCGAGTGTGTTGGTGTTATACAGCGTCCCAACAGCTGGACAGCAGCGGGCTGGTGTTGGACTATCCCTAAGAGCAAAACACATCATACCTTTGCAATATGAATGCATTCTGTTTGTTTACAACATGCTACATTTTGTGAATGTGAATTAGGGCTGCCACTAACGATTATTTTCATTGTCAACTAATTTGTCGATTATTTCTTCAATTAGTCGACTAATCATTTTATCGAAAAATGTCACCGATTATTTTAATAGTCGATTAGTCATCGATTAGTCAAGACAGCTCTCCTAAAAATCATCAACGACCTCCTGATGGCAGCTGACTCCAGACTATTAACTATCCTCATTCTCCTTGACCTGAGTGCAGCCTTTGACACCATCTACCACACCATCTTTCTCGACAGGCTAGTATCAATTGGTATATCTGATATACCCATGGACTGGTTCAAATCCTATCTCTCTGGCCGCTCTCAGTTCATTCAGTTGAAAACCTTCACATCCCAACCATCTCCCCTCTCCTCAGGTGTTCCCCAAGGCTCTGTCCTCGTCCCCATCCTGTTTATCATCTATCTCCTCCCTTTTGGTCATATATTCCATAAATACAATATCCATTTCCACTGTTACGCGGACGACACTCAGCTCTACCTTTCCACCAAACCCACCTCCACCTGCCCGCCCTCCTCCCTCTGTGACTGTTTACAGGAAATCAAATCCTGGTTTTCTTCAAATTTCCTAAAACTCAACAGTGACAAAACCGAGGTTCTCCACATTGGCTTTAAATCCAATGTCACTAACAATCCCATTTTCACCACCCCCTTTGACAACTCCTCTGTTTCCCCCTCCCCTCAGGTTAAGAGTCTGGGTGTCGTCCTTGACAGCACTCTACCATTCCAAACCCACATCAATAACATTACCTGGTCAGCCTATTTCCATCTACGCAATATTAATCGTCTCTGTCCGTCCCTCACCCCCAAGAGCGCTGCCATCCTGGTCCACACTCTGGTTGCATCCCGTCTGGATTACTGTAACTCCCTACTCTTTGGTCTCCCCCACAAGGCCATCCATAAGCTCCAATTGGTCCAGAACTCTGCCACCCGTTTCCATCACCAGAACTCCATCCATCAATCACATCACATCTATCCTACAACAACTTCACTGGCTTCCGGTCAAATACTGCATGGACTTTAAAATTCTGCTCCACACTTTCAAAACCCACCTTTTTAAACAGGCCTATTGTCTTTAATTGCCGTTGCTCTGCTGCAGATTTCACATTTTACTGTGGTGATGTTTTATGTGTCTTTTACCCCTTTTAAATATAACTGTCTGTTACTTGTTCTGTAAGGTGACCTTGAGTGCCTTGAAAGGCGCCTTTAAATAAAATGTATTATTATCATTATCATTATTATTACAGTTGCTTTGTTAAAGGCTTCCACACGACAGGAAAGTGAGCAGTGATCCAAATTTAGTTCAACCCTAAACTCACCTGGCTGATAAACTTTAAAGGAAGTTCAAACATTCATTATTCCATAACAATGAAAACTTCACTCAACTTTTATAAATACTGTTCAGAAGGATACGACCACAGTAACTGTTTCCTAATTTCTATGAATGTGTTCCTTTAAAAAGTTTTGATAACCGCTGCAGTAAAATTACATCCTGCTCTTTTTTTAAATAAACAGTCAGGATGCTCACCATTGTGTAGAAGAATGTGAAGAATTTTAAGCAGATTATTTCCTGTGAATACTGAATCAGAGATTTGATATCTGATATTTTAGGAAATGTTCATATGATTCTCTGTCTGTATTATCTATTTTTTAACAATCACATAATAATCTTTGTCGATTAAATTCAGTCTTTTCTTCACCCCAGTGCTTCCCATCGTTCTATTAGCTCTTTGGTTGTTTTAACCATTTAGCAGTTGTTCAGCAGAGAGTGAAGGCTGTATACAATATATATATTGTGTTCAAGTCTTCATTGTCTTCCTTATCCTTTTTTTTCTAAGTTAATGTCTTGAAAATAATCTGAACTTTAAGAATAACAATTTCATCTAGTTTTCTTCACTGAAGAGAGATATAGGCCTACTGTATAGGAAAAAAAAATTCTTATACACTTTAAAATCAAGAAGGCGACCCGTGAAGCTTTGGCGACTCATAGTGGGGATCAGGACCCCCAGATTGTTAATCAATGGTGTAGATTAATATATGATCCAATCTGGAATTTCTGATGATTTGAGTTTAATTTATAATTGAAAAATCTAAAGTGTTCAGTGCCTATTACAGCAGGAGAAACCATCTATAACATAGAATATTTACTGTTTACATTGATGGAAGAGTTTTAAAAACCTCTGTATTTAAAAGCAGAGCATATTATTTTGAGAAAAACCACCAGCTTCTCTTAGTCAAGATGAAAACTACCCATTCAGAACCTTGAGAATCACAGCATTGAAACAGATTACCAAAGGGTGGGAAAAAACTAACACCCCAGATTTAATAAAATGGTAAAGTATGATTCAAGAAGTACATTTCATGTAGCAAGGGGCTCACAAAATATGTAATAAAGAAGATACGATTGAGAAAAGGTGGCTTATAGAAGATGGTAAACTCTATACTGTCAATGTATTTAATGCATAAAAATGTCTTACTATTAGTTATTATCTTCTACTATAAGTTAAGACCGCATCTCTTTAACCGTTCAGTTATTTTTTCCCCTTTTTCCCCCACTCCAAGTGTCACAAAAAGAACTAAGGGTTAAGATATGGTTTATAAATGCAACATACTGCATCATACTCACGCTTCAAATGCACTGAACTCCAACGTCAGGCGGGTGGGCAAACCGAGCGGGTCCCCTATAGGACAGAGGTGTGAACAAAACAGTCACAATATTTCAAAGTTGTTTAATAAAGCATACTGCTCAAGATAAACTCAATGCCCTCCCCTGTGCAACCTGTGTAATTAATATCAGTATTATATAATGTCTAGAGGTGTCAAGAAAAAAGTTAATAAAAACATCAAAGAGTTATTGTTTTAATGATACCATCTGATATCTCGCCCACTCACCATTGTAGTAATATCCTTTGATACACTTGGGACTCTCGTCCAATCTGTAGTCGTTGAGCTTCTTCTGCGTGAGCTGGTGCCAGAAACCGGCCTCCAGAGCACTGCTGAAGGGAGCGAACTGCAGCTTGAGGTCTGGACTGGAGGACGCTGCTTCACTGGTGTCAGATGCCATCACAACTTCACTAACACGACACGCAGCCAAGTACTACAAGCTGTGAAATGAAACAGAGTTGCAAGCTCTATAATCAGTCACAACTACGACACAGTTTCAGTATGACAGTTACATTCACATTGAGGTTGTTACCAACGGGCTTCACACACATACACAATAAAAAATAAATGTTAACTGATTTGGTGCTGAGCTTGTGACCTCTGATGTTGCTGTTTAATATAGAATCAGGAATCAGTAAATGTATAAACTATTATGAGGAAGCAGTGAGGTCATTCAGTCAGTTTACTGATCAGTCAATTGATAAAGCACGAAACAAATAATATACGTATCAACCAGTGCAATGGTTATGGTCGGGTGAGCCCACTAAAAGCGTGCATCTCTAACCATCGGCAATATTCTGTGGCAAAACAAAGTAAGTGTTTAAATCATTCACAGCAGGCTAAAGATAGTGGGTGACATATGTATTGTACAGATTGTAAAACCTTTTGCAGCAAATTTGTGATTTAGGGCAAGTCAGCCTCTCTATCTTTATATATCTTTATATTCAATAAACAATAATAATAATAATACCTTTATTTATAGAACACTTAAGTGTTTTCCAAGGTTAAGAAAATACAAACAGAAGAGATACTGATAAAAATAAGCATTTACATGCACCTTCACCAACATATACACCTGTATGTATGCATACATGTACACATTTTGTCAATAGTACATTTTAGACGAGATTTAAAGACATGAACAGAGTCATCTGATCTGATGCTCAGTGGGAGGCTGTTTAAAAGTGAGGAGCAAGAACTGAAAAGGCTCGATCACCCTTTGTTTTTAACCTGGACTCTGGAACAGTTAGAAAACCTTAACTAGCAAACCTGAGAAGCCTGTTTGGGCTGTACGTTGTGAGAAGCCCAGTTATATACTCTGGTGCCAGATCTGAGAGCTTTGTATGTAATTAAGGGAACTTTAAACGAAGGAGTACTTTGCACACCTACTTCCATACAGGTACGTGGGAGAGGGGCGAGAAGAATAAAACCCTGATGACATCTAGTCACCGAAACGTTGCAGGAGCATTAAAATCATTATTTTTGCAATTTAGAAAGTGTGCAGGAGTCTTTCCTACAAGTTTTATAAAGACAGACTGGAAGCCAATGCAGGGAAACCAAAATAGCTGTGATGTGTGAGGATCATTTTGTTTTGGTCTAAAGTCTAGCTGCTGAATTCTGAACGATCTGGAGCAAGTTATGCTGGTAATAATCACTTGAAATCATCTGACTAACAAATATAAATATTCTAATCTTTAGAGTCAAATGTTTGTAACATACAAAATGTGAGTTGCCCCTTGTTCTTTAGCTTTTTTGTTTCATCAATAAGATAAAATATGTTAAGATAGGACATAACAGCGATGCATACTTCAGGTTTTGAGACTATTGGCCAGACTAAATGAACAATTCAGACATTTCAATTCAGTTTCTTTGGGCTCTGCGACTGAACAACCACCAAATGTCCCCTCTGGTATCAATGAAGGTTTATCTTATCTTATGTCTTAAGTGATACATAGATTATCCACAATGAATGCTATCGGCACATCCAATTGTTCTGCTACATGGTAACATCTAACACTACTTATTTCAACACATTAAAAACTTTTTTTTTTGCAAATTCGGCTGTTTATATGAACACAAAATGCAAACTAAAGCCCTGCCACTCTTGTGTTATATGGATTATTTCTTATTGGCAAATGTGTTGCACCAGCACATCTAACATTTAAACACTTTAAATATCTTCTTCGGGACTTTAAATGCTCACAGGTGAATTAATGTATGTTTAAATTCCACATATATTTCATCTGGACTTAAAGTCTTGTGACACAGTCCACACAGTGAAACCAGAAGCTTTGACAGCTTAAACTGCTTTGACGGGGTTTTTTTTACACGCAACGAGAATCTCCGTGGAAACAATATCCCTTCATAATAATATACATGTATTTTAAAGCAGATGAGGTGCGCTAACATTGAGCACACATCCATCTGTCAAACTGTACAAGCTGAGGTTTGTGCACTTACCAGAGATCCTTACTTCCGGGTCCGGATGATCATGTGATCACGGGACTTGTCAATACAGCAATGCAGTGTGGGTAAATAGCTGTCAGTTAGCTTAGCGGCTAATGAAGCAGCGTGTCGCTCTCTGTGTCTTACGGGACACGTATCATGGAGTAAATGAGAAAGTACCAGAATAAAAACATGAACGCGCAAACGATGAAGCACGAGAACACTGACAAAAACTTGTAGGCGCCGTTTCTTTTCATGTCGGAGTGAACAGATATGTTCGGATGTTTAAGGATCAAGCCTCCGAGATGTGACTTCACCAATGTCACTTTACTATCTGCACAACCGGTCTGACGAGGTTAATTCACAACATACTTGTGGTTAAACGGGAAGAAATCCGCATTCCCCAAAATGTAGTAAAAGATTTATGAGGTCATTTCAGTCCGGATGAATACCGGAAAATCAGAAATTGGCTTCACCTGACACCGGACTGTCAAACAGTGAGTTAGGGACCGTGGCAAAACTACACTGCTGGGAAAAAAACGGACAGTTATTAATTCCGAAATGCAGGTTATGAGCCCTAACTTTTACTTCAGCTCTTCCAGGCGACTCATTTGTTTTTGATTTGATATTAAAAATAAATGAATGTAATTACACCCCTTAACTCTGGAACAGTCTGTCTGAGGGTCTTAAGTACGGGAGCTATTGCTGCCACACCAGGAAAAAAAATAATGGGTCAGTTTTACGTCATAACGTGAAAAGTTTATTCTTCTGACAAGAAGCTTTTCACATTATAACAATATTTTTTCACATTATAACAACATATTTTCATGTTAAAATGTGATCACTTACATTGTAAAAACGTGACAAGTTTCATGTTAAAACATAATTTATATTGTTAGGACATTTAAAGCTCCACATTACATTGCAATATTTGGTCTCTGGAGGAAATGTACCCATATACTCCAGTTGTGATTTGACACTTGGCTATTTGCAATGAACAGGCATCAACATGGCCCAAAACACAGATAACATGAAACTATATTGTTATAACATGAAACTAGTTCTTACAATATAAATTATAACATTTACAATATAAGTTATTACATTTTAACATGAAACTATATTGTTTTAGCATGAAACTGTATTGGTATAACGTGAAAAACTTTTCACGTTACAATGTAATACTGACCCATTTTTTCCCCCCGATGTGGCAGCAATACACTTCCGTACTCTACGGCTCTACATCTGCTAAAACTTTTAAACATTACCTGAAGACACATCTTTTCACCATTGCTTTCTCCTGAAATGTATTTTTTACTGATGGCTGTTTTAGCCTATCTTAGCCTGCAGTTTTATTTATCTTTTATTTTTTTGTTTCTTATTTTGTTATATGTATCATACTATTATATGTTTTGATCATCTTCTTTTTCACGGTCACAAATGTTTTGATTGTTTTATGTTCAGCACTTTGTGTTGCATTTTATGCATGGATTGTGCTATATAAATACAGTTATTATTATTATTATTATTATATTTTTAATGAATCAGATTTAAGTGTACAGACATAAATTCCAGGAGACCAAGGACCAGATTGGAGCAAAGATTTTAAAAATTACAGAGTAACATATCAAATCTTTTTTACTATTTTTGAAATATAGCTGTTCTCTTATAATTTCTGCACTTTATTTCCCAGCACAAAGGTCTAAATGCTGAGTCAAAGCCCTCTCTACAAAAATGAAATTAAAACCCTTGTTTATTTTTTCCTCTGTTAGTCTTGGAGTGCTCAGATACAAATATAGTATGGAAATACTGAGTCTAAAAACAGTGTATTTGCCCAGTAAAATACCTACAATGTTGATGGAAAACCCCAAACATTTTTTAAGCAGCTTTTTATGTCTCAGGATGGTAATTCATCCAAATGTAACCACTATTATTACTAAGAAAGGAAGATTTGGCAATTGGCTACAGCAAGTCTCCTGGGCATACACACTCCAACATCATCCAGTGTCAGGATACTTCAGAGTAACAGGTGGCATTATGGATATTGCTTTAGAATGACAGATTAAAGTCCTTAGAATTTGATGTACCACCCCGTTTGCCAGTGAACGCTTTATTGCACATAATAAATTTATTGCACATAATCACAGCTGGGTCATTTGAAGTTCAGTGACATTCTGTCAGCTGTATTAACTGGTTGAGTGAAACAAAGCAACAAATCCAACAGTGAGCTTCATGTAGGCGTATACTGTGAACTGGAGGTCAAACCAGCTTGTGTTGCTTTTAACATGCACCTTTTAAAATGCTGGACTGGATTTAAGTTGCACTCATGGATCAACTACACCACATCTGTGACCAAACACTAATTTGTTTTCTTAAGTAGCTGATACTTCATGTTTCGTTTGATTATCATAGATGAATTCATTCCTCAAAGTAAAATGTAAAATGCTGCAGCAAATGTAGCACTTGTCATATGAATTTCAAAAATATATGCTCTTCTTTTTTCATGGCTCTTATACCATGTTTATTGTCAGTCTATGCTTCACACTTACATTGTCCTGTTCTCACTCCTCTTCATTTCACTGCCAGTATATAACTCCTCTTCATTTCCCATGATTGAATCAAGGTGTAGTCAAACAAATTTGCACAAGTCACGGTAGAAATAACCAGAAGAAAATGCAACCCCTTTAGAGTGGTTTAAAAGCCCATATTTTGCAGCAGCAGTTTAAGGAAATTGTTGTTAATGCGGTGTCAAGGCAGTTAGCCAAATGTATGCTCTGCCCTGTCAGTGAAATTAGTGTCATGCAGTCCACAGATTTATTCCCCTAATGAATACCCTGTGAGATCACTGTACTGTATATACTGTATATCTTCAGTACACACCTCCGAAATCCCTGACACAGACCACACAGGGATGTAAAGAGACATTCTGTGGGGCCATGAATTTAAAAAAAAAAAATACCATCTTTACACCTCTCAAGTTCAAAGCTAACACCTCAGACAACCTCACCGTGGCACCCTGTGCAATCGCTTGATTAATGAGCACCTTAGTCTTTGGCAAACACGAAAACCATAAATCAACCACGCAATAATAAGAAATAACTTTCATCCTGTTCATCCATAGAAAAAGAAAGATGAAGAGCATTAAAGTGCAGAGGTCCTCCCTGCATCTCTCACCAAAAGAAATGAAGGCTGAAGGTGATGATGTTATCGCTCATTGGATCAGAGCTTTGGCAGGCTTTCTTGCAATAACAGTAACAATGATGTGAATTATGATGATGTTTATTTGGTGAAGGGGGCATTTCAGGAGAGCTCAAGCCCCTATGGCCACTATGAGCCGCACGCCTGTGCTGCAACATGTAGTGAGAGTGAGAGTGATGCGGGTTGTGTGATGTAAAAACATTTATATATTTACGCCAGCTGATGATTTCTCCGCCATAAAATGAAGAGTAAGTCAAAGATATTTCATTCCTCTGCAGTGATGTACAACTGCACTGTTGACCCTATGGCACATATGGCCTTAACACCAAGCTGACCTCTTGTGCCACATTAAATTGTTTTTAATAAGGCATTGTGTTTTTCAGCTGGGCATTTTTTATTACCACTAATACTAGTTTTAGCAAATCTGCACAGGCAAGCTCCATTTGTACAACTAACAGAGCGCTTAACTTCCTTTCCACCCGACAGTGAAGTATCTATTAGGTTTATCAGAGTCAGCTGTGACTGAGCTGGTCATGGTTTCACTGTTCCCATGGTTACAACCAGCATAAGACTGAAAACACAGAAATGTGCCACTTTTTGATGTTGAGTCGATCTAATGGTTTGTGCGGAGAGCCTTTACTTAATTCAAACTGAGAGTCTAAAGATAGAAAGTGCTGTATGTAGTTCATAAATTCGAATTAAGTACGCATTTTGTAAAATTCAGCGAAAATCTCCACAAGCTGTGTGTTTGCTGGTGTTCGTACACAGCCCTGGCTCCGCACATGGGAAACAAACAAACACTATCATGCTGTGCTCATGCAGCGGACAGGGGAAAGGTCATGGATGTATAAAGAGAGAGGCAGTGGGAGTGAGAGGGACGGTAAAATGAAGCTTTTGAAGGAGGAGTGTCACAGGGGTGTATTTGTTGGGGTGTTGAGGTTAAGTATAAACAGTTTCTATCCAGAATTACAGCAAGAATATAAAGGTGTGTGTAGCAAGGCTGGATTACCTATAGGGCAACATGATCAGCTGCCTCAGACGTCTTGCCTTATTTAGCATTATTATTTTGTTTAATTTAATTTAACTTAATGGATTTTATTTGGTTTTATTTTATTTTACTTTATATTTTATTTTATTTTACTTCATTTTATTCTTTTTTTTTTTTGCGCTCACACGGTGCATATATCTAAGTAAAGTTAAAGTTAAAGTCCCACTGATTGTCACACACCTGAGTGTGTGAAATTTGTTCTCCGCATTTGACCCATCCTGAGGGAGCGGTGAGCAGCAGTGTGGTGATCTAAGTAAAGCTGTGTTTAATAAAATTAACACAAACTAATTGACATAAAGAAAAGCTACGGCCAGAAAGTGAGGTGTCTGTTTTTGCATCTCTAAGCAAAAACAAAACCTGAAGCTGTCGTCTTTGTCTATAATGTGAACTAGATGGGAATTTGAGTGCAGCAGGGTCTCATCATCAAAATTTTTCCCAGGGGCCCCAGACAGGTTAATCCAGCTATATATGTACATACCCTACACAGAATGTATAAAACAGAGTTTATTCAAACACACAGCATATGCGTCTTTACGGTGGTGAAATGTAACTAAGTCCATTTATTCAAATACCATACTCAAGCACAAATTTTAGATACTTTTACTTGAGTATTTTAATCTCATGCTATTTTCTTCCTCTACTTTATCACACTTGAGAGGGATGCAGAATAACCACCGTCTGGCCTCATTTCTGACATATATTTCTACCTCACTACATTTCAGAGGGAAATATTTGACTGTTAACTGTACTACAATAATTTGATAACTTTAGTTACTTTACAAATTGAGATTTCTGCACACAATGTATAAATATACATGTACAGCTGCAACAATTAGCTGATTGATTAGAAAATGAATGAGCAACCATTAAGATAATCATTAGAGTCTTTATTTGTGCAAAAACATCTCATGTTTCCAGCTTCTCAAGCATGAAGACTTGCTGCTTTTGATTTTAATCAGTTTGATTAGTTTGATCCCCATACTTTATTATTTATTAGGATGCCTCCTGGGTGCCTCCTGTTAGAGTTGTGCCGGGCATGTCCCACTGGTAGGAGGCCCCGGGGCAGACCCAGGACACCCAGGAGGGATGACACATCTCATTTATCCTGGGAACACCTTGGGGTCCCCCAGGAGGAGTTGGAAAGCGTTGCTGGGCAGAGACACATCTGACGTGCTTTGCTCAGCCTGCTGCCCCAGTAACCCAGCCTGGAATAAGCGTATGAAAAACACTTCCATACATTTTCCTGATTGTACTTACATACTTTTACGAAGGTAACGTTTTAAATGCAGGACTTTTATTTCTAACAGCGTGATATTAGTATTTATACTTAAGTAAAGGATCTGAGTGCTTCCTCCATCACTGCTCATGAAAGTGAAGACACTACTGTCCCTTAAATGGTGGATATATGCTGTATTCATACCATCGAGCATTATTAAAAACAAAAGTGATTATTAGAATAATAGACTGAGATCTTTGCTCTCTGTTGCCAAATATAAATCCCTGAAGGAATGAAATGAGGCCAGACGGCAGCTAGTATTTATCATGACAAGCATTCAAATTGAAAAGCCCTTCTCGCAGTAATTTCCATATGATTTACATGAACATCAAAACAGTCACTGGCCACATGATGAGAGCAGTGCTGGACAGAATATGCAGTAAGGATTAAGATTCTTTTGTATCTACCAGCAGAATGTTACAGCTTTGGTATGGAATAAATTAAATGAGAGCATGTGAAACATGATTGTTTTTGCTGAATACCAGCCTGACACTGGCTCCATCTTGTTGACAGAGATGTACTGTAGAGATGACAGAGTGCAATCACACTTCTTCCAGCTCAGTTCCACCCCTCCTCTGATTTGTTTGGTTTGGCTGAGTAGTGACTCACAACCCACTGCTGGACACAGGAAACATTATGCGTGTCTTGATTTGGATTTTGTTGGAGGTTAATGCATCGTTACCCTGTTTCAGACAGTATAATCCACATATTAAAATTTAAAATGTGTTAATGGGCCTCTGACGTCAGAAAACAATTTTTATATTGATATTTTTTTTATATCATAGGTGTGATAATGTGCTAATTGTCGTGCCATTTTACTTTGTTTCCTACAACAGGAGGCTCTGCTTTTTTTCATAGCAGACATAATTGTGCTGTAGTGCTTTGTGTCTGGAGCCTGATGCATGCACTTTGTGCTTTTTCTCCAAATATCAAATCAATACAAACGCATCACAAAAGCTTCAAATTTATGGTAGCTTTTTGGAATAACATTCTGTGCTCTTTGGCTAATGACATGAAAAGAGGTGCTGCGTCACCTCATTAAACACACGAGTGTGAAAAGCTCAGCAGTCATTTTGTAAAGCGCGGTGTTTTAAAGAAAAACAAAAACCCTCTATAGGTTGACAGAAAGATTGAAGTGGCTGCTGTGCAGACACACAACTGCTTTGTTTGACAGTGGGAAAATGTTAATCAAGTATATTCATATACATAGAAATAAATGTTACTTGTTCTGTTAATAGTTTCTCTTCAAATTATGTCTTTGCTGACAGGACTTGTGTCTTGGGTCACACAGTGATGTGTGCCTGATGCTCTCTCACACTGGGTCATCTTAGGTCATTGTCATCTTTTGAATAAGCTAGCAAAACCTAAAACATTGTACATTAACCTAGACTTTGCCATTACATCTTTTGGTCCTGCCTGGTTTAAAATACTTACTGTAATTATATTTGTATAGAAATCAAAAATGTCAAGGTGATGATGAGGTCTCATTCATTCATTTCCAGCCCGTACTTTGCCACTCAGTCCAACTTTCTATTTCACTGAAGCGTGCACTGCAATGTCCTGCAGAACCACACCCATCCAGTTTTTAAGGAGTCCCTTGCTGATACACTCATCTATTCCACTTGACAATAGGAAAGAGTCGACAAAAGACAAACAGATAAAACAAGACCAGAAGCTTCCTCCAGATTATTATGAAGATGGTGATTTTAATGTGTTAAAAACACAATAAATCATTAAAAGCTTGCATGTTTAAAAACTCTAAAAGGAAGGGGGGAATAAAGAAACAACTGAACAGATCCCAAATCAGCGCTCCCGGGGGGTCACAGCTCATCAGACACTTGGCAAGATCAGTGTTTTTCCTGGACTGTTATTAGAAAGGCCAGCTAATGTCCCACATCCTGTTGTAATGATGAGAAAACAATGTGACAACTGCTCACAAATGCATGTTTGTAAAATGTTTTGTTTCATGTTACAACTCTGGCTCTGTACACGGATAGTGCAAAGAAACAATAAATAAATAAATAAAATATTTTCTTTAAAAACACATTTTAGACATAGTTGCCCTCCGCTCTGCACCAGAGCCAACACACTGGACTCATGCTCCTGATTCCCGAGGGTGAGAGATCAAATTCTTTGGAGTTTAAAGGTCTCCGGCCTCAGATACACTTTATTATGATTAGCATAACACAGACAAAATAAATAACATTAACGTCAGACATTGTCCTCAACTGTTGCCATGAGTCTGAATCAGCGGGCAGTTAGATACAAAAACAAGATTTAAAACAAACTGAAAATAACTGATGCTCAAAGGACATATACAGTTTTATCTACACTGATAAAGCTCACCCATGCAAGGGTGTAAAAGACATTTAATTGATGCAGCAGCTGACCCCTTCAATTATCTGTGAATGTCAGCAGCATTTAGACGCCCATGATTTTGTTCTGCTTCCTTGCTCTGCCTGTCGCTATCTGTCACAAATGAATGTTGAGAATATTTTTAAAGACTCGTTTGAAGTTCCCGTTGCAGAGCGGGTATATAAAAGGGTTGAGAGTGGAGTTCATGTATCCTAACCATATGGTGAACATGTGGAGGTCGTGGTGCACGCACTCTCTGCAGAATGCCATGACCATGAAAGCTATGAAGTACGGTATCCAACACAGCAAGAAAGCAGCAATTATGAAGCCGAGCTGCTTGGCTGCCTTGTGCTCCTTATGGATCCTCAGGCTCTGGATACGCTGACGTGATTGGTCAATAAACCGTTGCCACGTCTGTCTAAGGGTCACGGCGTTAGCTGGGTCTAATTTGGCATCTTCGACCCCTTCCTCTATCCAGGGCAGAGCGTGACTGGGGTTGTAGTTGTTGTCCAGCACAGAGGTGTATCTCTGCACGTCTGAAACCTGACTGATATCACAGATGCCGCTCACTGACTTTGGCACCGTGACGTGACATTCGTTTAAAGACGTCTGAAGTTTGTAATCATTATTCCCCTCTGGACAAATAATGTCTCTTGGCACCGGAGGTTGACTCAGGGGCACCTCAGTGTCTGACTGCTTCTCCTCAGGAGACAGGGAGCACCTTTTGACCTTCTGTGCCATTCTGAGTCTTTTGGTTGTCATGGCGAGCAATGACGTCTGCTGGCACTTCACACCAATTTTTCTGTGAGATCTGGATGAAGCTGTTTTAGTTTTATCAGGATCCTCGAGGGAATATGGCTGATCTAGAGTGTTCTGGTCCAACAGGCGCTGTTTTTTAGAGAGTTTCATCGGGACGTTACATTGCCTCTTGGGTGATGTGGAGTGATTTCTCACTGGTGTTTGGGCATTTTGTCCATGCTCGTTTTCCCCGAATGAATCGGTTGGATGAATGATTCTCTCTCTGTCCCTCAGATGTTGCCTCACTGCCAAGTAGATGTGTGTGTAAAACCACAACATCAAAATGGAGGGCACGTAGAAGTTGAAGACAGCAGTGATAACTTTAAACCACGTGACAAAGCGAAAATCCGTGTCACACTTGTTCTCCTCCTCGGGTTTAAGGTCCACATGTGTGAAAGACCTCCATCCTAAAATTGGAATAATCCACATCATCGACAGCAGCCAGGCTCCAGAAATCATCACACTCGCCTTTCCCCTTGTGCGATATTTCAGGTACTTGAGCGGCTGTCTGACGGAGCGGTATCGATCCAAACACAGGATAAACAAGCTGAAAATCGAGGCTGTGCTCGCCACATAGTCCATAATGAGCCAAAATTGGCAGACGGCCCGTCCCAGCTTCCATTCATCCTCCAACAAATACACCAGATTTAGAGGCATAACTGTGGTCCCCACAATCAGATCTGCCACAGACAGGCTGACGATGTAGAGGTTCCCCACTGTGTGTAGGCTCTTCTCTCTCTTGATGGCGTAGAGGACGAGCAGGTTCATCATGATGGTGAGGAGCGACAGAAGTCCCAGACAGACCCCCAGCAGGGCGTTGTGGAAGCAGCCATGCAGAGTCAGGGTGTGATTGCTCCTCAGGGAGTCAGCGTCGAGGAGGCCGCTCCAGCTGTTGTTGCTGTTATTGACATAGCTGTTGGTACTGAGGCGAGGAGGGTCTGTGGAGGGTGACAGACCAGATTCCATCATGGTAGGTGAGACGGTCACCTACAGATCCAGTCATATCATGTAAAACTGTAGTGACAGTGTGTCTCAAACTGTCGGCCAAAACAAGTATGGTACAGCAGGTTTCAGTGGTGTGTTTACTCAGTTTGGATCCAACACTTGCAGCGTAATGACCTGTGAAACTTTATATTTAAAAGAAGATATCCTTCACATGCTGGAGAAGGTGTAAATCAGTGTTGTCTTGATGTGTAGTCCATTTGTTATAGAAATCAACACTGTTAAACACCTGGAAACACAAAGAAAACACGTTTAAAATTGACACATACTTTTATTTCCTCTCATCTTCACTCAATTTCTTTTTTTAATGTTTAATTTATTGTTACTTTAACACCTGTCCTTCAGCTACAACACTGTGGCTCAGAGGCAGAGCGGCTCATCTACTGCTTAAATAATCTGAGGTTCGATTCCCAGCTCCTCCAGTCTGCATATCAAAGTATCCTTTGCCAAGATACTGAACCCCAAAACATCAGTGGATGATTACTGTGTAGCAGGTGGCATTATGTACGGTAGCCTTGGCAATCAGTCTGTGAATGTGTGTGACTGTGGCTTAGTGTAAAAGTGCTTTGAGTGGTCAGAAGACTAGAAAGGTGCTTTATAAGTGCATCCATTACCATTTTACATCCATCTGCTGAAGTAGGAAAGTGGCTCTGTCCTCCCTTTAAATCGCAGTTTAAGTTTAAGACACGCACGTCACCACGGTTTTGTGACATAGTGACTAGTTTAGAGGACAAGCATCATCCAACATGCAACTTACACAAGTGTATGATTATGATTATATTTGCCAATCATTGTGTAGAGCAGTGGTGCATTGTTGGTTTATTTGTTCATATTTTTATCAATATATTGAGGGGGGCGACATTTTGAGCATAACTGAAGTAATAATATTTTTTTATAGCACTTATCTACACAAAGTTACAAAGTGCACTGAAATAGGACAATGTAACAGTACTAAGGAAATAAACACAGATGTTGCAAATCACAAAAGTATAAATCAGGCATTAAAGGGGAAAGCTTTCCTATAAAAATGTGTTTTAAGCAATGATTTCAAGCACAGAGTTCAAGGTCGAGGATCTCAGGTCACGACAGGTCAGGTCAGTTATATAACTTGTTGCTAAACCATGTTGAGCTTTAAAAGTTATTTAAAGAACCTCAGAATTAATTTTGAAGTTGACTGACAACCAGTGGAGGAAGACGAGAATTGGGGTGATATGTGGCCTACGATTTGTCCCAGTTAAAATACGAGCTGCAGCATTCTGCGCTAGTTGAAGCCAAGTTATCAAAGATTTAGACACGTATACAGTGCAGTAGTCGAGGCGCAAGAATATATAAGCATGAATAAGCTTTTCTAGGTCAGGAAAAGACGCAACTGATTTGATTTTGATTATATTTCTTAGGTGGAAGTAGCAAGATTTAATAAGAATATTGGGATTATTGGGTGTAGGATACTGTAAATACTGCCTTCATCTATGTGTGAGTAAAGCTTTAACTTTTGCAGCTGGTTGAAATTTTTCCTACTTTATACACACTTAAGTAGTTTTTAGTTTTAAAAAAAAGGTTCAACAATATACAGTATATATGCAGTCAGACGCATTATGAAACTTAAATACAGCTCGACACCTCCTGTAATCCTTTTTCTTTCTCGGTTTGGTTGTACAGTATTCCTTGGCTAAAATTTCTCTCTTGCTCTTTGTCTTTCGCTGTCCAGCTGGCTTCCTTTAACACTCACACAAAGGGGAGGGTGGCAAATCCCATCAACGACGCAGCAGTGGACAAACTGTGTGACTGGAGAAAAGGAGGCAATAAAATGCTGCTGGTGTTGCATGATTTATAAAAATCCTACACTGCAGTGTGTTCGATAACATATTTGACGCCACAAAACACAGCAAGACAACTCACACGTATAGAACATGCCGATATGCTGCCGGAAAATCTTAGTCATTTAATTTATCTGGACAGTATGGGGTATTGATTTTTAAGAGAGTAGATTGAAATAAGCCCGTTGCCATGGAGGCAAGTGGGTGTTTTTTTTTTTTTGTACATTGCTTGTGCAGACTTGTCTCTGTGTGACACATCTGTGAATTGAAACACGTCATTTGGCCTTTTTAGGACACTTTGTTTGAAACCACTTATTTTTTTATGATCATCCAACAAAAGAGAATTATCAAGTGTGTTATTTTGCCAAGGAGACCATCACATCCCACGCGTATTGAATCATTCCTCACAACAATAACAACAACAAAACTAAGAATAAAAGTGCTGGAATCGATAATGCCAGTGAGAATAAAAGTCCTTCTGTCTGCTACAGCGAAAGTAAACCTGCTAAATTAATAGATAAAATGACAAAAACTTTAAGACTATGGGCGTGTGAGGTAGAGGGAAAATGCACATACGTATATGTAAACATGACAGTAATCACTCAAGGTTCAAGAGAGGAAGGAAGGAAGATGTGTTGCTGATTGACAAAACAAAAATCCTGCAGGAAAACAAATTTTTACTCCTATTAAATTACTTTCTAAAATGGCTATGACTAAATCTTTTATCTGCTTGCTAACACTCAGAGAAAGGAAGAATTTAAAAACACAAGTGTTTAGTGCTTATAGTGGGAGGAAAAAAACCTTTCACTGAACTCAGCTGAGAGGTTTTTCAGCAGAGCATCCTCAGAAAATGACTCATAACTGTCATCCTGGTTTTAGTATTAAAATGGGTGATGCTGGGTGAGTAAAGATTTCTTTGCTCTCCTCAACCCACGGTGTTTACGTCTCCTTGCCTCCACCAATCCAGTAAATAAATAACCAAGAGAGACTTAAGTAGCCTATTGGAAGTAGTTAATAAACTCTGAGTGGTGTGCATCGTCTTCCAGGGTCATCGTGTCAACAGGTGGAGACTGACAGGAGCATATTGCTGAAATTAAAGCTTCAAATTGGTGTTAAGGTCGATTTTATGGCCACGTGCATCAATTCACCCGTGAAAGGCAAACTGCAACACCCATGCAGACAGTATTTTGCATCAACGCTTAGTAACTTTAGTTGAATCCACGCTTACATTATGTATAATAGTTTCCATAAACCTCCTTGGCTTTGAATCTGAATTTGTGATTGTAAACATTTTTCCTCGCTGTGTTCATATCCTCTGTGTTTATACAATAACTGCCTCCGCAACACAAATATTTAGGAGCCATATTACTCACCGAATTCGCAAAGAATAACAAGATAAAGAGGGATGGATGGCAGGAGAGAAAGGGAGGAAGAAAACGGAGTGTTTTCTGCGTTTGAGCGCACGGCACACTTCTTCCTTATCGCACCAGAAAAGGACAGGATATTTATCCAAGCCTAATTGCTGAATAGGATTATGTATAATGACCGCAGCCTGTCTGATTTCATTTAGAAAAGAGCGGGAACACAGATTAATCTGCTGTCCTGTTGAGACCCGTTGGAGCCCATCTATCAAAATGAATAATGGCTCCGGTGCGAAATACTACAGGTCGGTGCGCAGACGGACACCTGTTGAGCCGCTGCGTAAAAACTTTGAAGCGCACAGCACAATAAACACATGCATGTTTTGTAGCAGGATACTGACATGGCTTTTCAGTCAGTTGCCATAAAATAAAGTTTATCATATAAATTATTTCAGTCTGTGTGCAGGCAAAATCTGTCTCTTGACTCACCAGTCGTGGATTTCCAGGAAAGTCGGTGTTGTTCCAGCTGGTATTCCGGGTGCAAAGCACAAATCGAGTGAAGGATAGAGGTTGAGATTGCAAAGAAAAAGCCTCCCTCCCTCCCCCTCTTCTTTCTCTCCCTCCAGCTCTCTCTCGCTCTCTCTCTGTCTCTGTCTCCCTGAACTAAACACAGACTTTGGAGTTTACATGATATCCCGATCAACTGTTGGAGCCATAAAGATCACCTTGTTATTGGAATGGGTTTCCAGCTGATGGAGTGACGCGTTATGATTGGTGGATGATTCACTGTACAGTTACAGCAGGCTGAGCAACTTCCTCCATGTCATGAACCCAGTCTTAATGGACACTGCCTGTATTGACAGTGTTTAGTCTTTCTGCATCATCTGCAGGTTTGGCAACGCCACTAAGGCGCAGAAACTGACTGTCAGAATAACTGTAAGAGACGGACAGTAGACTAATAGGGCTTATTTTACCAAGTATGGAAGGTATCTCAGACAGAAAAATGAGGAAGGCAAACAACAATGTGCCTTGCCTCCTATTTAAAGGTCCAGCGTGCAGGATTTACGGGAATATATTGGCAGAAATTGAATATAATATAATAAGTATTTTTTCTTGTGTGTGTAATCACCTGAAAATAAGAATTGTTGTGTTTTCATGACCTTAAGCAGGATCCATCATAGCCTACACACCAGGATTACACTGTTGTAAAATTTAGACTGCAGTTCACCTTCAAAACACTAGTCAGCGGAGGGGTTTCTGTAAGTGCTGTGAAGTTTAGTTGATTCAAAACACACCCAAAACACACATTAAACATGGCTTAATAGCGACAGTTTCAAACACAACTACACAAATCAGCTTGACTATAACTCACAGCATTGACAGACAAATCACTTGTCTTTATTTGGACACATTTTGCCTACAAATACAACATGCGAATGTTTTTAGCATAAGCCTATGGCATTTTAAATTGTATAAATTAGCCTAGCAGCTAGCGGACTTTTCCTCTACTCATATGAAGCCAGGGATGACAGCAGCATTTAACAAAGGTTACGTTACCAAATTCGGCTCTATTACAGCTCACATGGTTCACCGACAAAAATGTTTTCCAAACAAATACAACATGCTAACATTATTAGTACAAACTTAACACTGGCTCCACATAGGGCCATTCACGTTTTTATATCAACCACCATAGTAAGAAGCCCAACTACAGCTAGCAGCGTCGGAGTTACACTGATTTGTAATGTGAAACTGCTTTACTGTGTTTAAATCACTCTGTTTGTTGTGGAAAGGACGAGACCTCTATGTATAATTCAGCATACAGTAAAAACCTCCTGACTGTCTGGATCAGAAAAATGTGAGCACACATGAAGTCATCAGAGAAAATAGGGTGAGCACACAGTGCTGGGAAAGCCGTCCCTCTTTGAGACTGCAAACAGCGTCAGAGATACACTTATTTGTAGCATTAAACTGCTTTATTTTACCAATTAAAATGACTTTGTCCATTTGTCCTGAAGAGGATGAGACCTCTGTAGATAATTTGGCCAGGTAAAAACATCCTGAAAAATGAACACTGAAGAAATTTTAGCCAGAAGATGTTTTAGCTGATTGCAATCTGCAGTCCACATGGCTAGACGCCACCAAATCCCCTTAGGCCTTACACACTTCACCTTTAATTTGTTGCCATATGGGTGACAGTATTGCCTCTGTTTGTTCCAAAAGCCATTACAGACTACTGCCTTATCCCCTCTACACCATGGCTGCTCCTGCCTGGTCCTAAAAGATGTCCAGATGGTTTGGTCTGTCCTCCTCCCAGTATCTTATATGAACAAGTATGTGTGTTATGTCTACGTTAGTCTGTTGATGATTTCTGTATGTTTGTCAGTGACCTTCGTGATATTAGTAAGTATGTGGGGACTTTGAGATGTTGCATTGAAATTCCTGTGAGAGCAGAAGCTGTATGGATTATGAGACAGGACTAAGGACAGCAGTAACAAGTGACCATGGCAACACCATGAATTTGTCTAAACACAACAAGCTCGAATGATGAAACTCAGTGTGCTCTGTGTCCAGCAGAGGCAGTTGTCTTCCTGCTGTTTACCAAAAGTCCTAAAACACACTGCTGTTAGTGTTATCAAGTTCACTCAGCAGCAAGCCTAATATTGAAGCATATAGTGAGTTAATGTTCCTCACGCAGTTTCAGCCGTCGTTTGCGTAGCCTTTCATTTCACTTGTCTCTGCACCCGAAGAGCCAGTGTGTCTAGATATATCATTAGCTGTCGCATGGCATCATGTCCACCCACAGCAAATGTATCTCACCTTCTCCAGTGCGTGGGTTTAGGTGCATGAGAATGACTGCCTGGTTTAACATGGGTGTTTGCCACCAATCTGTTCTGAACTTAAAGTGGTATTTCACTGCCAGAGAGATGGCCTTTTAATAAAACTAGGATGTCTATGCAGCAGGAAGACGCAACACTTTTGAAAGTGGTGCGATAAAACCAGAGAAAACAGAGGAAAAGGACGCTTTTGATCAGGAGGTAGAAAACGTACAACTACCAGAATGCACCAGATCAATAGACGCTCCCACTGGTGGTTGACCTAATGCACAATGGCAGCTGGCTGGCAAGAAATGATTTCAATCTCTTACAATTAAATAGCAAACTGAAACATTTCTGAGAACGTGAGGTGATAAAGAAGCAACTCAGGAACAGAGTCTTGGTTCATGTTTGAGCAACACTGCTGAGTTTTACCGTGCAGGAAACAGTATGGTGCCCACTTCCTGTTCACAAACTCACTATTACAGCTAAACACAGCACTAGAAGATGTTTCTAAAAACATTACAGGTAAGAAATGGGCAATACAGTAATGAGGTCATCCCTGTTTCCTGGGTTCTATGTTCCCCGCTCAACCAAAAAGGTTCTATGTTCCCCGCTTACTAAAAAAAATCCAAGGAACATAGAACCTTTTTTGCAGGGTTAAGTGGGGAACAAATGCTGAAGTACAGGTTATAGCTCGAGCAACAGCCGAAGAGCCAGCGAAACTCAACCTGATGACATGAATGGTGTCTATGCACAGACTAGTGATGTCAATTACATCATCCAGCAGAATTTCTCCAGAGGGCGAGGAGGAATATACACCAGTTAGATGGAGGGAAGTTTACCGCAGTTCATTTACACACACTACCCGCATTGTTTTGATACAAAGCTGGTTGAAAATCATCATCAATTTTAAGTCATAGCTCACCTAAGAAATATTTTACTGCTAGAAAGATGGTCTTTTCATAAAACTGGACTGTAGCCTATATGTAGAAGACAGACGCGAATACTTTTCACATTGGTGCTACGTGACCAGAGAAAACAGATATAAAGGGCTGTGGCTTTACTCAAGAGATAAAAAAACCTGCAACTACCAGAATGCACTGCACCATACACACCATGGTGGCTGATATATTGCCAGCCGTTTTTCCACAGGGAAACAATATGGCGACCAGCTGGTAACAAACCACAGCACATTACAGTTAAGATAAAATATGTTTCTGAAAAATACGCAATGCAGTAATAGAATATTGGTTCATATTTGATCAGCACTGCTCAGTTTGATCTCAGTTTTTTCAGCCTCCTTTTTACAATACAGAAAACGGTGTGGCACAAATTCTCATATTACAGCCAAACAGTGCACTAAAATATGTTTCTGAAGACATTTCAGGAGAGAAATAGGCAATACAGTAACACAATCTTGGTTTATATTTGTTCAGCACTGCCTTGTTTTACAGACTGACTGGAGTTTGGGTGTACAAAAATGCTAAAGTACAAACTGTAGCCCGAACAGCCCTGGAGTCACCGAAAATACACCAGATAGGATTTGAGCTAAGGGATGAGCAGGGACATCTGGATGCTGGTAAGATGGAGTGAAGTCTTTTTTTCTTTCTTTTTTTGTAAGATATTTTTTAGGGCATTTTTGCCTTTAATTGATAGGACAGTCAAGTGTGAAGAGAGAGAAGAAAGAGAGGGAGTGACATGCAGCAAAGGGCCACAGGCTGGAGTCAACCCTGGGCTGTTGCGGCAACAGCCTTGTACATGAGGCGCCTGCTCTATCTGCTAAGCCACCGACGCCCTAGATTGAGTGAAGTTTGCCACACTTTATTTACACATACGACCCACAATGCAATGACACAAAACTGGTTGAAAATTGGCAAAGTATATCTGTAAAATAAAGTGATATTTTGTAGCGTATGAATCAGGTGCATTTCCTTGGAAGGTAGCCTGCCATAAAATATCAGCTCTGAAAAATAAACATAGCAGCAGTGTCAAACCAGTAGCTCTGGGTAAAGTGAAAGTTTGGATAGAGGGAGGGTTGTAAATGTTGCAATAGTTTTATTGGCTCTTGTTTTAAAGTTTTATTACAACCGTCACTGACCCAGAAACTGTCATACTGTACATACACTTGTTTTGCACGTACAGTAAATCCCTTGCTTACAGTCTCTTTTCAAGGCGCTTTTTCATGATACATATTATAGTTGTAGCCTATTTTTGTTGTAAAGGACTTCACTTGAATTAAAAATCCCTTTTTATAACTAACAACTTGAAAATATCTAACACCTCAAACTGCAGCTTCCAAAAAAACCTCCAACAATTCAAACACACTGTGAGTGTTATTTCACAGTCAACATGTCCTAACAGATGCTAAACAGTTGGCCCATCAGAGGATGTTTGAACTGATGTGACATTTTCTAACTGTAAACTGAGATTTTCTGAATATGCACTCTCGAGGGCATCGGGTTTCACTTCAGGGACAGCGCTGACAAAATATCAAGCATGTTTGATAACATTCAGCACATCTCACAGCGGTGGGGAGATGAGGCTCCTAATGACGCTGCTGATGTGCTGATTCTGAGAATTAGTCTGGGATTCACTTGGGCTTTGACGGATGACGGATGTGTGCAACCTGATGGCAGCATGGCGACTGTAGGGGAGAGTTCACAAGGTCAGAAAACTATTTTTGTTGAAAGTATATATTTATGATAAGGTGTCAGGAATAGTCTGCTGCCCTCGTCCACAGCAGTACATGAGTCCAGTCTGCTTCTCCAAACTGACCACCATTTACTATTACACACTAACTATGACTAAATACCTCATACAACCCCACTTCAAAATATCCAATATCTGTCCCTTTAAAGATTTAAAAAAAGATTATCGTGATTGTGTCATCTTCTTCCAGCTGGGTTTGTGAACTATGTCACAATTTCTGTAAGCAAGCAGTAGGTCAAGAAATACAGACATTGGAAAATAAAAAAGCTTTGGCCTAATGAGGGTGTGGCTGTGTTTACTGGATTTAATGCCACCATAGTTCTGAAAATATCTAAACAAACCTTTATTAAAACAGGGTCATTATTAGAATAAGCTGATCATTACACACCTAAAGAAGATGCCTTTATAAAGTTACATTTTTATGAGACTCTTTAGCCTTGGCCACATTTTCTTCAGGTTTTTGAAATGTGCAAAAACCATTAAGTAGTATTCACAAAGCAAATGATGCAGAGCGGTGAGGAAGCTGCAGGCAGCTGCGGTTTGTCATAATTCTGTCTTCGCCTGTTAGTTTGACATCAGACTTAATTTTCCCATTATCCTGAGATAACAAATGACTGGTTTTACTGAGTTTTGCCTGATAGTGACAAATGTGTAATAACTCTGTGGTGAAATCTAAAGACAGAACGCTTTTAAATGAGGTGTGAAAATGTTAGAAATTGCATCCACACTCAGTATCTCAGACATCATGTACAGTAAAAGAAGAATACTTGAGCACAGTGAGTGTCATAAGAGTTTAAGGGTGTTTTCACATATAGTCCTTTTTAAACAAACCAAACTCAGTCCTCTTAAAGTGCACCAAAAAGTGGACCAACAGAAACAGGACTCGCATGCTCAGTTCTAACCCTTTCTGGTTAACTTCGGCTCTAATGGGGCCTCGGTCCCATTTCTGTTCACACTGCAGTATATATATAATATGTATTGATGTAGTTTTATTTTATCTATTTTGACGTGGCACTGCAGTGCGGTTATGGAGCCCGTCGCTTTCAGATGAACTTAAAATTGAGGAAAACCTTAGTGTTTCTGTGCTGAAGACTGTTGCCATTTGATGTAATCTACATTCCACATCTGGAGACGTGCAGTATCTTCCATGGGCCAAACTGCTCCTTGTCCTGCGTCCTTGCAAGCACAACAGGCCGACATGGTTTTGTCTGTTTTTTCAGGCGTCCCAGTGTAATGGCACGTGATTTAGAGGGCTAAATAAAATGGCAAAGAGCAAAATAAACCTGGAACGCTTCATGTTCACTGGGCACAGGTTAAGTGAATTACACTGTGGAATTTAAGCGAAACGTACTCAACCACCTCCCAAGGTGGTCTGAGTATAGTTAGCTTCAGAGAGGTCTGAGTTCACCTGGAGTGTTCACATATGCGCAAAAAATGTAGAGTCCGTTTAAAGGTGTGTGAAAGTGTGAAAATGTGAGTGTGTGTAATGTTGTCACAATGTTCACCTGATTGGTTCAAGTAATATGTGGCAGAATCTTTATATCAACACACATTAACTTTGATGGTTTTAATATTTCAGTAATTTCAGTATTTTTTCTTTTGTAGTATTTTGTCTTTATTTTGTCTGTTTATTCCGTTACAATTAAAAAACAGTTTCCACAATCAACTGTAATGGAACTGTGCAAGCTGTTATTTGTTAAGTAAACCAGACATACAGCAACAGGTTGTTTGCAAATGAACAATTACTAAAACTTGTTTTTTTTAACCACTTACAGGTCATGTAGCCACACCTAAACCAGTTCCATTGGCTGAAGATGAGTTTGAAAATGTCAAAACACTGGTAAGTGAACATTTCAGCCGACACTGTGTTACATACTCTTCTTAAAGGTCAAGTTATCATTCCTGTGCTCACTTTGTTAGTTTTACCTTGCCTTCTGTTGGCACATAATTATATGATGTTACTTTTTAGGTGCTTATGTTGATTGTCTGCTCAGTTTTTTTTCTTAACCTAGCCTGCATGTCTTAAGACTGTGTGAGGAAGAAAACCCACGCTAACACAGGGAGAACATGCAAAGTCCCCACTGAGGGGCCTGAGTGGGCCGGCAGGTTGAACATGGAGCTGTCTTGCTGTAGTTCTAATGACTCCGCTGTGCCACCAAGTGATGAAAGAAATAAAATAAAATATATACATTATATAATACATATAAAACATATAGATATACTGGGTGATATTTTTATGAATATAGTGAGCAGGGTAGACCTCTCCTCAGGGACCGTGTGGGCGTGTTCAGGCTGCGCTTCACTGACATCTCCTTCGTCACTCTTCTGCTTGTTTTGTTGCACTTTACTGAAGTTGTCTGGAGTTTGGTGACCATAACAAACCCTTAACATTACTCTGCACAACTTCAGCAGGAGAAGAGCTAAGCACTCAGTCTAACATCTTTTCTTCAGGCTGTGCGGCAAGAGCAACATGTCACCAGCACAACAGCAGCAGCTGCGAGTCTGTCGTCGGACAGCCGCAGACCTGTCCTGAAATCGAGGCTCTGTGTCACTGTTGTGCATAAAATGTAAAGTGTGAACTGATTACATGAAATGGAGACGGAGATGAATGTATGGTGAGGAGAAGTGTGTCACAGATAATATGGCCTTTACAGTCGCCATGTATATTTTGTGTCACACCTGCTCTGGCTCGAGCAGGTGTGACCTAACAATGGATTCTTAATGTTTATATCAGCCTTGCTACGCAAAACAGTGGATGCACTAACCAATTTTATTTTGATTACTGGGTAAAATGGATAAAGTGTTACCACCATTCCTGCTCTCCCCTTCAGGAAAAGCTGCGGGTGAAGAGGTGATGAAAAGAAAGAAAGGAAGGAAGGAAGGGAGGGAGGGCAGCAGTGAGAGGGAGAAATGAAGGATGAGATGAAAAGGGGAAGGAAGGTTTGAAGAAAGGGAGCAGGAGTGTGTGTGTGTGTGTGTGTGTGTGTGTGTGTGTGTGTGTGTGTGTGTGTGTGTGTGCGTGCGTGCGCGTGCGCGCGCGCACACTGAGGAGAGGATAAGACGAGCAGAAAATAGAAGCCCAAATTGAAAATTCTGTCAAGAAAGGAACAGTAGGTGTTGACAGAAGTGTCCACGTGACCTCAACATTTGGACCTTATCCCTTTGGGCAAATCCCCTTTTCAACAAACACCATCAAGGTGGTCAAGCAGAGCTGCTCCGTGGCCAAAAACTGGCTTGAATGTGTTCATGAAAACAGGAAGCCAACCATTGTTTACAAACAGCCTGAATGCTCATTTCTCTTCTAAATAAAGATAAAAAAATTACTGAGTTCCTTCAAGGATGAAAACAACAGCAGGGTCGCTGTGGGATAAACGAGGCACCCTGGATTTTATATGACTTAATCTATATTTATAATCTGTAATTCATACAACATCTGTGTAAAATGTCGTCACCATGATCCAGACTGTGCATAAATGAAGATTCAAAGCGACAGACTGTGATATGAATGTGCTCTGCGAGGTCTTCTATCCCTGCTCCACAGCTGTGTGTTGGTAAGTAATCCGATTTCTTTTCTGTGTGTGTGTGCACACCTGTTTGCAGTATTGTCCATGAACTACACAATGCACATGTGCGTGAGAATGTGTGTGTGAATGAGTGCGTCAGAGGTCTCCCTAATTTCATTAAGGTCAATCTGTACTATGGAAGCCCGTAATGGCCTGTAATTACAGAGTGTGAGGAAGAAACAGAGCAGTTACAGTACACTGTTGTGTGGGGGGGTAATTATACCTTTCACATAACAGCCAGATGTTTCTAATGGACGTCAGTCACTGGTGACAGACATCAGTTTTATTATTTGTGCTGTAACTGAATATCTATGCTCCACTTAAGCCACAGTTATGGTATTTAACAATAAACATTTATTGTGATCATCAACATGCTTTAAGTTTTTTTTTTAATTGGACAAAAAGCAACATCAATTTGTTTCTCTTTTGTGGCTCCACTTGAAAAGCCATGCAACCATGACTGCCTTTTGTAGGCCAACAGCGACATCTGCTGCTCGGCTCCGTACCTGCTGACATACTCCCTAAAAGAGGCCTGTCAATGTGGCAATCATCTTGAATGTGGCAATATCCGGGGCATTTACAAGCTCACAAAAGAAATCAAAGCTCCCGTTCGTTCCTGGAATCAGCACAACCTTCAGAAAATCCTTTGTAAACTCAAGACCAGTCAGATAATCTCCACGATCAATCGCACTCGCCAGTAGATCAGTGTCTCTGGAAATAATAAAAGGAGAAAATCTGCAGCTAATCTCCCCTCACATGTGGGGATTTGCTCTCCTGTTAGCGCCGGGAGTTGACTCTGTAACCCTTTTGTTCAGCCACTTTAAACAGACTCATCAAATGTCAACTGTTCACTGTGAGCAGGAAGGTGGATCCTAATAACAGAAGTGACTCCACGCTGCCAATCATTGCACTGAGACACTGGGAGTTCCTTTTTATTTTACAATATGCTTCAGAAGGTGAAGTCGACCTTCATTTCTTCCATCCTCCTGTTCCCAGCCTTTCCCCATCTTTCCCTCCTCCTCATGTTCCCTCCGGCTGTTTCCCTTCTTCTCTCTCTTCTCTTGCCAATTTCGACACCTCCTTACTTCTTTCACTGCAGCTGCTCCTTCCTGTCCAATTCTGTCACTTTGTTTGTGATGTTCTTGCATATTCTTCCTCTTAATTTCCTTCAAATCACAGATTGGGTGACACATGCCGGGTTGTTTCAGCCAGAGTGCAACCAAACCTAATAACAGGGGCATTACAATAAAAACTCTGTTTTTATTTTTTATCTCTCATCAGACTTCTAATTATAATAATGGCAAAGTATATGAATAATGAACGCAATGATTGATGTATCGAAGGTAATTCTCCATGAAGCTTCAAAGCCCCAACAATGTTAGTCAGGATGGCCCTAAAAAGTACACACTGTGAAAGATACTCCATTACAAGTCCTTCATCAAAACTGTTGCTTAGGCAAAGGTGTAGAATTTTGGGGTTGGAGTTCAGGCAACATGTTGCCCTCAATATTTGGAACGTAGTTGACCAAAGTGCAAAGAATGACACACAGTTATATAACAATACAATATGTACACAAATATAAAACAGAATAACACCGGTAAGAAGAATTACATATGTAAAAAGATCTTAAAATACTAAAATATTAAAACTACTTAGAGCAACCAAAGGCCATTGGAAACACGTACAACTTAAGATTTGTTTCACTGGAGTGTGAATATTTGATTAAGAGTGGAAGGCTGTTTGAGCTTTGAAGCAGCTACTGCAAGGGCGTGATCTCCCCTACAAATGTATAAAGTAATGTAACTATATTCATTAGCTCATCAAAGTAATGTAACTTATTACATCTAATTACTTTTTGATTACTTTTCTAGTAAATGTTTTAGGGATCTAGTGCTCGGGATTTAGGGCCCATCTATTGGCAGAAATGGAACATAATATTCATGTTTTTTATGTACGAATATTATACGATAGGAATACGATACGATACTACGGTAGCCCAGAATGGACAAATAAAACACTAGATCTATAAGCCATACATATTTTCGAGGCAGCCACTATAGTTTTCCTACATGCTTGGCACACAGGAGAAGTTTCAATTCTTCAACCTCAACACTAGATGTCACTGAAACCTACACACTGGACCTTTAAACTGGGCAAGAAAGGCAAGTTCTAAAAACACAAGTCCATAAGTGCTGCACTCAAATTTGTCCCAGTGGCTTGTCCAGAAATATGCCAAAAGAAGGCCTTCCTGCAAAAGATGCAAATAAACAGATTGATTTCTTTACATAAAAGCTTTTTACCAATAAGAATACATTCTGAAGAAAACCCACATTTTGATTAGTAACTTTAATATAATTACATACAATCATAGTTGCAGATTAATATTCTATGGCTTAATTGACTAATCATTTCAACTCTAATTTGGTTTGATTTTGGGAAGTTTAATCTATTAATATGTATACTTCTTGAGCTCTTTTGTATGTGGTCATTTCAATTTGTAAAGTAATCACAAGTGCAATTTTACAATTGCCCTGCTACAACTGTAGCAGGGTAAAAATACAGTATTTCCCTCTGGCTGTACTGTGTGAATATAAAGTGTCAATAAAAATCTTGTTTAATATTTTCTCATCATCACGTGCAACATTACTTTTCAGTATCATAATTACTTGTCAATGACGTGCAACATCATTTTTTGCAAACCATTTGAAATATTTAATCTTATTGTGATAGAAAATTCAATATAACATTGATTATCAGACGTAGTCAGCTTTTTTTTTTTACACCATTTTAGGTCATTTTTAGTAACTTTTGTACTTATCTTACTCCCTTTGTTACTCTATCAGGCACTGACTCTGCTTTTGCTCCGACTATTGTGTCTGAAATTGGGCCCAGAGAGCGACCCTGACCCGGAGAACCCACTGGTTATCTGGTTGTTACTGGTTGTGAACATTAAATTGTGATTACTGTACTCAGTGTTGCTGTGATGTGAAGCTTTCTCTTGCACAAGACTTTCCTTCAGAATAAATAAAGTTCCGCTGAATTGAACTGAAATAAAAATGCTCAAGTACAAGTACTTCAGATTTGTATTTAAGTACAGCACTTGAGTAAATGTACTTGGTGGTGGTGAGCTCGCCTTTCAAGCAGAGGAACTGGAAAAAGCATCTGTCCTTCTGAAGTGTCCTTGAGCAACACACTTAATCCTCCGCAGCTCCAGTGATTTGGATTTGGAACGGCGGCTGTGTGGCTGTGCAGCATGAACCAAATCGCTTCAAAAAAGGAGCTGCGTTAACATGTAATTTGAGGACTTAGTCATGTTATTTTGATGACACGTTTATCTCCAGCACAAGAACACTTCAGAACATAAAAGGAAGCAAAGACTATATTTCATCACATCATTTAAATTGTCTTTTATTAAAATGTGAAGGATAAATGCAGCAGTTTCCAAAAGGAGTAAAAAAAAATGACTGCAAAACATGTTCTCTGACACATTGCATCAGCCACACAATTTGAATAAGGTCATCAATCTGCCTTCCAGTTGACTTGATTTCAACATTTTGTCTGCACGTCAGCACTTTTCAAGCCGTGCTGGATCTGATAAGTGCTTTTGTCAGGCTGCATATCGGAGCCCTCTTTGGCGGCAGTCTTTTTGCCGTCGTCGAGGCGAGGCGACTGGCATTAACTAGAATGACAGAGGCCCACTTCATACGCCCTCTACATCATCTTCACTTTCCTTTTTATAAACCTCTCATCAGCCTCCCTCTCCCTCTCTCTCTCTTTCTCCCTCCCGCTCACCCCGTCTCTCTCGCTCAAATCCCTCTTCTCTCCCCTCTTCCACTTAATTTTCTCCAATTTACTCCGCTCCCCCCCTCCACCTCCTCTCGTCTCCTCTCCTCTCGCTGCCTTCCTCCATCCCTCAGTCTCTTGGGCATTTTGCAGTCACATAGTCAGGCATGTGAGGTGAAGGACTTATGTAATCTGCTCTCTCCATACAGTCTCTCTGTCTCTCTTTTCTGTCCGTCTGTCTTTCTCTCCACACTGGTGCTAATTTTACAATGTAGTGGAGGCTATGAAGTCTTTATGTGGAGGAATCCTGTTGTAAATGCATGTTCGGACTTTAACACACCGCTGGATTCATTGTCAGCTGGTTGTGTTGTTTTTGTTTGATTCTAATAATTAGCTTTGTTAAAGAATGACACACACACACATGCAGCCTCGTTTTCGCACAAGATATTACGCTGAACACTGATGAGTTGGAAATTAAATTTTACAGCTGAAAAATTTCTCAATGTTGAGGAAAAAAACACACGAACAAACACAAACAAATGCAAAAGCTTTATCTGTCCTGAGTAAGCAGAAATAGTGAGGTGTTAGCATACTGGATAATTCCATCCCACCGAGTAGCCGGCAATGTGGAGGTAGGCAATATTCAGTCAAAGCCGCCTGATAGATAGCAGAGAGGCTCATCATGCAAGTCTATCCATACTGAAAATTCAATTTATATTCCTTCAGTTATATCTCAGAAAAACTTGGTCTGAATGACAACTGGCTGACTGGCGTCTTAAGGTATTTCAGCACACGAGCTCCCAAATAAGGAGTTATTTATATTTTAGATAGTGTGAATGTGATATTCTGGATTGTGAGTAAATAAGTTATTGCAAAAGTGCACAGGATGCAGTTCGTGTCAATATTTTTGGCCAGAGGCACATTTTAAGGTGATTTGTCTTTAAGACTCAAATGTGATGAGGGTCTTTAAAGATATACTGTGCAGGATTTTCCTTAAAAAACAATGCATAAGCTCACACAGGAGTAATCCTTCTCAGTCGTCACTTATGACCCACTAGAAGTGTGTGATGGTGTATTTTTCTGCAGAAACTCTCACAGTATTTTCTTATTTACTTGTATTTTCAGGACGTTTATGAGTGTGTACGCCCACAGAGCTCAGGTGAGGTCGGGGGCTTTATAAAAAGGTAGTGACCAGGCGCCAGCTGTAAGCAGCACACATCCAAGAACACGTTTTCACTCCAACCTCGTCACATATCGACATGTGGTCATGGACTTTCCACGTCCAGATATGATGTGAAAGGTACCCTGGGTGTGTTGGTTGTTGGTTGTTGACGTTCTGGGACGCTGTGTCAAGTTCTGTCTGTTACATGCATTGTCTTCTTTTAAATACACTTCCATTTTCACAGAAAATTTACTGTTTGGATAAAGTCTCTTTCAAAATAAAAGCACTACGTCAGTACAACACCACAAATTGATGTTTTTTTTTCCTCCAACGACTAACACACATGGTTGGGTTTAGGAAAAAAAAAAAAACAGGGTTTGGCTTTATAACCTTATTGGACACGAACACCGCTCTCTTGGGTGAAAGTGTGTGTTTGTTGGACCCTCCCGCGCTACTTGGACTTTCGTGACCGATTCTAGGATCAGAGGTTTAGGGGTGCTGAGCACCAAGAGAGCCGCCCGGGCAGGCAAGATAAATTTCACTGTTTTGTACATTTTAACTCAATTTCATTCCCACATATGTGAAAGAAAAGCACAACACTTTTTGGGAAAGTCTGTGACTAAACCATCAAATCTGATAAAGGTTATTTAAATGCTGAGCCACAGCAAAAGAGGAATGGATTGGAATCATAATAGAAACATATCATGACCCTAATTTCTGGGGGAAGACAACTCCTTGGGCCTTATATTTTGGACTATTATTTGAAATGAAATGCACAACATGTAACATTAACAGTAATTGACTTTTTTCAGTGCTTGTCTCTGCCTCTTTCCTCCTTGTCTGTATTATATAATGCAAATACATAAAAAAAATACACCTAAATAAAGAAAAGTGCTTGAAATCTACAAAATAATAATAATTAATACACACAATAGGAGTTATAATGTTAGTCAGTTAGCTCGTCAGTAGCACCTTGGCTTTAATATTAACACATGCACATGACACAACAGCTTGCTTCTCTCATTCCAATTCAAACAGAGAGCAGTGGTACTGACCACCTGTAACGTTTCCTAGCTAGACAAAACGTCAGCTAACTCCTACCTAACAACATAAACAGTGACCTACGATTAAATGCAGCAAAAATGAGGACTGGTAATAATAATAATGTGTTAGTATTGAGTGGTAGGAGTTAAGAAATGTGCCACATATCTTGGTTTAAGCCAGGTACTTACACCACTACTGCATATCACCCACTCTGGAAGGCAGCACATTGCTCTGTGCAGACAGAGCGCTCAGAGCCCGAGTCGGGGAATGGTGGGAGGGATGGGGTGGATCGAACCATTTTTGAGGCAAGGGGGGGTGCTGTATTTTTGTTGTTAAATTATTACGTTGCAACTAAGTACTGTATGGTTTTGATACTTTTCTAGCTTGTTAAAAAAGGACATACATTAAAAAAAAAAAAAAAAAAAAAAAATTCTCAAATTTTAGGGGTGCTGGGATTCAATTTGGGGGTGCTTCAGCACAGTCACCTTTTTTGTCTCTGCCTGACGCCACAAGTCACTGCCCAAGCGCCAGATTCCAATGAACCTAAACATAGCAACGCGAAACGCTAAACGAGAGTGAATCTGGGGTTGTCTTTTACCTACACTTTTACTGGTTAGCATGTTTACAAACAGTAACTGATAATGCTGCATAGTATACCTTTAAAGTTACATCTTAAATATGATCAAAACAATAAAATTGGATAATAATGTTCAATCTTTAATTACCCACAGGACAATCTCAGGACCCATCAGCTATGGCTCTGACAACAATAAGCCTCTGCGGGCGAGGGCCAACATTTTAGGACTGTGGATCCCAACTGGTCGGTCGTGGGTCCATTCTGAATGGACAGCAAGTGACTCGTGAACATTTGTAAAAAACTCACTTTATCTTTAAGTGCAGTGAATTTCTGGCACACAGCTTTTATTTTGAAGTGCCGTTTCCTGCTGAATATATTAAACTGTGTGGACCTTGAGCTAAAGCTTATGAATCCTGACCTGATGGCTGGACCAATTGGGAACCACTGTTTTAGGAGACTGGGAGTAGCAAGTGAATATCCGGGCCAAGACTTTGTCTTCCGTCATTTTGGCCAACAGATTCTGCACACAGATAACAGTTACATTTACTCTGTAGTTTAATTACGTAACTCTGTTGCAAGTATCTAGTTACTCCCCAACACAGGTTATCAGCATAGCTGCAGATTAATGTTCTATAGGTTGACATATTGCTTTATTGACTTATCGTTTCAACTCTAATTTTGGGAAGTTTAATCTATAAAAATACATAATTTGTATGAGCTCTTTTATATGTGGTAATTTGAATTTGTAAAGATATCACACGTGATTATCAGACACAGTCAGCTTTTGGTTTTTTTTCCACCATTTTAGTTCATTTTTAGTAACTCCTGTACTTATCTTACTCCTGTTGTTACTCTATTAGGCATTGGCAATGCTTTTGCTCCTTGAAAACACTTCTCATCTTACAGAGACAGCTGATAGAACTTCTCATTTCAAATCACTTCACATGAAGAAACACATTGCGCTTTATTTTTTACCATTTTTGCACAAGATGTTTCCTATTCTGACAAAGTTGAATGTTTATTCGCTCTGTTATTCATTAATGTTATATAATAAATCAAAAATGAGTTCACAAAAATGTTGATGTACCTCTCTATGCTGTGTCTGTATTCATATGCAGAGATGAATCTGTCATATTGGCCGTGATACAACTCCAAAATGCAAATTTCTCCTGAGCATCTGACTCAGTTCTCGTTGTCCAAGACAGACATGGTACATAATATGTGTGTGTGTGTGTGTGTGTGTGTGTGTGTGTGTGTGTGTGTGTGTGTGTGTGTGCATTCATTGTATGTGTGTCTGTGTGTGTGGGTGCCTGGGTGGTGGATTGACTTGAACCCAGGGGCAGTCCTGGAATAGACAGAGTCACTCATCTGTTTCTAATGAAGAATAATGCATTGCGCTGGACACAGACAAAAGCCCTATCACACACACACACACACACACACACACACACACACACACACACACACACGACCAACATGCATACATGCTGGTACACACAGTCATGCATTGTCCGCAGACACACATGCCCGAGCCCCCGCAGGCCCCATTAACAGTTTCTGGGCTTTAATAGCTCACACACCGTCTTCCAGAGCCACACACACACACACACACACACACACACACACACAAAAGATTACACACAAAGCAATCTCAGACCCCCATCGGTTATCAGTTCAACGGTGATAAAGCCTCTGGGGGTGAGGGCCAACATCTCGGGCTGATCTGGTGTAGCTAACGGATATTGGTATCACAACTTCCTTTTCTATTCACCGGTCATTTCAGCTGATGTCTATAAACGGATATCTGCATGTGAATGGAGATAAATAAAAGTAAACTTATATAAAGTAAATGGTTGCAAGACGATAGCGGATGGGTTCCAAGATTGCATTTCAGCCAGCGTGTTCCGCCTCTCTCCACGTGACTGTTTACCTGCAGTTCTAGCGTGAGTGTTCAATACTTCTCGGACTACAGATGGAAAACAAAATCTTGTCCCGTCGCCTCCAGATTCTACATACATATGCAGATATGTTTCACAGAGCAGCATATGCACAAACATATCTGCAGGGCGAGCAGCATCATTGTTTCGTGTTTCGAGATCTTCTCCACATATGTAAACAGATCAAACTTAGCTGCACAAAATAGACATCAAATACCTTTTTATATTGCCTGAATTCCACACTGAACATTATCACACTGTAGAGAGGGTGCCGGGGAATTATAAAAATACTTTCCATGTCCCTCAGAGACTTCAGAGATCTTTACTTTGGTGTTTTTATTGGACAGGACAGCTGTGAGTGTCCCCAGGACTGTTCCTGACTCTGTGCCCCAGGTTAGATAAAACAAAACAACGTGGGTTTGTACAATGTCAAAAAAAATTATAAATGCAGTCATATCCAATTTTGAAGGTTAATATTCAGTGGAACAGGATATAACAAAGAGTAGTTTGCATGTTATTAAGTATTTAGTGGGTTAAATGGGCAGTTTTTAATCGTACAACAGCAACAAATTTTGTTTTGGCAGATGACTGCACAGTTTAGTCCAAAACAACCATCCTAAAGCAACTCTGTATTATTATTTTTACTTTTATTATTATTTCCATCATTATCATACTGTTGTGCATGTCCACATCAAAGCAGAGAGACTCCTTGATTTGGCGGTGCTGATGGCACTCGCCCGCCGCCGTCTCTCGTTCACTGTCACGCAATCGCCGGAAGGCTGAAATGTGTTTTCAAGCGGAGAGTCTGCAGTTCTGAGCTCAGTAGTACGCTGCATGTCAAACACCACTGATAAAGCCACATATGATGAGCCTCTGGAGGGGGGGAGCATGATGACACTGTGATACAGTGGAAATGACACAGGGAGATATCAGAGTTAATGATTTTCAACCGGCAAAATAGCCTCTGCTGCTGCTGCTGCTGCTGCATGAGAAGCCCTCTGTGCACTGCAAATGATTTTTTAATGGTTTTGTTTTTCAAACTGATACCTAAGAATAGGAAAGAACAAAATACATTTTGTATGTACATTTCATAAGATGAGGGATCGTTAAATTTTCTCGACAAATGCAGAACCATGTAACCTTTACATCGAATAGAAAAAGCAAAAGTTAAACTGACAGTTCGTAGAATCATTATGCATCTTCCAGGCACGTTTTGTCTCCTTTTATCTAAAGCTAAAGACGTAATAGTAGGTGAATAATACATTACAGATGACGCATGTAGTGAGGTTTGCCTTGAACACAGAGAATAATTCTGATTATGCTCAAATAAGGTTTCAGTTTGAGGACGGAGAAGATTCTAGATCACCAAGACGTAGGACAGTGTGAGATAAAAACTGACTATCTATAAAACTTTCCTTATTTGTGAATGGCAAGTTTTAAATACACCCTAAAATACGGCCCTCAGCTGTAGTACTTTAATTACATGTTACAAAAAACAAGACACTTGGTAACCTCTTAAACCTGATGAATTAGAAAAATCTCCCGCTTTATTAGAGGTAAGTGCTGTAAGTGGAATAAAGGCACAGAAGCATCAGCACACAGTTCCTCCCGGCAGCTGCAGAATTATTACAGTGTGTGTGTGTGTGTGTGTGTGTGTGTGTGTGTGTGTGTGTGTGTGTGAGAGAGAGTGTGTGTGTGTGTGTGTGTGTGTCACTGCTGATTTCATTTAGTGATGAAGGTAATGAGGAGGGTCAGGCATGGCGGGACTTAGCAGAGGGTTTATAGTCAAACATTAAAAACTCTGACCGGTGAAACAAGCTTATGTCATTCCAACTAAAGCACAGAGGAAAACTCTCAAAGTAATGTCTGGTGCTGAGAGAACAAGAAGAGGAGGTTTATTCGGGCTGGTTTTATGTCTAAAGAATCAATATTTCAGCTTTTGTTGGTCTGCTTCTCTTACATTTCTTTCCACTTCAAACTGTTTCTCTTCTCCCTTGTTTTCTCCCCTTCAATATTTTCTCTCTTTCTACTTCTGTTTCTTGTCTTTCTTTTCTTCTTTCACCTTTTTACTCAAGATACAATTTTAAAAGAGGACTCCATACTGCATGACTCACAATGGATGGCTTTAAAACATGCATTCTTCCTTGTCAGAACCTGGAGCCTACAGTACCACCAAGGCAACTCAACCACAGGAAGTTTGGGACGATCTATAGACTTGGTATCATGCCTTATGTTTGCACATTTCCTTGGCTGGCATTGGGTCGTCTCGTCACATTTTTGATAAGCTAGCAAAGTCTATTTGCCTTGACCCCAAGATTAAGAGATCCTATACTACATAAGAGCAATAACCTCTAATACACATTTCAAACACACAAATAAACACTATCTGATGAAAGGACATACCTGCAACTACTGATTTAAATCTCATATCCCAGTTTACTCGCTTCACTCCAAGTCTGCTACTCTGCATTGTCTATGTAGCTGCCTATGTTTTGTTGTTTTGCCCCTGTTGATTGTTTCTGTTTTTATTCTGTATTGTAATGTGTTTTTGTTGCATAACAGGAACTTTTTTGAGGTGGTCAGTTTTAACCATAACACATAATGTCACTTTTAATTCATCTCCTGTAAAAATAAATGAAATGAAACCAAGTGGCAACCTCTGGGGCTGAAAATTTAAGCCAACAGAGAAGTGCCAAAAATAACTTAATTTCTTTGAATGGCCACTTGAGGCCAGCTCCAGTAGCCAGTCAATCCCCATAGATCCTCATGTTAAAATGTCCAACTTTACACCAGAAACAAACATATTTACAGCCTGGTGCACAAGCAGTTTTCGTCTCATGGCTATATCGCCTCTTTATGACAACTGTACAGGGGGTGAATTCTTGTACAACTCACCTGTTTCCTTTTCATTTGGGCTTAAAGTTATTCAGGCTATCACAGGAAGTATGAACATGTACTCAGAGCATGATCACAGAGCTCCCTAAAGCGTCCTGTAAAACCCCGCCCATCTGGGTGTAATGCCAAGTGTTTTGGGACTCCACTTTTGGTTTTGAGATTCATTATGCTAGCAGCAGTTAATGTAGCCTTGAGCCACTCGTCTCAAGCAGAGGTGAGGAGTGGGCTACAGAGGTCTGGTAAGATTGCTTCTTCTTAACTCCACACAGGTTATTTTTCTTTCATTTTTTCATTTATTTCCTCATACTTGTAGTTTTGTTAGATCCAACCAACACTGACTCAAGTGACATCACGTGAAGCTATTTTTCAGACTCCGACTGGAGCGACAAAAGGCTTTATGCAGCTTATACACTCCTCAAGACCTGTAAACACATTCTTTGATGTGTAAAATCCTCCCACAGCATCTTTGCAAAAATACATATAACAATATCAAATGAGGGTTTTTCTCATGTCACACATGCTCACTGTCTTACACACTCTCTTACACACTTTGTTTCTCAAGCTGACACACAGCTAGACAATCAAACGTATATAACTGCACAGTTTCAAGAGCCAATAACCTTCAGTACCGATGTTGCATATTTTTCTAGTCAAATTTGTAGAGCTCAAGCGTCCTGAGGCAAAGAGACATCATCACACACAGACACTATCCACACACACACACACACACACACACACACACACACACACAGAAAGAGAGAGAGAGAGAGAGAGAGAGAGAGAGAGAGAGAGAGAGAGAGAGAGAGAGAGAGAGAGAGAGAGAGAGAGGAACGCAGACATTATCTGTGCAATTTCAAGCCCTGTCCGTCATGTGGCAGTGTGCAGCTTCTTAGGAGCTGCTGTCACAATGGAGCAGAGCCAGTCAAAGTCAGCCTAATCCCACACACACACACACACACACATACACACACACACACACACACACACATACACACACACACACACACACGCACACACTCGCAGATATGTCTGGTCTTTATCTCTGTGTGCAGCTTGAAGCTTACAGCGTGCCTCCCCCCCTGCGTTCTCCTGCTCCTCTCCCTTTGATGCCTCTCTGGAAACACAGGACCTGCTAATGGAGACAAGGAAAAGGCTTCTCACTACACTGCCTTCTTGTCATTCATGCCAATTCATTACAGTAATGTTTGAAAAAGAAGGGGGGAAAGGAAGTGAACAAAAAACAAAAATGATTTGCTGTGTCTGTTTTTTTACTGTTTAGGCAGAGCGCTGTGACAAATGTTGTAAAATGACGGATGATCGTAACAAATTTTATTGATGTTTGAAGACTTGGCGAAGAAGAAGGGACCGAGGGACTGTGCATTTCCTTTGTCTGCATATATGCGAAGAGGAAGTGATTATTGTCGGTGCATTTAGCGAGGAAGACAGTCCATCTCTTCTCTCAACTTTCCTTCCTCATTTCCTTTCTCTGTTCTTTTATCTTAACAAGGCAGTGAACTATTATGAATGTATAATGTGAATTTATTTTGTAAGTGCATTTGAGTTGTTAAAAGTCCTGTATGCAACATTCAGAGCATTAATATGGCAGCAAACTACTTCTTACTATGTCAAGATTTAGTGTAGTAATGGCATCCTAAGCTTATGTATATGTTTTAATGTGAGCTTCTCTGCTTGTTTTTGTGGTAAACAGTCCAGTGGCAAGTGCATGTGAGTCCTCGCGCGTGTGTATCCCACTGGCAGACAACCTGAATCAGACTGAATCATAGATATGCTCTGACTATCATACTCCTTTAGCTAAAAATTCACCTGACAAATAGTTTCATGAGTACAGACGAAGTGACGTAAGACTGTCCAACCCAGTCTCACTCCGAAGTCATCGAAATCCAACACTTGGGCAGTGACTTGCAACATCAGACGCTGACAAAAAAGCTGTTCATTCGCTGTTATAGTTTAAAGGTGCTCGATGGCATCAGGGGGAAACAAGGCCGGACATAAACGAAAGCTAAGGTGGCTAAAGTCCAAGTAGAGTGGGCTGATGGGTCAAACAAACATGGACTTTCACTCGTGAGTCTGGTGTTTGCATAACCCTGCTCTTTTTTCCTAAACCTAGCCATGTATTTTTGTTATTGAAGGCAAAAAAAAACAAACAATAAAACATCAATTCATGGTGTTTTACCAATGCAGTGCATTCATTTTGAAAGAGACTATGTAAACGGTAAATTTCCTGTGAAAACTGAAGTGTGTTTTGAGAGAAGACAATGCAGGGTAACAGGCACAACTTGACACGGTGTCCCAGAACGTCAACAACCAACACAATCAAGGTACCTTGCACGTTATAACCGGAGGTGGAAAGTCCATGATCAAACATCAATATGTGACGAGGCTGGAGTGAGAATGTGTTGGACTGTCCTCATCCAAACAAAACAACACAACTGAAACAATAAGAGTTACTTTTTCGTCCTTCTTCATAAAAAGTGGTACTTGCTCATTGAGTGCTATGAACTGTATGTCTGGCAAAACATTTTATATGTTTGTAAACACAGCAGTGTAGGGCTGTTCTTACACATGCAGATTTTTTTCTGAGTTAATTCTTGACCTTGCTTACAGTAGCTGAGCAAGCCATCTCACCACAAGATCAATTTAGTTGCTATAATTTCCATCACAACTGAGTGAACTCCACCTGTGATGTGATCAAAACTCCCTGAACAGCTACTGAATGGATCTCATGGTCAGACTCACTGTACTCTCAGGGTTTCCTTTGTTTGTCTGTTTGCCTAGTCATAAAAAAATCTTTATGTATAAAATGATCAAGTACGGTTTTGGATGTGAGACCTTTAGATCCAAAGATGGGAAATCTTAATGCTACAACATACAGTGATATTTTAGACAATACGTTGCCTCAGCTTTGTAGCAAGAGTTCCAGGCAGGTGCTTTGCTGTTTCTCGTGTCAACCCAAATTATGTTTGTATGTTATGAAGCTGCTTTTTTAATCTTGTCGAACACAGTCACTGCCTAGATTATGTTGTACAGAGTAGGCTGTGGAAATAGGGGGGTTTGCGAGGATGGCCAGTGTACGCAGGACAGGACCTTTGGGTTTATGTCCAGACTCCTGTCTTAGGTTTAGGCAACAAAAGCACTTTGGTTAAGGTTCGGATACGTTTGTGATTTTGGTTAAATGTTAATTCAATCAGGAGAGACTTGTTCTGAGACAAAATAATATTTATTGACATGTGCACATATGTGTGAGAAATGTGAAGAGTCTTTGGTGATTAGACCCCATCGTGATGTCATCTATTCCAGGAGGGTGGTAAAGACTTCATAGATTAGGGAAGTTTTCAAGGTGAGAAGTTTTCAAAATTTGGTCTGAAAGATCTGGACTGATTTGCACAGAGGTCTGATCTCAACCCCGAACCCACACCCTGTTACTGATTGTGAACCGGCCTTATCACCAAACATCTGACCTCACTAACGCGCCTGTAGCTGAGGCAGCCAGGCTATAAGATTTCATGTCTTCCATGAAGAGTGGAGGCTGCCACAGCTGCATATTAATGCCCGTTGCTTGAAAATGAAATGTTCAACAGTCACATATAGGTGTCCAAATATTTTCAGCCATGTAATGTATCTATCAAACACAAGCCTGGAGATGCATATGAATCCCTTTATCAAACACATGGAGAAACAGCCCACCTACATACACACAGATACGTTTAGAGACCAAAACATATCACATGACAGCACATCTATTCTCACACATATAAACACATATCCATCTTTCCCCCACAAATGCACCCGCTTCCTTCCTGTCACACACGCAGAGTCAGTGATCCTTACAGCGCAATCAAATTCATCTTTGTTCTACAGATTGACACTTTGATTTATAGTGTTTTCTTGCGCACCAGTGTGAGCCCAGATCTTGGCTGCAGAGAAAGAAGGAAACACTCAATTATTACCTTTTATGGCTTTATTCCACATCAACAATAGTGCTGTCATCCTGAAACGGCACCCCTGTGTCACATTCAGTGCAGCACTCAGCATATTTTATATGAACTGTTTATCATAACAATGAAGAGGACGACGGATTCAAGATCATCCACATGTGATTTTGACCTTGTGTTAACAAGGTAAAGAAAAATATCAAAATGCAGTGGAGGAATTATGCAATTCAGCCAGACTGCGTTGGGTTTGTAAGCAAAGCACAACGTGTTTTATTATTCAGAGACATTCAAAGGTTTCATGTGGGTTCATATAAAGGTACGCTGCTGAAGTGAGGATAAAATGTGTGAGCAGAGACCACATGGTAGTTAGTCATTTAGAACAAGACCTGTGACCTATTTTGACACCAAAGTGAACAGCATGAGTTCAACATGAAAAATGACTGGGAACAAAGTCCCACTAATCACTACTGCCAAGAGAGACAAAACCCCACCATGTGAAGGAAACAACAGAGTTTAGGAAAATAGGAACAAATAAGACAGGCGTGTGAAGAGTCTAAATTAGCTCCACCTTAACCAGCTACAACATTTAAGTGCTACTTAAAGTGTCAGCAAGCTTATTATAGGAGAATAGTACAATATAGAATAATATAACACTGACAGGGGCCAGTGTGCTGCATAATTTACATTATGACTGCTCGACGTTTTACTCAAAGGGATACTTCATCCATAAAATGTACATCAATTACCCACCCCATGCTGAATTTGTGAAGAAAAACGTTCTTCCTGTATGCCTCAACATTGAAAGCAGAATCCAAAAATAGCATTCTTGATGAATCTAGTCGTAGGTACGTACATTTCAAACACATGCATTTTCACTAAAACCTTACTATCTGAAACACTTCTGCAAAAATGCTCATGAATGGACGCGTGGTGCCGGGGCCTCCGCGTGCATTTGCACTCTGCGTTATCAAGTTGCACTTCTCGTCTTGTGTGTAAGGCTGTTTTATGCCCACTTCAGAACAAAGATTCATGAAAAGATGATACTGTTTTAGAATGTATCAGAGAAAAGTTGCAGTGTGAACTGGCCACCTGAGATTGAAGCATGCTGGCTGATGGTGTCACCTGCAACTCAGCTGGTCAAATCGCAGCTGGTTACAGAACGTAAAGCCCATCACCTGTTTCTACAGCTTGGCTTGAAGTGAAGTCCGCTGGTCAAGTCAAAATGACCGCATACGGCGTGTCGGCTTGCTGCGGCACGTGCTCCATCCCGACCCAGCCCTCTGTTTCCGTTCTCATTGTCTGTTGGTGTCAGACGGTGGGTCGCTGCTGCTCGCTGTATGTGCCCCACACACACGAGCACATTCTCAGTGACTTATTAATTGGCTCTGGTTATTTATATTATTGTGGCATATTTATCATAAATACAGTCCATCTGATGCTCGTTTTGCTCCTGTTTTTCACCATTTCATCACTACTACAAATATGCCTGTAGCCAGTATCTCACTATCACTATTCTCATTCATATTTTAAGAAACTACAAATTATATTGAGCCGCAAAATAAGGCTGAAAAGCACTTATTTTAAAGCACTTTTACAGTGTGGTATTTCTACTTTAGTAAATAGTCTCAATACTTCTCCCGCTAACACATCCCTTCTGTCAGTGTCCCATTCAAAATCAGTATCGCAGCTAACGATTGACATCTATATCGACATTTTCGAATATTTAGAAGGTTCTTCAAACAACTTTGCTTCAGGGTGTCTTTCTCCCTGAATGTCCAGGTGATGAGTCAGTGTCTGACAAGCACAACTTCCCCTAATGATGTAACAGTTGAGGACACTGGCTGGATATGTTGTTATTTTTAAGGAGAGGACAATGAGATATGTTTTCTGCAGGCAGGCTTCCTTTAAATAAACAAGACCAGAAGTGACAGCTGTCTTGCAAGTCAGACAGCAGAGGGGTTTAAAATTATGTCCCAGCCTTGATACTTTCAAAATAGTTTGTTGGTCAGCGTGGCCTGAGGTCGGCCACCACATGAGCTCCCATGGTCAGAGGGCACGGCAGGTCAAAGAGTCAGAGCGGAAAATAAGGGTCATCAAGATTTTTTGGATCCTTATTGACATCACAAACAGCTTCAAATGACCTAAGTAAAGCAGGTAGGATTGTGGTAAAGATTTATAGCACACCGAAATATATGCTTTAATTATTGAAGTATTTAGCAACACAAAGACTTGTGGTCAGTCGGATGTAAGGATTCTTAAAATAACATCTGTACAGATGTGAAGCCCTGACTATATCTGAATGATGAAAGCATATTGACTTGTGTGCTACTGAACCTTTGGATTTTGTGAGGGTCAAACGTCATTTTGGGTGACAGGCTTGTTAAATGCCGCTAGTATGAAAGTGAGAAAGGATTAAGTGTTAAATGTTAGGGAAATAAGGAATGATCTGTTTATGAACACATAGCATTGGGAGCCTTAAAATCATGTGCTGGATCTTATCCGTGTATGGAAACATGCAACACATAATGAAGAATAACCTGTTTGCAGTTTCTTTATTCAATTGTTGTTAATGCTGAACACTATTATATCTATATAATCTTACACACGTTATTTCACCCTATCTTTTTCTTTTCTTTATATTGGAAATATATTTAAAAACGCCACATGCAGAGAGCCCTCCTCTTACTCTGTGAATCAGTGTGAAACTGCAATCAGTGAAATCAGCTGCTATAGTGTCGCCTGCAATAGAAACCAGGATACCAGCAGACTCTTGAGCCTCAATGGCACATGATTGAAAACCATTGGTATCATGTACGGTACTGTAAGCCTGATTTTTTTTTTTTTTTTTTTAAGACCAGGCTGATGTTTCTGGAAAGTGGGTTGCACATTGGTTTGCTAACCTAATATATGACGCAAGCCTTGGAACCAAACTCATCATTGTCAGTCTGATGAGCATCTCTCAAGCTGCACACCTCAGCATGCAGTATTGTTCTCATTAATTTCACATTGCTCCAGCTCTTATGTGTGTAATTGCCTGGAGTTTGCTTTTCTTGGTTTGAAGCTGTCACCCCTTTTCTCTCAAATGCACAAGCAGAACCATTGTTTTTCTGGGCTGACCTTTAATGCCATTTGTATTATAACATGAGAAAGTCAAGCAAAGTTCAAACTAAGCTATCACCTGATCAATGGAGTCACTGGAATTTATTTATGACCAGCTGTATTTTGACAGCAATATTCTGTCACAAAATGGACATGAACTTGTCGAGAACCCAATTATATTCTGAAAACAAATAAACAAACAAGATCTAATGTGGATTTCTACTGTAAATGCACTCATAAATCATTACCAGTAATGTTTTTCTTTTGCTTAGGATATTTTATCATGTGTTATTTCGTCTGTCCATTCCAGTGGATGAAGAATCTTTACCCAGAAATCACCTCATCGTTAAAAACAGATGGTAAATTGTTGTGTGAGCTTTTTTCCCCGCTAAAAAACATGATTTTTTTTTTCATTAATAGTTAGCTCATATCACTGAATTAATCAGTCATCACTACTCAGAATATCTGATACATTGCCAGAAAACCTAGATGAGAACCTGAAATAAATATTTTGTGTACATAATAAATAAAATGTATTATAAGCTGATTGTACAATTTAAGAAAAAAATCAAATCAAAACAGTTCATTTTCCAGCAACACAATCCTGAGTAACAGCTATACATGTTTAATATGATTATTTGACATTACTGTCCTTAAACAATATGATTAATTGACTGAAACATGTCTTTCACTTCCTCCTCGCCTCATGGTCAGCCATGTTTGTTGAAAAAGGGGGCGTGGCTCTACTGCAGTCCAATTTAGATGATGTGGAACACTATGATTGGCTTATTAACATCCCATCGAACAAGTCTGTGCATTTGGGTGGAGTCAGATGATGGTAATTATAGATCTAGGCAACCCAGAAAAGTTATGTGCATTGGAACGGATGGGAGATCTGAACTGGTGAAAACCAGGCTGAACAACTCACATTATATTTTTGTACATGTCTGACTTGTACTTTCAGGTCAAAACACCAGCAAATTATAACACGTGCATCGATGTATAATCAGTTATTTTACTCCTGATAAGAACAACCTACCTTCCTTTAATGACTTAAAGGACCGGTGTGTAGCATTTGGTGACATCTAGCTGTGAGATGCAGATTGCAACCAACTAAACACCGCTCCGTTCTTCCCTCTGTATGGAGGCTTTCACGTAATGTAAGAATGCAAAAAGCCCTCTCTAGAGCCAGTGTTTGGTTTGTCTGTTTTGGGCTACTGTAGAAACAACATGATGGGCTTTGTGGAAGAGGACCAGCTCCATATGCAGATATAAAGGGCTTATTTTATGGTAACAAAAAACACAACAACTCTTAGATTCAAGTGATTTATACTCCAATAAAGACGTAACCATGACTTTACATCCATACCGCTATTATCGCATACTCATTAATAACTTTCAATGCAAACCTTGAATGACATTGAGTTAGACATTAAAAAGATATATCTGTGATAACTAATGTTAGTGAACTAATGTACCTCACAGACAAACAGGCTTTTATCTTTTGTTTTCCACCTTATAATAAAATATGGCATCATTAAATATTACTTATAGAGTCAGTGTGACAACCTGACAATTGCATGATTGGTCTGCTGCCCACATGCTCAATATTCCCACACAGACAACTCATTTTCCTTAAATAAATAATGGCCATCTATTCATATAATGTTAATAACGCTGTCATTGGTGACCTACATTTATGGGAGTAAACCATTAATCATACAGCCTGAGAGGAGCGCAGCAACCTGCCATAAACCAAAGGGGGCCATTCAGCCGGGGTACCAGGGGAGCCCCTGTCTCTCTCTGGAACAATAACACACATTACTAAGTGCTGGGCTTGTGGAAGGTAACCTCACTGAGGAGTACAGGGATTTGTGTGTGTGTGTGTGTGTGTGTGGGTGGGTGTGTGGCCCGCTGGCCTCTTTAATACACAAAGGACTTGTTTTGAAAGTGACAGATTAATTGCTGGTTTCTGCTCAGCCCTGAATACACCAGAGTATCTGTACCCATGGGTGGTGGAAGTCAGAGTTTGAAATTAATCAAACATGAGCTGAAAAAAGGAAACGCAGACAAAACAACACCTCTAAGATCTAAATTCAATAAAGGCAAGGCTGAAATTCATAGGGACAAATGGGAGCACACAAGCTGTATGATCTCATGAAAATGTAACTATCTCAACAGATTTGCCTTTTAGAGTATGTTAAATGAATCGTTCACCGGTCCACAGGTCTGAGACTTAAAATATACCTCAATGTTTCTTTTCCCTTTTTCCTGCTAGCAGCATGTCCCTAGAGATTACTGTCTGTTGGTCACTTTGGTCTGGACTGAAATATCTAAACAAACAACTACAGAGTGGGATGCCTGACATTTTGTACCAACATTCATGGTCCCCAGAGGATGAATCCTGCTGACCGTGCTGATCCTCTGACTTTGAATCTAGCACCTCAATGAGTTTCACATTTGTGATTTTAATAGAAATGTCTTGGCTGCTACTGAATTGTCATTGAATTTGGTAAAAACATTCCCCTCAGGATCAATTGTAACCAAGTCAAATGTGGACTGACTGTTGTGGCAGTTCAACTTAGGACCCAAAATGCAAACACAACCAGGAAATGGGGAATGGTTGAAGGCAGTCTCATGCACCAACACAGATCTCTGTTTCCCTGTGCCCAACAAGCTATTTACTGACAGCCTCTCACCCTCAACCAGAGCTATAGCAAGTAAAACACTTTCTGTGTGACCGGGGCCATAAACGGCTCCCTCTAAGATAACAGAAACACACCTTCTTAATTTCAGGTGATTATAAACTAATTAAAACATTGCTATGAAAAGCATATACCATTTGTGCTAATATATTCCCCTAAAGCCTGCACACTGGACCTTCAAGTAACCATGTGTGTTGTGCACATATGTATTGTATCCAATTAAGACAAACTGTGCTGAGGGTGATAGTAAAATGATCACATATTGTGCTGGAACAGCAGTCCATCTGTATCTGAGCAGCCAAATGCAAAAAACAAAAAACAAACAAAAAAAACTCTAACACAAAATCTCAAAAAAAAGAAGAAGAAAGAAACAAGCCCAGTGTCAACATCAGTGAGAATTAGTTTCATCACAATCTCCCCTGATGGAAGCATATTTGGTTGTGCCTCTGGGAGAGAATATTATCAAGTTAATGTAAAACTAACATCATTACGCCCGCCAACCAGAACAGCTTAACAGCAGGGAACCGTGTTCTCAATAACCACGCTCCCACTGTTTCTCGTTACAGATTAATGAACTCTGTGTCAAGTAAATGTATATTCATCATTAATAGATAAACAAACATGGGAACTTGTCTTACCTCATTGCCTGCACTGGGCTGTGGTGTTGTGTAGGGGAATGTTAATTGGGTTTTAGCTCTTCAGTGTTATGCCAATATGACATTTGTCTAGATGATAGAAATGAAACTTTTGGCATTAAAAGCAATATGTGTATATAAAGATGCCAGCTGGTTGATGCAACTATAAAGAGGTACTTACATAAATTTCTTTCACCTGATACACGTCATTTTGTGCGTCTTCAATTCTCAGCTTTCCACTTTTCTTTGTCCACTATATGCTTGAATATAAACCTGCCTACTTCCAAGACATTAATTGAATTTCTGCAGTTTGTTACTGTAAACCTTTAGGCAGCCTGGACTCACTTCTAGGGCACTGAAAAAATGACCCTTTGGCAGTGGCCCTTGGTGTTAGATATGAACACACAACACACCCTTTGGCGTCTGTGTGATGCACTGGGCTTTCAACCAGCTCCAGTGAAAACCCATCTGCGTCATTATTAGAGCAACAGAGCGTGAAAGTCCACTTTGGTGGATATGTCTAGCAAGCGGACTTTGAGCCAGGAGACTGGTCAGCACCAAGCACAATCTTTTCCTAACAAATACCATGTAGTTTTGTTGCCTAAACACTAATGGCCGAGCCCTTGTGTCAAGATACAATGCAAAAGGCTGAGCTAGAGGCTTCTGTCCATGTGTCAAATAAAGTCGACAGGGGAACAGATCACGCTTTGGAATTTAGGCCTGTATTTCACAAGCTACAATGACACTCATTAATCAGTCTAACATATACACCACGGTAGATTCGAGCACAGACACCATTCATCTTCTAACGGCTTCATCCTCTTGAGGGTCGCAGGGGGCTGGAGTCTATCCCAGCTGACATCGGGCAAGAGGCAGGGTTCACCCTGGACAGGTCGCCAGACTATCGCAGGGCTGACACATAGAGACAGACAACCATTCACGCTCACATTCACACCTACGGAGTTATCAATTAACCTAGTCCCCAAATTGCATGTCTTTGGACTGTGGGAGGAAGCTGGAGTGCCCGGAGAGAACCCACGCTGACACAGGGAGAACATGCAAACTCAACACAGAAGGGCTCCCACACCCGGGATCAAACCGGCAACCCTCTTGCTGTGAGGCGACAGTGCTAACCACCACACCACCGTGCCGCCCGGCACAGACACCATCTTATGATGAGGTTTGTGTATCATTCATAAAACATTCTTATCTTAACAATCCCCAACATAGGAATGATCAGATGCTGATAAATGTGGTCGTCATTTAATTCATACATCCATAATATGAACCGACTTATAGCCTCTATTATTGACACAGTATGATCTAATAACAACTCTCTGACTCAGCTTGCTGCACCTCAAGTCCACGCTGGATCAGACTTGCATTCATGACTTGAGACCTGACGTGAGATGTGATCAGGGCCGCTGCTTACATTTACATTGATAAATGCCAAGGTTTGCGTGGAAATGACGATACATCCCAACACATTCTCACTCCGACCTCGTCATATATTATATTGACATTTTGGTCATGGACTTTCCACATCCACATACGACGTGCAAGGTACCCTGGTAGACATATAGTCTCTTTAAAAATAAATACTAGGTCCATAAAACACTGTGAATTTACATGTTTTTGCCTCCAACAGCTAACACACGTGGTTAGGTCTAGGCAACAAAAACACATGGTTAGGTTTAGGAAGAAAGAACAGCGTTGGGTTTAGAATCAGATCACTCTCAGACTTTTAGCAAATTCATTTAAAAAAAATAATCTGGCAAAAATATTTGCAGCTTATTCAATTCATCAAGAAAAAGTGAGAAATATATTAAAATGTTATATTGTATTTCACTCCAATGAACCCGTCTCAGTGTATTCGCAGTGCACAGCTCCTCTGCCAAAAGCACTGAGCCAGTCAATAGTTGCAGGGCCACTCGCTTACTTGCACTTGTAGTAAACTTCTGTGGCTAAGTTGATGCTCTCGCTCTCTGGATCGGAAGCAGGAGTGCAAATGAGTGCATAATGTCATCTGGCAACTTTTACCAACCTCTGGAGCTGATGCTAGCTGTTTTCATTGGAAAAGAGTCAGCAACCCTGTGTTGAAGACATGAGTGTTACGTTGAATAAGATCCCTGACTGTATACAAACATACAGAATGCATTTCTACATATATTTATTCATAAATCACACTGCTTATTTAAAATCTGATTCAAATCAACAAAATACTGTTTCAAACATATATGATAATGCCCTCCAAACAAGCCATTACAGCCAAAAGCCTCCACAGCCAGACTTCCAGCTGAGGGGAGCTCTGATGTTAATGTGTGTTAAACAGCCAGGTTAGAGTATCCCATTAAGAATGGATGGATGAATGGCGAGGGATGGATGGAGGGGAGGCTCGAGGTCATAGTCACCATTCTCGCTCTCTCTCTGTGAGTCACAGGCAGTCAGGCTATTCCAGATCCTCTGGTCCACTGGAGACTGAATCAGGTCCAGCAGACTCCATGAAGTGGTACAGTTCACAGACAGCCACAGAGTAGATTCACAGATATCAGACACTGTTTGCTTTGTTTAAAGGCAGCAGAATCAGATACTCTTAGTCTAATGCTAATACACCATATAATATTAATCAGAATACATGCATGCAGTAAATGACCTATGTTGTTGTGTCTTAGGGTCTGGATGAGTATGGATGAGTGAGTTAAGAACTGGCGGGGGGAGCGGTGTGTGTGTTTAGGGAGATGAAGTGTTGACCTTTCTGGAGGATGTAATAGACCCAGTTTAATGAGAACTTTGGAATGGGGGCTGGTCACATGACCCAAATAACATAAGTAGAATCAGCCCGACAATCAAGCAAAACCTGCCTGAGCATAAAAAATATTTTTAATATTTTTAATGTATGGAGCCCCTGAAGGGTCACAGTGGATTTTTTTCTGCTTTCCTTTGCAATTGGCATTAAGTATGCTGATGTATAACCAACCAGTCTGATGCACAGATGTAGAATCACCTGATTAGTAACAGAGCAGAGTAAACAAGCAAGTGAGCAAAACTAATTTACAACTGACCATCAAAGTGAACCAAGAGTAAAACCTCATGAAATATTAATTAGAATCTAAAAATAACTACTGTAATAAAAGATATGGAGACATGTGACTCAGAACTGATAAAGAATTTGTCAACATTAAATAAAATAATAACACCGATTGCTCACCAAACAGTGTTGTAGCAGAGCGGCCTGTTGAAAGCTGCTATAGCCATATCGCTGTGGTGGTAGGCCGCATCAGTCGGCAGCTAGCAGAGCATGACTACCAGACGCTCTCTGACAGGGACAGCTTGTCTATATGCTGTGACAGCGTTATCCTGAAGTGCCACCAGAAATACTGGAATGTGGCCTGGACTGTTCCTCTGTGAAACGATCAACATCATGTCTCCACCACTCCTGACTCCCCCCGCGGCATCCACACCTCTTTCTCCATGGAGCTACCAGCAATAGCTGCTAATAGTGGATCAAAAGCCCATTTCTACAACAATCCATCATCTTAAAACTGATTGTTCCAAAGAGCATTTCTCCAAAAATACCCTACACATACTCTAATAAAATAAGCTAATTGTTATACGGTGTGACACCATCAGAGGAGTGGCGTGGTGGTGTGGTGGTTAGCACTGTCGGCTCACAGCAAGAGGGTTCCTGGTTCGATCCCGGGTGTGGGAGCCCTTCTGTGCGGAGTTTGCATGTTCTCCCCGTGTCAGTGTGGGTTTTCTCCAAGTACTCCGGCTTCCTCCCACAATCCAAAGACAGATTGGGGTTAGGTTAATTGGTGACTCTAAATTGTCCGCTGGTGTGAATGGTTGTCTCTTTCTACATGTCAGCCCTGCGATAGTCTGGCAACCTGTCCAGGGTGCACCCTACCTCTCGCTGTCAGCAGGGATACGCTCCAGCTCCCCCGCAACCCTAAAGAGGATAAGCAGTTCGAAAATTGATGGAACGATGGACATCATCAGACCCTCCTACTATAGTGATCATAAACGTTTGCACCGCAAAAGTCTGTTCTGCAAATATAATGTTTTTTGTTGTTCCACCGCACGTGTGATGTTATTGGGTTATTGGTTACATGTGAGGCATTTCAGGGCAGAGATTCGTTCACACTGATGTTAGATATTTGGGTAAAAAGATCTTGGGAAATAATTGGAACTAAGCATGAAGCTCTGTGATGTGAACATAGCCTTAAATCCCTTACTGCTCCGGGTTGAAGGGACATCTTGGCATACTGGGTGTGACTTACAGTAGGGAAGCGTATGAAAGACACAGTGCTAATTAAGTGAACTAAAAATAGACTTCGGAGGATAAACTGGCCCAGACATGACTTCTGTTTTAAATGTCATTGCAAAATTTGTCAGACATGGCTCATATTTTGTTGCCTCACCGACACTACTGCTCCCATAATTACGAGTGAAAAGAGCATGGTCTCTTGTTGAGTCAGAACTGATTAGCCACTTGTTGCCTGACTACATGTCTGACCCGTAAGTCACTCTGTAAGAAAGTTTTAATCTAATTCAGTTTCAGGCTGCTCTGATTTAAGGAGATGGTTCACTCAGAGACAAACGAGACTCTGTCGTGACTCACAGTTTCATCATACAGTCTAATAGATAGAGATGATATCTGCCCTGACCAGCACAGGTCAGGTTTCCAATTGGAAATATATACATTACACTATAAAGCAAATCTACTCCATGTCATCCTGTATATTAGCTCCCAACTACTGTAGTTTCTGCACACAAGGTCCGCTGAGCTTTCCGCTGAGATTCAGCAGCCTGCACACAGTAATAACAGTAATGAGTTAAGTGCAGCATGAGATCATTAAAATGAACAGTGCTGTTATCTCACTCGCTGTGCCTCAGGCATTGGGAGGTCATGTTTACTGATTTCATGATTATGTCTTTGCATTGTATATTAGAAAAATTTAATTGTCAATTTTGATTTGACTCTGTGATAATGGAAAAATGTAACAATTATTGAGCGCTTTTCATGCCACGGGGCCAAAACTATTGAGTAAAACAGACTGGGGTTTACTGATGTGTGTTGTTTGAATTTAACAGGCTTTTAATTGATTCGTCCTCCAGCAAGAGCAAATTATTTTTTGAAGAAAACTGCCTTTGCTGTGGCACATTTTGGTATAAAGACAGTTTTGTATTTAGTGTGTTACATTATTTACCTTGCTGACTTGGACTGAGCATCATTTAAGAACACGATACCAGTACCAACATTCAATACAGTCTCACAGAAACACATGAAATGGAACAAACTTGAACTCTTAACAGTGCATTACGTGGTGGTGGTGGGCACAAAATGTGTTAATATTACATGCTGGCAACATGAAAACAATGCCAATGCAAAGTATACTATGAACATCTTCAGTTTTGTTGTGAAACAGTTGCAGAGAAACAATTTAGATAAATGCCTAATTTCTACTTGCATATGTGTACGGAGACAAGGCAACTGTAAGTCCATTCATTCAATCATTCATTCATTCATTCAATATGCCTAATATTTCAGTCCTGAATTTGCCTCGAGTAAATAATAATAATTTTTAAAAAAAATTGAACTTTTGCAGTGGATTTCGGAGTGGCCTGACAGTGGCATGACAGTTTGCTAGCTTAGCTAATAGACTGCTAACTAGCCAACAGGCTATTTCCTTCAGTTCATTTACCTGTCGATTGTCAAGTGAGTCTATATGATAAAAAAAGAACGTGTTTATCTAGTTTTAACACATTGTGAATATGAGTAATGTTATTCTGCTGAAATATGGTTTTACATTATATACAGTCAGATAGACATTATGACTCGTTCAGTCGTTCATACATCTTTTTAATTAAATAATTCACAAAACATGCTACGTACCTGGCAGATCCTGTTTTTGTTCCGGTGAACCCTATGGTTACAGGAATTTTCTATCAGGTTTCTATCCATTCATAAAGAAATGTGCTCCCTTGTATGGACACTAGAGGCATCATCCGTATATTCATGGATCTACAGACACCAGTCACAAACGTTTATGAAAACAAGTTGTTAGAGAAAAAAAGAAAAAAACTTAAGTAAAAGAAAAATTCTGTTTTTGTTGAAATAACTACCTATGGGATGCAAGTGATGAAAACGCATGTACTCTTGCATTGTTACATAAAATACCTAAGTTACATAACTACATTGACTTTCAGATGGAACACAAACAGCAGTCTCCTGGTTTAAAGTCCATGTTTGTTTGACCGATCAAGCACCCCACCCACACACCCTGCGTGGGTTTTCCCACTCATTTTACTGAATTTGTTTGTCCACCATACCAAAATATCCTCACTGATTTTGCAGTGAAATTGGTTTTCACGTTGCCAGCATGTAATTTTAACACATTTCATGCCCCCAACCATATAATACATTGTTATGACTAAGTGTCCATTTCATGTATCTCTGTGAGACCGGGCTGCAGCATTACTACCTGTAATGTGAAAATGAAAGAAAATAAGAGTTCTTTATTTGATACAATATTTTCTACTTCATTCGATACCCATCATGTGTATGGAAGCATTCAGTTGCATAAAATGCCACCTGAAACCACATGTGTGTAATATAGCCATACTTCGAACATTTCGGTGGCATCTTGAACTACCAGCTCTGTCAAATACACCAGGCTTGACTTCATCATACCACAGACTATGCTGGTTGTATCCGCTGTGGTTTTGGTTGAATTAAACATTGCATTAAATCAGGATGATTGCAGTATTTGGCTCCAAAAAAAACCAAATGGCCGTTTTTTTCTTGATGTTGGTACAAAACGGATCAACTACAGGTGCTATTACTTAAAGGGTATCGAGTACCTATACCCAGCCCCATTGCTGCCACTGTTGTAAGTATCAACATCCAACATACATTTTATCCATAGTATATAAGGTTGTCTGACATGATGACAAAACATTCCCATCCAACTCGTTGCCATTATTTGAACAACTGCTGTGACATTTCTCTTCATTCCCGCATTTAGGTCATTTGAGGATCTGGGGGCTTTGCAGCCTTTAGAAACCCTTTGAAATGAAGGAAATGGCTTATGTCAGCTAACAATTCCACCAAACTCAAATCGTGTTCTGTGGATTAGAAAATAAGTGAAGCCTTCTGGAGTGAAGCACTGTTGACTGGTACAGACTTTAGTTAGACAGAGCCTAACACACCACAAAGGACTCTTATCAAACATCATCTTAATTCTGCACATGGGCACGAACGGTGAAAGGAAGTATTTTGTCTTTGTGTATTTTGTGGTGGAGGCTATAACGGCGAGCGTTTTGTTTTGGAGGACATTTTGTCTTCCTGTAACTGTAAGCCTCTCAGCTTGAAAGAGGTTGCTGGCCTTGGTGTATTTTCTGAATCCAGCAAGATCGGGTCAATGGGTCTAAAAATGGTAAATATTTGGAGTGTCTTTTTTTTAGAGTAAATGCACATTCGCAATAACGCCACTGTGGACCTCTCAGCTATGTTTTTGATTTAAAAATAGGTTGCAGTGGGTTCACTGGTGTTCAAGAGAATGAAGCAACTCGACGTAGCAAGCCTAAAGGAAACAAAAATCAGCAGGGCAATGGGAGACGAGAGTTACAGAGGGGGAGGGTTGACAGAGTAACATGGCTTAATGAAACGCCAATATCTTCTTAGCTAATTTATACATATGGTAGGGGGTTGATACAAAGATGTTTCCTTGTATCAAATATCAAATATTGCTGAAGCACTGTTAAATGATTACAGTGAGGATAATGTACCTCACTGTAATCATTTAATGCATCAGTGAGCTGTGAACACCAGACAGAAAGAAAGACAAAGAACTTTGAGGTATGAGGGTCTTTGAGCAGATGCTTTCTGGGCAGCTTCTCTGTATTCATGGAGTGCAGTGGAGTTTTCTCCCTCAGCAGATACAGCTACAGCAGATGAAGAGGGTGAAGAAGAAGGCATAGTGATGCAGACCAGCATAGCATAAAGGCATCATGGATCATCAGTTCCCAACGCTGCTGGGCCTGGTGCTTTTCTCCTAGCGCCACTCAGGGCATTCACTAACTTTATGAAAAGGGCCATGGATTAATTCCTCCAGCCCCCTGGTGCCCACTGCACTATGAAATGCAGTAAATGCTAGCGACTGAATGCTATGAGAGCTTTCTTTTCAAACATCCATCGCCCTCAGCTCCTCTTGCGTTATGCCTCAGCTCACCGAAAACCCTGAGAGCCTTACAAACTGTGACACAGTGACACAGAGATTATAAAAGACGGGTTTCTGTACTGAAGAAGATGGTCGTTGTGCAAAAGACTCGACATTGTCCAAATGTCAGTTTTTCTAGGAGCGGCTACTGTAAGTTTGATATAAAGCTGTGCGCTTTTTTTATACAGTAGCACCCAAAGAACAGCTGAAATGCAGCTACATTTGTTAAGTATCAATAGCTGAATGAAAAACAAAAAAAGTACCTTAGGTAGAACTGCAGCAGGAGGAAGATACACACCTCCTCATCAGGGACTTCATAAGACCATGCTGCAGGAAAATTCAATTTGAACGAACAGTCTATTTAATAGCATCAGAAGTCATTTGGGGACAGAGATGGAAATCTTACTCATTCACCCATGATAAGTTATTTTCAAACTTTGCACAGTGAAAATTGAGGCTTAGAGCTAAAGAGTGTACAGTGGTGGGGTATTGACAGTGACTGCAGCCAAATGACAAACATAGTGAGTGTTTAACTGATGATACATGACCTTATAACAAATAATTTGATGGTGAAACAGGGAAAATGAGAAACAGGAAATACTGGAAAAATAGCTGAGAAAGAAGCCAGGGAACAGACACACACAAACATGGCAGGCCCCTCACCCAAACATCACACACTGCAGAGGTAATTATCTGCAATCACAGTGGCGGCTCCTACAGAGGGGCTGAGTGCTGCGGAGATGGGGCTGAACCTCCTCCATTCGACCTCCCTCAGAGCTCTGACTGACCTTGAACCTGCCATGACCCCCAGTAATTTACACAATCGCTGCTGGGCTTCCGAAATAAAAGGAAGACAAGAGAAAAGAGGGCCTCTGATTTGCTGGAGAGCCACCAAACACACAAACAGAAGCTATGCTCGTGAAGCGTTTCAGTCTTATTTGGATAACCTTCACAAATGAAAGACCGCAGAGTGGGGCAGTCCAGGCAACACTGTGAAATTGGTTGCTCCAGAAAATCAAGTCAGGCCTTACAGTGTGACATTCAATTTGATGTTGCCTGTTTGGAGACAGAGTAAGATGCATTTTCTTTTAGTATAAATATCATAATGTACAGTAGCACCAAAGGGATGATACTAAACTCACCTGGTGTTACATAGACCACATCCATAATGCATTACGAGCGCATTCACAGTGAATTATAATGCTCTATGACCACACTCATCAATACACATAATGCTTAACGATGCACTATATCAGTCATAAAACATTATAGATGTGAATTATAATTAAGTGTCAAGTTTCTATGAATGCTCTTGAGTAGTTATAAACTAGAGAGAGAACTAGAGCTTATACCTCACCTCACACACACACATCAACAATCACCTGTACTAAGGTGCACGAGGTGTACAAAATGCTATAATAGTTCATGCAGTATCATAAGTTATCAATGTGTTAAGTAAAGTGAGGTACAAATTGTTGCATCTATAATAATGCAAGCTTCATCATAGCGTTTCATTGTTGGTGTTCAGTAAAGGGTGATGGATTTTTATGTATTTAAAAGTGCTTAAATTAGTCAGAGAGGTTTTAGTCACAGAACAGGATATTTAAAAGACAAGGGATCTTGCAAGGTCTTTGCAAGATTGTTAGCTTTAAAAAGAAGAAAAAAGTGAACAGAAATTGTTGTAGCCTTCAGAATCACCAGGGAGGGACTGTGTTTTATGCTAAAGCTAGCTAGCTAGCTTATATGAAAACATGCCATTTCCCATTGTTAATGTTTGATTTTCAAAGTACTGTTTTAAAACTATTTATGACCCTTTTTTGATTAAATACATCCTTACCTATTAGAAATAAGTACTGTGCCATCTCAGGCTATCTTTTCTTTTTTTATTTCCACATTTAATAAAATGTAATGTAATGTAAATTGTGTTTTGTCAACCCTGTTTCAATACACCAATTAATGTTTGAAAACATTTTAAATGCATATTTACAACAATTCTGATATAATATGAAGGATAAATCTCCTGTTGTGACACTGATTTTGTTTGTACAGTGAGAATATTGAGGTGTTTGTTTTATCCATGGATGAATATGCTCATTTGCAATTGACGCTTTCACAGCATCTTTCTTTTTAAGAACAGAATATGGAAACAAAACAATAATACCCACATTTCGTTCTGTTGATTACTGGTTTCTTTAACATATAGAATTAATTGAATTTACATTTGTGTTTTCATTTTTTGAATTATTCTAGAATATCAGGGCTGACACCTCAATAACGGGGTTGACAACAGTTACCATACTGCTAGTTTAAGTTGCAGCTTTGGGTGTAATGGAGATAATGAGACATTCATCAACCATTATCTCAGAAGGGGTGTTTTCATTAACAGTAACAGGATTGACGACTACCTGGTAACTCGACTAAATTGGTGGGTTTTGTTTTTTTTTTATAACATTTTACAAATATTAAGAATAAAACCCATTTACGAGTAATGACAGGACACTTGAGGCTTACAAGTTTATGTTTTTATAATAGTTTGACTTTTTTGGGCCTTAATAGCTAGTAAAAGTAGAACAATCATATTGAGGGACAGGCCATTTTTACAGCTTTTGAATGAGACTTCATACAAAAAGGTGTTTAAAACTCTTTGAAAACAAAAGAAATAAACTTTTACGTTGTTTTAATGTTACAAGAGATATCATGGAAAATAAATTCTAAAATGATTATAGTGTATTTATTGTTTGACATTTATAGCACAGTTTTGTTCGAGAGACACAAAATGGCACGTTTTCGTATAATGACCCCTAACCACTGTCCCCATCCCAAACAAGGTTACTTGTTAGCTGACATTAGCTACTTCAGTGTTTGCTATTAGTCTAAGTGAACCTTACGTTTCAGGTGAAGATTTCTAGCTTCACTCATAAGTGGTTACATAATGTGATTTTTGAATCTAGTAATCTTTAGTTGAAACATAAGGTCTGCTCATAGGCTGAGAGCAAACAGCCCAGTAGCATTAGCTTGCAAATAGCCCCTACAATGGTTAGCTAGCTAGCTATAGCATATTGCACACTTTTTCCTTCTCTATTGTGGCACAAATGTAAGAACATGTCAAAGAGGCTCTCGTGTTCACTCCACAACTCACTTTGTTACTGGCTGCCAGCATAAGTTAGTGTAGCTTTGCTGAAAAGTTGTCTGTTTCCACTTCTAAATGTTGCTGTCAGTTGATACTGCGCTCTGCACTTTTTTTTCCCAATTTGTTGCTTTATGATTCATGTAACACACCTCTTCGCTATGAATGACCTCAGAATATGGGCGGTGGTCCAAATTTGAGCAAAGAAAGCTATAATTCACTCAGCCAGCAAGGCGAGGAAGCTATTTGAGAACAGTAATAACCCTGACCTCCCAAAATGACCCCTTTCCAAATGAATGGCCACAGTCAACACAAACACCTTGATTCATGAGTCAGTATAGGTAGTGAAGAGGAGGCAGTAGCTCCACCCCAACAAACATGGTGTCAACAAACAGCAACATTTGCAAACATGGAACACATAATATTCATTTTCAAATTCTTGTATGTTTGGATTCTGCATTTAAGAATAACTTTATTCATACAGTGTTGTGTAAATGTAAAGAAAAGCTGATTTCCTTAGGCCCAAGACTCTCCATAAATGTATTCCTTTTCATGTTTTAACTTCATGTATTTCTCAACATTAAGCATAATATGACTACATGTTTTTGAAGGACCTCATGACCTATTCCATGTGACACATTGTTATTACTTAGGCAAATGACTTGAATATATTTGCTTTCTATTTAAAGTAGAATTATGTCTCATTCATTTCTCACTGACTCAACAAACACTGACGCTGCATTTCTATAAATAAATACTGCATCCATAGAAACAAAAGAAAATAATTATGATGATGGTGTTATTAGTATTTGGCAATTAAATGCAGATGCAATATAAACCTAACACACAAACACATTTCTGTCCTATTCTGTCGTTTGTGTGCATGTACGAGGGCTTGCATGAGCACAAATTTGTGAGTGTGTTTATGAATATATATATATTGCGGAGGGGTTAAGGGTATGTAATTAAACACACATTCATCCACATTTTACTTTGTGACGATGCTTTTTATTTTTGCATATAAATATTCAGTGTATTTTGCTGTTTTTATTGACGCACTTGACTATGACTTCAGTTAAAACTGGAGCCTTGAACCTTTGTCTCCCCCTCTGGCAATAACAGTAATTACATAAACACTGTCGACGTGTGTTTACGACGTATGCCGACAGGTGAACATCCCCACCCCCAGGAGTGCTCTGATCAAGACATTTTATTTGTATTTTTTTTTAACTTTAATCCTTCCTCTGAATGCCATGTTTCGTTAAGATCTGGAACATCCACTCCAGGTCGTGAAAAATGTATAAACTGGTTTAATACGATTAAGCCAAACACTGGGCCAAACTTGTGTAGCGTACTGAATTTTACCACTAGATCTAGTTGCACTTGACACAACAGCCTCCTGAGTGGAACATAATGACATCGTGTCCTTACAGCAAACAAGTATCTGACTATGGCGTAGCATCACGTAACATGTGAGCTCTCTGACCACATTAAAACCAATAAATATGCACTACATACATCATGTAAACACACCACATAAATATCAACTATGGGGTCGAGATCAGACTGGAGACAAATCCACTTACAAGGCAGGTGCACACTTGCTATCTCCCTACATGTGTACTTTTTAAACAGAGAACACACGTGCTACCTTGTGAGATACTGGAATTAACGAACAATATAGCTAACAGCAAGTAGCCTAGTAGTCAAGTGAGAGGGTATTGTTTGGATAATTCCTCAACTGACTTTATCAATCAGCCATCAGCTTTAAATCCTAAATGTTGTCATGTTAGTGCAGTTTTAATTTTCTTGAGAGACATGCCTCCTCAACCCCCTAAACACTCTTCTCTGAAATCTGATCTACTAAATGCTGCTGCTGCTGTTCCAGTTTGCAATATAAATCACATTTTCATTTGATTATTTTGAATGCAGTAACATTTGGATTTAGCGCTTTGACACTATCAGCACAGGTTGCTGATGCTGCTACTTTTTGTCAGATGGTGTTGCAATGACAAATGCCAGTTCAGCTAGTTTGCATGAAATCAAACTGGTTTGAGCTCGTACATCGGACTGGCAAAACTGGAAATCGACACAACTCTACACTCCAGAAACTTTTCCTGGGTGCCTCTCTGGATTTTCTGCCACAGCTTTTGCTCCCCTACCTTTTTCAAAAGTCTTTATTTCACGCTATTAACAAACATAGTATCGGAAGAAAATATCAGAATCACGCAGGTACAGATAAAGCAAACAAATGACAAGCGGAGCCAAACAGAAAGAAAACAACAAAACCAAAACACATCTAACATTGAATAAATAAATGAATCTTTCCCCCCTTTAGCTCTGGCTGGTTGACGTAAAACTCAGCACTCTCAATGCGCCTGCACCAGGAAGCCGCCACAGACACTGAAACTCCTGCTGCTTTCTGCTGCGAAAAGCTGTTAGCTCAGCATTGTGTGATCTCATTTGGAAAGGGCTTGCATGTAACAGCTGTTCATTTTTATGTTAAAGACCCGCACTCTAGCTTTAATAGCACTATTACTTCACTAGCTTGTTTGCCTGATGATGCAATTTTCTTCCTTTAACACACATTACTTGTTCGAGGATTTCAACAAGTCTTCATGGCTAAAAAAGCATCAAAAGCAAAATGTTTCCTTTTTGATAGCAACAAATGTAGCTTTAGTTTAGAAGCACCAACATAATTCATCCAGCAAAGCAAAAGATGAATCATTTTGCTTTAGTGAGATTTTTCAGCCTTGATCCAAAACCTGACTGTGACTCATATAAAGTAAATATGTCTTTTAATGTTCCTGAATGACGTCAGTTTCAATTCAGTTGAGCTGCACAAAATAGCCTGTGCCATTCATCTCTGCGTGAGAAATGAGCTATAGGTCATTACGCAGCTGCACCTTTTCACTGTGCTTTTCCTGATAGGAACATAGGACGAAATGGTTCAGAATCCTTCTGCTCGGTTGTCATGGAACGTCTCGCAATGTCTCCACAGCCCACGGCTTACTTCCCCCTCTCTCTGTCTGTCTTGATCACTCTGACTTTCTCTCGTGCCTTCCTTTCCCTTTTTGCTCTTTTCTCCCGCCTCGCCTTGGCTGAGATAAATAGGAGGTATTTAACTCTGATGTGAGAACATATTGTCTCCTGCTCAGTAAAAACTACATTTGTCAGTGCCACAGTGCTTTCTGCTCCGGGTAATTGTGCACCATTGTCTTGCGAGGCTGCCTGGAGATATTCCTGCTGCAGACAAGAAAGCGAGGTCGGTGGGAGAGGGGAATTTCGTGCCATGTGGAAATGAAAAGAATGTGTTGTTCTAGTATGTGACACATGCGGCGGCCTGTATGATTAATTGTGCCATTAGCAGATGCAACCAGTTCCACGCTATTTGGATCACGCTGAGCCTTAACATCTTAATTTTTGCTTTTGTGATTTGTGGTTTAAACATTTCTTTAAATGGCTTAAAGCTTCAGGGAGGGATCGTCTCACTTTATCTGTGGTTTATTTCTAGCGTATATATTGACTTAATGTTCAGTGTTTAATAATGTTAAATACCCTGGTGTCTGATATGTGGCTAGCAGTATCAGTATTGCCAAGAAAAAGGATGTGTTTCGCAATCTTCGTGCTCAGTAAACACAATCCCACTGACTGAAGGATGCATATTAAAACACTTAGACAACATCCTGTAAATCACTTGATACTCAAATAAAATATTACAATAGGTGGTATGTCCATTGACAGGTGTATGTGGAGTCTTTAACTTCCGTTTCTTACCAAAAAAAAGTCCAGAATAATTAACATAAACTGCATATTGTCTTTGCCAAAGTAATGGTACTGTAGTTTTTCTGTTTGAGGTGTGAAGGCCCAGACACACCAATCGAAGAACTAGTTTGCCTTACTTCGCTTGTGTCTTGTGCAAAATGTTGCACACGAACACATCACAAAGACTATAGCCGATGGCCAACTAGCACGTACGTTACACACTTGCGTGAGAGGAAATAATTCTCCATATCAGCAGACGGTGGTAGTCTGAATTCGTCAATCAAAAAAAGGAAACCAGAAGACCGACAGGATGGATTCAAGACACTAGTTAGCCAGTTAGCACACTAACAACACAGCCCGATGTCGAAAGATAATGGGAAATTTACTAGGGCTGCCCCCCAATAGTTGACCCAACCTTAGTTGACCAGAAAGATCATTAGTCAGCAAGATTTCATTGGTCGCTTAGTTGCAGAAAAAAAACACAAAAACTCCCTGAAACTCAGGAACTGCATCTGTCAATATAAATCAAAACCTTTATGACTGGACTATGTGGGAATTTAATTTGAAAGGACAGACACAGGAAGTGGCCACACTCAGCAGTCAGACAGGAGTCATGTTAATTTCCAGGGCTGGTACCTGCGGTTATTCCACAGGCTACTTCATAATATGTCGGGCAGGAAACCCAAAGTGTGGGATCATTTTGAGAAGGTGAAGGACGAACCCAAGGTGATAAGTAAACTCATCTTGATTGATCGACTACAAACATGACGTATCATCTGAAACATGTAGCTACATGCCCATTAGCCACTTAGCACAATCATTACTGCTTTGCCGACAGCGTCATTAACAGGCGGCTCACTCAGTGTGTGACATGCACTTGTAGATAAAATATAGGCCTATATTAATGAAGGTTCATTAGTACGGTTTGGTATTTCTCATGCAGGCGACTAGTCGACAAATGACCGTAAATGACGACTATTGGTCAACTAGAAAAATTCTTAGTCAGGGGCAGCCCTAATATTTACCATGTGCCAGCAAACAATAGCACAAACAGTGACAAACCGTTTCTGCTTAAGAGCTCAGTTTGTTTGAATGTCACACCCTCTTGACTGAAGCCATTTGTTAATTTCCTCACTTTCATTTCTCCTCTTGTGCACTGAGTTTAAGAAGGCACACCAGCTCCAGCACAGACTCAGCATGCTATATCTTATGGAAAATGCTGACAGGGGCTGCAAAAACTAAGGTGACAGACGCTACACTGACCAATGGTTGACTGTCAGCTTGGTGTGTCAGGGCCCTTAAAGATCTCGAAGGTCCTTAGAAATTGTACTTAAAACACATGTAGGTGTTATGTTCAATGCAGCCTTTAGGGTTTATTTGGAGACGAGTCACAGTAACATCACAAACATCCCTTTGGATGCCTCCTTATAAACTTTGAAAAGTTACTCTTGAACATTTTCTATTCTACAAATAGCACCCTCAGTGGGTTTCCTGTAAGGCTGCAGTAAAGTGCTCTCTCTGTAATCAAGACTTGAAGGTTGATGTGCTCGCCTCACTGATGACGAGGCTTGTGAAAGCACCCAGTGGGGAATAAAGTGCTCACCTGCCTTGAATCGTTCACTCTTCCATCACACGTCCATCCTGCAACCCACAGTCAGAGTCACCCTGACCCCAGAAAAATGTCTCTAGAAAAAAGAATAAGTTGCACATTGTTCCCCCGGTTCTATATATCGTGCCCAAATCTGGTGTCCAGAAAGACTGCAACATGAGGAGTGCCAGGGCAAAGACGTGCACGTAGAACTATAGTGCTTGGGTTATTTCACACAGGCTTTGCCCTGATTGACTTGACACTTCACCACAGCTGACTGCCAGCTGTAGGCTGATCACTGGGGGACTTATTCTCAGGTCCAGCTATGTGAACCGCCACCACAATCGTTTCATGTGCAGGAGTAACGGGAAACGGCGGAAACACTCTGTAAGCAGCTAACAGCCGAAACATGATGGACAGCTCCACCTCCTGAACTAGGTGGACTTTCGCCATGCAGCAGGGCTCTGATAGATGGGTACATAATTAGGCAACACTCAGCTTGGAAGTAAGTGCTGCCTGAGAAAATACCTTCTGGGGAAAGAAAGTCTCCCAGGCATTAAGGCGTTTATGTTACAGTGGTTAGTTAAAAGCTGTGGTTCTTCACCTGGGCCCATAACAGTGGTTCTTAATTAGATTATTTTATGTATGTAAACATGTGATTTGGCTTCATTTTAAAAAAAATATTGCAGTAAGTATGTAGTTACCCAAAGAATTTGTTTTGATAAAATCACAAGGAAGCCGATTAACCCACTTGTAAAATCCAAATTAGACGACAAATTAAAATGACTTTTTTTTTTCTGTTGGTGTTGTTGTACAGTATAATGTCTGTCCACTTATGCACAACATGCTGTGTCCCTGGAAGCAAATATTTAGACATGTAGATGTGAACCAAAGTGCATTCGGGCTGTGAAGCATCTCTTTGTGTCCAGAGCTCGCTACCTTCCCAAGCCTCCCAGTCATTCAAATGGTAAACTAGCAGAACCGACTCTTAATTCATTGGGCAACATTAACAGTCCGGTCCAGCTCTCAGCACTCCAGCCTGACTCACTGTTTCCCACTACTTTCTCCAAACAGAGAAAAGGAAAGCATTTACCATGAGAAAGGAGACAGAGAGGACAGTTAGAGAGCTGGATGTGGCACGCTTAATCTGTAATCTGTCTCTGCCATTTTTCCTCGAAGCATGTCCTATTCAGTATTTTTTGTCTCGGGTTCTTCTCAGTTGCTCCTCTACCAGGAACCACAACACTCAGCCGAGGCTTGGCAAGTTCACTCTTAAGTAGCACAAGTGAGAAAGTAAAAAATATTTTAATCAGGAAAAAATAAATGTTATAAATTACCCTCACATAAATGAGTGGTGAAGCAGATACACATACCAATGATGAGACATGATATGTATATTATTTGATTTTGATTGCTACATACAGGCATGGTCTCTCCCATGCTTTGTATATGCTCAGTACATGGGACACAGACGTGGAGCAGCATGCCAACAGCACAATGCATCCATTATAATCATCTGATAGTGCTACACTGACCATGGCTCTTCTCTATTTTTATGTGGCTCGTCTATTTTTTTTCTCTATGTGCGGCTCTGTGGCTTTCCAACAGGTAAAAACCACATAGAGCTGTGTAACAAACAAGTACAATCTGTTTACAGTGGTATTAATTTAATATCTCACCAGAGGCAATGCGATGCAGCAGAGCAACACTGTGTGGGTGCTTCTACATTTCACATTAAAATCAGTCAATTAAATCAATGCATCCTGTGGTTTAAACGCTCCAGTTAGTTCATTCAGAATCAATTAATAAAGCCTACGCTTTCAAACCCTGCATAAACACCTGCGTTATCACTTGGTAAAACTCAGTATGTTCACAGTGAAGTTGGCAGCAACCACCCACCGCCAAGACCGAGTCTGTGTAGCAGGTAAAACTACTGTACAACATGCATCACATCTGTGTCTCGACAAATTTTCAAAAACAAATATAAATTTACAACAAACATAATGCTGCCATCACTTGAGACTAACACATCCACTTGAATCTAACATCACTTTGAGTCCATGCTGGTGCGCAGCCATTCAAACATACCTGTTAAAGAGTGAAGCGGAGCAAAGTAAGACTGTGATGTCAGGAATTATTGAGAAAACGTAGACTTAGAACAGCCTCGATAGCAGCGTCTGTCTTATAGCACTATAGCACTCGCTATCATTGTTATCATTCCTCATTAGCTCCGGTGCACCACTTGTCAGTGCTTGACAACAGCTTGACACTGACGTTAGTCCTGTACATGACACTGATTGGCTACCGTAAAACTTCAATAAATAGCCCGGGCTGTTATTTGCTTAAATCACTGAAGTCAATAGGCCTATATTTGGGACAGGCCTTTACTTCCTTCTACACAAAACTGTTGCTCAGCAAAGATTGGAAAAACGTTCAAATTGTTTATTTGAACCATGTATCAATATTAGGCTACTTGTATAAAACTTATGATTCGCATAACATATTATTTACAAATCATTCATTTAATTGAGCTCCAACAGACAAGGCATCAGAGAGAAAGAGTGTTATGGCACTTTTTTTTTTACAGCACTCCTATTACGGCACCTGACACCACTTTATCCTGTTAAAACAATACTCACAACTTGGATTCATTTTTATAAAAAACCCTTTCCATTCCTTTTATCAGTGAACCTTACAAACTAAAGGAATATAAATAACTTCTCTTGTAATGTAATGTAATGACAGCTTCAGAGGAAGGGAGTCACCTTTTTTTTTTTTGCCAAGCCAGTAAATCTGAATGAATTACGGTCTTCTTTGAACTGATCGACTGAATTGTGGAGAATCTAACTGAGCTAACAATGTGTAGCATCTCTATATTGACAAAAGTCCCAACATTTATATGTGTATGTACCATCTAAACAACTATCTAATGTTAGCTCAAGTGGGAAGCCAACCATCTGATTTTAAACATTCAAAGAACTTCTTTAAAAAGGAACTGCTTGGCAACCAGACAGGCCTTTATTGTCAAAATGGCCAAGCTAGTAAAAGGGGCTGTGGTTTAATTGGGACTAGGCTTTTTAGTGTAAATTTTACAATAATTGAGGTTCCCTGCCGCACTCATTTGCCATTTAATTTAACTGAGAAATCGCTGTTCCATTTTAAGATGCCGAGTGAATCAACCAACTTAAACTTGGTGGAGTGGGTGAATATAAAGGTCTGGACGCTGGCGAGCCCAGATTACTTTTTGTCCAGCACAATATCCTGGTTGTTCCCTGACTGAAAAAACTTTGCCAGTAAACGTAATCAAGACAGCAGTTATGTTTCCTTCAAAACATATATTTAATTAGTGCACAAATGTAATCAAAAAGAGACAGAGTTGGACATGTAGCTAATAAACATGTAGTTCTTTGACCTCTGTCGTTTTATGATCAAACTTCTCTCAAAGCAAATAATAACAGGACAAAAACTTAACTCAGACTTCTTCTCAAACCACATTATCTCCATCATAAATGTGTAAAAGAACTACAATCAGTGCTTCCGTCCCACAATCTCACGATGGGGTGGTGGGACTTTAAAGAACATCTGTCGGCAAACATAACGTGACTGCAGGAGCTGTGCGCTTGACATTCAACACCATGTTGAGTGGTGCAACCCATGTTAATATCCAACTGCCTCTCGAACATCCACCTAATTACGTCTGATTTCTCTCAGCACGCCCCTCGGCAACGTTAAAATCGAAGCATGAAGCAAAGACAAGTGCATGTTCTGCTCCGGTGGCTCAGGTTATGGGGAATGGAGGAGAGGGGGAGAGCAGCAGGATGGGAGAGTCTGTGCAATCACTCAGTCATCTGCACTGGATTTGCATAGTAACTGTAGCCTTTAGAAACCCATATAAATATCCCTTGCCTGCAACTTCCTGCCAAATTCTGCACACTCGCCTGAATTTGAATGATAATGGACATGATGAGGAAAAAGTATCCAGTTCTGATGGGTTATTCTGGCTCCCAGTGGTTGGCGTTATTGATAGTCTCTTCATGGGTTCAAGATTTTTGGAATCTCGGTTTATTTATGAGAAAAAAAAAACATCAGTAAACATTTTTTTTCCTGAGATGACTGCAGAAATGATTTTGAGAGCAGAAACGTGCTGGATTACAGTGGGTGTGTCGCTGGTCCTGTGCGTGGATCTGTAATAGAACTATTTTTTTTTTCTGTCTGTATTATATATAGACTGTTACACGCCTCAATAGTTTGATAATACTGAGTGATGGGCTTGCATCTGAACTGTCATGAAAGTAATTATACTGTAAATAACGTTTGTCTGTGTATGTATGTGTGTTTGTGTGTGTCAGAGGGCTTGACAGCCGAGGGCAGGCAGGCATGACATCAGATTTCTTCCTCTCTGCATAAGCAGCATTAGGGAGAGAGAGAGAGGGAGATTGGGGGTGTTGACATATGATGCATCCTTGGTTGGATGTTGTGCTGTTGAGCAATGAATCTTTGCAGCATAGAGGACATTTATTTAAGGATATTTTTTTGTTGTTGGGTTGTATGGGTTTTGTATGCAGCTACAGATTTGAGTTAATTCGTGGCTGTAGCGATGTTGGTCAGATGTTCGGTCCTCCACTTCCATCCAGACTAAATGGATGAAATGGATGGATTTGGTACAGTCATGGTGTGCAGAGGATGAATCCTCCTGTCTTTGGTTATCCCAGTGTTTTTTTAAACATGGCACCACCACTCGGTCAGATTTTTCAATTTTAGGCACAAAATCTTCTACTTAGATTCGCATTTCTCAGAGCCTGAATCCCAGTGACTTTGGTGATCCTTTGACTTTTCCTTGAGAACCAAGAGGTTAACATTTGTGGTCTTGAGGGAAACAATTTGAGGGATATTAGCCTTCAAGATTAAAACCTTTTCATGTCGTAGCATCAGCAGTTCAACGCTTTCATTCGTCCAACACTGTGGTTTATGACATTCCCATCATCCACAGGTTCATTTCAATAAACAGGTATTTCAATATGTATGCAGAATCAGCGGGTGATTGGACAAGATTTTGGTATCAGAAGTGTTGTGGTTTCCATTTATAGTCTGAGTAGTGTTGATCAGACATGCCTGAAATGCAGGTAAACAGTCTGTGTGGAGAGGCAGAATGCATTGGCCGAAAAGCAATCTCATATCCAGTCAGCTACTGTCAGATGACGATTTAGTTTTATATTATTATTTTTTTTTTTTTTTAAAGAAATGTATCTTCATTCATATGCAGATATCAGTCAATAGAGATTAGCTGAAATGACTGGCACATAGAAAAGGATGTGTCAGCACAGGTATCAGGATCAGCTTTAACTACTTGCTCTTGTCCCCAGATGCTTTATCATCATCATGTTAGCCGATAGGTTCCAAGACTGTCCTCAGGTGTACTTTGTGTTTAATGCTAATTAGCAAATATTAGCATGCTAACACACTAAACTAAGATGATGAACATGGTGAAAAAGTATTGTTACAATCAACAAGGTGAACCCAAACACAGAACACAGACTCAGAAAGAGAGTGTTAAAAATCAAATTTTATTGCCAGGATTATGAAGGTGGCCACAGAGGATAATCTGGGAGATGGAGGCTGAAGGAAGTGGGCTGATGGCAGGGAAACAAAACAAGGTTGGAGAGGTTTGGCTGGCTGGCAGCATGGCAGAAGGACAGGCAGGCAAGTAGACAGGTGGTGATAGTATGACAGAGGAAAACACAAGGTAAGTATCCATGAAAAAATTCACAAGCAAAAGTCGAAGTTGAATTCACAATTCAACAGCAACCTTAAGCTTGACTGCACCACAGTGGTAGACTCAACAATCTGGTGAGGACCTAAGAGGAGAGCCGGTGTTTTATACCGCAGGGCTGATTACTGGATGGTCCTCAGGTGAGCAGCAGGGAGCAGGTGAGTTGAATAAATATCACTAGGAAGCCAGGAGAGTGAGGGAGTTGCCACAATCACAGCACAGACACACAGAGAGACAGACAGGGGACAGCGTAACATGAATTTATCACACAAATTGAAAAAATTAAACTCGAGCGAAATCAATTGTGTCATTTGCATTGCCTGAGGCGAATTCTCGTCTACACACCTTTAGAATGCTGATGTAAGGAGTAAAAAGCTAGCTGTCACATCATATCATTTAAATATGGGGGTGACAGTGCACAAAGCCCAAAAAAAGGCTGACAAAAAAACAAACAAGAATTATAAATATTGTTAGTCTTTGTTGTTCCAACTCTTGTATCTTGCTGTGACGTGGTGCTGTAACCTTTCATAAAGCAACAGCATATGAAACAGTTGTGATGGCAGATTTCACAGTGTTAACCATGGCGATGACTGAAGCAGCTTTCACATTCACGATACTGAACTGCTCATCTCTCCCATGTACAGACATACTTTTGATGCAGTTTTAGCTATTTTGTTGTTTGTGTGGGAAGTAGCCTGCTCTTCAGAAAATGATGTCAAGCACATGATGTTTCTTGAGAGACACAAGCCCATTAACCACCTGGCTGAGCTGGAGAGCACTGGGCTGATGAGGTGATGGCTTTTGACAGCAAAGGGAACACTAATTAAACCCTCTTCAATAGTAAGATAAGGTTTCCAGACTCACTGAAAACATCCTGTTTCCGCTCATCAGGAGGTTTTAGCAAAGGGTGTCCGACAACATTGGCTCAAAAATATTATTTTCAAGACCAGGATCACTGAGCACTGTCAAAGTGCTGTGTGATAAAAACATGATTAAAAATATTTTAAGAAGTATACAAAAGAAGCTAATTAACCTTCTCCCTTTTATCACATGACCATCTCCTTCACAGGTGCTACATGTGATTTCTTAAAATTGTACGTCGTCTTGTTCCATTTTGTTTTCTCCGCTTCAGCGTAGAAGATGCCTCAAGGAAGGGGGGGGGGGGGGGGGGGGGGGGGGGGGGCTGTGAGCTTTGAGATGCAACGCACCGCCAGCACTCCTGGTACATTTGGTGATAAATGTGGCGTGGCAAAAGACCCCAGAGACTGGAAGGGATAGGATGGGTTCAGTGGTTGAAGCTTATGGCATGGCAATCACTCAATCTATGTGAGAGAAGAGAAGAGAAGAGAAGAGAAGAGAAGAGAAGAGAAGAGAAGAATATGTGGGGAAGAAGCTGTGCGGACTAAGTAAGGAGAGGAGGAGAGCAAAAAGAATACACATTGAGCTCTGTTTGGGGCTCTTTACTCCTTTGTGCCAGGAGAAAGGAGCCGTTTCCAGCTGGAAGTCACGCTCCCTGTTTTGTCACTCAGGCCTCTGTCTCCATTCATCACTAAAACACAGAGAGGGTCTGAAGCACATCATTTGGTTCAAGCTCCAAAATGCTGCATACCTACACATAAAGTGGATGCAAAACTATTCCTATATAAATGGTTACAGTTTGAACACTATATTGCATCTAACTGTCATCCTGGTGTTACTTTTTATGTTTGTCTCTTAACATATTGACCACAGATGGTCTTACTTGCTGAGCTGTGAGGTAGAAGGACAGTCAGATGCCGGCTTGTAAAAGGACTGCCTCAGGGCACGTTTTCCTCACCTCTGACTCTGATAAACCTCGTGTTGATTGAACAGTGTGGGGTTACTTTCGGCCTTTTCCTGGGTCAGTGTGGGGCCTGTGCTGTTACAGAGACATGCTGTGTGTTTTTGTGCTGCGCAGTAAGTTCGCCACCATCTGCTTAATTATTAGCATGACTGATGGAGTGTGGCGGCTGCTGACCATTCTGGGATGTTTGTATCATGGTGACTGGTTCCACATCCTCAGACCGTGTCTCTTGAGGTGTTTGACAAGGAAAAATAGCTGTAATGAGGAAGGTACTGAAGGGAATAGGCAGGTTAGTTCTGATTAAGTGAGTCTTCCAACTCTTACAGCCACAAAGGTTGTATGTTCCTACCCTCTGAAGATGACCGGAGCCTTTTATGAATTAACGCCCTTTCCGGTGGATGACAGAATAGCTTGTATATGACTGTAAACAGTGGGTAACGTCGTGAAACAGTCGCAGTTGCACCAACACTATGTGGTTAGGTTTAGAAAGAAAAAAGATCTTTCTATGTTTGGTACCAACCCAACATAATGTGGTGTATCTCATGCCACATATGTCAGATGCTACGACTTACTATGTTACATTGTTAAAATAACTCAACAATGACTTTCTGTTTCACACGGGACACAAACAGTGATCTCCTGGGTCAAAGTCCTGCGTTTGTTTGACCTCCTCAACTGTGATTTTGGCTTCCCTCGATTTTCGAAACATTTTGTGCCACATGACAAGTCCACCGATGTTGCTCCCATTTTGTCTTTCATTTTGTAAATCAGACACACCCCTTCCCAGTAGATGTCTCGGTCCCTTCCCCCAAAGTCCAAACGGAAGCATCAGTGCGAGTTGTGACGCATCGCCTGTCTGATTGTTCCGAACTTGTAATGATGGCAGAGTAAGAGCCGCTGGTCGAGAGGAGAGGTAAAACAAACTCTGTGGAGTGGAAACACTTTGGTTTCGCTGAGTCAGACTTGGGACAAACCACAATCAAGTGCAATCATGGTGTTACTGCACCACAAATCAACACAACCAGTTTGTCCCAGCAGTTTAAGTCCACTCATAAAGTGGTGTGTGACCAAAAAGGACAAAAAGCACAAAAAGATAAAGGTCCCTCTGCTCCTGCCACTGCGTCTTTCAATTTTATTAATTTATTCTCATTTATTTCATAGTTTCTTAGTTCAGTTGTACTCAAAGTTAAAAGTTAGAAAAGAAACACCAAAGTTAATGTTCAATACATGCATGATGTTCTCAAAGCCAATGAATAATAGTGTTAAGTAAGTCAAAATAATTGTTATCATTTTTGCAATAATAGAGCAGCCCTACTGTTAGGGTTGCTAGAGGTCGCTGCCTAACACTAAACATAAATATCTGCTTGTATAAATGACCTACATGGAAATATTTTGGAGGAGGACAGTTTGGATAAACTACAGTGCATGCACATTACAGTACATGTTAAAACCCATCACCTGAGATTGTAGAACTCGGGTCAAAATTCAGGACCTCTGATTAAACTGCTCACTGCATCACAAGGATATTAAACATGAAGAAGACTTTTACACAACAGCCGCATTTTAACTAAGCTTGGGGCAGTCTGCCAATTGTTCAATCACTTTGGTCCAGACTGAAATATCTCAACAACTATCAGATGGATTGCCATTAAATCAAAATCACTCCCTGTTTTTTTCCTCCAGTGTTGCCATCAGGTCAAACTTCCAGTTTGGCTACTAAGGTTTATGACCTCAGCCTGTACTTTTAGTTTATTGCCAATTAGCACATTTTAGCATGCTGACATTGTGTCATACAGATTACTGTTAATTTAGTATGTTGATCTGTTCTGTACGACATCTATTGCACGTCTGTCCGTCCTGGAAGAGGGATCCCTCCTCATTTGCTCTTCCTGAGGTTTCTACCGTTTTTGTCCCTGGTAAAGGTTTTTTTGGGGGGAGTTTTTCCTTATCCGCTGTGAGGGTCCTAAGGACAGAGGGATGTTGTATGCTGTAAAGCCCTGTGAGGCAAATTGTGATATGTGATATTGGGCTTTATAAATAAAATTAACTGACTGATTGATTGATAAACAAGAATGGTGAACATGGTATAAAGCATTGTCACTGTGGGTATGTTAGCATTTAGCTAAGTCTTGTTACCTTGCATGTGGCGAAGGATGTATTCGTGAGTCTCATAATTGTGGTAATTTTAGAGTCTATGCAGAAAATAAATATACAATAGCATAATGATAATTCTAAATGTGGTGAGCCAAACTATGCAAAATGCATAGACAGCAGTTTGCCAGATATGAAAAGACAGAAATGCAGCATTTATTATTCTGTCTGCGGAGCTTATAGCAGCTGTAACCTTAACAAAGGACCTTTATAAGTAGAAAGATGGGCTGAGATAGACCAAGTTGCCACTGCTGTTTATGAGACAGATTCAGAGCGAGCATCACAAAGTGAAAAAGATTCCAGTCAGCCATCAGACATGACTGATAGTTATATAGAATTGTATTTCTGAATAGTATTTTTGTAGAATAGAAGTTAAATCAAATGGAAGACACTGCCCTCTGCCCTGCAGCACTCAGTGATTTTCAGGTCTCTGCAGAGCTAAAGTCCTGTGGCCACAGTGAGGCTGCACTGTAATATGGCACCACAACATAATCGAAAACATCTATTGATTTCAGTTAGGTCTGTATGTGTGAGGGAGTGAGTGGAGGCTAAATGACCGTCTTCAAACCAATATTATCTTACAGATTGTACACAAATGTATTGGAATGACCGCAGTAATGGTCTGTTTGTACTCCAGTGATGAATACAAATTCTGTATCACTTGGACGCCATTTCAGATGGGACAAATATGCGTCACAGCCCTCTGTGTTTTGTGTGTGAGTGTGTGTGTGTGTACTTCAGGCAGAGCTTGGCAGGGTATGCCGTGCAGGCAATTAAAACTGCTCATTAATGCTTTGTTAGACAACACTCAAGCTAATCCCATCATATGGCAGGCAGTGATAAGGGCATTTGCTTCTCTCACTGCCTGTCTGTCTGTCAGTCTGCTGGGAGCAGATATGCTATCAGTAGCCAGTTGTAAAGGTGAACAGAGGGAAAGCCATGAAGGCGCACTAATAGTCTGATTTTGGTCAGCTGGAGAAAAAGGCACCCTGGTTGAAGGAAAGCACTACACTAGATAGCCTTAAAAAGTTTAGAGTCTGTGTAATAGCTGCATATATCTGAAAAATTCCTCTAAATTAAATGACAAAATGCTTCTCTTTGCTGCCTGTGCCCTCTAGAGTGACACATGGAAGCATTAAAGCAGGTTCAGTCTGACACCCCTGTCAGCAGGACATTATTTATCTGTCCCTTCTGAAACCCAGACCACCACTGTTGAAAAATAAATCATATTATGACATGACTTGGTTTGGTAAGGTTAAAAATGACTTTATTAGATTTAGGGAAAGATGATAGTTTGGATAATAATAACGGCTTTTTAAAGGTATACTGCCGTGAAACTTCAATTAGTAGCTCTGGCTATTATTTGTTTAATTACTGAACTCAGAAGAATATTAGTTGTATAAAAATTAGGCTGATATAACATGTCAGTTATGTTTTATGTTATGACACTTGTTTCACAACACCTGAGGATGACGCCACGTTATACTGGTAAAACAATATACATAACCCAGACTATTTTTTATGGGGGGAAAAAACTTTAATTATTTTCATAAGTTGACCCTTATGGACCAAATGAATATAAATAACTTACCAGGTGATCAAGGAATGGACACATATTCTGATATATATTCTTTATGACAGCTTCAGAGGAAGGGAGTCACCACATATTGTTTCATCATGCTGGTAAATCCGAATAAATCACAGTCTTCTGTGGTGCTCATGGTTTCAGCAGAATGAAATAAGCCGAGCTAATGTAGCATCTCCATATTTACAAAGGTTTAATCTCCTGAGACCTCAACTTGTGTTTGGTATGCATTTTTAATTTCTCCTAGCTATTTTGGATCAATAGGCCCCAATAAGTATTAAAAAAGTAGACATTGTCAATGATAATTAAGTCTTAATGTCTTCAAACAAGTACTTTCTAATTAACAGCGTCTTAGCGTCAAATTTGTTGCCATATCAAACTACATATACTTTTAATTATAAATAAACAAGTTTCAACCATAAAATGTGATCAGGTTTTGGACCTTGTCCACTTTTGTGTCAGTTTCGGCTGTAGACTGACTTATATTTGTATGTGCTATCTAAGCAGCTAACTATTGTCAGCTTGAGTGGGTGGTCAACAATCCAATTTTATACACCCAAAGAACTTCTGTTAAAAAAATGAACTGCTTGTCAACCAGACCAGGCCTCTAATTGAGACAGGCCTTCATTTGTCAAAATGTGTAGCTACGCCAGGCTAGTAAAAGGGACTGGGTGTTTAACTGGGACTAGGCTTTTACTGTAATTGAAGTTTTACGGTATGCAGCTTTGTTGGCAACTGTTTGTAAATGTGGTCACCAGCAATAGTGAAAGTGAAAGCCATCATCATCACCTCATTTCGTGTTTCACCTCCCTATATTTGCATATTTACGGTGCTATGTCTCTTGGATGTGTGCTGCTTGGTCTTGCACCTGGCTGGGCCCTTATTATAAAATCCTGACCTCACATTAGTGGTGTGATGGTACACACTCATGAACGTATCACGCACAGAAAATGAGAAGGAAATAATGAAATGTGTGTCTGCAGAAAACTACACTGCCCCACACTTTTTTTTTTTACATGCTTATGTGTGTGTTGTTTTTTGTAAGTCCCACGAGGTAAATTATAACGATTATATTAATAAAAATGAATAAAGTTCGTCCAAAAACTCCCATTAATATACCCATCCAATATCATATCCTGTCTGCTGTTGCAGAGTCAATTGCATAACCTCACTGCATCTTTCACATGAAACAACCTCTGGAAAAACACAGCCTCGCAGCTATAAGACGAGTAAACAGAGAATTTTTTTTCTCTGCTTTTTTGGCCCATCATGCTGCGCATGTCAGCGCCCAATGATTGTGATGCGGTTGGAGAGTGTGCATGCTACTGGGAGCCTTGGCCAAGCTGGCAGGGAGGGAAAACAGATTACCATTTCCACAGTGTGTGTGTTGTTGGGGCCCTCGAGCTGACTTCTGAGCTACTACTACCTCTGCTAGACTGGAGCTGTCAGAGCTGTTCCGCTCATGTCTGTGTCATCAGCACAACTAACACTTCCACTACCGCCGCATGCTCAGATGAGCAGACGCAGACTTCTATATATGCATACTCACAAGGACACGCTGAATCACATGCATGCGTGCACACAGACTCACACATGCTCAAAAACACGTAGTCATCAGTGTGACTGAGGATGTGTCTGACCAGGTATTAAATCACCCTCTCCCTCTCTTTCTAAACTTCTCTTGTGCACTCTCTCACACACACAAACATGAACACACAGACACACAATAACTTCAATAACTTGCACCAGTGGTTTTCAATGATTAGAAATTAATTAACTCTCAAAACAAAGAGATACTTACATCCAAACACCTGAGATTCACCAGAGACTTGGACTCAGCAAACACACTGTTGAATGCTGTGGCACCAACCAGGAAATACTTTCCCAGAAGTTTTGCTTTCAGGAGGACACCTAGAAACATGGCAATAAACTGTATTTGTCTACATATTATTTGCTGAAAGTTGTCTTATGTCACTTGCTTAAAATCATCTATGAAACATTTATGTTCATTGTGATAGCTAGGTTTCATTTTTTTCTTTTTTTTCCATCTCTCTTAATTCCTTAAGTACGGACTCAGACGTCATCCTAACCAGACTTAAGACCTATGACCAGCAATTATTGTGAATTATTGCATTGTCACAGAGCGCTTCTATTTTAATGGGCGCAGCATCTGTAGCACTGGTTTAGCCGACCACACACCAATTGCATGTGTTAAATCATCTCACATGATGCTACACAACCAATTGAAATATTCATCAATAATCATTAGAACTCAAGTCAATGATATTCCACAATTAGCATGTGTATATGGGTTTTTTGTTTTGTTTTTTTACACATGGGAAAGCTATAAGCTATAAACTATAAGCCCTTTTTAAACAGGAATTGTGCAAATTTGCAGGAAAGCCCAATCAGTCTTTTTGCAGCATTGGCAGTATAAAAACAAAATCAGGGAGTGCGGCAAAATGCCACCTACCTACTTTTGTTTATACAGAATGCGCCTTTTTCAGGGCAGTGGGGGGCGTGAGCAAGTAACAAAACGTGTAGCTCAGCATGTGGCGTAAACAGTGACGTTCAGTCCTCTCATAAGTTGGCCCGTCCTTCACCGTTCCGTCATTTGACGGTTAATGGCTTCTTTGTTTGCGAAGGCAAGAAGAGCGCACAATTTCTTGTCTCCCCAGTTGCTCATCTTTACAGTGTCTGTCAGGTTTGCGTTTCCCTCTTCCTACTATCTGCTCATTCCTGCTATCAGCAGTTTCCTGTTAGTCCACCGCCAGTGGGTCGCACGTGCAGCGTCATCAACAGCCCCTCCCGTGGTGGAAGGGTGCCTTGCTCTTTTTAAATCAAAAAGGATCCGCCAATATGTCTACCCTATGCGGCGGAAAATTGGGCATCTCGGAGAAACTCGCCAATCCGACTCTGTGTCACTAAACGCTCGCAGCTTGCCGGCAAAACGGCCCAACATTTGCCAAAAATCTGGCAGTGTAAAAGGGGCTATAAACTCCTGTCCCATTGTCAGTTGACTCGACAGCTCTGCAGCAGAAGAGTTTGCCTTTCTAATTTTGTTTTACTGTTGTGTCACATTCAACATCAATTACAGGCTAGTAAAAACATTACAGGTATTACTTCTTTTTTATATCTCTTACTTATTCAGTTTCCTTCTCAAACACAGTGCTGACTAACTTGGATTGATGTACGAGCGCTGCTTGGGTGGAAAGGGAGAATATTTTATGGTGGTGCGTCATTTTAACTCACTGGAGAAGGCACTGAAATTAGCACGTCCACCCTGGAGTTGTATTTCCATCACTGCCGATCAGAGCTGGAGCTGATAAATGCCTGTGACTGCGGCAGAACCATTTGACTCAGGTGTGAATGTTGCCTTTTACATACAAAAAGCCAGATGTTAGCAGATGATGGTGGGGTTTTTGTGCAATAGTCTTGGAGAGATGAGATACAACACTTGGAAAAATAGGTGGGAAAAAGTAATTTCACATGGCATGTTCTATAGAGGGAAAAGTAGATGGTGAAAATGGAGCTTTTAATTAAAAATGCACTTATCTTACATATCTTACATTCTTCCCATGGGCAGCTCAACACTGCTATGGCTCATCATATGTTCTGAGACGTGGCAATTATTTAAAGCAGCAATGTGAAGTGCCACCCAAAGCAGAGAGCATCTTTTAAACATTAACAAATCGCCTACTGTGATTGTTCCCCTTATTTTCTGAGGTGTCCAGCAGCAGAATGATCACATGGTGCCTGGCTGACACCTACAACTGAGTTACCAGCACCCGTACTCAGCAGATATGTGGACTGATGTGTTGGTCAGGGAAACAGCATGCAGCAGAAGACTCCACATATTATCTATGTGGTTTTTGGAGGAATGATATTGTCGTCACTCCCCAATCCCTGCTCTGCTGAGCTTGTATATGGCTGCAAGGAATGATGATGTCAGAGCCAAGATACCAATTATAAACTCTATACATATTCTGCATTGACATAATAATCTTTTCCACGTGACTGGGCTCACTGAAATGGAGTAAAGCCTGTGAGCTAGTCCAGGAAGACGACTGGAGTGTGCTGCTCCTCTCACATGACACACACTACTTGCTGCACTGTTTCCAACATACTCTGCATTAGATCATGTGTGTAAGCCGTCAGTGCTCTGCTCAGTCTTTTCATTTGTCTGAAAACTCAACAGAAAACTGTTGCAGTCACGTGATGACGCTGCCTCTTCAGTTGTTACTTCTTTCAGCATCTCATCAGCCTCAGCCTGCTTTTAAAAAAGGGGATTACACAAAATGTTTGACCACATCTAGAGGCAAATATTATTAGAACTGTTGCAAATGGCCACAGTCGAAGATGTGGAAAGAAGTCTGCTGTCTTTGTGAGGAAAGGTGCACAGTTAGCATAGCATGTTGAACAGGTACATTCTTTTCCCCTAGTTACTCAACCTTAGCAGCCTCCTATTAGCATAACTGTACATTCAAACCAGAAGCTTCCAAAGAAGCAAAGTCTGTCGTGGACGCCCAAGAAGCACGACTGTCAAAAATATTTGTAGCAGCTTTGGTCGCTCTAGTCGCTCATCACGAGAATCATTGAACATCAACGTCAGAAAGCTCATAGTTGGCTGACAGAAAGTTATGTTTGGACAATGAAAACAGAAAACTATGTCATCCCATTCAAACCAAGCACGGAAGACTTGCATGCTACGTCGCAACATTAGCCTGCAATACTCTCCTCTATTACGAACATTACACACTTTAAAACTCACCAGACAAACCAACTACATCCGCGACACTTTTTATTTTGGTCTCTGTAACCAAACAGCGACACATTATAAAGGACTGAGTGGGCGCGAACGCAAGTAATAAACATCTGGATATCCATTGTAGGAACAAGTGTGCAGTCAGAACCAAAGTTAAATGGCTTGTTCTCTGGGACCCAATTCATCGACGCACGTCGGCATTCCGATTGGTTGTCTCCCCAATCTCTGCTGTGTTGAGTTTGGTGTTTGGGGATTGATGACACCAGAGAGCCACTGATCACATGTATTAGAAAACACATCGATTTTCAACGTTCATTAGTGGAGGAGATGTGACCTTGGTGTGTATTCATAAGACGAGAAATAAAATCTTTCATCTGTGTTTTAAGCATTACCAAAGACCCACAGAGAGATTCATGTTGAGAAAAACAAAGTGTAATGTATTTCGAGGTCACCGTGCTTCCCTCTAACAACCACACAAGCGTGTAAACAAGACATGTTACTTCAGGACAGGATATTTAATTCACGCTTTTCCCCATCTATCTTTATTTCATTGTTCCCTTTCAATAAACTCCATGAAATAAAGATGTCTACACACTACTTCTTTCTCACTGTGCATTCTGTGATGATTTGGTGGCTTTGGATTATCACCGAACTAACTACTGCATAACAGCAGGGAGATGGGATGGGATGGTGCATTGTGACCGGGAGGGATGGGCTGTCAGCCAGGACGGCTATAGTGTCTCTGCTGGCACAGCTCTCAGTGCAGGTGTCACAAGGATATTGCTTTGGCAAAAAACATTGTGTCAGAAACTATCGGCTAAGTTTCCAGAGAACATCTCTCGCGGTGATGAAGCCGATCGCATATTAATTTCCACTTATGTAATAAATCGAGTATTAGCATAACACCGAGCACATTGCTGTCATGCTAAATCTAACTCAACAATGCAGACGGAATATCTGAGGAGAATTTCCATACCTTTTAAGTCAGCACTTGCAGAGTCACAGCTATTAAGCAAATAAAAAAGGTTGTTGTGCTTTCCACAGTTAAACTTTTGTGTATCTCCTAATAGAAAGACGACATGACCCAGGCATTATAATCTATAGGTCTTTATTTATTTTTGCAGATAACATATATTGCAATCATGCTTTTTCATATAACACCATCTAAAGACATTTATTATATTTTTTACATAGAATATTTTACATTAGGCCCATGAAACAGCTAGAAATATACAAAACAGTATTCTCTGACTAGACGTTTCTATTCCATTATTATTAATATTATTATTATTATCATCTTTATTATTACTCTATTCTGTTATTGTAATTATAATTTTTACAGTTGAGAGAGATATGTGCTTTAGTTTCTGAGATAATAATATTATTGCAGAAAACAGCAAATAATATCACGTTTTTGTTTTTTTTTTGTTCAACATTTAGACAAAAGAAAAGAAAAACTCAGGTTGTACGGACATTCACAGATACATGTATTACACAGTCCAGTTTACAACATCGTTCAAGAGAGAAAACTGCAGTATGGTAACTTTATACAAAATTCACGGAACCCTTTGTCATTGCACATTTTAATTCACATATCTTTGAGAAAAATAAACGTAGAGAAAAAGAAAATAAACGGGACTGATTCAACCTGATTCCTGTCGCATGTAGCTGCCACAGAAGCAAATTTTCTCGATCCTCCCTCGTAGTCGTACAGTGATATCTGTGGTCTGTCCCAAAGTCAGCTTCTACATAGGTTTTTATATTGCCGAGCAAACTTGATATGTAGTAATAGGTTTTTCTTTACCCTATGAAAAGGAGTAGTTTCAGTGGTGTTGGCCTACAGTATATAGCATCTGGCTATGTCCTGTTGTGTTAACAGTGCTTTTGCCGGCTTCGTCCTCTGACTGAGCCAAAGTTTCTCTCCTGGTCTGACATTGGAAATCTGCACTCGCCACGGGATAGAAACCCAACGGCTTCTACTGAAATGACTGAGTGAAGGCCATCGCAGTTCATTTACACTGAAAGAAATGATGCTAGCTGAATAGCACACAGGAAAGAGGCAATAATTTGGATCGGCTTTCGAGTGTGCCCGTGTACTTGCGTGATGTAATACTGGTTTGTGTTTTGTTGCCACTTAAAGCAGCATGTTGGATTAATGGGAGTAAATGGCGGAGATTTGATGATGTTTCTTTTTTAATGTAGCATTAATTGTTTCAGTGTATAATGGTAGAATCTGAGAGAATTTGGTCACGTCCACCTTTGTTCCTGAGGAGTGGGTTACTAAATACATATATAAGTAAACGGTTCCAGTCAGAATAATGGCAGCTATCATTGAAATCCATCATAAACTCTCCAACGCAGCAGCCACCGCAGCTTATTCATTCTCACAGTTTAAAATAAAGATCTGAATCAGCATTGGCTTATTGCAACACGACTCTGCCGTCCCTCTTAACTGTTTGTACAGAGGAGTTACATGTACTTTTTTCCGAATAATCTCAGGCAGAATACTGTACAAACAACATTAATGTGGGATTTCTGTATTGGCTACACCTTTACTGTTAGAGGTGGTAGTTTACAGATCCAAATTGTGCTTGTAGGCGGATGCTGTATTTGCTACTGTACTCTGTTGCTCTTCAGAGAGACAAAAGGAGATGCTTGATTTAATCCATGTATAGCCATCGGGTCAAATGTCTGCACCAATCTTTCAAACTTGAGTATGATTTTGGTCCTTCTCACTCTCACATATAGAAAACGACCTAAAAAAATGATTCTACAAAAAAGATTCAGACGACATACAAAGTTATTGTTCTTTAGAAAACAAAGAAACAAGTATAACAGTCTCTTGCTATGTATCCTATGTAAGTTATTTTTGCTGTTGTCACACGTTTCAATCGAGCCAGAGGAAAAAAAAATAAAGAGTTGGACGCTTCAAAATTTCATACTGTACTTGTGCTTTTCAAAGGTAGCCCCAAACGTGGGTGGTAAACATTTCAGGCGAACTGCAGGATCCTGCAAGGGAGTGATAGTCTGGCTAAATTATATTTTACACATACAAGCAGATTTGGCCTTACCTGTTGCACATTCCCATATTGTCTTTGCCATAAATTGGTCAATATTCAATTTTCACTTTTACAAACTTTCAAATTGCATTTTTTTCACCTACTACACTGCATTCATTTTTATGTATTTATTTCATGTACAAGCAAAATGCATTTAACCAATATTTTTCTTTGTACAGTAAATGTAGTTTAGTAGATTAATTAATATCTTCAAGGTAGCACAATACTATTGAATCAACGCGGGCCTCCAAATTTAAATTATATATTCAATATACAGTAATTTCCTAAGTCACATTTCCTCTTCTATAAAGACTAACTTTTTTTGCATAATGAAATTCATAATATCACAACAATTTTGCTGGGTAGTTTGTTTTCTCCTCGTAGGTTTTTATAACTCTGTATTATACAAATAAACAAACAGAAAAAAACCCTAAAAATAACTGTAATCAGGTTGGTCTCACGTGTCCCCAGGAGGTAGGTGAATAAAAGCAGACATGGAAGTCTGGTGGTCGTTCCCAACCTTGATTATGTTTTTTTTTATCTGCGTAGATCGCCAGTCTGGCCATCGAGACAGAGAGAGACAGGCAGAAGTTTCTAGATGTAGGCTTCCTCGTTGGCAGGGTTCTGATTCTGGTTCTCTGTCTGCTGGTCCGGGCCGTTTTCCTGAGCCTTCACCAGTGTCAAAGGCTTGATCATCATCCGCAGACGCTGAAATGGTGAAGCACAGATATCACTGATACTGTTGAGATTACAATGAGACGCTGTCATATATCATTAGTACCAAACAGCTGCAAAGCTTGTGATCAAAGCATTAAGCTGTATCATAAAACACCAGCAGTACAGCTGTGAGCTTGATGAATGCGCACCCTCAGGCTCTTGGTGTAAACTTTCTATAAGATACTCTCAGTAAAGACGCACAGTTTCTCTCATGTGATATATTGTTATATGAAAATATACAGCTTGATCTCACTTCACATCAGGCGACCGATCTTCTGATATCAGTTCATCTATAAAACTATCATTGGCAAAACCCCTCCATATCTACACCCACTATTCAATTTCTCTGACAGTAATTGCAGTTTACGCTCTAGCAAATATATAAGTGTGGTTATTCCGAAGATCCGTACCCCCTTCGGCCATCACTCATCCCAAATTGGTGCTTTAAGTGACTGGAACGAGTTATTAAAGATGCTAAAATACCACACCTCCATTACATTACCATCCTTTAATAACTCAATACAAGCGATAGTCTCTGACCACTGCACCTTTTCTAAAGTTTGCTACATACTGTCATTGTATATACTGTATACCACTTAACTGGTCATGAGGAGAAGGAAAATCTACTTTTTCCAAATAATCTCAGGCAGAAATATTTAACACAATCCAAATGTGTATATATTGTGATGTTTTAATTTTGTCTAATGTTTTTTTTTTTTAATTGTACCAGCTGCCTCTATGTTTTAATGTCTTGTATCAGCTTGCCTCTTGTTGCTGCCTCTTGGCCATGTCATCATTGTAGATGAGAACTGGTTCTTAATTGACTTATGTTGTTAAAAAGAGGTTGAATAAATGCTTTATGGGCCAAACTTGCTGAGCAACCCAATCGCCATAATAAATGTTAGCGTTGTTTCTGCAAACAACAGATGTGTAACATTTGTGTGTTATTACATAGCAGATATGTTGAAACATTATGCTTCATTTCATTTTTAAAAGCGCTATGGTTAATGTGGTAATGTTTTGGCCCAAATTACGCCTGGCTATGGTTAGGAAAAGATCATGTTTTGCCTTAAAATACATGGTTTTGGTGCCTCAATCATGCCTGGAAATTCTGCTTATGCCTCGCTATAAAACAAGGCAACTGCCAGGCCAAGCAGCAACCTTCGGGGCTCAGTAATTAAACAAGTGCCAAAAACTGCAGTTTCTCTAGTGGCCACTTGAGGCTGGCTCCAGAAGCTAGTCAGTCCTCATAGACCCTCTTGTTAAATGGCCTGAGTAAAGCAGAAATTAACATGTTTACAGCCTGAAACAAAAAATAGATTTGGTCTCTGTACGAGGGTACGAGAGTAAAGCTGGGTCCGTTTGAATGTCAGGGTGTCTGCGAGGCATCACTACAGTCCATGAGTCAGAGCCAAACCTCGCTTCATCATAGCTCCACCCTCTTGTCCAAATGCTCGAAGCTTCAAAACGCGAGTCCACAAACCAGTGGGTGATGTCAGGTAGCTAGGTCCATTATTCTATACAGTCACACACAGTCCAGCCGTGATTGTGCCACAATCACGGCTGGAAATGCTGCCAGTTTCTTGCTAAAAACACTCAAATTTTTTGTTTGTTGGTTTCAAACAGTGGTCTGCAGTGAACTTTAGCTCAGCAGCTATTTTGCCCAGGTGTTACCTCCCAGTGACAAAGTCAGCTAATATACATGTAATCAAAACTTGATATGATTCATGTGAAACATACAAATGCAACATATCCGTGCTTTGCAGAAACGTACAATGCCAACATTTTCACCTCATGACTGGCCTCTACTGAGCGCACATAACCAAACCAAACCATACCAACTTAGCAAATCTTCTAAAGGTTCTAAACTATGACTTGTGTTGGACCCGGGATTCTGCGGCACTGTAGGCATTCACATGGAGTGTTTGTGAAACTGAGCATCCGCCTGGGTGCAGAGCACTAATCAGCTGGCTGATTGCTACAATTAGACAATCAGCCATCAGCTGGTACTGCAGGATCTGACACCTGCACATCGCCTCTGACAGTCTCTGTTGCACTGCCTGCAATTATGGCCCATTTATTCTGTCAGTGGCGGCTATAAAGCTATATCTGTCACCAGGGACCGTATAGATGCACGATTATTCTTCATTGCATTGTGGATGACTGCAAATCAAAGCGCTCTTAATGTAAATGGAATGCCGGAAAAGGTATTATGTGCCATTGATTAGGATCATCAGATCAATAAAAAATGCAGCGTGCCATTCTGCTGCATACAAATGAACGTAATTTACTGAGAACTCAGTGGCTGCTGTAGCGAAAAAGGCATCTGAAATTGTTTAACAGAACTCATTAGAAACTCTATTTTACTAATCCTTTTATCACTGTGCTGCTCTTCATGGCAATTTATCAAGTCTTTACCCAGCATGCCTATGTGTTTGCTCATTACAAAATCACAGTGCAGTCATAATGCACAGAGCAAATCACACTGGGCTAAGCTGAGCATTTTAACATCAGTGTGAAGAGTCTTTTTGCTGCTAAATTACATTCCAGGTGCTACATTCATTGCCAGCCATTATGCAAATGTTGTAAATGTAAGTGAGGATGATATAAATCCTGGATGAGTGCATTCTGGTAGACACATTTGAGCCAGACTGTTAAAAAATGGACAGGGTGACCTTAAATGTCCATTCAAACTTCCCCTCATGGTTGAAACAACTGACTGTAAAATCCTCAGGGCTTGTATGACATCACATTATCCTCACAAAACAGCAGCACTGTCTAAATACACCACTGTGTCTCTGTGTTGGAGTGGTCTATCATGTCTGTATGTAGTAATATATTTGAGCCAAAAATCTTGCATACCAAGTAATCCACTTGAAACTCTTACACAGAGCCTGCCTCGCTGCCGACCGCAGATTAAAATTCAAATCAGTTAATAGATGTATGAAATTCTCCAAGCTGGGTGCAGTGATGCTCTGGGAAATCTGCAGCTATCGTATTTGCACACTAACTAAAATTCTTGGTATTTATATACCTGTATACACATGTATAAGTATAATAATATTTCCTTTAAGTGTATGTATATTGATTGTATTTAGATTTTTATTTGCCTTTGCAGATGTCTGTACTATTTGATATGAGCATCTGGTGACTTTGCCCCCTTTTTATTTCAAGTATTCATTGCTTTGGAGCAGATACAGCATTCAAGTGAACAACTGAATTCCCATTGATCTTACCTCTTTGTATGTGCCTTTGAGTGTGAGGAACATGTAGCCCATGTAGCCAGGGATGAGGGTCATGGAGGAGAGGGCCATGCACCACCCAACCCCCTGGCCCCAGGCCGGGAACACATAGTCACCCATGGTGAGGGGAACCATCTGCACTGCACTGAACAAGAAGACTCCCTGGACAAGAGGGACAAGGAAATAGATCTCAGTGCCTTTACCATCATGTTTTGACATTTAACTAATAGAGTCTAAGTTCTAGGCCATGAATATGCAGAAATACTACAGTAACAGCTTTTGGTCTTGGATGATCTTTGGACACATCAGGCACACTTTGTGAAGTATTCTATGCTAATAAAGTATATAAAGCAGTGACCAGTGGCAAACTCAGACTGTCCGAGGGGCACGGGTGAAAACAGGGGCACAATAGAGATCACTTCATAATGTTTTCTCCACTGGAAAGGCACCCTAAAGGACAACACATCTTGTTTTCTTCTCTAGAAGTGCACTCTAGAGAACAATTCATCGGAGAGACATTCTAGAGGACACTGCATCACGTTTTCAATACTGGAAGGGCACTCTAGAGGACACTACATCTCTAGAGGACACTGCATCTTGTTGTCTTCACTGAAAGAGCCCTCTAGAGGACAATACATCTCATTTTCTTCACTGGAATGGCACTCTAGAGGACACTTCATCATTTTTTCTTCACTGGAAGGGCACTCTAGAGGACACTACATCTCGTTTCCTTCACTGAAAGAGCACTCTAGGGGACACTTCATCTCAAGAGGACACTACATCTTGTTATCTTCCCTGGACGGGTGCCCTAGAGAGCACTGCATCACCTTGTCTTCACTGGAAGAGCACTCTAGAGGGCACTGCATCATGTTGTCTTCACTGGAGGGGCACTTAGCCTACCAGTGGCACTGACAGTTGATTAAGCCAATCATTGCATCAAGTGCAAGCTATAAAGTAAAAGCAATGGACCTCCTTTTGTCTCCTACACACAACCATCAAGCTAAAGTGAATAAAAAATCATAGCATGGTTTGCATATAGACAGAGATTATAGCATTCACTATCAATATAGAGCTTCCACTGAGACCCCACAAGCGCTAATAACGTCCTTGACGGGGTGCTATTTTCCCTGTTGATGGCCAAAACATTGTGCACCCACAGGTATCACTTACAGCCACAATGAGTGGAGTGAAAACGACCCAGCAGGCCTTCCACCACACACAGGGCTTGTATCCGATCATTTCTTCAATGTTCTCGTAGAATTTGTTCACACCTGGGAGCAGAGATAAAGCAGGACAAATACAGTTTTAGTTATCGCATCGCGTGACTAGAGATGTGCTCCGTAATTTATAATTTCAGATAAGTTTCTAGTTTAGATCTTAGATGTTAGATGTTGAAATTTCAACTACAAAAGACTTTAGATGGAAAAAAAATCCTCAAGAAGATTCCTGAGTGTGGCTCACCATAAAACCATGAAATTGAGACGCACTCAAAGAAGACCAGGAAGAGCAGGCACATGCCACTAGCTGAGTAGTAGTCAAATAGCTTGAACACGTACAGTCCACCCTGTAAAAGAAGAGAAGCAGAAAACAAACAAAAATAAGACAGATGAAGGCAAAGGAAACCGTCAAAGAAGCAATTATGGTATTGGATGTGCAGTACTAAATCGGTCAAGCGGAATAACATCAAGGGTGAGGGGACCGGCGGCTGTGGCTGGTAAGTGTTAGTGATGTTTCATTGGTGAGGACAGAATTGATGCTAAGACTTTCTGGTGCAAACTGTGAAAGGCAGGACCAGTATAGACCAAGCATCTCCTTGAAATATTGCATGTCTGTCCACCATCTCTACAGCTATCAGGACGTCATGGAGACCAGCTCAAAGGGACCCGCTACAGTTTGTCAACTTCTACTTTGTGAAGCTTGATATGCTGGAAGCTTTATAGTGCCTGGAGTAGCGGTTAGGGTAACTGCCTCATACTAACTGGACTGTGCGTGTGGCATGATGGATATTCACTTTGGCAGAAGAAAAGGGACAATGCAGGGTCTCGGAGTGTCATTCGCAAACACGACCTTGGCCTGCAGTGATTCTGTCATTTGTAGCTCACAAATACGCAGAAACAGAGGCCTCTTCACAAAAATGTCTTCACTTTAGCCAGCAGGAATTTGTGGGGTGATGCTTTTCAAAAATTATAAAGAACATACTTGAAACAACTCTTATGACCTGCTGCCTGTAGTCTGATACAGAGCATTAAGAATCAGTGCTGACTTTTTAAAAAATATGGCTCAGATATCATGTTATAAAATGTTGGGAGATAACATCAGCAATGGAGTTCAAAAAATATTGTTTTAATTTTATATAAATCACCCACATCATAATTGGTTTCGAACCAACAAAGTAGGTTGAAATATTATCAAAATATTACAGTGTATTCACCCTAAGGAAATTTGGACCGACAGACAGAGCTTGTTCAAGAATCTTAGCAAGATTCATGGCAATCTGCCAGTTCTGTCATCAGATATTTTGTTTGCAAAAGTGGTAATTTGACCGTAGGTGAAGTTCTGGAGGTCAAGAAGTGCTCAAAATGGTTCATTCTCTTAGGAGCATGAATATGTTTAGAGCGGTATTTCATGGCTATCTGCTCCCTAGAGTATGAAATTTTTCAGCTAAATAGAAATTGTGGCCTGAAGGTGGCGCCAGCAGAACAACGCCTTCTCTCTGCGACCTTGTCACATATCAACGTTTGGTCATCGACTTTCCACATCCAGATATAATGTGAAAGGTACCCTGCGTGTGTTGGTTGTTGACGTTCTGGGACACCATGTCAAGTTCTGCCTGTTACATCCACTGTCCTCTTTAAAAATACACTTCACGGGAAATTTAATGTTTACATACAGTCTCTTTCAAAATAAATGCACTACATCCGTACAACAATGTGAGCTAACGCTTGTTGTTCAGGCGACAAAATCATGTGGGTAGGTTTAGGAAAAAAGAACAGGGTTTAGCTTTATGATCTTACATGACGCGAACAGCGCTTTCCTGGGTGAAAGTTGTTATTTGTTGGACCCATCCATTACCCCTCCCGACTGCCCAAGTCGGACTTTCGCTGCCTTAACTGTTGTTCTTGTCCCATTGCGTTTCTCCCTGATGCCATTGAACGTATCATGCCAACATTAAAGGACGGCTTTTTTCATCAGTGTTTGATGCCGCAACTAAGTGCCTAAGCGCTGGATTTCGACAACTTAAGAATGAGACTGGGTTGAGCAGAAAGGTCAGGGGTCACCAAAAGCATGAGGTGTTATCCTCTGTGGAACATGAATACACACAAGACATTTAATGGAAAAAGCCATTTAAGACTCCATGATATGGACCTGAGTGTTAGTCAAGGGTGACTTTTGGCCTGATGGTGGCGCTAGGCTAGACAGTAGCTCAGGTGGTCCTAAAAACCTTTAGGAATCATGTAGGGGTGCTATTACAGGAGCTCAATATGACATTAAGAACAGTAATATGCAGCAAAAACTATTTGCTATGCACAGATATAGTGGAGTAATGGTATTCTGAGCAGAGAGTGAAGTCACACTCTCTCTCTGTGTTGTGGTCTTAGTTCCTCTGTTCATTTTTGTAGTAGACGGTCCACCTGTGCGTGCATGTTAGTCTTAAATGTGTATCCCACTGGATGGCTAACACATGGTGTTCATATGGCAGTTACAACTGATAGTGGGACAGCGTCATTGCATAAGCGTAGCGCCCAGTCTCTGTTTTCCCCCAGATTAGCTCTTGCAGAACTGTCGCTCTTGTTAGCACTGTTTGTGCTGTTAGCACCATTGGCTGCTAGCCACTGGCTCAGCCACCTCCATATTGTGAGCCGTGTGCAGACAACTTCTGAATCATAAGAAATCAAAATAATGAATTCCATGACAATCTGGTCTGCAGGTATGAGGTGTCTTCCTCTGGACCAAAATGTTGGACAGACGCACAAATGAGCAGACAAACCAACAGACTGTATCAGCATCCTTTTGTCCAGCAGGTAAAGTTAAACGAAATCCTGGCTGTGATCCTTTGTTTCATGATGTGTAATGTTTGCAGACTGGAACATGGTGCTAAGCGACTTGAACCACTTTAACTAGAAAATTGAATCCTCAGAGGGAAAATGACGCCATGACCTTTTCACTGAGATGTTCTGGATACCATGAGGGCCACTTGGCGAGCTGAGGTAACAATCTAGCTGAGTTAACAGTCTTGCAGGTTAGTGGGTCAGCTGCTAAGGTCACATCACTGTTGGGCTGTGGGACACTTTCTAGTCTGTGGAGGATGTTTTATTTTCTGTGACAAAGCCAACATCAGAAGTGCTAAATATAAAAGAACAAAGGCGTGTTGATGCAAGCAAAGGAAATATTTTAAGTCTTCACTCAATTGATTAAAGGTGAGCTTGTGCAGTGTTTTTACTGGATTCTGCGAATATTATGAAAGAAAGGCGAATCCCTATAGAGATGAAAGCGTAATTAGGTGATTAACTGGAGAAACGCAGACTCAATATTGACCTGAATACGGCAACAGATATCAACCTTGTCATTTAGTCGCAGGCTGTTGTGAGCGTTTTTGAACTAACTGCCCTGTAACGTCTCTGAGAGTTGGTGGATTATCCAATAAGAAAGAGGTATTTACCTGTGTGATGTTGGACAGTCCAATGATGTAAGAAACAAGGCAGACGACTGCAATGAAGATCTCTCTGCGTTTTCGGAGAATGTGAGGGAATTCATCAACCAGTGCAGTGATAAAGCCCTCCACAGTGCAGAACTGGAGAGATTGCAGAGTCACATCAAGACTGTGTTACGTAACACAACGCTGCTGTCACAACAAAAACAGGTCAGTTTCTAAGAGATAGAATTAACTCTCATGAATGAAAGAGTAAATACAAGACTTATTACATTAAGTTTTAGTCGTGTTTTTTAGATGGCAGCAACACATAATGACATTTCGCACCCTGAAATAACAGAATCCAATAGAATATAGACAGAAACTGGAACATCATCACTTTGTTATATAAATATGGTTCAAAAACCACAACTGAGACCATTTTTGTAGGGTTATCTTTACCTGGCTGTCGATTCCCAGCATCAGCAGCATGGAGAAGAAGAGTATGGCCCAGAGAGGAGAGATGGGGAGCTGGGTCACGGCCTCAGGATAAGCCAAAAATGCCAGGCCAGGTCCTGACAACGACAAATGTTACAGACACAGTGACGTGTCCTTAGAACGGGACACCAATGTAAGATGCAGGCAAAGGAACGTAGACAAATGAAGTGTTACAAATGTCTTGTTAAACATACATATAAAAACAAGAAGATTTTAGTTGTGGTGCCACCAGAAAATTTCCATAGAGGTGGCCACATGGGGTGGAACACCAAAACCAAGAGCCATAATTTCAGGAATTTGATTATGCTGCTCAAGTGTTTTGGCCAATTGAAAAGTTTTGAGTTCCACAACAATCCTATTTTAATGAGTTATATATCTGCATGTGTGAGGCAATTCATTTTCAAATAAGACAAATATATAGCTTTAATTTGAAGGAGTACATTTTTTGTCAGGAACAAAACATGTACTGGGAACAAGCCTTCAAGTTTAGGGAGACTTGTGGGTATCTATAGAACACATTCTCATTTAGATATCTTGGGGTGAGAGTTCAAAGCACCCATGTGAAAATGGCCATGCCAGTTGTTCCTTTGCCAAAATGTAGTCCAACTTTTGACCGTTATTTAGGCTCTTTCTCGACAAGCTATGCCGACAAGGTTGGTACCAATGGATGCCTTAGGTTGTCTAGTTTCACTGGATGCTTTCATGCTGGCTTAAGAAATGAGTGTGCCACAGCCTCTTAAAGACAGACGGGCTCTTCTGGAGGTGGGTAGCAATTGGGCACTGCCCCCCTCTTGGAGGCGCTACTGGGTTTCAAATCCAAAGTGTCCTTGGGAGAACAAAGTGTCAGTGCTGAAAGTCAAACTTCAGTGTTTCCAAAGAACAGAGAGTTTTGCAGAATCAGTGAGCAATTTTTTCTTTCCAATAAACCCAGGAATCAGAGCTGACATCCAGTGACAAGCTAAAACCTTCCCTTTCTGACTGGAAGAATAACATCTAGCAATTTCAAGGCCTAATTTTTCCCAACGCATCTCTTGCCTGTGCCAATTGTCACTATCGAGTTTCAACATTGATTGCAATTACCTGAGGCTGCCACATCAGCGATGGGTCTCTTTGTTACGTTGGCCATGAATCCCACGATGGAGAAGATGACAAAGCCGGCGAACATGCTGGTAAAGGAGTTGATGCAGCAGACAATGACAGAATCTCTGTAGGGGAGAGACAAAGCACAAGGCAGCCATTGTCACGCCTATATCAATTCCTTATCAACCCGTCACACATTGTCGGGAGGCGTGGGGGGAAGGGACGGCGGAGAGCCATTTTGCATCCTGCAGTAACACAGCGGCTGAATACATTTATATTGACCCATTCTGTTAAAATGGCAGTGAGCTCCTGCCGTATCAAAATAGTTGGAACCATTTAGGTACGTAGTTGGGCTGCAGACCAGTGTTTATCCGACAATGTGACAGAGGCTGAGGCAAACCAAACGTCTGTGCCTAACATGCGTGTAAAACAGAGAGAGGTAGAGCCAAAATAATGAAACGACTGATACAGCTGGAGGCTCAAATGGTCCCAAAATAGAAGGTGCAGCAGACAGTATGTTGCCAGGAAACCAAAAATAATCCCACGACGAGACAACTGCACAGTCTCCTCAAAAATAAAAAAAATAAAATAAATCAATAAATAAAATAAGACGCGTGAGTGACCGGTGCTAGACGCAGGTATTAAATTCATGTGGTAAATAAACCTGAAATTCAACATTATATATTCACCTACCTGTATACGTTGTTGTTGAAGGGATTGTAGCTACCAAGAGCGATCAGAGAGCCTAATCCCAGCCCGTAGGAAAAGAAGATCTGAGTGGCAGCATCCAGCCACACCTGGAGCACCAAGATAAACACAAATATGTTAAAATAACCAGGTGTAGACACGTAAGATGCAAAGCTAATGCCAGATAGAGATATTCTGTTGTTAAAAATGGCCTGGATTCATTTTATTTTACTATTGATATGACCTCATTTGTCATTTTCAGCTAATTTAACTAGATGGGCTGATTAAGCCACGTGCATTATTGCATTCTTGTAAACATTTGCAGTAATGGCAGTGCTGCCTTGTTGCACTCGGCCCTATCTGATCCAACCTGATCCCACTGCATCCCCTCTTGATCGACTTAACTCAGCGAGACCTTGCCTTGTCTAATGATGTCTCTCCACACCTCATCTAGCCTCATCTCATCTTCTTCATCTAACTATAGATAGGCATTTTTATGAGCTTGCTGTTCAGCTGCTCAAGGCTAAATATTTGCAACATACACTGATAGATTAAGTAATTAACAATGATTGTAAAATATACATTTTCTGTGAGTGTCAGTATTAATGCTGGGCACTCACTGACCTAAATGACTATACAGGTATAGTAAGTGACCTCTACGGTTTAATTCCACCCCGTAAAACAACTCTGCCCCAAAAAGCCAGAACACCTCCCACTGGGGCTCAGCTTATCCTCTGCAGCCACCTTTATTTCAGCGGTCAGCAGAGAGCTATATGTGTTCCTGAACAGAGACCGTTTTAAGACATCTAAGCTCAGAACAGAGAGCATACCTCAGACTGCTTCAGCTTCTCAAAGTCTGGTGTGATATAGAAGAGGATTCCATCAAATGCACCAGGCAGACTGATGCCACGGCAAAACAGGATGAAGAGCATGAAGTAAGGGTACGTGGCTGAGAAGTACACCACCTGTGGGACACAAAGTTACTGTCAGAAAAAAACAGAATATTGCCTTCTATAAGCCACAACTAATGTATTAATCGCACCGTTAGTGAGCATTACTTTGCTCGGAATATGTGCTCTGCGAGGCAACGCGACTGCAGGAGAAGTGAAAACTGCTAAGTTGTTCAACTCATCATGAACAGTGTTACAGTACTGTGGCACCATCCCCACAGCACAGTGCAGCACAGTGACCTAGTCAGCCATTCCCGGGAGGCAAGTTGACCCCAGAATGGTTGGGTTCAGCACACTTCCAGTGCACTATTTCCCTCCTTATCCGAACTAATTTCGCACTGTGCTATCAAAGCCAACACAGTTCAGATCATTCATGAGAGCATGTCGACTGAATAAGAAATGAACAGATGTCACTGACACTGTTATGTTTTAAAAAGGCTGAATCTGCAATAACTTATTGCAAAAAAACCTGATATTAAGTATGAAAAATGCTGATCACAAACATTTCTGTTTTTGTATGGCTTTTAGGCCTTTGTATCCCTTTGTGGAACATGAATGTGGTTGTCATATTTAGGGTGTTATGACAATGTTGTTTTATACGATTTTGAAATATTTCGTGACAGTAAAACTTCTAAAATTAAGAAAACAGTGTCACTGAATGGATTTCAGCTCATCCCACACTAGCATGAAGAAGTCATCTGATCCTTTCATTTGAACAATTACCCCAAGTGTCATGGTGCCATTTTGACGACCTTGACCACAAAGATGATCCAAATTCAATTCATGATTGGATTTTATTTTCCCACTTTGTTTCTGTCCGTTCCCTCTCCCTGTACTTACTTTGCCAGTCCAGCTGACCCCCTTCCAGATGCAGAAATAGACGAGCACCCACGCAATGGCGAGAGTGATAGCCAGTGGGATCCTGACCTCCCCAGGCTTCTCCAGGCCATCGGTCAGCTGGTGCATGTTACGTCTGCAGGGAAGGAGTAAAGTGGTCTTACTACAACGCACAAATGCATCCTCGATCTCATACATGCTGCACGCATGGGTGCTCACACAAATATGCACACACATGTCTGGATACTCACAAAGAGCCCTCTCCCTGGCTTTATTTTCTCACCCCTAAAGCTTTTTTAAGGCGCCACAGTCAGGGGAAGTCATGCTTGCATGCACGCATGTCTAAACACATTTTTTTTTTACTCTTATTAAATTTTTTTTCTTAAGATTGTTTGAGGCCTTTTATGGTATGCACACATTCTTTCTGCTTAGATGTATCTAGATAGATGTATATTAAGGGATTTGGTGAACCATTGGATCCTTAGATCCAAATGGCCACATCAGACCCCAACCCTGATCTCTATCACGCACAGTAGCCACCATGACCTTTCTGTGTAGCTTAAATCTGCAGCAACCTAGTGATCTAAACAGACTCTTATGTCCAGCTTACTCCCAGAACTCCACCACAGCGCTGGTGAGGTTTCTGGTGTCTGGGATGCTGTAGTTGGTGTAGCAGCGCTCTGTGTTCCAGGGATTGCCACAAGTCTGCCATGGCAGCTCCTGAAAATTGAAGAAAAAAAAAGGGAAAGAAAAAAAAAAAAAAATCACACAGACAGCTCTTTTTACTTGGACCACTCTCCCACCGCCGGGTCCCATTCTCCCTGGCTGTCGAGCAGCCAAGACCATAATACTCATTGAGATTTCATGCTTTTCTCAGAGGAGTGAATGCCTCATCGCCAAATGCATTTATCAATACCTTGTGTAAGGCGCTAATTATGTGGGAAAGGAAGTAATAAATGTCATACTCTGTTAAGGGCTGTGCAGTCTTATATAAGAGGTGCTGGCAAAAAAGAACCTGCCACATAACTAAAGGGGTTACTGTGCAAAAAAAAAAAAAAAAAATATACTAACCTGGGCAAAAAAAAAAAAAAAAAAAAGACAGGAAAAAACCTGCTTTGTTCTGATTTAAAGAGATGCTTGTGATTTTTTTATTTTTTTTTTCTCCCCTCACTTTTTAAGGTAAAGTCCTATTATTAAATCCCTTTGTTATAAAAGCATAAATATAAATATCAGATACTCACAGTAGTGAAGGAGTTGTACAGATAGTAAAGAGCCCAGGAAATGATTACAATATAATAGATATTTAACCAGAAGGACAGAACAGCAGCAGCCAGACCCACACCTGAAACAATGGAAGAGTACAGGCATGATGTTAAATTGTGCTTAGATATTTGTGTTGATGTAAAATTAGAATAAAAATATTAGTCGTATTTATTTAAATGTTGTCTTTTAAGGAGGATAAACCTTTGGCCTTTGTTACGTAATCACAAAGAGCCACGATTTCCGAGTGTGCCTGTGTCTGTTAATCAACCTAATTTTCATGAAGCTGCCAGTTTTGACATAAAAACTGTAGTTTAAGGCCCGAGGGAGGATAACGTAAACGTGTCTTTTACCTTTGAACATGGGGGCCAGCTTCCACACTCCAAGCCCTCCAATAGAAGTGTACTGACCAAGAGCCGTCTCCAGAAAGAACAGGGGCATGCCAGCAAATATGAGGGTCAAAAAGTAGGGAATCAAGAAGGCCCCTGAATGAGAGGTGAGAGGTAAAGGGGTGTAAGTGAAGGTGAATTAGAAACTATTAATATTCATCCAGATAACACATTTGGTAAAAGGAGTTTCACGCTGCGTCACAGATCACAGTGCAGGCTTTCGCTTGTGCGCAATTACGCACGGATTGGATGGTGGGGGTAGGGATATACTTTAGCTTTATTTTAATTTTTTAAAAATCTCCGGGAGCAAACTGGCAGGATTGATGTCGAGATCTTTGCACTCCTTTTGGTGTGTGGATAAATGAAAAAATCGCCATAAATTCCTGATTTACCTCCTCCGTTTTTTCCACATAAATAAGGAAATCTCCAGACATTTCCGAGTCCGATTGCGTATCCGACACAAGAGAGAAGAAAGTCAAATTTTCCACCCCATGTTTCTCTCTCGGGTATATCTTTTTTCGTCTTCTGCACTTTCACCACCAAGGTTTTGGGTTTGTCGTTTGGCGTGGTGGTGGTGGTGGTGGTGGGCGCGTCATTCACTGTCTCCGTTAAGACGTGTCCGTCCGAGGCTTTGGTCCCGTTGGTGGCCATGGTCACTGCGCGTGTGGGTTAGTCCTGACCAGTGGAGAGGAGGGGGTTTCAGCACCGGTCCAGGCAAACAGCAGCTTCTCCGTCCTGTGCACCCAGCTCCCAGATAACTGAGACGTATAATCGGGGTGATGTGAGTGATCAGGAGCAGCTCAGCAGCGGTCCAGCGACCCTGAAAACATATTTACATATGTATAAATATACATAGAAAAATTCAAAAAGACAGAGAAATGTGAGACCATTAAAATGTACCTGTATATTTCATGAAACATTTTATAAAATTAAACTGCAGGTGTTCAATAGGACTTATTCACATAATTCTGCCTTAATTGTTAAATGTATTAACATTCTAGAAAAATATGTGATTAAAGTGAAATTATTTTTCCCACTTGTTCTCTGTAAGAAAAAAATATTTTAAAATCAAATATGACTGAATCGTTTATTACGGTGGGCGTAGTGCTGGCCTGTGCTGAAAAAAAAAAGTTTTATTCTACTAATAAAATATCATTTTACACGATTAATATGCATGCATCCATTCTAATTCCATGACATTTCTTCAGGGGTGGAGAGAGAAAAAAATGTGCCTCTCGATCCGTGAACCCCACGGGATCAAATAAAGACTTCTCATGCAATAAAAATCACTTTTAATTGCCTGGAGTGAATGCATGTTAGCAGAAATTTAGAGCCTGCTCTTGTCCTTGAGTCATTATGCTCTAAATTCAATGGCCCACTTCCTTCTGCTCCGGTACAAGAGAAGAGCAATTAAACACATTTAGGAGTCAGGCGCAGCGGTAATGTCTAATGAATCACCTGCAGAGGCGAATAACTCACTGGAGTTTTTCAATAGACATTTTCAGCAAATATCTGCGGGACAGAGTTTAAATATTTAATATTTATTTTAATTAATTAATCAGCATTGATTCAAACAATTAGGTTTTCACACAACATGTTTTCAGCATGTTCTGCATTTAAAAATACACGTTATTTATTTATATTTATTTTTGCTTTTAAAATGCAAAATAAACATCTGCTCATAGTTGAAAGAAAGAAAGGTGGAGCGCGCTCTCTGCGCTCTCCATTAACCCGCGTGCGTAATTGCGAAAAGCAACGTGAGGCAACACGGTCACAAATCTTTCCTTGTTTAGTTTCAGACATTTTCATATCAAACCTGTAAAAATTATTCCACGTTCATGCAGAATTTGACTTCAAAGAGACGCACCCCCTCGAGACAAATTGGGATTAGTGAACAAGCAATCATGTGCATTTTTTTTCTGCGCAGATCACAAATTTACATTTGACATTTTTGAAACATTTGGCTGCAGGACTGAAGGATCAAACACGCTAATGACTCTCGTGAGACGAGTCTCTCGCGTCGCCATCAAGTGAAGTGCAGCCGCACACCCGCGCACATTGCCAAATTCAGCGCATCTGCATTCGCCAAATTCCACAACGGTCCTCGCCTGTGATAAGTACATCAGCAAACACAAATATATCACTGACTCATTTTGGATGCACACTGTGCAGCAGGATACTTACAATAAAATCCTTTTATTTTCCAGATTGCTTCCCCGATGGGAAAAATCCAAATTTCAGAAAAAGTTACTTCCTTCCACTTTCACAGAATAAAACCAAGGTTGGAAACTTTGCATCCGACGACAGCGAGCAAATATATGATCCTGAGAGGGGAGGACGGCGAACAAATGCGTCTTTGAGCGCGAGGTGCTGTCCTGAAAGGAGTGGTGCTGAAAGAGAGGAGGGGAGAGAAGACGGGGAAAGGAGCTGCCGCCGTCTGAGTTGAAGCGAGCAGGGACGTAACATGGAGCGCAGGATCCTCACTCTCATCTACATAGCGTCAATGTCACCTCAAAGTCGACCCTCCCCAACTCCAACATTTCTACCACTGAGATGGCAGCGGGTTTGAGAGAGGAGCATCCTCTTGTCTCAAGGCTTTATATCCTTACTCCTGCAGCTTTTTTTTTTTTACATCAGCAACTTCTCTCTCTGTTTCTCTCTCCCTCCCTCTCTCATCCTCTCTGGCTCACTCAGGGGCCAGTTGATGTATAATAACATAAAACACAATAAACAGAGTCCATCAAGTTGCCATAAATAACACTTAGGCACACTTAAGTGACACTTGCTCACTGTTTTCATTCTCCAAACTTCCTTCCATACAACTTCTGGAGTGATTAACATGAAACAGCTTTGAAAAGAAAGGCACTATGGGTAAAAATAAGAAGTGTAATGTTGCATCAAATGCAGCCATGACCAAGTAGCAGATACAGAGGAAGATGCCAATGGCTCTTCTAGCTCCTGGCAAAACATGATAAGAGGGTCCCAGCCAATAAAGGGAGTCAGGATGTGTGAGATAAATTGAAAATTCTGCTTATAATCTTCTTAGCCAGCTGTCTTCCAAAACGAAATACCCTTGTGGAACATCCCAAATGAGCAGTCTTAATGCAGACTTTAACTCCCACATCGAGATAAATTATTAGGGTCTCACTGGGAGATTAGACTCTCGCAGGGTTTAACAGTTAAAGTTTGGAGTCGTGAAAATGAGCAAGGATTAAACCAATGTTAGTATTAAAGGAAAATCTACAACTGACTTTGGGAATGACAAACGCCTGACTGATGAAAACTGTGATGGTGATTAATTTTTCCTGTATTGCAAGTTGCTTGCACCGTTGCAAAGCTGTCAGGTGACACCTTATCATGACTTTGGATAATTTGGTGCCAGAGTAGCTTCATTTAAGTGTCAAGTGGCATCATGTGCAATATCACGGCTTATGTCGCTGCACTGGATGCATGAAATTCTGGAGTGTGTCAAAATGCTTAATATGTTTTCCATCCTTTCCATATTCTATTTCTTTTTTCTCCCCATTTCTCTCGCAGTTTGCCTCCTTTGCTTCCCCCCCCCGTGCTCATCTCTCCAAATCTTCCCCTTCCATCTTTTGTTCTTTTTCTCTCCGTCCGCCATGCTGTAGGCTGTGCGGTGCTGATACAGTGCAACAGAGAAGCCACACCACTGAGAGGGAAGAGAAGAACGCCCAGATGGTGAACCAATGAGGGGTGAGCTAACCTTCTAATGATATGAAACAAAATTTAGCATTTTTAATCCCAACTGGCTGATTGGCCTGCAGGCTGTGGCACCTCAGATGTGCAAAAAGCCTCCCGTTGGCCTGCAACTCTCACACGAGGGGAATTCAAAATGCCACAGTGATGAGAGCTGGTGGAGCTGCGCTTGTGGCCCCGGCCCCACCTGATGGTGAGCCTGTGTGCAGTGGAGCTTGTAATTACAGAAGGAGGTGGTAGTAATAGAGAGTAGAGTACAGGCAAACACACAGGCAGACAGCTGGCCCCCTGTCAGTTTCACCGCTCAGACATGGGGGGGGACAAATGTGATGCTCTGAAACTGTAGAGCAGATTATTGCTCATCATGTGAGGAAGACAAAATGGCGATGCAGATGATGATGACGGTGATAATGATGACAGATGCATTTTATAATGCAGAAATGTTTACAGAGCCTCTCATTTTCAGTGTTTCTTGGAGTCTTTGCACACACACACACACACCACACACACACACACACACACACACACAGGCTCTAAATAACAGCATCCTACATGTAGCTCTTAGAAAACTGAAAATCAAGCAGGATCTCATGTGAGATCAATTTTGTATAAACCGGAATGACTTGTGGATTATCGTACACAGCTGTGAGGAGAGTTTAAAGCCGTGCCAGTGGCTCTAAATGCTAAAGCTATGCTAACATGCTCGCTATGACTGCTGCATGCAGACATACTGTTTTAGGCTGTTCTCATACACGCTTGATATGTATACCTACGAAAAGTAATGCATCACAGTTCGTATATAATCTATATCATGGGTGTCACAACACAGGACTTTCTCCAGGAGACAGGTGTTTGTTACCGTGTAAAACGTTTTGGTCATAAAGCAAAGTATTGGGCAAATTACATTTCTGACCTGATGATGATGATGCTCTATTAAAGTTAAGGGTAACACATTCTCACTCTGACCTCGTCACATATCGACGTTTGGACATGGACTTTCCACGTCCAGATACGACGTGAAAGGTGCATTGATTTTTGACGTTTTGGAATACCATGTCAAGCTCTGCACGTTACATGCATTGTCTTCTTTCAAAATACACTTCCGTTTTCACAAGAAATTTAATGCTTACTTACGCGCTCCGTTAGAATCAACGCACTACGTCAGTACAACAGCGCAAATTTCCCCCTGATGGCTTTTGCATCAGTGTCTGACACCACAAGTCACTGCCCAAGCACCAAATTTCGATGACTTCGGAGTAAGACCAAGTTGTTAAGGAATCATTTAAGTGTTTACAATTAATCCTGAGGGGACTATGACTGTGTCTACCAAAGTACACAGCCAGTCTATGTAATAGTTGTTGAGACATGTCACTCAAAATTATAAGTGTCAGACTCATGGTGGCGCAAGAGGAAAAGTCAGGATATCATCTAAGTCATGAGGATCCATCCTCTGGGGAGCGTGAATCTGTACAAAATTTCATGGCAATCTGTCCAAAAGTAAAGTAAAATAATATGATTGAAAAATGAACCCATACTATTGTTAGGACAGTGGTTTTCACTTTGGCAGTGCTTTACCCCTTTAAACACTTAACATTGACGGCATGAATCGTCTGCAGTTTCAGCACTTGCCAACCGACGTAAAGTCTGGTTCAGCATCTTGAATACCAAGATTCAGCTAACATTTTTTTAACATTGTTGTATGTTGGCTTAACACTCCAGAGCTTATGGAAATCAATGTGTGTATTTGGGCATATGAAAGAGAGATAAAGACTGGGAGGTAAACGGAAAGACACACTGACAAACAAACAAACAGACAGACGAAGCCCTGTACGGTAGCTTTTCCATGTCTCTTAATCCTAAAAGCCTCTGTTCCTTTCGGGTGGTGGGGAGAGGGAGGGACTGTTGTCAGGACCAGTTATGTGGAACACTGCAGGCCCATAGAATGTGTCTGGCTCTTCATTGGTAAGTCAGTCAGGTAGGACGCTGCTAGGCCTCTCCAGAAGAGCCTCGGTGCAACGTTTCCGCTCGCAGTGAAAAGATGGAGACAAAGTGATGTGTCTGTTGCCGGGTGATTCACAAAAAGAACCCAGGGTGCATTTCTAAAAAAAGGGAGGGTGGAAACACAGCGGCGAAGTAAAACAAATACTGGCCTCCCTCCCTGCCTCCTTCACTCTTCTCACAGCCAGGCAGGAATGTAGAAGTCGATGAGGGAGAGTATGGAGGGAGAGAGGAGCCAAAATGTTCCTGCCAAGCCAGCTTATGCTTAAATGTAGCACCATCTTTAAGAACTACATGTGATATAAAAGAGTAGATTAAAACATTCACCTAATCGGGATTTGAATCTGAGAACATTTTTGGAGAAATGCCAGAATGAAGCATACCTCTAAATCAAACAGCAGTAGTAAGTTAATTTATATCATTTCACTTTTGATGGCTGTAAATTCATGCATATTTTTCTCTACTACAATTACTGTTAAATAAAACTGTCAGTCCAAGTATCAGGAGAGTGTCAAACAAACAGAGATGTTTATACATGTGATGAGTGATGTATTGTCTGTTAATGTGCCGTGACTCTGTTTTGACCTCCTGTCATAATTTATTATAACATTATAACAGTGACACAGGTTGAGAGAGGTGACCGAGGTGCAGCAGATGAATATGCAACATGACATTTTGAGTGTACAAGGTAAAAGGTCAATTAATAAAGAAATACATGTTTTCAGTGACGGATGACAGAGCTGCCTCATGACATATACAGTACACCGCACGGTGTCATTATGTGCATATATGAGAATAATTACTATGTGTAAGACTTGTGGCAGGAATGGCTCTTTCTGAAGCTGCAGAGCTGCCAAACCTGACACAGCCACAGTGTTTTTCCATACTAATATCTAGTAGATCCGTTCTGTAGTTGTATACATATATAAGTCTGGACTAAAGTGTTGGGTTGACCATCATCCCATCCTTACAGCCACCACTAGCATTATAACAATATAGGACTAACAAAATACTGTACCAGATTTCACAGCAAACCATCCATTAGCTGTTGAGACATCTCAGCCATCTCAGTCTGAAGACTTCAATCCTCTGGGGAGCATGAATGTCTGCACAAAATTATGACCATACCTGCAATAGCTGTTGTCATATTTAAGTCTCGATTAAAAGTGGTGGATCCTAGAACTGCTAGCATGGCTAAAAATATCTGAAAACCTATTAAAAAAACCTTCTTCCAATTGATTGGTGTACCTGCAGACCCGGATTTAAAAAGGTGATGGCTTTGTTTCAGCATTTATTCCAAGACTGACAATGATAAATCCAGCGCCTCAGAGAGTGCAGACATCAGATGCCAAATGCTTTACAAAAATATTAATCAAAAAGTTTTTTATTAGTTTCTGTATTAGCCCTGTGTCTCAGCTCTGCTCCAAAACTTAATGGGTTCTTTCTTGGCCCTTAATGCAAACTTTCATAAAAATCTGGTCTGTTGTTTTTCTGCAATCCTGTCGACAAACAAACCCAACAAAATCGGGGAGTGCGGCAAAATGCCGCCTGCCTACTTTTGTTTATACAGAATGAGCCTTTTTCGGGGCAGTGGGGGGCGTGAGCAAGTAACAAAATGTGTAGCTCAGCATGTGACGTAAACAGTGACATGGGAGGGACCCCGCGGCTGGTCAGTCCTTCGGCGATTCTCTCATAAGTTGGCCCCTTGTTCACCGTTCCCGTCGTCTGACGGTTAATGGCTTCTTTGTTTGCGAGGACAAGGAGGGCGCGCAATTCTTTGTCTGTCAGGTTGGGGTTTCCCCTCTTGCTACTAGCTGCTCGCTAATTCCTGTTATCAGCTGTTTCCTGTTTATCCACTGCCAGTGGGTCGCATGTGCAGCGTCATCAACAGCTCCTCCCACAAGTCTTCAACAGCCCCTCCCGTCGCAGAAGGCCACCTCGGTCTGTTTAAACTAGAAGGGTTCCGCCAATATGTCTACCCTACAAGGTGGAAAATTGGGCACCTTGGATCAACTCACCAATCCGGCTCTGTGTGTCTAAACACTCGTAGCTCGCCGGTGAAACGGCACAACATTCGTGGAAAATCTGGCAGTGTAAAAGGGGCTCAAGAGGACGTTTGTGCCAAATTTGAAGAAATTCCTTTAAGGCATTCTTGAGATATCTTGGTCACATGAATGGGACGGACGTACAGACAGACAGACATACAGACAGACATATGAACAGATGGAAAGACAACCTGAAAACATAATGCCTCTGGCCACAGCTATTGCCAGTACTGAGGCATAAAAAACACCTACGAGAGGATGGTTGTCTTAATGCTGAGGTAGGTTTCTGCAAAATAGTAGTGATCACACATGGTCATAAATTTTCAACTGCAGGAGGACGATGCCTCCCAACCCTCACGGCCATGCAGTTTTAGAAAATAAAACTTTATCTTACACTGAATAATTGGTTAGTGCCTTCATGTACAGCTGCTGTATAAGCCTTCTCTCTAAGATTCATTTATCATTTATTATTGGGAGCGGGCAACTGAACACTTATCAACCTTTAGAGATTTTGATTCAGCCTGGACAGACCATGATTTAATGTCCACCCTATTCAACATCTGCCATGAAGTTGGAATGACTTTAGGTAAAAAACAAACTTGTAACATTTGACGATGGATGCATTTAAAACTTTGGGAGATGTTAATGTCTTTGAATCAAGGTATTTATTTCACCTGACATTGGTGATAAAACAAAAAAGGAGGCGACCTGAATGAAAAAAACTAGGTTTCAAAAGACAGACAACAGCAGAAGGCACTGAGGCTACATTTGTATTTACCCATAGCGAGCTAAAGTGGCCACTGGCTCTTAAGATAACACACTTAATCTCGGATATGTATTTGGTTTTATGTTGAATGAGTTCAAACATCCGAGATTGAACCAAACTCTTTGTTTGTCTCTGTGTCTCCAAGCAGAGTCAAGTGAGAGGTGGCAATGACTAAACAAATATGTAAATCTTATTTAATTACCATTTTAATGACTAATTTATTTATTCATAAGCTTTTTCATTAGTGTGAAAATAAAAGCATATTAGTGACACAGACGTGGTCACATACTGAGCCTCTTTAACCATCACTCTACCAACATATTTAACACACAAGGACGAGGCTCCTTGTGTGTTAAATATGTTGATAGAGTGATGGGGGGCACTTGCAAATTTTAATTCATTAATTTCTTTTTTTACATTTTCCGTCATAAGTCACAGAGCACTTGAAATACAATAGTCGTCTTTTGGTAAAAGAAACCTTTATATATGCATTAACTAATAATGCAAAATATATTTTCTCCTCTCAAAACATTTTTAGTTATGTAATTAATGTCATCTGAAAAAAAAAAAGATTATTATTAGCGACACTGGGTTATAAAATGAATATTATAATCTGCACCTCGTCCAAAGCATTCTGGTCAGCTGCTCTGTGCAATTATACACTGCTCTTTATTTTGCACTACAGAAGTCAAACAGTGTTCATGAGATTAATTGGTAATTGAACATGCAAACAGGTTTAATAGTAGTCCTCGTCTGTGAAATGGATGGATGTGAAATAGAGTTTTTCATTCTCTTAGATGAGCCCCAACAACACTCTGTAAACCGAAAACGTCTTCAAAACATTTTCCCAGAAATTGCTGTGGCAGCATTTTTCCTGCTGTATTTACTGACAGGTTCTGTCGGTACAACAGCGTTTGGCAGTTCAGAGAAATGTACTGCGTGTTGTTTATGTTCCGCTAACATGTACAGCTTTTGACACACACACACACACACACACACACACACACACACACACACACACACACACACACACACACACACACACACACACTGTTACATCACTGTACAGTTGTGCCCTTTGCCCCACATCATGAATTTTCTAAGACTGCCTAATGCTCATAAAGGGACTTTTAATTTACATGTTTGCTGTGCTGCTGCTGCTGGGCAAAAAAATCATTCGAGGGATTATTAAATCAACATTTTGATTTGATTTTAAATTAATATTTTGACAGAGAATATAGTTTAAATTTCTGGGTCAATCACTGTAACAAAATCATGGACAGAGTTGATGTTGCACTGTAAAATAACTAAAAATATAAGTAAATGAAGGTGAAATTAGCAATTTATAAACAAAAACAAACAAAAATCAAAATGATTATGATGAATCAACACAAGAAGCACCCGTTTACTCGTCATTCACATTATTCAATCACACCGCTCATTATAAATCAAAATAAAAAAAATAACAAACACACAAATACAGCAGTGTGTAGGTTATCTCTCAAAAAGGATACAGTTCAATGTCAAACTATTGATTTGCGTCAGTTGTGGCTGAGAGCACCAGAGGAAATATTGACCTGCTATTAAAAATCAAAATAAAATGCTGTGTCTTTTGGCCAGAGGGCCAGTGGGTTGTGTTATGGGAATATCAATACACTCTGGCCTCTGGTTATACTGTAATATACAGTGGCAGACATTTTTCTTGCTCGTGCACCTGTATTAATGTTCCACATCAATCTGCTGTTTTGTACAACATCAGAGCAGAGCAGAGTGCGGGGGCTTTAGATGCTGGATGACTGAGTTTGATCGGGTTGGACCTGCACAAAAATATGAATCACAGCTCATTGGACTCAGAGGGTGGAGTCATAACTGGCATGTTCCACTCAGCTGGTTTGTGTTGAATCTCATGTATATGTATTACAGAGGCTCTGCATGAGAAATTAAATCTATAATTCCACTGGTATTGAGCTAAGAGCACAGTGCAAACTTTAATTTATCACATGTTTAAACAGTGGCTGTAATTTTATGGCGTGCATCTGTCTTATGAACCTATAAGCCTGACTTATATGAACCTACACTGCTATGGAGTAGGAAGATGTATCCTTTCCATGCGTTTCAGCTCTGCTCCCAAACCCATTTTTATGGGTTGCTACCCCCAGTCAAGGTAATTGAGGCAGACAGAATGTGATCCACAATTCAGGACTGATATTTAGACTTAATGGCTTTCAGAGTATCTGCATCTGCTGCCACCTGCACCCGCAAACTCGCTGCTGACTGGTGTTCCCACCACAGAGGAGAGAGAAAGAGTGGACATAGTGATTGTTCTTATCCTTTGACATTTTTTGCTCCTGGGCTGTTAGGAGGATTACAGCTAGTTAAATGTGAAGCACTCAGAGACATTCACTTAATTACATCTTTTAGATTTAGATCAGAAGCAAAAAGGTTTTTGGGCGAAATGTGAGAATCTACAACATTTTGAGAAGCACACAGGAGGAAACTAAATCAGTTCAATTTATGTGACCATTTAAATGCAATTCCCTGCTGTGATAAATGAAATATTCGCTCAATGTGTTGCTAGGCAACAGAACTGTGGGGCATTTGGTTGGTTGGTCTTCGCTGTTTGACCACGTCTGTCTAGACCGATTTAAAGGTAAGGTTCCAGACAAGGATCGCTAAAAGGGGACCTATAATGCTTTTTCCTATATTCTGTTATTTTACAATATCAGATGTTCATGTTAAAAGTTTTAAGTTTGGGGAAAGCAAAAATATGTGTAATGAGTTTGATACACTACAGCTAAATTCGAATGATTAAAAAAATCCCCAAATATGAAATTAGGTGTCAAAATCATGAAAAAAAAAAAAGCAGTAGTCTCTGCTCATTCACTCCTAACTCAGTAGTGCAAAAAACACAAGCTTCTGAGCAGAGGAACGAGCTGCTGTGTCTCCCGTTAGCAGCTAGTCCAGTAGCACAAAGCACAAACACTCCCCAAGCCGAAGAACGAGCAGACTGTCATTAACAGCTAATCTAATAGCACACACTGTCTGTGGTAGCACAGCACACACAACCTGAGCCAAAAAATCAGAGTCGCACGCTGCTGCGACAGCCTCTTGTTCAGCAGCTAACTGTAGCTAACCTTAGCACAAAGCACACACACACCCACACACACAGCAGTAGCTGCTCGTAGGCCGAGTAGTGGATTGAGGTGCAAACGCTGAAAGGTACGTTAGTGACGGCCATTTTCTTGTGTTTATATGATTGTGGCATTTAACAGAGACGTTTATTCATGTATTTTGTTAGACTGAAAGAGCTCAGAGAGCTTGTGGAACGCAGCGAACTCACTAGGATGCAAACAAAACGACACATATGCTGTGTGCTCTTATGTCAGTATAAACAGCTTTTATGCGCTTCAGATCATTTTTTCTACTTTGGTTTCAAGCTGATATCAAATCTCAAATTTCTTCATATGATCATCTGTTCCAGACACACTACTGCAAGTGTTCATGACATACATCGCTGCTACATGTAGCTACATGCTAACTTCAGGGAAACGTGTAATCTCGGTTGCTGATTTTGTTAATTCCTCGATCATATTCCTTCAAACATGTTCAGACGTGCTCAGAAGCTTTTCTCAGTGATTTTTCATGGTAGAAAGTGCCACTATACTCTGTTACGTTCCCCAGCTCAATGATGAAGAGACGCAGAGATGCAACATGGAAACGCTGACCAATCAGAGCAGACTGGGCTTTTTTGGTAGGGGGCCTGAAAGAGACCAAAAAGGAGAATCTCAGAGTGTTAATGCAGGTGTTCCAGCACAGACAGTATGAGGAAAAGGGCTTTCTTGATGACAAAAGCATGTAAACGTCTCCCTTTTAGAGGCAAGTTCAACCTGAGACTGTGGAGCTTGAGGTTGAGGGACTGTCCCTTATAATCAAAATCTCATAAAGAAAAGCGCAGAGTAAAAGTTTTGCATATAAGCTGCAGTATAAGGTATCCTGATGTTAGAGAAGGTCGTGGCCTGAAAATCCCTGACTGCCACTTGGGAGGATGGGCAGCATACTGACGGGCTGAGGCTCTCTGAGGTGAAGTATCAATTAAGGCTGCAGCCAGAAGCATGTAGTCTGAGAGAAAAGGCTGACATCAGAGTTAAAGATAGGCTGCTAGATTGAAGGAGACAGTTATAGCCAGTGTTTAGATTGAAGGGCAAGAACTGAGGCAAAGTCTGAGTTCTGGGGCAGAAGGCAGACGGGCACAGAGCAGGAGGCTGAGACGGAGGACCAGAGACTGAGGCTATTGTAGCGTCAGAGCCGGTGTGCTCCTCCAGCTCCTGTGGGCTGCTGCTGCTACAGCTGCTGCCGAAACAGGCCTCAATTAGGTTTTATAGAAACTCTATTATGGATTCTCAGATGAGGTTTCTGGGGGTTAATTTGAATGTGGTTTGCTTCATCAAATGCTTTATGTTGTTATGGCAGCTTTAAGTCTTTCATGTTCTCACAGTTACTAAAACCAGCAACATATATTCAGAACACATTCAGGCTATGCTAATTAGAACAGCAGAATACTTTTATTTTCTAACAACAGTAGTTTATTTGTAAAACAGCATAATTTTTGAGTTAGTGTCCATTCAACACAGTAAAAGAAGATACATGATAATTAGCATGTTTTGTGTCTAGTGTTTAAACTAATCTGCTGTTGGTGCTTCATGTTGCTTGCATGTCTGTTTGTGCTAACGTGCTGTTTGTTGTTGCATTATTGTGTTGTAGTGGTGCTCTGTTGTTGCTTGTTGCTTTGCATGGCTTCTGTTCTATCTTGACAATTTCTTATTGCTGTAGTTAATGCTGTGCTCGTGCTGTCTCTGTCCTGTGGATCTTATCCTTTTATGAAAAATGTGCAGGCAACTACAAGCAGGATAAAAGACGACAACAAAACCAGCTGGGCAGTTGTCACATACTGAGCTTTGGGGACAAATAAAGTGATTGAATCAACAATATCAAACTCATCTGACATTCAGAATAAAAAGAGATATTGATCATGAGTGATAGCTTTGATTTTTATAGCTGTGAAGCCATTATACAAGACAGCATACAACATTAATGCAATAACTGCAGCTGCCTATAATATTTATGTTGTGTAGGTGATGTAGTTTGTGATATCAAAGACTGCAAATGGTCTAACAGTGTGCATTTCATTTTCTTGTTTTGACAAATGAGCAGAGAATGAAATGATGCTGATACATCACTGCCACAGATAATTTACATGCATCCCAGGCTGGGGTTTGGCATTTAACTCCCATTGGTGCCTGCTAAAATTGCATTTACGCATGGTGCTAGGAGGCACCTAAATTAAAACATCAGCCTAATTCCACCTGGACGTTTTCAGCATTTAGACGTAACACGTTCTGCTGCAAAACGCATGTGAGTAGCTTTGAGATAGTCCAAATGAAGAAGCACTATAGCATCACTGTTTCCTAAAGAGAATTAAGTAAAGTAATTACGTGCTCTGTGCTGGGCTGTGTGGTCTCTCTCATGGGATATTAAAACATGCCGTATACAAAACATAAATGCATATAAAAGCAGCCTCTAAAGCATTTGTAGCTTTTTTAATGCAGTAATGTGCAGTGCCCCCCACATCTTATCTTTTGCCTTGTTAGCTTAGCCGGACCAGGAATCGTCCAGCCGGGTGTCGGTTAGTTCAGGATAATTGGCCGTGTAATGATCCAATCACACACCTCCTACCCCCCACCAACTCCTCCAGGGAGGACTCAGAGCTTCCTCTCCCGCAGGATTGCTCCATTAGGCAATTTAAAAAGTGACGAGTGCGCTAAGGTCACATTGAGTTTAAACATTTTTCTGTGATATGTTATTATGCAAATGCCGCTGCTTGCTGAATGCAATCAGGTGTACACAGTTCCTGTCTCCCCTTGTGGATCACATTGGCGCCCGATCCACCTGGTGTTCAAGTGTGTGTTTGCTGGTCTTCCACATTTCACTATGCTACACCAAATAAGCTTTAATCTGTGGAGTTTGTGTCCTGAATGATTGATTCTTTACAGACATGCAGGAGTGTGTCCACAACACACTCTGTTGTGAAACAAATAAGCAGCATAATGCTTAAGGAGCTGTTTGTTGGGCCACTGACAAAAGCAGTGAGTCACTGATATTGTTCAAGACAGAAGTGAAACCAGAACTTTTGTGTCCTGTTCTAGAGGAGAGAAAACCTCAGACATTTTTAAAAACACATCAAAAATACAGCTCATTAAAGAAAGCCTTAGTCAACAGTATATTGTATGGTTTACACTACAAGTCTAGGTGAGGAGAGCATTTAAAAAAATAAAAACTCACAGCTTATCCCATAAATGAAACTAGTGCGTGTAAAAATGTCAAAGCTTGACAAAAATTCAGAGGTTGCATTTAGTTCAGGCATGTCTGTAATAACAGCAGGACAGAGAGGTCCGAACAGTGTTGATGTTCTTAGGCATCGGAGGTTACAGCTAAGAGCTGGGAGAATTACTTTGGATGAGTGAGTTGAATATTATGGATATGAACCAATGGGTCAGCCTTCAGGTCTGAATGAAGCCAATGCAAAAGGACCCAAAAACTGCAGTTCCTTGAATGGCCACTTGAGGCTGGCTCCAAAAGTGAGTCAGTCCCCACAGACCCTCATGTTAAAATGTCCAACTTTGCAGCAGAAATAAACATGTTTACAGCCTGGTACAAAAATGGTTTTGGACTCTGTAGCTAATTTCCCTGTGCATGAAAAGTGTACCTGGGGTACATTTTTAGAAAACTAACCCGTTCTCTGTTTACAAGTTGCTACCATGGCGGCAATGTTGGTCAGATGATGTAACTATGGCCGTAGCCGTAGCTATTTCATTGAGTTCATGAAAGTTTATTGTGAAATTTTGGTCACCTAAAAAAATTCAGTTTAGTGTTTGGTTTGTATATTTTGTTTTGTTTTTTAGCCTGTTTTTCACCAACGAAATATTAGCATAAGCATTATCACAGTTAACCATACCTGTAAATACACTGTGCTAACCAAATTAGCAGCTAGTGTTTGGGTCGGCTCCACCCTCTTGTCTAAATATGGTCACTTCTGGCTTCAGAAGTCCATGATGGTGACATCACTGTAGCTATGGTACCTGGATGGATGGATGGATGGATGGATGGATGGATGGATAGATAGACATCAAAAGGTATATAAGACAATTAACACAATACACGATCAAAAAATATACAGTTTTACAATATATAATATGACACTATAGTGCAAACAGGCAGATAGGAGCAATACATTATATAAATAGTAAAAGAGAGCACATCTTAGAAAATAGTAATGCTCCCTGATACAGTCATAATGTGTTCATTGCCTGTAGGGAATAAAGGGAGGGACTAATTATATATGTTCTGACTGGTTCTTTGGACCCTAAATCAACACCCAGACAGGGTCATTTTGTTAAAATCACCAAAGTTTCACATTCTAATAGTGAGTGCTGTAGTGGATACCACTTGGTCACATGATATGTAAAATAAACCTCAGGAACATGTGCAATCCTGTTCTGAAAGACCAATGAAAGAATTGCTGTAGCGCCACCATCAGGACTATTGGCTTGAGTTTACAGCTGGGGATATCTGTCATGAGGCTGGACCTTTGTGCAAAGTTTGGTGAGTTTTCATCCATGGGAAGTATGATTTCCTCAGAAGAAGAAAGAAGAAGAATACCTAGGATTACAATAGTGTCCCAGCAGCTTAGCTGTCCAGACCCTAAATATTGAATGGCAGAGTGTATTGAGAAGCTAAACAGAGGCTGAGTCCGGATGTGAGGTCATGATGTCTTGTTAGGACATATATTCATATTGGTTCTGCACCATGTACATCCGGGTGACATCTGGTGACAGTGCAGCAGACAGTGTGCCTTTTATGAAGGGCAACACAAGGTAACAGTATGTGTAAGAGTTGGTAGGACACATAATCATTATCTCTAATTTCCTGTGACGTCTTATCCGTGCTTTTTTTTTTTTTTTTTAATCATCTTGTTTGAAAGGATGAATATTAAACCAAATGACTGTGCTTTGCTCTGAGAACGTGGGAACGTTTCCACAGTTTGGGGTTAATGAAGTGTAAAGAATGAAAGTGAACAAAAATCCTCTTTAAGGCTTGCAGAAACCAATAAAATCTGCTGATGTCTCATGTCGCAGTGCCATTGATGAGGCTCTGAATATACTTTCTGATTCTGTGTGTGTGTGTGTGTGTGTGTGTGTGTGTGTGTGTGTGTGTGTGTGTGTGTGTGTGTGTGTGTGTGTGTGTGTGGTTACATAATGTTTACATGTTTGTGAGGAATTTTACAGTATATGTGTGTGTGGTGAGAGGAAATGGAGGAGAGCAGGTGTCAGCAATCTCTCCATGCGCCCCTACTTATCCCCTATTCACCCGGGCCGTTTCCATGGTGACGAATGAATGGATTGCCACATGGATGATTGGTGCCAATCCACCAGTCATTGGCCTCATAATGGACACCCACTCAGGGAAATAATAGTAAATTAAGACTGAGCAAAGCCTTGCATGTATGAAATACATCAGTGAGGGATTTGGAACTTCTTGGTCTCCAGTTTTCACCACTTTTAAACTTAAATTCATTGGCAGAACAATATTTGAAATAAAAACATGTTAAATAACTAGTTATCTTGAGTCATCAGCATATTACATCTTGATATTCACCAATGTAGATAAATCAAAACCTTAGAAACAGTGCTGACAAACCTTAAATATTTTCAGCATGGGTGAGGACATTTGCATCTAGACTAGTTACATTTAAAAACCCTCTGCTGCATTTTCTAAATTGCACAAGACTAGTCATATACATATAGTGGTGGTGCTGTCATCAAAACAACATAAATATAGGAAGGTTTTTACACATTTGCAGAACAGACCTCAAGTGTCTGCTTGTGAGTGGCTTTCAGCACCACAGTGAAGTGGACAGCTCCACTTCAGGATAACTAGGTTTACTCTTAACTTTGGATAATAAAAACATAAATATAGAAATAATTCAGGATGTTATCCACCCAGAATTACAAAAAGCCCTTTGTCAACATATTCAAGGGTGAAAAAATATGCACCATTTGATGTTGAATCTTTCAATACAAATATTACATTAAATCTGGTTGGATTTATCCAAGGTAGTGTCCTCTCACAGATGTGAGCTTTATACATCATTAAGCTATCAAAAAACATCAATGTCCTCTGTTGCAGGCCTCAAATTATGTATCCGTTATCAGAGCTGTGGGTAAAATGATCAGTGACACCCCCAGAAACTTTTAATAGAGGTGGGAAGATGGATATTTTGGGGTGGCAAAAAAAAACAAAAGCCATAACTGAATTTTAGGAATTGAGTTAAGTTGTTGAGGTATATAGGCTAATTGAGGGTTAAGGAATTGAAAACTGAGAGTCCAGTCTCACTCCGAAGTTGATGAAATCTTGCGCTTGGGTGACTTGCGGCGTCAGAAACCAACGAAAAAGGGCGTCCTTTAACGTCAGCATGGTGCGCGGCCAGTTGCCATTTTAGTTTGTTGAGTGGGGCGGGTGGATGAGTCCAACAAACACCGACTTTCACCTGAGAGAGCAGTGTTTGCATCCCCTAAGATTCTGAAGCCAAACCCTTTGCCTAAACCCAAACATGTGCGTTAGTTGTTGAAGGAAGAAAAACGTCAATTTGCTGTGTTTTACGGACGTAGTGCTTTTATTTTGAAAGAGACTGTATGTAAATGTAACATTTCCTGTGAAAACGGAAGTTTATTTTGAAATGCATGTAACAGGCAGAACTTGACAGAACATCAAGGACGTCAACAACCATCGCACCCAGGGTACCTTATATTGTTTATTAGCAATACCATTTTAAAATGCAGTAGGATTAGGAAAGAAAAGGTGAGTTGTGAATTCACAAATCACAAATACTTAATATCTTTACTAAAGATCAAACAAAATAGTTGACTTAAGTAAAGCAATAAGAGCATTTTCTTAAACATCATAACATGTACCAAGCAGAGTGTCTGGAGACCTGTTTTCTCTGCCAGATTCTTGTTTGGTGTACTTTTGCAGTGTCCTTCACTGGCAGACTTACTTCTGAGCTGATGAACAAGTTCTTGTACGACACTCTCTGATGAGTGCTTTGCTGATCGATAAGTGTTTGTGTGGAGTGTCAGAGTACGACTCGCTGAGTTCGCTGTAATTCAGGTCTGATAGAGTCGGCAGGCTCGTGGCTTGGGATAAAACAGGCTTCACTTTGTGGTATTTTTCTTTGAAAGATTCTAATAAACAGCTGAATGTGATTCGTGAGTCTTTTGACGTTCCTCTACTGCTAACTTTAACTGAGATAGATGCATTTAGATAAGTCAACGTCTGCTTATATATTGTCATTTACCTATATAAACTGGAGGCATCCAATATCACAAGTGTTTGCACTTGACATCAGGCATGCTGTATGTCTAGTGTTTTGACATAGTTACTGGAAAAGGGCAGGACTTTTAACAATGTATTTACTGTATTGGTTCATCTGTGCTGCTCATTCCTTAAAAAGGATCTGGCTATTCTGCACCACCTGTGAGGGCTAACTTGCTGATGAAGCCTTGGATAGTGGGCACTTTTCCTTATGTAATCCTGTGTATCATTGGCATGTTTGGCTGTAATGTCATTGTACTAATGTTTCTTCTTCTCCCTGGGTTCACCATGTATATTTATTTATTTGTACAAATTCTAATGTCAATTTCAGTTCAGGAAGGACACAAATGCAGAGCAGCAGGCAGGTTTGAGGTTCAACAAAAAGCAAGCTTATGAAAAACATCCAGAGCAGGCAGGTAACAGGAGGTCCAAATGACAGAAGAACCAAAACCAGGAACAAAGCCAACCAGGATTATATGATGAAGTCAGGAAAAGTCAGGTGCAAGAAACAACACTAAGGACACAGGGATGAGCACTGGACACTGACACAGCGAGAGTAGGAGGACAAGGGCAAAAGGAGGATGATGGGGGTTGGCTAACAACAAGGGTGTGGAGGGGAACACTAGGGCGGAGCGAACAAGACAAATACAGAACAGGTGTGAGGGGAACTCTGGGAACACGGAAGGACTAACGAGACAGGTGTGACAGAAAACAGGCAGGAAAATACACAAAGACAGGAAGTAAAGCCACGAGGAGAGAATCTACAACATAAAACAGAAAGCAGATTAAACAAGAATGATTAACAAAGGAAGAACCCAAACAGAAAACTCCAAGATAAAGTCCACAAGATAACCAAATATTATTATTATTATTATTATATATATAACAAAAACCTAGGATCATGACATTTAAAGGAATGTGAGGGCTGCTGCAAAGGAAACATGAACTTTTAAAAAGCTTTAAACATCTTTAAAATGTTAATTCCTGTTCCTGTTGTATTTGTCTTTTTTTTAAAAGATATTTTTATGGGAATTTTTTGCCTTTAATTGATAGGACAGTGAAGTGTGAAAGGGGAAGAGAGAGAGGGAGAGACATGCAGCAAAGGGCCACAGGCCGGAGTCGAACCGTGGACGCCACGGCAACAGCCTTGTACATGGGGCACCTGCTCCACCACTAAGCCAATGACACCCCGTATTTGTCTTTTTATGGACTTTGCATGTTCATGTGATTTTGACCTTGTAATACAATATGGATATGCTGTAATGTAATTTATTTGGGTAACGTTTTGTCTACTGTATAAAAGGATGAAAGCTTTCCTCTAAATCCACTTTTTTGTTACTAAATTACTCCTAAAAATTAGTTTTGCAGACATAAACCATCAGTGAATAACTAAACGTCCTGTCGATTATGGTAATGACATATTTTTAAACTTTGTCACTGGAACATTGAGGGAAGACGGGCAGCTAAGTGCATTTGACTTCTTACATCTTAGGGTGTTCAAGCAATGAACATACAATGTTGCATGTTTGCTAGTGTGTCTGAGTTTGAATGCATTTTCTGAATTTGTGAAGTGGAGATGGGGTGTTAAGTTGCTCTTTACGGAAAGACTTGTCTTTTAGAAGAGAGCTATGTGCACAGATCATTCAGCTCAGTGGATTGCTGTGGTCGACACAGCTTTGCAAGAGAAAATCACTGTCCTTAGTGTGACAGCTTGTCTCTGACAGCATATGTGACAATTAGTCTGTAGACAGATGCATGACTGATGACCATGTGAGGATGTCTATTAGGACAGAAACATATAATCTTCACCATCCATCAACAGATCAATCCACCCCAAAGAAAGAAAGACATTAGCTAAAGAGGGGAAAACTTTTTTGGTGGTGCAACAAGATGCTTAATTTCTTATTATTGGCTCCGTCTCCACAGTATCATGCTGATGACGCATTTACAGAAACATGTCCGTAAAAACAGTCCCACTCTCAATGGTAGCTAATCAATCCTGCCATTTAGAAAGCTGTTTGATGGTGTTAAACACTGTATTGACCGTTTCCAACATGGTAAATGTTCATTGTTTGAATGCAGGGGTCAATAGCTGTTCAGAGTTATAGTTATGGAGTGAGCCTTGTGTCAATTCTTAGTGACGTGGGTCGTTGCAAGGAGACGAATGGATCACTGGTCCAAAGCATCTCTGTTATTTAATACAAAAGGACTAAATTTTCCAATACATATTAGTCTCGAATCGAGAATTCATTGATAAGGAAGATGCTAACACCCATGGTAGTGTTATTGTCAAAATAAAACTAAAGCAGTGGCATACTGCAGTCATTGACCATGAAAAAGGTTTTGCTGTAGCAGCGATGGAGATGTCCACTAAGCCATGTCATTAAAGGCTGTACGAAGGCTCTCAACTGGCCTTCTTGGTTGTGATCATTCATACTTGTGTGGTAGTGTGTTAACATTGCTCTGCAGTTACACTTAAACGCTAGTTGGCAGAGACGTACCTGAGACACTGTTGAGTTTCTGTGAAGTGCTGTAAATTTGATTAAAGCGACACTTACCTTTCTGGAAATTTTACACTTCTCTTTGTTTAGGTTAAAATGCTATTAATAAGCTGATGGCACAATGAAATGTAAGTGAATTCCACCAGAGATTAAAACTCATATATACCATTCTCATATGGTTCTAAGAAAACTTTGACCAATCATGCATTCGGACCAAATGTATGATTGTTTGGAGCTTTCTACTGTCCTGTCTGTCTTCCCCACGTGGAAGCCTCCAACAGATGTAACTGCTCGCGTAACATGGATGAATGGTAACATATTAGACTCCAGTGTTGAGCTAACAGGGCTAAATATGTTGCACATACGAGAAATACAAATGTTTTTAAATGTGTTGTTTCTTTTTGCTTGGGGTATGGGAAATATCAGTTTGTTTTTGTGCTGCACATAAATATGACAAATAAAAGGAGTTCAGTTAAGTTCATAACATTATATGACAACACAAGTTCCAGTTGCTAATGGCTAACGTTAGCCTACTGTAGCGTAGCCTCTGAAACATTAACGTTATCTTCCTTGTGCGTTTCCACTTGTTAGTAACGTTAATGCTACTATCTAACGTTAGCACTGTAACCTTATTCTAAAACTCATCAGACATCAGGAGGAGGGAGGCGAGAGTTGTGGATGTTCAAAATGTTTCTAAGTGCTGTGTGAAATGTAAGAAAGGTAAGAGTTCCTTTAATGCAACCAATACACCTAAAACACGCATAAAACAGGACTTCATAGTGACAATATTAAAACAAAAGGACAAAAATCCATTATGAAACAAAAGTTCTTAGACAAAGCAATTGTCTTTTGCTAGACACATTTTCCCCACAAATACAACATGCTAACATTTATAGCATAAGCCTACGACGGCTAGTGGAGATTTCCTTCACTCATGTATAGGCAGGAACAACAGCAACGATAAATTAATGGATATCACTATAAGACTTCCCCAGTTGATTACTCATAGTAAGACAATGTTTTTATATTACAAGTTTTCTGAAATGTTATGTTTAAATATGCAAATGTGGACTTATCTAAATAACTTTGCGTCTGTTGCATACGTTTAAAGACCAAAAAGACCACGTTGAAAACACCAGAATGTGTATTTTTGATGTTTTCTTTCCACCAGTCACTAAAAAAGACACGTGGAAGCAAAATAGCCCTAAATCTCAAAATTGACCAGTGCATGTAAACACTGTTTTCACCTACAGTGTCTTGCTTTTACAACAGCAACATTACAAAAAGTGGCTCAATTTTAACTCACAAGGTTTTAATAACTGAACAGTTGTCATAAGCACATTTTCTCCATATATACAACATGCTAATGTTATTAGCATAAGCCTATGACATTTCCTGTTGCATAAATTAACGTAGCGGCTCATGGTCTTTTTCTCTACTCGTATGAAGCCAGAATAAGTACAAGACTTAAAAGAGGTATTTTGCAGGTGCTTTATTGTCTCCGCACACTTTGGTTTCTTATCTGTTAAATAAAAGTAAATAAAAGCTTTTTTTCCACATTTTGTAATTGTGAGGAAAAGGTTAATTTAACTCAATATTATTACGTCAATTTGAAGAAACAACGAGAGAAAAGACGACAGTGAAACAGCACTTGGGTTTTATTTAGGTTTTAATCTTATAAGTAATTTAACGACTCTGAGGCTGTGATCAAAGATGATCATATATAACAGCCTGATGGCAAAGAGAGATCACACACAGATAAAGGATAATCGGCGTGACACTTATTTCTTTGAACATCTGCTCTATTTCAGTTGTTACGATATGAATATATTAAAATCCATTTATACTTTCACAGCCTGGGCCAGCCACAAGACATATTGTTACAGCCCTGTTGGATTTATCCATTTTACAGAGGAAATTGAAATTGAAAGATGAAAAAAAATAACTGTTCTTAAAAAAAATTAAGAAATTGAGTTTCATCATCTGTAGGTAATAAAGCAGGGGTTATGTTGAGATTATTTTAAATAAATGTTACATTGATTCTTGTACAGTTTTCATGAATGTATTTATTCAGGCGCATCCATCTGGCATCTGGGATTTTTTAACAATTGCCAATGCTAACAATGGCATCTTAAAAACAGATGAAGGAGCATTGATTTTCCCTGAATGATGACAGGTTGCATTAGGGAACATGGTAGCCCTGTGGGGAACAGATGATTGCATTGTGCCACTTTCTTACCATCAGTTCCAAAAGACAGTCGCAAGATCTTTGTCAACCCCAGTGAAATCTGCTCCCCTCTGCTGCTGTATCTTTTGGCTGTCCCGACAAAAAGACGGGCATTTCTTCATATCTGTGCTTCTAAATAGACATTTAGTATGAGGAGCAGATGTGTTGTGACATGGCTCTCTGGATGCTTGTCTGTCTGGCTAACTTGTGATGTAGACTGACAATGACAAGTGAAAAGGTTCCAGCGGGTGTTTTGTGGCTGAACCACCTGCTGAAGCACAAAACACACGAGGGCTGAGCTAACCTTGCCTGGAGAACCTACAGGCTCATGAAGGGGGCAGGCAGATTAAGTCTAATATATTGTGACATATTATAACACTGAGCCCCTGAAATTAATCTGAAACTAAGCAAGTTAACTATTTTAAGCCCAAGGTAGATAAATACTGACTCCTGTTTAACCAAAAATTAGACCATTTTACGCCCGATGTCACAATGACGTCAGTTTGTTAGCTGGAGGTAAAACATGACTGAGTCTTAAAATGTTCTCTTGTTGTGTTAATGGGTGCTAGAATAGAAGGAGTCATGGCTTAAAATTTAAATTTTATCACACTAGCTGCCACTGCCCGTCAACAAAACAAAGACAAATGTGACAAGACAAAAGGACTAGACGGAGGAAGGTGAGTGACCTGACGTGATGAGTTCGTAAATTAGTCTGACGCTCTACACTAAAATCAGAATCCTGCTGGTCAAAGAAACTGAGCTTTATATTTCTATACAAATTAAGGAGCGGTTAAATTAATCCCACATTCACTCCGCTTGGTGGTCTGCTGCTCCGTCTCCCCAGACAGAATGCCAAGAGAGCGCTCTGCCACTCCGAGAGTGTGGTGCTCTGGATAACCGAACACTACATTATGACAATGTATGAATGGTTTGCTCCAGAGTGTGCTCTGGCACTCTGAGTATTTCTGAATGCATCAAAATATGTCATACTGTTTACTAACAGTAAAAGGGTCTGTAGCAGGTTTTCCTTGACCTAAAGTAAGAACCATGATGATATCAGTGGGTGTGCATTATTCTGTAGGTTGGAAAGGGAGGATGGAGTCTTGCACAAAATAGTCTTCCATGTCTTAATGTTAATAAACTAAGCACAAAAAGTAGGGAAATTTTTGGGGTGCCACATTTGTAAAGAACATGCATTTGTGGGATGAGCAGCAGAGCTGAGAATGTGGGTTGCGCCCTTAAAAAATTTGCCAAATCTTCTGCCAATGCCAAACAGCTTTTTTTTTTTTTTTTTTGGCTGTTGCTATTGACTTTTGTTTTGAACTTCTAGTACCCTCAGGTGCTGACAACCAGGTGCCTGATTGGTACCTGATTATCAACACCTGTGAGGTATAGGATTTATTGCCAAGAAGCATTGTTACAACAAAGAAATATACCACCTAATACAAATGCCCTTACTTTTTGTGCTTAGTTTAGTTAGTCTGTGCTTGTATTTTGAATAAAAACAAATACCTGCACTAACAGAACAAAAGCTTGCATGCGATCCGCCATCTTGCTACTACTGTTTACATTCATTGTGTATTGGTGCAACACCATCCGTAGCTGAAGCATCCTTGATTACAATGGTTCCACTTAAAACTGGTGGAAAAACAAACTGGTTTACTAAATGGCACCAAGGTTCCAAGAATCCCGAAAGGAACCAGTTAAAGGACTAGATCCAGTTTGGTGGGAAAGCGGTATGATATGAATAAAAAGGTTGATTCTGACACGAGTAAACTGGGAAAACATGAATAAGCCGTGTTAACCTTATCTGTTCATCTGAGGTCGTCCTTTGTCTACGCCCTTTTTTCCTGTTTGGCCTTTTAGGGCTTTAGATTTACTATCAACCATTTAAATGTCTGGATTCTATCTGTAAGATAATAGTCTGGAAAAACATTCGCTCACACAAAACACAATTGGGAATGTCTTGACCTTTTCTTGGTTGCAAACAATAGTTTGCTGCCTTTTGTTGCTAGGCTCCTTGTGTCACTTTTCATATAAATTATCTGAACTATGTCACTTTAAAATGAAATATACAAATGTAACATATCCATGGCTGCAAATACGTACAATGCCAACATTTCATTCTGGTGACTGGGCTGATGCATTAAGCAGAAACTGTACCATTGGAGTATCACAATCAAGTGTTTTTGCAAAGGCTCGTTGGTTGTGTTCATGCCACTTGTATTACACATCTGTATTACACATTTCTTGTTTGAGCTCAACTATAAAACCTTCCTGTACAACTGTAGCAGGTAAGGGTGATTGAGGAGAATAATTATCAGGGGTCTTGTTCCCGTTTACTGGCTCATTACCAGCCCCACATGCATGACGCTGCACGGTTTCTGCTCTGACCCTTTACAGCAATGGGGATTTAATGACTTTAGTGCTCGGCAGCACAATTTCAGAAAGATGTCTGATTTTTTTCTCAATTCATCCCATTTATTCTGCTTTGTGTATGGAGGCATGAATCTTAAGAGGGATCACTAGATACTGAAAAGAAGTGTCTCCTCTTCTGGGGCTATTTACATCCATTAACCCTTTGTGGTCCTCTTTACAGAGATGCAACGGATGAATAAGGAGAGATAGCAAAACGGGATAAAATGGAGATGAGAGAAAAGAGAGTAGTGCAAAAGAGAAATTTGAGCACAGGACATAAAAGACAAAGTAAAACACAAATGGCTTATGACGAGATACAGGAGCAAAGATAAACAGAGGGAAACAGAGAATAGGAGGAAGGGTTGGAGGGGGAACTGCCAGTTGAGGATTAACAACAGCCAGGCGCTGCTGCTGGCTTAACTATTGCATGTCTTCATCACTGAAAGGTTACCATGAACTGTACTGACAGTTCTGCCTACTAGGCTCTGACTGGCATGCTTTACTCATAGCATAGTGAGGAGGAGGAGGAGGGGAGAGGAAGAGGAAATAAAGAACAAGTAGAGATGACAAAACAAGGGAAACAAACAGAAGAGGTAAGAAAAGAGAACGATGAGGAGGTGGAAAGATGGCAGGGAGTCAAAGTGATAAGACATGGGGAGAAAAAATGGAGACGAGAGATTAAAAAAAACTCAAAAGGAGTGAGGGGAGGGTAACATGGAGACCTCAAATGAACACAGATGACTGCGTGATGCTGAGTCATTAGTCCTGGAGTTACAGCTCGCGTCACAGTGCCATTTAGAAAGGGTAAGAAGAGGACAATTGTACTAGCCGATAACTGCGCTAGACTATTACTGTACACAGGGGACGGGAAAAAAAAGTTTTGTCGACATGCTGGCAGTTTGAATTAACATGTTGTGAATGTACCCCTCATGGCTGATAACTGAATAAGTACAAACTATTAGCATCACCTAATCAGCTTGGCATTGCTTTCATTATCTATATCATGGTTTCTATGTCTCTATAACATCCACATGTGATGATGTAAGATACTTTCCTAAGTAGTATTCAGTGCCTATGAATCCTCCTCTATACCATGTTTCCCCCCGCTTGGGTCTCAGTGAGCTAATTTCAGTCCTAAAATGAAAAATGTTGCTGTCATTGCACCCACCAAAGTAAAGGTAGTCTCCAGTAAGAAAAAAGGAACTTGGAGAAATATCACGCTGATCAACCTATTGAAAAAGAGAGGTAGTGATAAACAATCTGTAGAGACTTTGCATTTCTAATTCTCATGCACTGTTTACACATATATCTACGAAAAGTAATGCACCAAAGGGTTAGGGTTAGGGTTAGGCCAGTAATTCATGTCTAAATAGGAAGGCTGTGATCATGTGACCAATGTGCTGATGGAGTAAAGGAGAAAGTCGTCTGCATAAGGAGGCAGATTCGGGTAGTGGATGGACGAAACACAGGACTTTCCCCCAAGAGACTGGGGTGTGTGTTGTGTGAAACCAAGTGATTTTTGAGTTATTTTAGGGTATGTCGTCACCAAATTTCTTTTCCTAAACGTGTATGTAACTTTACTTGCCTAACCTACTTAACTTTAGTGCCCCATGAATGACTTTCTGTATCATTATTCATGCGGAGCTAATTTGTTAAATATCATACAAACCACTGTATGAGGATATGCTGAGCTTATGAATACAAGGCAGTCCTTCTGACATCACTGCCAACAACAATAATAATCCACACACCATATTTGCTGTTGGTAATAGGTTGGCAAACCCTCCAGGTGCCAGTAGCCTCCAAATCTTTATCCACAAAATTATGCAACGAATTTGTCTTAATCTCAGGCATATTCGGAAAATTAGACTGCCAGGTTCCTCCATGTGTTGTCTTTGTGTCTACTAAAAACAGCCCAGTCGCCAGTTTCTGCAAACCACATATGTTACATTTGTACTTTTCATACACATGACATAGCTCAGATTACATGTATATATGAGCTGAGTTTCTCATCAGAAGGAGCAGGGGATAGTGGGTGGTGTCAGCGGAGCACTGTTCAAGACCAACAAACAAAAAGAGCAGGTTCTTTTGGTGACTTGTCAGGATATTCTCTGGCATGAAAATTGCATTTAAAACTGAAACACAAAGAAACCTAAAGTGTTAACATATCCACTACATATGAAACAAACAAATGTTCGTGCTGTTAGCAACGTTAGCTGCTAGCCACCGGCTCATCCACCTTAATGTTGAGAGCCATGTGCAGACAATTCCAGTGCAGACTCTGAGTCGTAGATATGTTCTGAATGTCAAATACAGCTACTTTAATCTTAAAATCAATGAAGTTATAAGAGAGAATTCAAAAGAAAACATTGTTTGTTTTTCTCCCTCCATGGTTAAAAAAAGGTCACTACAGCCTGGTCACCTTGTTGCCACGTGGAGCTACAGTGCACTGTAATTTCCTCTTGTTTGTTGGCCTATAGCTTCTAGTGAAGCATCCACTATGCCACAATCAATTCATATCTTCCCCACTTTGACAGAGGATCAATTTCTCAATGCTAATTTCTACTCAGTGATTGACAGTGAGTTGCTGCTGGACCTCAAGATTGGGAATCGTTTCTTCTTTCTTACACCCTGAATTAATCTTAAAGTAATTATATAATGATCAAAAATCAATTTTATTGCTCCAGTTTGTCATGTGATGTATGCTGTGACTGAAAATAAATATTGAATGATTGACATATACACTGTCAGATTTATCCGAAGAAACAAAGGTTACTGTGCTGCATGACTGCTTGTTGAACACTCCGAGTTCACATGAATACCTTTACAATGTGATAAAGATCTAAAAAAAAAAAAAGATGAATGGACTTTGTGCCTAATGAGTTGCATTTTTCAAGTGTTAAGAAGCTTGAAGATGAGCACTTTTCAATGTGATTTTACTTGTCACATTGTAACAGTTCAGAAAACACAACACAGAGACAGATAAGCGGTAAAAGTGTGAAGTCTTTTAGTTAGTTTCAGATTCAGGGAAGTGTTAAATACCAAGCAGGCAGTCAAACCAAGAAAAAAGGTGGAAAGCAAGGCAAAGCACACCAGGCAATCTGGAAGAGGAACAATGGAGCTGGGCCGGTATATATGGTGAAGGGGTTGATGAGGGAATAAGGTGCAGGTGGGGAGATGAGTGGGGAAGCTCAGGTGTGGGGAATGAGCTGATTGCTCAGGTGGATGCCGTCAAATCTTTAATGACATCAGGGTTAGTGATCTGGTAGGAAAACACAGAGCCTGCCAGATCCAATGCTCTACTAAGACAAAGGCCTTGTTCAGACTGCCTGCCCAAATCTGTTTTTGGCACATCCAGATTGTATCCACGTTGAATTTATGAAGTTTCAAAAGCAAAAAACACACAAAATGCATTTTTCCAATCAGATCCAAGCCATATTTGGAGGTGATTTGAAATTTGGTTCAGTTTGGACGCACTAACCTCTCAAATTGGGTTTCAAAGTGTCTTTTGTGTTGCTGAATCAAAACTTTTCCAGCTGAGCTGCTTGCGCAAGTCTGTCTCATAACCAAGCGTTAAACATGATGGCTTAATTTTGCCCAGAAGCTAACGTTAACCTTAATGCATTTCCAACGAGCGCTCCAGTGCGACTGTATCCCTTACAGAAGCTTTGTAACTCAGCCTTGAACTGCTGCATCTTTTTTGAGACTTTGTAAAAATAAATCCATCATGATAAATCCAACACTGAATGTCTTCTGTCGGTATTAATCCATTTTTGCCTGTTGAAAACCATCAGGAGCCGCCCCGATTTAGACTACCTCACTTCAGTTTGTTTTAAAGGCAAGCTGTCACAGCCATGTATCCACGGAGAGGACATCTCAAGCTGCCTGGACGTACAGCAGGGGGATGTGGTCAGCAGCATTTGCATCTTTTCATTCTTGTGCACCATTGCTCCTCTGCAGATGCGACAAATACGGAATAGCCTCAAGGACAGCGATTACTACAATAGCTGTCTCTAACTCTGACGTAGTGGGTAAAGTCATTGTAGCATATTACTGTAAATATGAATGAAATCTCAGATATAAATCATCATATAAGATATTATGGCCTGCGGTTATTTTAAACCTTGGCTTTATGTTACTGTCTCACACATTAGACAAACACGCATGTAAAATCACAAAATCACCATGAGGACTTGAGTTAGGGGGAAATCGATTCGAGTAAAGATTCTACGTTTCTGTATCAACTCACATTATTATACAATCATTTTGTTGTATGAGCTTGACAAGATGATCATTAGTTATTTTGTAAATACATCATACTATCATGTTTCCAAACCATTTTTTTAAAAAAAGGTTTGGTCAGACAATAACCTTCATCAAGATAGTTTAGTTCAAATGTCAGTTATGTTTAATGTTGCACTTCAGTGGACTAAAATCACAGGTGAATAATTTGGCACACTGTGCGTTGGAATAAGACTATGAAAATAATGCACCTTTTTATTTTTTTAATCAGCAGTTGATTCTGAATCAAATCGTGACATTTTGGTATCGAAAAGTATTCTGGTTTCTGTTTGTTGTCCAAGTAGTATTGACCAATAACATTTGGGCAGGCTTTGGCTGCCTGCAGTCAGTGTGAAGAGCAAAAGAGGCCGACTGCATTGGTTGAAATGCAATCTCAGAACCCATAAACTGTCGTCATATACACAAACTACCACACTATGTCGTTGTTAAAATAATTCCATTGACTTTTGGTTTCACGTGGGAAACAATCAGCCGGCTTCAGGGTGAAAGTTCAGTGTTTGTTTGACCATCCAGCTCCGCTCCCACTCACCACATACAGACTTACTCACTGTTTATAATACGGAAGTTGCCTGTAGTGTCAGAATTCGCTGCTTCCTGGTGTACATCATACAACCAACATCATACCACCAATGTGTGTTGGTGTCTGATACCGGCAGCCACTGACGAAGCAACGGTATTTGATGGGCTCAGCTGTAGCCGGTGGCGTCAGAAATAGAGGTATAGATGGTATAGATGCCTGTAAAACTGTAAGCAATAAGCAGCAACTTAAAGAGGAAGTCTCGCTGCGGATGTCCACTGGCCACACTGGATCTCTTAAATACTGGCCATTGTTCCCAGAGGCTATATCATCTGACCATTGCTCACTGGATTCCAAGACTGCGTCATGGATAATAAGTAAGAAGTTTCAAAACGAGAGCTGACAGATGGAACAAAATATATTTAACACCTCTAAAAGTAATAATGCCAGGTCAGAGATGTTTCCGTGTCACAAATGTCTGATGCTGGACTGACATGGTGAAACACAGTAAAAGCCACACACCATTACTTTCAGATATTCAAAATATCCTTATTTTTGTTTTTTATTGTTGCATTTAAATCTATCAAGAGCCCTGAAAGACAAATCTTTAAAACAGTGGTTTGACGTCAGAGGCAACGCATGCAGTTAACCTTGAAAGATGAGTGCACATGAGGAGTCTCATTAAGGTCAGTGTAGTGAAGACTTTAGATTTAACAAAGTAAACTATCACTTACAGTCAGCCGTAACTGAATGAATCTACACCACATTTTTTGGTCTCTTGGAATACACATGAATGAACATGCATAAAACATCACATAACAGCACAAAAAATGTAGAAGAAGTGACTTCCTGATAGTGTGGAGCAAAATTAAGCAGAAAGAATATCCTGTCCACTCTCTGATGTGCACTGAGGAAATTTGAAAGGATGTGATGCTTGCAGTGCATCCACGGGGTCTAAAATAGCTTTTTCACCATATTGCACTCACAGGAGAGGAGAGGCACTTCATACATACAAGAACAAAACAGATAAGATCGCCTCGGGCATCGAATTAGGACCGAATTAGCCTCCTCTCTTCTCCCCCCCGTGTTATTTCCGTGCAGCCGCTCATGGCATAGTAAACCAAATAATCCACTCGTTATCACAAAGCACATCATTATACGTTAATAGCCTATCCATGTTGACACACCATTAGGCATAGGGAATTTGGGTAATGTGCTATACCACCATTTGTAGATTCCTCTCCATCTCAGGGGACGTTTGCATAAGCCAATGAGAAAATGAAAAAGTGAACTATGCATGTGATGCCATGATTTTAATGGAAGCGTGTTGTTTGGGCATTGTTAAAAATGACGTATAGCCTTCATTATTCTGATTTGATAATGATAGGTGAGTTGTGATATGACAGGACTCGATGTTATTCACCATCTGACGAGGGGAAAAGTGGAGGAGAGAAAGAAAAGAGGAAAACGGAGGTGGGGAGAGAGTTGGAGACAGAGAGAAATAAAGAGGAAGTAGAAGGAGCAGAAATAGAGAGACCAAGTGGGGAAGAGGAAGAGCAAAGAGGAATGGATTAAGTGTAAAATGAAGCTCGAGAGGAGGAGATGTTCCTCTAGCTTTGATGCTGCCATTCAGGTCTGCTTCCTCTGACCTGGCAGACAGACATTTCCACACACTCCAGTTCGCTGCGCTGGGACCGGAGGCACCTTTTGGCCCCGCTCCTTTTAGGATTGCATAACTGAAGTTAAACTGATTTTCAGGGAGGTGGAAAATAATTCAGAATTAAAATTTGAATCCAGTGGGAAAAAAAAAAAGTTTCGTCCCTTTGATGAGGAGAGTAAGGTGGTTTAGAATGATATTTCACTTTGGCATGACTTTCCTTTTGACGCACACGCAATCTTTTTGAAGCACTTAGTCGCCAAAATTAGCTTTTCTCCTCTAATGTGGAAGTAGTAATTCCGTCTGCTTGAAAATCTCTGTTGCCGGTAAAAATAAAATCAAAATGTTTCACAGATTTGTCCCTGAAAAGCTCAGTACTACTCACACTGTGAGTGATCCTCAGAGTGTTTTACATATAAATGTGAGGATGCAGACGCTCTACTGTAGTCGTACTGTATGCATAATGATTTTATGGCTGCTGAGCACAACTGTGGGAGGCACTTTATCTTCAGGCTATCAATTCCCCTCTGTGGCTCTCTCATGCAAACACACCCGCACCATCTTACCTTCTTGTTTTGCAGATAATAGTTGGATTATGCGCAGACACTGTGGGTGGACAGAAAGCCTCTGTCTCCAACTGGCTGTATTCTTTCTAGTGTTTCATCCCTCAAAAGATTAATTCCCCTTAAAAATCTTCTTAAAAGTTTCACATACAAAGAGAAGTTTTGAATTTGAAATAATAAGCATGTAAGTTCATTTACCAGGCATGTGTGGGCATGCAAATCAGTAAAAGGTGCTAATATTTTCAATAATACGTAAGAATTATTTAGCAAATATGTCTGCAGAAAAGCACCCCTCAACATATTATAATATATCAGACATGAATATTTTTCCTGAAATCCTAAAATTAGAGCAGTTTCTTATCAGATTGCCAAATGCTTCAGGGACCTATTCTCCTTGATATTAATTTGATTTCACACTTCATTCAGAGAGAGGGACAGTGGGATATAAATAGAGGAAACAGAGAGGAAGAAAAGAGATAAAAATAGGATGACAGAGAGCAAAAGAGAGGGACGGAGAGATAAATAGAGGGGAAGAAAGAGGGAGAGGAAAATGGGAGGGAATGACAGTAAAAGAGAGACTCTGGGTGTAAAAGGTGGAAATGCAGGCCACCATGAAAAAGTCCACTCATGCTGAGATAGACCTCATAAATCTGAGTCCTCAGTAAAGCTGCATCTCACCAGCTCGGGCAATGTTTCATAAAAATGACAGTGGCGTTTTGTGTGTCAAACAAAGCAAGGGAAATACAAAACATATTTAGATTGACTCCAGTGTTTTCCTCAGTGTGCTTCATTGTCATGTGCTTTGCATCTGATTACTTTGGCACAGATTTTGCCTTGTTTAGCACTCCCCATTAAAAAACTTGCTGTTTAGCAAAAAAATGTTTATTGTATGATAAATTGTTTGCACAAAAAACAAAGTACAGCTGAGGATGGTCAGAACATTTTTTCCTACCTGGTCTCAGTCCTAACTCGTTAAATACTGATGCTTGGTCAGTGGCCCTTCGCAACACATTCTACCTCCGACCTCTTCATATATCGATGTTTGGTCATGGACTTTCTGTGGTGAGATATGACAAGCAAGGTACCCTGAGTGCATATGTTGTTGACGTTCTGTCAACTTCATCCTGTTACGTGCACTGTCAGTTCTGAAAATACACTTCCGTTTTTACAGGAAATGTACAGTTTGCAAGTCTATAAATATTCTACATTGGTACAACACAGTTTTTTTTCTCTCAACAACAAACACATGGTTACGTTTAGCCAACACATGTACGTGGTTGGGTTCAGAACAAAAGAACAAGGTTTGGCAAGCCTTCCAGGTGAAACTCAGTGGTTGTTGGACCCATCCACCACCACTTCCACCTGCCCCACTTAGACTATCGTCCCCATAACTTACGTTGATGCCCAGCCACATTTCCCCCTGATGCCACCAGGTGCCTTTACAGAATAACAGCGACCGGCTGATTATCATGCAGACATCAAAGGACAGCTTTTTCATTGATGTCTGACACCGGCAGTCACAGACCAAGCACCAGTATTCAACAACTTCGGAATGACACCGAGTTGCCCTTGGCGTCACATAGCAATGCACAGAGGCACTCTTTAGCTGTAATATGAGATGCACTGGGCAGTGGCATTTTTATGACCCTGGTAACAGGCGTAGTGTAGAGTGTGGAGTGAGAGAGTGCACATAGGGTGGGTGGTACAAGAGGTAGATGGATCAAACTAACATTAGCTAATGTTGCCCCCCACAGCACAGCTGTAAAGCTGTGTCAGTGTGATGACGTTCTGGAGTCTCATTTAGCAACTTGTTATCATCCGCCTTTTCTAAGACACATGAAAGCTCCAAAACATACAAGTGGGGTATTTACTGATGCATTTTATGTCACAGAATATGATGTGAATGTCACCTAGGTTTGTGTTAACCACAAACCTCATTTCAGATATCTAACCAAAAACCCATTAAAAAAACATTGACTTTGAGATGAAGGACCTCATTTCCAGCTTTTAGGGCTCATTCCCAGGTAATTCTATTTGCCAAGTGTAAATCCTGTGCCCCTGCGCTAATTGATCAAAAAATCAGTATCAGAGTATTGTCACATCAAATTCTCTGTCTTCAGAAAGATGGATAGATGTTTTTATTTGACCTTGTAGGAAAACTGGTTTCCAGCATGATCACAAATTTTGGGTGCCGAAAAATTTCCCTTATTTTCAAATCCAAAATCTGACAGATATGTATCCACACTGTCTTTCTATTTCACGTGCTAAAGGTGTATATTTAAAATCCCTGCCTTTCTAGTTGTTAATGCTTTTTGTTTTTCACATTGCCCTTCTCAGACCTCTGATTGTCTCGCATTTAGAGTGGTATTGGACTATCAAAATATGCTACCCCCCCCCCCCCGTAGCATATTTTGATAGTCCAATACCACTCTATCAAAAAATGCTCCCACTACTCAATGCATTCATGTAAGACTACTAATCACCTCACTGCCACTGTAGGATTAATGGCAGCATATTTAGACATGTTATTTTAACATTTTTAATCAATATTTCAGGGGTAGCATATTTTGATAGTCCAATAACACCCTATCAAATAATGCTCACACTACTCAATGCATTCATGTAAGACATGTAGGACACTGTAGGATTCTCTCATACCTGTCAAGTTTCCTGTTTTGGCCGGGAAACTACTGTATTTTACCCCTCTTTCCCGCCGTCCTCCCGTATTAATATTTTCCCGTAAATCTCCGTATTATAATATAATTTAAAACAAACATTCCTCTGCCTCTCCAAACTGAACCCTGTCACTAACCTCGCGACAACTGCCTCCTGCAGTAGCCTGGGTGGCAGTTGTCGCGAGGTTAGTGTCGACAGCGGGTCTGGTTGACAAGTGGTTATTTTACATTTCCTGTACACCCATTTTCAAATCCAAAACTTGACAGGTATGTATGCATTGATTTAAAAGGTTTATGCTCTCATTAGCCCACCTCTCTGTGCAGACCAAAACACTCAACACTCAACAAGGTTCACGACTGCTTCATTAACTCTGTAATTCCCTCCTGACATGTTTTTTTCTCCAACAACGCACATATACTTTCACTATAAAAGAATCTTCTCTATCACAACGTAGTTAATCAACTTAACTGTTGGTTATTGCAACCATATTACCAGGAACAGCCACACACACACAAACACACACACTCTCTAAATCACATCACATAACCAAACCTCAAGACGGATGTCACCCCAAGGAACAACTTCATTTATTTTTTTCACCATTGGCTCTACACACTGACCTTTCTAAGCGGTAGGTGTGGAGCGGTGGGACTGAGTGGCAGGAGCAGTGACTCACTGGGAGGTGTCTCTGCCTGCAGCCAAACTCATCGACATGCATGTTTTCAGGTCCCTGGACTGCAGAAGGCGCCTGGGTGTGTATGTGTTTCTACGTGTGTGTGTGTACAATGTGTCGCACATTCATGGTCGGGTTTTTGTGTGTGTGTGTTGTATTTAGGTGTCAACAGTCCGTGTGAGTGTACTGGTGTGAAGTGTTACACCGGTTGTGGTGCTGTTAGCTTCGTAGTGCTCCAGGCTCATGTAACAGCTCTCCAGAGAATCTGAAAGGTGGATGTACAGAGTAGTTTATTATGTCCTCTTGGGAGAGAGAAAGACAGGGAGGGAGGGTGGAGGGGAATGGATGACGCATTGGATGATATGGATATTTACAGTGAGAAACTAATTTTAACACTAAACACTTGTTTTATGTGAGGGCGAGAGAGGGAGAGGGCATAATCATAACGCTCTCAGTTTAGAGTCCGTTTTATTTTTCTAAAACATTTTATCCACCCTCTTTGCGATGTTGGCTCTCAGTGGCACCGATTTAATATGCTGCCTCATGTTACAATCCTTCTGGAGCTGCAGATAAGAATATTTAAAAGGTGGCTGTTTCTTATGTTTCCACAGTTTAGCAGGAAACGTTCCAACAGAAGCCACACAGCAGCTTCAAAGGTCAAATTACACTGTTAACCTCAATTACCCTGTGCTTTACAACAGGGGGTAGAGGTCACAACCATGATGAGGAGATTCATTTTAGTATAGCCCGAGGTGTTTTTGGACAGATAGCATCATCTCTCCCTCTCCCTCCCTCTCTCTCTCTCTCTCTCTCTCTCTCTGTCTAATTCCACCCTGTCTTTTCTCTTTACCCATCACCACCAACATTACAATCAATCCTTCAGCTGATGTGTTGTTGTGTTTACAAAGTGCCCAGAGCCCAGACGCCTCTCAGAAACAACAAATGACATGCCCCAACTTGTCCTCATGTGTCTTCTTGTCGCCAGTCACACCAAAATAGGCTTTTTATGTGTTGCTATTAGTGTCGTTAGGTCATCTGATTAAAAATAAATTAAACAGCAAACCCAGATGTGTGGGGAACGTGACATGTACTTGTGAATAGGAGGTTGTCAGGGGTCACAAATCAACTGGGGGCTGAAAAGTCGCTTCAAATAAACACCCTGTATGCATTATATCTGTGTGGAATTGTTTACCCTTTACAGTCCCTATTAAGTGGTTGAAATGAGTTTAGCCTTAGCCTTAGAGATAGGGTGAGGAGCTCGGACATCCGGGAGGGACTCAGAGTAGAGCCGCTGCTCCTCCACATCGAGAGGAGCCAGTTGAGGTGGTTCGGGCATCTAGTAAGGATGCCTTCTGGATGCCTTGCTTGGGAGGTGTTTTGGGCGTGTCCAACCGGGAGGAGACCTCGGGGCCGCCCCAGGACACGCTGGAGGGACTACATCACCCGGCTGGCCTGGGAACGCCTCGGGGTTCCCGCGGAAAAGCTGACTTAAGTGGCTGGGAAGAGGACTGTCTGGGCTTCTTTGCTGAGGCTGCTGCCCCCGCGACCTGGACCCGGATAAGCAGGGGACAATGATGACGACGACGAGTCCCTATTAAATAAACTAACAGAATTAATAAATCTGGTTATTTGGTGTCAGTCAGTGTGCATTATGGCCACTTCTGATTTTGATGTTGATTTTATGCTGTCAATATGTGCTCAGAGGAAATTTGAGAAATGGCACAAATACAGTAAGTCACTGCAAAGACATGAATAGAAGCAAAGAGATGAGAATTCATTCAAGTCCTCAAAATTCGGCGCTTGGGCAGTGACTTGCAGCGTGAGAAACCAACAAAAAAAGGCGTCTGTTAACCTCAGCATGATACATGGCAGGTTGCTGTTATACTGTAGCTTAACAGCGCCCGGCAGCATCAGAGGGAAACGTAGTGGGATAAGGATGAAAGCTAAGACGGCGAAAGTCACCCGTCAGATCAGAAAGCCAAACCATGTTCTTTTTTCCTAAACCCAGCCACATGTTTGTTGTTGAAGGAAAGAAAACATTATTTCGAACTGAAGTAGTGCATTTGTTTTGAAAGAGACTGTAAACGATTGCAGCGATGCAACGAATGCATGTAACAGGCAGAACTTGACACGGTGTCCCAGAATGTTAACAACCAACACACCCAGGGTACCTTTCATGTTGTATGTGGACGTGGTAAGTCCGTGACCAAAACATCAAAATGTGACGAGGTCAGAGTGAGAATGTGTTGGCAAATTGAAGAATTTTTTTAAAAATGTTTCATATTGAATAATGTTTGCTTATTCTAAAGTTTCATCACTCTAACTCATGGATACATAGAGATAAGGAGACATGGAGAAGCCAATGTTATGCAGATGATGCACAACTTGATTTAACACCTAGGCAAAGTCATTTAATTGAAACTGTTATGCTCCATAGTTGTTGTAAATGACCCCAATGTTCAGTAGTTGACGTGTTAAATTTGCATTTCAAATTTATTTATGTTGCCTTTATTTTGTTATTTCCAGTGAACGAGGGAGTGCTTTTATTTTGGAGATAGTAGACATAGAGGTCATTGACGGAAATTCACAAAGGTAAACGGTTCAGTACCATTAATAACACGGAGATAAACAGCATGGAAAATAAATCAGTAATAAGGACGAACAGAGAGAGTTTAATGGAGTTTAGCGCTCTGTGATGATATTTTAGGATGACTCTGGGCAGTTTGTCAACCCGCTCTCTATTGTCAGGCCATATAGCTCTGGGTATCCAGCAACCACTACCACCAGTTTCTCCTCCATTGTTAACCAACTGTAAACTTGTTGTAGAAGGAGGAGAAGACCCGCCTCTCAAATCATCTAATTGGACAATGGGAAAAAAAGATGACAAAGAAAGAGATGATGTGAGGGACTTCTCCGCTCTGAAATGAAGTTTTTTCAACTCAAGGAGTTCAGAGAGCTCCAGCAAAAATGACAGCGCAAAAATTGAGAGCTTCATTCTCATTATAGACAATTACAAAAAGCCGCCTCCAGCTGCTGAAACTCTTTCTGCGGGATCAGTGCCTTAGCCAGTCTATTAAAGCTGAAGACTTGCTGTGGTTTGTTGAGCTGCAGGAAAACAGGGAATTGGTTCAGATTTGCAACCTAAGGCGTACTGGTGTGACAGTCGCAGGATAATAAAAATCTAATTGAAATCCGAGTTTAACAACTGCACAAAGATATGTCCAGTGCTGCTGGAAAGCATCATTAACGCTTGGGGCTGACGACTTGAAATCCAATGGACAGTTACAGCTCCTTAATGCTCCTATGGGGGTTTGATGGTGGAACATGAGCAGCACCATAAAAAGAACATTAAAGCAGTAAAGGCTGTTGAGAGGGGAACTTAGCACATTTATGAAGTTATTGACAAATGTTAGGGTCAGGGGTGGAGTGCTGCGGGAGCGCACCAGGTCAACGCTCCGCCACTTTTTCACTCTCCCAGTGAGTAAATAGAATATCCACTGTTTGCATTATCGGGTTGATATTCATATATATTTACTCAAGCGCTTGAAGACACAATCATCACTACAGCATATGTTATTCAAGGGACACGATAACAACAAATACAGTGGTCAAAGATGAAGATATGTAGGTGACAAAAAGCGGGCAGGTTCTAGTCTAAACAACCAATGAGAAGAGGATACCCTCCAAAAACTTTAGGCCACTTCCCACCTTTACATCCATCCTCAGCTTGCTATAAATATTACTGCATCTTAAGTGAATATGTGACATTTGAACAGCCTTAAATACTGGTCCTTCCAATTAAAGGTGCAATACCTTTTTTTCAGCATCATGCTGGAGTTAGATTTTGTGAGGTCCCACATCTTCTGTCTCTACCTACAATAACAAGTATGTGAACAAAGATGTGTTTACTGCTCTACCGCCTTCAGTTGTTACATTGATCAGGGCTCCCACACACACATACACACACACACACACGCAGAAGCCATTTAAGCAGTGAGAGGTGGAATAATGGTGGCACCACAAGTAAGAGGGTATTGACTGTTTTGGTGATCAATGACAGATGAGTGGAAAGAAGGAGAGTAAGATTCAATAGTAAGAGAGTGAGAGGAAAGCCAAGGGAGCAGTGCAACCAGCTCTGATGAACATCTAATAACACTGAGTTCTAACAACATTCACAGCAGTGTTTGTGACACTGTTTTTTAAAATGTCAAATCTACTGTCAGAAACAACTTATGTGCATTGTACTTTATTATTGAAATCTACACAGAAGCCTGTAGTACTACAACTAAAACATACATTAAAGAAACACTGTGTCGGACCTAGTGGCATCTAGTGGTAAGAAATGCACATTGCAACCAGCTGAAACTTTTCCCATGTGCCAAGCATGAACTCCCGCTTAAAATTCCTTTAGTGTTGATTGTTCGGAAGGTTTTTATCAGGAACAAAATTATCTGCTGAGGTCTCTTCCGCTCCAAAACAGCTCCATGATTTAAACCAGTAAAGACGCTGAATAAAGCAGTTTCACATTAAAACAATAACTATAACTATTGTAACTTTATCTAGAGCCTTCTCGCACACTGTACAAGCTCAGCAAAGGAAAATACTCCGGAGCTGAGGGTGGGTGTGTGCAAGCTACGTTGCAATCACTATGTCTATATTTAACACTTTTTGTATTTATCTATGACATGCATTTTGACTGTAACCACAACTAGAATGTAAACTGAGAGTTACAGACACTAATGTGCAGAAATAGTAAGTTTATGGATAAGTTTCATTTTGTTTTCATGTTGAGCTAACGCTAGTTAGCATTGCCGCTGCTGTCTCGCTCCCAGACGTAGCAGTTCCCAACTTGTGGGTTACGGTCCAAAAGTGGGTCGCCGGCCCATCCTGAATGGACCACAAGTGACTCGCAAATGTGTCAACTTTGTAAAAAAAAAAATAAAATAAAATTTAAGTACACTAATTTTCCAGTTCAGAACTTTTATTTTGAAGTGCCATTTCTGCTGTAGAGTGAGTGACTGACCGACAGCTACTTGACAGAGACAGCAAAGTAGCTCAACGACATGGGCAAACGCAAGTACTGGCAAGGACCAGTTGGGAACCACTGTTTTAAAGTATTTTGGATAGTAACCCTTCTGCTGAAACACAGACCTGAATGCTTGCACCCACTGTTGATGAGGACTGTATGCTGTTGATTTTTATGCCAGGGTAAAGAGGGAGCCAAAGCGAAAACAAGTCCTGTGTGGCTGTTCAATCGATTCTGCTCCATAGATATGAGGGGACACATCCACCATCACTCTATAGATAGATACCCAGTGGTTACACAAGGTAATGAAAACACACTGATTCTTTTTTTAGGTGATTATGCACTCAAGGAAACATACTAATTATATTATATTCCATTTCTGCCAATATCTCCCCCTAAATCCTTGACCTTTAATAATACATATAACGGGACTATCAAATGAAGGTATGCATTTAATTAGGTGTATGATGTGGAATATAACATCGCACATTACTATACACAGTCTGTATACTGTATATTTAGCAATCAAGAGACATTTAATCAAACACTATTGTACTCTTTTTCCTCCCTAACACAACAAGGTCCGTGTTTTGTGTAAATTAGTCTCCCTAACGACAGTGTAAGAGACCCAGAGTGACAAACAGTGTTCTCCTGAGCCTTTACTAAAGTACCACAGAGCTGGTGTCCCACCTAACCAGTGACCCATTCATCCAGTCAACATTACTTGACAGTGAAATAAGAACCGTTTTCATTGGCTGGTGACCTATTAACACCAAGCTTCCATGTGCATGGAGGTTGGTGGGGGCTGGTGTATGAATGTGAGCTGGTGGGTATGCATGTGCAGAGTGGTGTGTGTGTGTGTGTGTAGATTGACTGTGTGGTGTGTGAGCAAAATTGAGTTGCTGTGTTCATTAAATTGTTTTTCTGTTTATCTGTTTGTGTTGGCTCTCGTGTGTGTGTGTGTGTGTGTGTGTGTGTGTGTGTGTGTGTATGTGTAGGTGTGTGTGTGGGTGTGTGTGGAATATGCATATGTATGTGTGATGTGTGTGTATGTGTGCCTTACAAATGACACCTGCACTGCAGAAGAAGAGTTTTCCAAGGTCAGGGATAAATCAACAGAAATTACACAGCTGCCAAAACCTATTACAGCAGAACCGTGCAACACAGGGTCTACCCAATGGGCACAGACCACTCATTGAGTGTGCTAAGCAAATGAATCTGGGCACATACGTGTGTATGCGTATGTGTGTGTGTGTGTGTGTGTGTGTGTGTGTGTACTTGCTGTAATACACAAATGAACAAATTCACACTAGAACACACAGGCATGGTCACTCTAACACATTTCATGCCTGTGCTCATCAATTGTAAAATATTTTCGTCATGCCACACTGTATTTATCGTGTAAATGTTTTTTCTTCCAGTCAGGTAGGACTCTCTCCGCCCTCTGCATGATTAAGAAACAGAAACATAAAATAGAAAAGAGATTCCCTTCATTAACCTTCAACACAAAGGACCAACCAAGACAAATATGGTTAAGGGTTGATGCACGATGAAAACCTTGAAGTAGAAAATATTATTACATTTACTGTAAGCACATCTCAACCAGGCATGAAAAAACAAAGCTTTCTAAAAGCCGCTCAGCCCCCCATTCACGCTTCCTCTGACCCACCTCCATTCTCTCCTTCCTACAATCACACAGTTTGACCTTTCACAGCAGCCACTTGGCCATTTCACGGTCATTCATCCATGCTAGCTGCACACAGGTAGAAAATCAAAGCTCGGCTTTTCTAATAGTAATTTATATCGAGCTATGAAATTGTGGAGACGACGACAAAGCAGCTAATACTTAGGTGAAGAGATAAGGATAATGAATACATGAGAGTTTACCCCATTTTTTGGTCCTCAGGGTGCCGGAATAAGTGGTCTTTGCACAAACGTATACAGTTAGATTTCTTTAGAGATAAAGAAACGGTTCAAAACAAAAAATCATCTCCTGCGCACTGTCAACTATTATGGTGAATTTATTCAATAGCTGTGTTTAGCCCAAGCGACCTTCATCAAGGATTTCACAAACAATTATGATATGCCTGTGGATACACACACACAATCAGGTAATCCTAGAGCCTGTTTACACCTGGTATTAACATGCGCTTCAGTGATCAGATCACAAGATAACAGCTGAGACGTATCATCTGTCATACCTGTGTCTAACATGCATCTCCAGCTGACCACTTATATTCAGATGTTTTTACTGCCTCTGTCACTTACAGTAGGAGATTAAAGTCCTCAGGCACAGTTATTATGTCCACACTCTCACCAGCTGCACATTAGCATGCTCACTACACGTTAGCAGTTGTATCAGTACATCTGGAAATATTGCTGTCAGCAGAATCCAACAAAACGATGGACTGTCAAGCAAGACTTTGTCTAACTCATCAAAAAATGGGCAAGTTACAGAGCGTTAGCACGCTGTCACCAAAACAACCACCATGTCCTGCACTGAAGACGTAGTCCTTGTTGGGGACGCACCAGGCTGCATTAGCGTTTACACAACTAAAGACATGGAGGCAAACCACCTCTGCAAGTATTTTGAGTGATCGGATCGCATGCGGAAACACACCTGGAGGTGATGGAGGAAAATTCCCCTCAAGTTACTCAAGAAAATTTCAAAAACAATCATCAGTGGGTAAAGAGTAGGAAAAACTAGAAACCAACTCGCGATAGAATCACTCCAGTCGCAATGCAGTGATCTGTGACTTAAAGCAAATGTGATCTGGGGTGTAAAATGTGGGGTCAGTGGCCCCCTCCCTTCTTCCCACCCCCTACTTTCAGCCCCCTAGCTCACACCACATCCATCTTCAAACTCAGCTTTGATTTTGATATCAACTACACACCTATAACGTTTCATGACTTTATCCTGCACAGGTGCACCAATATCGACATTACAGATATCTGTCCACAGACATAAACACCTGCCAAAGGGATCAAAACCACTTCTGTAATAGTAGTAACAAAAGGTGTCACTAGGATTATATTTTGCCACAATGACGCACCAACACATTCTCACTCAGACCTCGTCACGTATCGACGTTTGGTCATGGACTTTACACATCGACATATGACGTGCAAGGTAGGCTGGGTGCATTTGTTGTTGACGTTCTGGGACACCATGTCAACTTCAACCTGTTACATGCATTGTGTATTTTCAATATATTCTTCCATTTTCACAGTAAATATACAGTTTCCATACAGTCTCTTTAAAAATAAACCTCCTACGTCGGTACAACACTGCAAATTGATGTTTTTTTGTGGTTACATTCAGGGAACACACACAAAGTTGGGTTTAGAAAACAACAAAAGGGATTGAGTTTACAGTCAAGCAGGAAGTGAACACCGGCCTCCTGGGTAAACGTCAGTGGTAGTTGGACCCATCCATCCAACCAACTAACTTTTTGCTTCCTTAACTTACATTGTTGTCTGGCTATATTTCCCCCTGACGCAGCCAGGCACCATTAAACAATATTGGCAACAGGCTGTGTATCATGCTGACATGAAAGCACAGCTTTTTCCGTGTCTGATGCCAGAAGTCGCTATTCGATGACTTCAGAATGAGACCGGCTTGGACACATAGACTCACAAGTTAAAAAGAATATCAGCTGTTGCAACATGTCTGTGACTGGTAACAATATGTTTACAAAAAATCCAAGCAATTAGTCAACAGAAAAAAATGTAATAATGAGTACACCGATAGAATAGATAGGAAACATTATTAAAAAGTACAAACCAGTGAAATATTTTGCTGAAACCCAAAAGTCTGTATACAAAAACAATGATTCAGTGCATCAGTCAGACTCTACAAAAGGATCCTAAAAATCTATTTAATGCCAATCCTACAAAATGTCTCCTGATAACCAGAGTAATCTAAAGAGGTACTTGACACTCATGGCTTATAATTAGATTCATGTAAAAACAAATTCACAGAATGCTGAGACTAGTCACTGGATCGCCCCTGTGGTTACTTAATAATCACTTCCTGATTGCATTAAAGATGCTGGTAATGATGATGATGGATGGTGGTAATGCTGAGTTTTCAAGCCACACTTCATTTGCTGCTTACTGAAGACGAGAGCGAGGGCAATGGAGAGAAAGAAAGATGCCTGGGGTGTCCTCAGGCGTCTTCTCCTCTGACCCATGAACTGAGAACTCAAAGAAGGTGCCGAGTCGGGTCCCATTTGACATCCTTACTCCTGCGACACAGTCTCCCTCTCTCACCCTCTCTCCCCCACTCACATAGTTCTAATGTAAGCTCCAGTGTCATTACACAGAGGAAATGTTGACATGTGGGTCAAGGTTCACTCTGCAGTGTAATAGCTTTTCATTGACTGTTTATAATGTCACTGGAAATTAATGTGTCATTTAGGGAACTAATACAGGCAGCACAGGACAAGTAAATCGAGGAGAGGAATGTGAATGCATCCAGTATATTATGTCATTATTACATTATGTATTGTAAATGGTTCCACAGTCATAGCACGTCTGCATGTGCATGCATGTTGCAACACATTGTCCATGAGTATACAGCATGTTGTGTTCAGAGACTGCAAAATGCCATTTCATGGCAATAAAACCGAACCGGTGGCAACGTATGATGCTATATTGACTAAATGGCTGATTTATTTGTTTGTTTGTCCCAACTTTTAAATGCACAGCTGGAAATATTCCCATTATTTTGATTTTGTCCAGAGGACAGACACCATTGGTACCAACACATCCTCAAACCTCACGAAACACCCACTATGACCAAGATCACAACAACATGAGGCTTTTGGAAATATACCCGCCCAAAGACGAGCCCTCTGCGTCCACAGAGGACAGCTGTCGCCCAGCACTAGCTAAACCACCAAGACTGGAGTTTAATCGTGGACAGCTGCAGGCTACAAGCTACAAAAAACTAATGAAGCTTGGGGCTGGGCATGTGGTGGATGAAATGCTTTGTCCTTCAGACAGATCCTTGGAAAACACCTGTCACAGGGAACAGAAGACCACCAGGTACTGATAATTTGCACTCTGTCTAGTCTTAGCTGCACTTTCTAAAGATTACACTGATATTTACACTGAAATGGATGGGCAAAGTCTGAATTTTCAGGAGAAAGAACACAAGTACAAATTTTGCGGGTTGCAACAAACAAGTTGATAGTATAGTGAGTAGTGTAACAAATTACTGTTGACAGAGAGTAATACGTAAAGTAATAATATCACTTTCCAATAGTGTGACGAGTAATGAGTAATAAATCACATTTTTTGAGTAACGACTCCAACATTATGCTGGACACAGAAAAACAATGAATTTTTCTCTTTTCCATTCGTTCCAGTTTGTTAAATAGAACTTTCTCTTTACAGTCACAAATACAACTTTAGTAGAGCAAACTAACTACAACAAAAGTTAAAGTTGTCTTTAATTAGTAGCATGAAACGTTTGGGGAATCAAAATTGGACAAACATAGTATTGCTCGATTGTTTGACAGAAACGTCTTTAGGAAACGTATCACTGTGGAGCTGTTATCTACTTTATCTGCATTTCCTGTAATTTTGGTTTGTTGGTTTTCTATTTTGATATATTTGTGTGATATATTGATATTTATTAACTTTATTCAGCCTGTTTTTTGTTGCAGGCACACAGTGAGTCTCTGGTATGATAACATAATCCAATCTGGTCTCACTCCAAAGTCGTCGAAAAACACCTGCTTGGTAAGTGGTGGATGGGTCAAACAACCACAGACTTTCACCCAGGAAACTGATGTCTGCTTCTTGTAAGACTGTAAAGCCAAACCCTGTTCTTTATTCCTGAACCCAGCCATGCACTTTTGTTGCTTAAACCATGTGCATGTGGTACTGAAGGCTGAAGCTGACACAACACACCAGAAACAACTAACACATCCAGGGTACCTTACACGTCATATATGGACATGGAAAGTCCACAACCAAGTGTCAATAGCCCCTTTTCCACCAACATTTCCAGGAGCTTTTATTACCTGACATTTATTTCCCTGGGTGAAAGAGTTCCTGGTTATCTGTGTGGTTTGCATTTCCACCGCACCTCACAGTTCCGGAAAATTTATTCAAATTAGTATGATGACATAGATGATTTGGCGTGTGCCCTGTATTTGGGGCTGTTTGTCTCAGCCAGCAGCTTAGTTTAAAAGTGTTTTAAGATAAGTGTCAAACTAAGTTAGTCTACACACAGACAGCTGTCATTTGAGCTTATTAGTAACAATTCACTATCAGCTGAACTAGCGTGCTGTCCTTGTGTAACACATAACGTTATTGTCGGTGGGTGTGAGACCGGTGGGTGTGAATGGAGCATAGTAAATACCGCTGTCTACATGAACACATGTATTGATAAAGTATTGGCTTCTTACTCGCTAAGGGTTAATGTCACTTACAGTAACGAGTGTAGCTGCCATCAACTCTAATTTTTGAGTTATCTTTGCTTCGTTTCCATCGCAGCTTCTGTGCTGTTCACCAATTACTGTCTCATGTAAGCGCGAGCGCCCGTATGTGTGTGTGGAGGAGTTCAGCGCCGTCACAAAAGAACTGATACTGTAAGTGCATATCAATACTATGGTTTTTGATAATTTAGCCCCGGGGCTAATTTAGTACCAGGTTTCGGTGCCCAGCCTTAATCAAAACACAAACAAAGTGAACCTTGTGGAAATTAAATAAAGTTTGCAGCCACACTGGAGGTGCGGAAACCTGCAAGCGTGTGTTCCATCAATCAGCGTTCTTCAGCACACAGACCCGCCCCTCAAGAATTCCGGGTAATCTGAAAGTCCTACCCCCCTACTAGGTACTTTTTTCAGGGAAAGTTTGGGCGTGAGGGAAAGTTTTTTCCATGGGTAATTTCAGTGGAAATGCGCTGAGGTTTTTCGAAATCCTGGATAAATGAGAAAAGTTCCTGCGGTGGAAAAGGAGCTAAAACATGATGCGGTCAGAGTGAGAATATGTTGCATAATCAAAGTCTTTTAATTTAGGGTTTTTCCAAAAGTATTGGGGTCTGATTGTAATTCGCTCATGGCCCACTTCCATCACTTCCATGTTTGAGTATAAAGATAAACTGCTGTGTTCCACTGTGTACCTCTGTGTATCTGAGGCTTTGTTTGTTTGCTTGTTTGTTTTTTTCCAAAAGAGAGATATCCAGTCAAACCAAGGCCATAGCCATGACGTCAACAATGAGGGGGACCAAATCATTCTCTACTTTATTATTAATCATAAGCACAAAGTATACTATGTGAATATGCAACAAATCAAAGCCGTGTTCTACTGCGATACAGCAACAACGGCAGTACGCTCTAATACTGGAACCAGTAATAATAATGAAAATTTGTTAAGTTTATTCATGATCATGATTACATTTGCTAATGAGTGTTTGGGACAGCAGTGCAGAAAAAGTAAACAGCTGATGGTACAGTTTAAAGATTGAAAAATGACAAATGCTAAATTATTTACAGGCTGAACCCCTTATCTTTCATGGACATTGAATAATGAACTTGTTTGATGCATAATGGACATCACAGATATATATTAACTGATAAAAAAAAATTATATTCTTTGTCTCAGAACAACAATAGTGGAAACCAGGCATTATCATCAACAGTTTTCTTTTGTCTTGAGATTTTATATGAAGCACAATGGACATTGTCACCTTTTCTGACCTCCGAGTTTTCTGTCCTCCCTCTCTCACACCAGGTACAGAAACCATTTTCTCTGTGTTGCCTCCTTTCATTACACACCAGATTACTCTCACTCACGCCCCTCCCCTCTCCATTTCCTCTCCCCATCCTTCTCTTTCCTCTCCTTTTAGTCCATCCGTATATTTCCCACTATTGGTCATCCACTTTCAATCAATCCCACTCTCTCTCTGTCTCTTTTTTTGTGAAACCCTGGGTGGTCATGATAAGTCTGATTCCAGCTCTCAGTGATGGAGACACATGCAGGAAATGCCTCACGTGCACACACACATTCAAGACACGCATGTGCAAAGAGATGCTCACAGTGACACTGAGCTCGGTGTATTTCAGCGTCCCCTCAGCATCAAGCATGCGAGGATGAAATTTACCTGACGTTACATGACGCCATGTCAGGCACTGTGAGCATGCAAACCATTCACTTAGCCATAACGATGCAGACATGATGAACACACAAATATATTGTGAGTCTTGTGTGTTGCATAGCACAGATACACAAGCCCACTCGTGAAAACATGCAGCCACATGCACAGGAAACAGAAACACACACACTGTAGTATTTTCACCTGGTGTTGAAGCCTGTTCAGTCATGGTAGTTTAGAATTTGCTGCCCCCTGCTGAAATTAAAAGAATAACTCCAGTCTCATGTCACACCAGCGGGGGATCAAGAGGGAACAAAGCCTGATTGAATTTAGTGTGGAAGTCGACTCTTTTTAAAGCACAGACCCAATAACACCACCTCTGGCTGATTTTAGGCTCTGAGCCATCCTTTAATAGAAGCTACAAGCAGTATATGGGAACATATGTTAACGAACATTTTAGGGTTTTCTTAATCACATTAACTCACGTTTACATATAGATGTCTCACAATAATCGTACAGTAGCCTCACTCATTCAATGACCCCTTAGTGGAATTTGGTGCTGTACTGGCAGCCTCGAAAGGGATTTTAATCACTTCCTTTTGGATTAAAAAAAGGCAGAGCAGAAGAGTCATAATCAACTGTAATTTGGGATTTGGCTTCATCTTAACAAATTATATGTGATTATTAAGATATGTTCACTGAATTAACATGATATACAAGCACAAACATATTTCTTCTTTTCTACAAGGCTCTCTGTCCCTGATTCTGCTGTCCCCTCTGTCTTTTTATTTGGCTTCATGACCCACCCCGTCTTCTCAGTTTGCTCTCTGCCTTTCACTGTATCCATTACAGTATTTCCTTCCTTCTTATAATCATCTGGCCGACCCTGTGTCCTGCCTCTGGGTGCTTATCAGCAGTGCAAGATATCATGTGCAGCAGACTGAAGCCAAGAACAACACACTCACAAAGCCATGGTGCCAGCAGAGTAGTACCGGTGTCAAAGTAGTTTGTTTTGTGGGGTCAGTATTGGCACAAATGTCATGTAATATTACATTAATGTCTATTTGCAAACGTTCAAGTACTTGACTATTATCAGTGCTACTGACATGAATGTTTCACAGAACAGATATAGACACAGACAGATTCCTACCAGGTATGATGAATCAGTCAGTTGGTGCCACTAATTAGATGAGATCAACTCAGAGGAGCAGAGGCCTGACTACCAGATCACTATGATCGTTCCAAACACACATGTATGATAGCAGAACATATACACATGTACAAAAAACACATCTTTACACAAATAAAATAAAATAGAATTAAATTAGATTAGATTTCATTAGATTAGATTAGATTAGATTAGATTAGATTAGATTAGATAAAATAAGATAAATTAATACTAATAAAGAAAGAAAGAAATAATAAAAAACACAACATCCTCTAACACTAATATATGATAGCAGAACATATATAAATGTACAAAAAACACAACTATACACAAAAGATAAATAGATAAAACAAAAAGATAAAAAATAAAACAAAATAAATAAAGAATATAAAAATAAAATATTGCACTAATCACAACATCCTCATAACATAAAATAAATAAAAATATTTCATAAAAAATAAAATAATTAAAATAAATAAAAACATTTGCCCAAAAAAACATTAACGGTTTATTTATTCATAAGCCTGCAGCAATTAAAGCTGTTATCAAAGTGAGTGAGTGAGCGAGCGAGCGAGCAAGTGCTCAATTTTCTCTCCAAAAAATGAACATCAAAAAAAAAAAAGAAAGAAAAGAAATCTACTACAGTGTACTGAATGAAGGGGTAACAGGATTTTAATACTAACTGTGTCATCTGTGCGCTCACTGTAAATTGGTTTTTAGCACATTTTTTTTCTTTTCTCGCTCCCTATCAAAAGATCAGAATACAAATCTGGGTTGCTTTAATCTTTAGGCGAGGCTGACTTTTGGCCATGGTGCGTAGTGTTTCTATCTTGGCTCTGTCCTGAAGCACTGCCCCAGAACACTGTGCGTGAGTCAACTAATCTGCTTTGCCTTCTCCATAATCGCAGGGAAGAATGCTGCTTCCCTCGTGTCTCTCTTACTGACTTCTCTTCTATCTGCTTTCTCAGATTTCCTCATCTGTCATTTGGCATCTGCATCAGTCTGTCTCTCCATCACATCTGTGAGTTTGTGTCTGTGTTAGGCTGCTTATTTGTGCTGTGTGTATCGTATGATTGCTACAGTGCTGATGCAATGGCATAGTGTTTGTCTGCTCGTCTTTCATCTTGATAGCCTCCATGTCACCTGGTATTGTTACCTGTCCTGCTCTCACTGCACCTGATGGTTTTTTCTCATCATGCTCTTGTCACTTGCTGAATCGCTGCGGTCTGTTTGTTTACTGTACCTACCTCTGTTTGTGTCTTTGTACATAGTCATGATTTATCAGTATTTTTTACATTAAAACAAATGTCAAAAGGTCATCAATTAACAGTCTCGTTACTTTTATTTAAGAAATCAAGCCTGTAGTATTAGCGGAAAACATGGAACTTCTCGTACATGCCAGAAATTGATCAGTGTCATTTTAAAGATTAAAATCAGATGGTTAGATGTGTGTCTAATCTGATCTACTGTACAGCTGTACACATCTGTCTGTAACTTCCAGGAAAACTTTGATTTAACACTGACTATGGATCCACTGCCAGTGTCTTTCCTAACAATCATCGGAAGACGTGGAATAAGACAACCCTGCCTGGAGAACTTTTATTCATAATGTATACAGTATGTGCCTGTCTGCCAACAGCACTGTTTCAGATCAAGGTTTTAGATAAAAGCTTATCTCCAGAAAGGAAAAAAAAAAAAGAAGAAGAAAATGAAAAAGTCATTTTACAGCATTTGAGAGAGACAGATTTTCCCCCGCTGACAGCCATTTAACCTTCACATTACTCTCTGAATGAGTTTTGCTTGGCTAAAGAGTACAGAAACTTTTTTCCCAGCTCATAAAGTGTTCTCAGAAGTTTTTTTTTTTTGTGTGTGTGTGTGTGTGTGTGTGTGTGTGTGTGTGTGTGTGTGTGTGTGTGTGTGTGTGTGTGAGTGTGTGCAGCGGCAACGTGACACAACAACAAAAGAAGATTTACCCCACATCATCTACTGGATCAAGTCAAGATGTCACCTCCAAGTCAAAGAAAGTAAAGCTGATTTCTGAAGTGTGACAGTTGGATGTATGCGCCTGACTGCACGCACACACTGAAACACAATGCATGCTCAACACACACACTGAAACACACACCCAGAGGCCTGCAAACGCACTGGTGAGAGATGTCATCAAACGTGGACTTCAGTCATGTGGAGGTCCCTCAAAGATACCATCCAATGAGATCACAGAAAGAAAAATAAGACACTGTTGAGGACAATTTCCTTGTTTGTTGCTTTCATTAAAAGAAATGGTCTGAGGGCTGCTGGGACGATTCTCCTGTGATCAGAGGTCGCTCTAGTGGATCATAAAACCATGAAAGCGATAGTGAGCAACAAACATATGGCGACAGTATAGATACAGGAACGCAGGAGAAAGAAAGAAAGGAGGTTATGAAATGCAACAACATGTCTCCAGCTGCGCCAAACTGAGACGCTGTCAAAAATATCACAATTCTGTCAGCACTTACACAGAGCGCTGCAAATCCACTGGATTATTTGAGGCGGCAGAAACGACATGTTCCTATCAGCACATTCGCTACATAAATACATCTGTACATTTAACTGCTTTCAACAGGCCTTTCTCACAGCACACATTTTTGACTTGTCGCAGAGTCGAACGCAGGTGTTACTAACAACATTAACGAGTGTCCCAGTAAACCATGACGGTGTGACAGTGAGTCAGCACGCACAACACCAGCACCCTGAAAGCAAAGCAGCTAAATTCAATTCAGTTCCTCCTTAATTTTATTATTCACACCTGCGCTTTGGTCTGTGACTGTGGCTGAGCAGACCTCTCGTCAGGTGGAGGTAGGGGTGGAGCTACACGCCGGGATTCATGTAATGTCACAAAACTCTTTGTGCTAATCACAACGAAAATTGACATAAAAAGTTGTTTGGAAAACATCACACGTGAGCGTGGTCCACAGAGAGGCAGTTAGAGCTACACGCTACAATGAGGCTAAAAACAGAGTTCAAATGATGTTTTTCAAAATTTCCAAACAACTTTTTTTTGTCAGGGCTTCAGGACACTTGGATCACTACGGACGAACGGTATGGAGGTATTTTGTGGTTTCAATTATGTGGGGTTTTTTTGTGGATGTTTTAGTCTAGGGCGCTGTCAGCCTGCATTAGGTGGAGTTGTGTTGCTACCCACTCTCCCCCGGGATCCTCGCAAGGCATGTGAGGACTCTAAAACTTCACCTGAGCCTCCCTCGGCATATGGGTGAGTAGATAATGGCTAAATTTTCATTTTTGGGTGCACTATCCCTTTAAGCCTAAACATGATGTTTTCCTGACCCTGACCAAGTGCTTTTTCTTTTTTACCTAAGTGCAAGACCATAATTATCTATTTAACTTTGGGGGGACCATTTCAGTCAACACCGTCTGCGACCCAGCCCTCCAGGCGGTTCTGAAATAAAAATTTTAGATGAAGGGTTCTCAAAGGTTTGATGACTGAGTGCCAATTCAGGAAGCCAGCATATGATCAAGGGCCACACAGGAAAAATGCACACAGTGACTTTTTTGATGACTATTTTTACTTGCAGTAGACAGTGATATACCCTAATACATTTGAAGGGAATTAAATGGAGAAACAGTAGTGTTTGATATTGATTGTTGTGACCACAGGAGTTGAGCCACAACACTCGCACAGACCACCTGCAAACAATTACGTATTATACAATAAAAGGTAATAAAATGACTGGACAAAAATCGTAATTATAAATATTTGGTATAAAGTCATCATAATCATAAAGTCATCAACAGTGCAGGTCACCATATGTGTGTGTCACCATTAAATCAGACCGAATATGCCAGGTGAAAAGGTGTGTTTCAGACGGGATTTAAAAGTGGAAACAGAGTCAATATTGCAAATGACAAGAGGCTGAAGGCTCTAGAACCCGTGGTAGCCAAGCAGGCAGGTGGTGATGTGAGCAAGAGCACAGGAGGGTGTGTAGATATGAAGGAATTCAGACAGGTAGGACGTTGCTTGATAATGAGGGGCCTTAAAGAGCCAGTTGTAATAATGGTGGCAATTTTTAGGGTTATTTATGATTATCAATATGGCGGTGTGTGGTCGCCTTTTGTAGCAGAGCAAAATTCTTTCAATTTTAAATTAGTACTTTGGGCGGGACATTTTGGGGCAATTTTTAAACAATGGGGGAATGTGTCGCTCCCACAGTATATAATCACTGTCAATCTTAAACCCAACCACACCCTATCCAGAAGGTAAAGAAATGTGAAGTTTCAACATATCAGCTACATCTGAAATATTCAGATTTAACATACCCATGATAACTGTGTAGGTGGACTGAAGGAATATGGGGATTTTAATATGTTTGGACATTTCCTTGGCTGTTTTCATCTACACTATGGCCTGAAGACCTATTTTTTATTTCTTTTTTTCTCATCATCGATTTCTTTTTCTCATATTACCATTTATAACAAACTGAGTATGTAAACTGATGTTTTGTTTTGTAATATGCACATAAAGTTGCTGTTTATTTCCTCTATTTGTCTGCTCATGTCCTGTTAGTGTTTGCGGCTGTCAAACCAGTCGCCGTATTAGACATGGTAAAATGCCATCTTATCCGATCATATCATTTTATCTGTAACGTCTCATCACAAAAAGAGGCATTTAAACTTTTTCAAAGAACTTAAGATACTGACATTTCCTTCTTAGAGTAGTTTTTTCCTTTAGAGGATAACTGTGACATTAAGTTAAATAAAAAGACCAGAGCCTGTACTCTGTTTTCCTTCATAATATTTATTCTTAAAAATGAGTAAGCAGACAGTTCATGTGTCCTGTGAATACCAAAATGTGTGTAGAACAGTACAGAACAGTAAAACATCTTCCATTATATTTCTATAACAAGATCTTTTGAGCGACATATCAAAAGTCAAAACAAAGGACGTATTCTTTTTAATACAGCAACTCTTTTAAAACATCGTTCATGTCAAGAAATAGACCACAGATTTTTTTAGAAAGAGATGTAAAAATATACATCGACACGATCAGTGTTAAACAGCAGGCTATACTTATCCGATGCACACGACTATTAACTTGCACAAACATCAGTGAGGAGGTGATAATGTCATAATGCAACCACACCAGTGGGACCAATCACGTGTTTAAGAGGATGTCACAGCTTAGACAGGAGGGGCTTCAGTCACTAAACACTTCCTCGGTTTCCCTCGCTTCCTACTCGATCGCACACTTCCTCGGCTCATCCTTTCCTAATTTCTTCCCCTGCTTTCTTTGCCTCCTCCTGAAAAACTGTAGAGAGAAATTTGAGTTTCATCCCCTCAGACGCTCTCCTCTGATTGCATTTTCATCAGGAAACAAAGGACAGAGCTAAGAAAGGACAAGAGGTGGGAAAGTCGGACAAAGCAAGGAAGGGAGGTAGGACAGCTCGGAGTGATTGGACGAGGCTGCGAGGGACTGAGATCGATCTGAACAATGAGACCAGCTCATTGAGTCTTACCACAATTAAACAGATGACAGGAGGAGACGGTGCTTTTACCCCTGCAGCGGCTCAGACAGCAAAATTAAAAGATGTCTATTTCTCAGTAAGGTCTAAGACAGGTCACAGAAACGCTAATCAGCAGCAAGACTGTCGCTGTCTGTGACGAAATACAAAGCATCCAGCAGCATCACAGTTTCATACGAGGCCCGTGTCATTGCACAAGCCCTCCACGTGATGAAGAGACGCCAAAGACAGAAGCGGAAAAACATTGAAAGAGGCGGACAAGCCGAGGTTGAGGATGAGAGGGAAGGACAGCGGGAGAAAGGAAAGAGGGGGACAAGGGGGAAAGACTATAAAGAAGGGGGGATAAGAAGACAGATGGGTTTTGAAATGCTCATCTGATGGGCGTTCATCTTCTCTTCTACAGGCGGAACAGGAAATAAAAATGCAGGGGTGGAAGCACATCTGTCTGTCACTCTGCGTTAGGCTCAGCATAATTGCTGTGAAATGACGGATACCCACGACTTATAGGAGGGCAGCTAGAGGAGGGAGAGGTGTGTTTCTAGACTCAGCCTGCAAGTCACTCACTATTTGAAGCCATGTCGAAAACGAGATGTGTAAAATTAAAGATTTCTAAAACTGAGGAGAATGGTTTTACAGGTTTGACTGTTTATTTGCCCTTCAATATTACTGTAAACCTTCAGACTGTTCTCATCCCTGGGTCATCAAATACAGGTTTTATCACACCCATAGACTGTATATAAAGATGGACAACATCTCTCCCACTCATTTTTTATACAGTGGGAGGAAGTGGAGATGCATTATCTATCTTGATATACAATCTGTGGTCACACCCCTCGTCATGCAATACTGACGCTTAAGGCACCCTTCAGCTTCATTACGACATGTACTGGGCTTTCAGCTAACTCCGGCTTAAACTTCATGGCAGTGTTCGATGCTGAGAGTAAACGATGTCATATAAAACGCGAGAAAGTCCATGTTGGGCAGGAGGTGGATGAGTCAAACGAAAAGAGACAACGTGTCCCATGTGATGTAATGTGACATTATTTATGTACCATTGTCGCACACGGATGTCACTTACATTACGTATTTATGTCACGTTACGTTACTGTCACGAAACAAACTTATCTAAGCCCAAAGCATGACCTGTTTTTTCAAACCTCACCACAAAAGTTTCACATTAGCCTCATGTTTCAGCCACAGACTGTATAGAAAGGACGACATGACAGCTCCCCAACAGTGAAGCCAAAACATCTCGATCGCACCCGGTGGCTGGCTGCAGTACAGGTAGATGCTTTCTGTTATTTTAGGTAATTCTTATGACACTGATGTATGTTCAAGTTTGTTTTTCTGATACGTTTGGTTATAACTAGTAATTTGATTTTTAAAAAAAGGGGGGGGGGGATTGAGGTCATGATTGACAGCTGTGTGTGCCAATCGGTATGCTCGCTATCAATGCTGCTGCTCGGAAATGGGTGGGAACACGATACCAGCAGATTTGATCGCTGCGGAGAGGCCTCAAATTATGTCACCAGCGCATGACGGCAGCGGCCATATCCGGGGATATTTTGGCTTCATTTTTGTACAGTGGAGGGAAGTGGAGATGCACTGTCCATCTTTACATACAGTCTATGGTTTCAGCTGTGCATTACACAGAGACGGTGCCCTGTGCATGGCTATGAGACGCTGAGGGGTGTGACAAAGTGTCAGTATTTGATGACCTAGGAATGAGAGCAGTGCCGTGGAAATCAGCAAAGCCCTATAATATATATATTAACGTGACAATCAAAGGCCTGATAACATCATTCAGTTACATCTAATGAGCAGTGTTTTTCTTTATGTTGCTTAGCAACAACGTTGAATTCAAGTAAGTACGAATCACTACCTCACAGTCACAGCTGTTTAAGATAACATCCAAGAATTTGATGGTACATCTAGTTATATACAACTCAAAAGTTTAACTTGCAGGGGTGTTCAGGGTTTGCCCTCCTATAGCGTCAGCACTAACAAATACTGCAGTATCCTCTTAACACACAAAACTATGTAGAATGGTCCCCACGCTGCTACATCTTAGATAGTCACATTTGGGTACCTAGTACCTAATAAAGAGGCACAGCACTTTGCCAATAAATGTACAGTGTAAGTCTTTTACAACACAGCACACTGGTATTGTTCTACAGGCCCAGACACTAGCGTGGCCAGTACTGACAAGGTACCAGGACAAGTTTTAACCATATATGTCATCAGACAGATTTCTTTAAAAAATTAACTGTTAGAAAAGAAAAAAAAAAACAGCATCTTTAGTCACGGTGTTAACTGAAAAAAGAAAACGTGTTATCAAAGTTTGTGCAAAACAGAAGCAGACTACGAATCATGTGATAGCGTTTCCTTTTTTTTCTCCTTTTTTTTATACAAAACAAAAATAACACTCCCGAGTCATTTGTTTCATTTCCTGTTTTGTGTGGTGGTGGATGATGTTGTTGTTGTTGTTGTTTGCTGTGGTTTTCATTCGTTGCACTTATTGTGAAGACGGCAGGCAGCTCGGTCTGGCGGTCAGGTGGTCGGTTAGAAATGCGTCTCCTTCTCTGAGATGGTGGATATTTTCCCATCAACCTTGAGTTTTGCATCGTTGGCAGCGTAAGGACTGAGGGCGGCGAGCTTCCCTCTCATTTTCAGGTCTGGACTGGGAGTTGTCAACTTCTTCATCCTCTGCAGAGAACATCGAAAGAGAGACACAAGGGGTTACATCTCATTCTCCCACCACAGTGCTATTTCTAAAAGCAGCATTACGCAGATACAGATTGTGCATAAAGTCATACTGTTAGAATAAACTAAAAAAGCGTTGATAAATAAATGTATAAAATCAAAATGGCAGATATTAGACAGACTCTATTCTGTCTTTTAGTTTCAGTCTTTGTTTTGAGGTCTAGAGGTACTTCAGGGATAACCAAGTGAGAAGAAGAGCACTGAGACACTCACTGTATGAACAGTATGTATCATATCAATTAATAAAGTATGTCTTTCAGACATTTGACAGATCTCATAGTAATTAGCCACTTAACTTGCTAACTAACTGAACAGCCACTGTGATATCAATATACTACATATAAAAAGCTATAAAGCTTTTTCTTGTTTGGGTCTTTTTCAGATTTCTGCCTCAGTGTAGCATTTGTATGCTGTGTGGATTTCATATTAGACATGACCAGCACATCACTGATATCATTCCTCTGCTGTTCATCACGCCTCAGGTCTGCCAGAAAGCCAGAGGCCACAACTGATCATCTCATGTCAGAAACCTGCAAGTTGTTTATTTGATCTCCCCTCGGGCAACAATGGGAGATCATCCGACTGTGTCACAATCCCTCTGAGAGAGTCAGATGGGGGAGATAAAGCAGCAGGATTACTTTCAGTCATTTCCTTCATTGCTAGTGATACAGGTTGAATAACAGACACTAATGCTGCTCTGCTTTTATGTTCTTCACGACTGCAAATCAAAGTCTTATCAACGTTAGTTCTATTAATTTCATTACATGTTGTCACACTGTTCATTGTAGTTTTGGACAGGAACGATCTGTTACAGGAGATGATGGCTTTGCATTAACTTTGTGATGTTTTGCTTTGCAGGCACAACCACTGATGGTGTCAGTCATGGGTTCAAACTCGTTTAATCCCCACTGTGTTTTGACAATTTTGCCACTCAGTTTGATTTGGGGAAAAATGTCTGCTTGATTAGTTGAAAACACAAAGGAAAGTTCACTCTGTCATTAAACTGTTACTGCTACTGCTCATCCTGTGCAAACACGACTATACTGTAAAGGTTAAAAACAGGCTATATGAGAGAATGAATGAGTGCGAAGGCTGACAGAAACGGTAAATGCAAACTAAGATACAACATTTGCCTTCTGGTTTTTAGGTGGGAAACAAATATTTCTTTTCAAGACTGAAAGTTACAGTGTTTAGTTGGAGGATCATCCAGAACATTGCTTCATTAATTCAAAGGGACAGCTTAGCCAAAAATAAGAAATACATATTTTTCCTCTTACCATGAACTGCAATTTATCAGTCTGCCTTCTGTTAAACATAACAGAACTAGATGGCACTCGGCTCGTGGTGCTCAAAGCAAACTACATCCGTTAAGTGAATCACCATACAGAAGGAAGTGTGCGTCCACTCATAGACAAGACTAGTGAGAGCGGGATGTGAACAATATAATGACGTCCTCCTCAGCTGAACTGTAACGTTAGCTAGCTCAGTGAGAAAGAAAATAGTTCCTACGTGAAACCTCTCACAACAAGGTCTGTGGATTATCTTGAGTGACCAGATCATGATTTCTGGAAAGAGACACTGCTTTTGAGTTTTTCAATTGTATTTTTTGGCACTTTGAGCACCACAAGCTGAATACCGTCTGGTTACATTATATCCCAGAGAAGGCAGACATCTCCATGGCCGATATCTCCAACACTCCAAACATATGTACTTTTGATTTTGAGGTGAATTGTCCCTTTAGAGTAAATACTGATACATGAATGTATTACAGTTTAGTTGTCAGTGACAATATAGATAAAGCTAAACTCAATAAGACATGAGCATTACTATTCTTTACCAAAAAAAAACAATGTACAATGTGTCCATGTGTGTATCTGTACCTCAGTGAAGGTGCCAGGAGTCTTCCAGATCATCCAAATAATCCCCAGAGGGATGCAGACCATCGAGGACATGGCCATGAACCAGCCGATACCATAGCCCCAATCAGGATAGGTGTAGATGTTGTTGTACTTCAGTGGTTTGTATTTAATCAGGAAGAACAGGAAAATTCCCTGCAGGAAAAATTACATCATAATTGTAAATTCTGTTATTTACATTGTGAGAATGAAATGTCTCCTTTGATTAATAAAGGTCACATTTCAATTTCTGGCTTGATAAACTTAAGGCTACACACGATAGAGTCTTCATGTGAAAACAGCCCATGTTTGCATTAAGGTACAGCACATTTAAAACATAAATCCCCAAACATGTGTAACTGGATATAAGGCAACAGCTACAGGACAGTGCAGCTCAATCAGTGCGGTTAACATGGAAATGGATAACACATTTATGAGGCTTATCCTGGTTATGAATATATTTCGGCACAGAGAAACTGGGTTATTTATATTACCCGTATACATCCTGGTTTCTTTCAGAGTACTCCAGCCAGTATAATCGGTTTTCTCATAAACTAAATACGGTGTTTAGATGCTTAAACACATAAACGGGATACTCCAAAAACCAGATAATAAAGGGGTTATTCATGTCCATATAAACACCCTAATTATTAAAACAAAGTGAAAAATGATCTTGCAAGATGAAACAAAAATGATTCGATAACTAAGCACTGCTCTTCATCTGAAAACCTAGAATCAATATGACAGACAAAAAAGACTATTATCTGAATGTGTCTGTCCATCACTACTGAGCTCGTCTACATGATATGTTCATACTGCCGTTCTTGATTTTGTCTGCAGTCAAACTCACAGCACAGATGCCCGGGGTCAGGATCATCCAGCACCACTTGATGAAGAAGACAGGTTTGTAGCCAATCATGTCCTCAATATTTAGGTAGAATCTGTCACTACCTGAAATGCAAATAAGTGTCAGTCAGAGTTTGGGCATGTAACATCAAAATAATGATGTGATTGATGTCTTTTGACAGAATATAAACAGAGCTGCTGACTGGAGGGGGACATAAAGTTGTCTGAAACTTTCTATGTGGAGAGACAGATATTTCGTATTGCTGCATGTGAAATATTATTAAATAAATTCATTCAATAATTAATGTAAATGTAATGATATTTAAACTAAAATGAGAGCCACAGTTTCTTTAAAGCATGGATGTCAATTACAGGAGAGTAAATTAAATAGAAAAAAGCACTATGTGCGTGTATAAAACTACAAAATGGCAGCCTTTCACGCTGCTATTTTACCATTATATCATTTTCAGTATCTCAGTTATAAGATGTGTGTGTCTTGCATAACACTGAGTGAGTCATGCGTGTGTTTGAGCCCATTCTCCAGCAGAGGGCAGAGAAGAAATATTAATGCAGCAAAGAGGATAAAAGTGTGACACAACAGCCTGTTTTTCTGGGCTGAAATGTGTGACAGTTGTTCAGTTCACAAAACAGAGAGACTGCTGATATCTGAGGGAAAAAAGGCAAACATTTGTCTGAGATCTCTTTAAGTTCAGACCGTTATCTTACCGTACACCCAGCCGATACATATGGACTCAAATATGGCCACAAACAGTAAACACATCCCGCTGGCAGCGTAGGAGTCAAACAGCTGGAAGACGTACATCCCTCCCTGATAGGACGAGACGGGTGTCAGTTTTCTGTCACAGACACTGCATGAGCATCAGGCCTGCTTAGATCACATCAAATATTAAATTAATCAGCTGTGATGGATTTGGTTGTCAGGGATCAATGTCATAGTGACAAACAACCCAATGTACACTGTAAAGAGCAAGTCAGCACTGATGTTTCTTATACCTTACTGGAAATGAAGATTAGTCACAAAATGGCCATGATTCATTGACTCAAAAACATTCTAAAAACATTATAAAATGATGTACTGTGGCAGAGCAATTTCAGGCAACAGCATTTTGGGGGCCACTGCATTATATGTGATGTTGATGCCTGTCACTGTGACCCACTCCTGGATGTTTAAGGTACACTATGCATGACTATCAGTTACTGTTTGCAAACACGCTCACCAGCAAGTGAAAGTGAAAGTCAATCCAAGATTCACACGTGCCTTTTTTTCTGCAGTGTTTTATGAATGCCTGCTGCTTACAAGCAAGCAAAAAAGTGTATTTCCCAAAATGTCAAACTGTTCCTTTAAAAGTTAACCTTGTTACAGTATCAATGGTGGTGCTCACATCTTACCATCCACTCCACCTACTCTACCTCCACTCAAGACAACTCATCTGTTCTTGCAGCTTCCACTAAAAGGGTCATCATAAATAAAATCTCACATGAATGTGAGAGTAGGGTTACATCACAGCTCTAAACAGTTCAGAGTAAAACCAAAATGTCTCAGTGACTGTCTTTATATTTCAACCGGGTATTGAACTACACTCTCAGAGGACCTTTTGAACTGTGATTTAATCCCAGTCTAGGCCTCTGGTGACATTTTATTCATGACGGCTCTTTGGAGGCAGAAAGGAATAAAGTGTCTAGAGTGCAGGCAGCGCTGAAAGACGAGTAAGAGCAGAGGGAGAAATTGGCAATTTTAGTGGTGACAATAAACCAAAGGTCATGTCATTGGACAATGCAGCAATCTAACCAAGAAAAAGTGCTGTACTTTAATATTTCATCAAATATTCCCCCCCGTTTCATGGCCATTATGGGCCACTAGAGAACAGCAAGCAGGTTTACAGTGGGGATGGATGGAGAGCAGTGTGTGTGGACACATGAAAAGCTTTTAGTGGATGAAGGACCTTCTTGATAGTGTGAGGAACCAGATTCTCTTCTTCCATTATTATGACATAAAGATGAAAGGTCTTAAAAGCACAGCAGTGATGGTGACAGGAATGCAGCTCGACATGGATAACTTGACCACAGACCCTCAGTGTCCAATTGAACAGATCTCTGGGTCATTTTGTAAACGCTGCACCACAGACGACAGTGGATCATATGATACATTCTGGATCACATGATTCAATTAGATCAATCAAACTGGTCCACATTTTTTCTATCATAAGGATCTATGACCATTCATCTAGAATGTACCTGTTGGGTTTCATCTAAGACTTGTAAATATTTGATGGTGGTGGTGGCGATGATGATGATGATGATGATGATGCTGATGAGGATGAGGATGAGAATGAGGAGGATGGCATGTCTACACAGAAATAAAAAACAGGAAAAAGGGTTGAGTATAGGTTGATAGTACATTCTAAGGAGCTGAATTTGACATTCAGAGCATTAATATAGCAACAAACAACTATTTGATATGTAATGATATTTATGTTTTTTATGTTAAGGGACAGTGTACATTTTAAAACATAGATGTCAACATTTGATGCACTGTATCAGATAATAGCTTTAAGAGCTTTAAATGTGAATCTGCATTCCCTGTATATAGTGAAGTAACACTGTCCTGAGCAGAGAATGAAGTTGCACTCCCTTGGTATGTGTTGTAGCTTCTCTGTTTATTGTGGTACACAGTCCTGCAAAGCATGAGTGTTAGTGCACATGAACCACTGTGTGCATCTCCCACTGGCTAGCTAATCGCCATCTCTCTGCACTGTGCTCATACAGACGTTACTGCTGATAACATCATCCCATACCAGGGTGTCGTCGCTAAAGTGTAACGTCCATCCTCCGATTCCTCCCTAGGTTTTAAGTTACCTTTGTCAGCACTGTTGCAGTTGTTAGCACTGTTTATACTGTTAGCACCATTAGTTGCTAGCTGTCTGCTCAGACATGTTGTGAACTCTGCCTCCATCTTGAACTTGTTTGTTTTATTGTTTAAATACGTCATGTACTCCAGGACTGTAGCAGTACTATGCTTTAGCAATACATGGCCTTTTATATGGCAGTAAAGTTTAAAAAAAAAAAAAAAAAAGTAATTCATTTTGTCATTTGGTGCTGTTTGATGAACATATTTACTTTTACTGTCTTTCCCTCATTCTTCTGAATGTTAACTAAGTCTCTTAGTTTACCCAATAAATAACTGATTTTCTTTTTTTAAAAATGGTAACATACAATTCACCTTTGCAGCGCTGTTTTTAATTGATAATTCATTTCACAGTACATAATGAACTGAATCATACCTCTGTACACATGATGAGTCCTATGAGGAAGGAGGCTATAGACATGCCCAGAATCAGCAGCTCTCTGCGGTAGCCTCTCCTGAAGGTCTCTGGGTACATGTCCACCACGGCTGTCACCAAACTCTCCACACACACAAACTGCAAGATGAAAAAGATAAGATAACTGTATTAATGGAAACAGCCCTAATAAGTTATAAAACAGACGAAAAGACAATGCTTGAAAAGGTAAAGGATTTCTGTCATATAATGTTACAATGTCAGATATTCATATTAAACATGGCCAAACAATTAGGTTAATCTATGTAAAAGTAATCCCTGTGAGCAATACTCTGCTTCTTCTATTTTTGTGTTGGTTTTTTAACTTTCAAGATAAGCTGGCGTCAGCTCATGACAGATTTCTTTATATGGTCATCTGCTCCACACAAGCTACTACGCTACTTCAAGTGTTTACATTACATAACTTACTTTGTTACGTGTAGTTACCTGCTAACATCAGGGACACATTTAATCTTGGTTGCCAGTGCTGATAATTTCTCCATGAATTCCGATCATTTTCCTGCTTGAACACATCTAGAAGCTTTTATTGGTGATTTTTAACAGTAGAAATTGCCGCTATTCTCCATTACAGTCTTTCCCTGGCTGCAATGATAATGTAGAGACGCCAAGTTGGTGGCTGAGAGCGCAGATACAGAAGACCCGCAAACATTGACCAATCAGAGCAAACTAAGGATTTTGGGAGGGGGCTTAAAGATACAGGCGCTAAAACTGAGCATTTCAGACAGATGGTGGATAAAAGTGTTCCAGCACAGACACTATGAGGAAAATACAGGGTTTGTGAATATTAAAGCATGTAAATGTGTAAACATGTCACACAAGTATGAACCAGAAATTGAGTATAACAGGTCCTCTTTAGTGATTCTACATTGAAATTGTAATCATGAGCTCACATCATACATAAATATACACACAAAAGTCAGTCATCAGTGTTAATGACATTTGGCCTGCCTACTATTTGATTCATCAAACAGCAACATTACTATTTTTACTTTCACATCTTTAGCAACCTCCAGTTTCTTTAAAAAGTGAAATATTCTCTAATCTCAGTATTCTCACACCAGTGGTCCTCACCTGACTGTCCAGACCAAGGAAGATGAGCATCATGAAGAACAGACAGGCCCAAAGTGGAGACAAAGGCATCATAGTCACAGCCTTGGGGTATGCAATAAATGCAAGACCAGGACCTGCAAAAATTCACAAACATGACTCTTGTTAGAGCAAGTTCTTCAAACAGTTGAAGACAAAATTAAGGCATAATAATTTCAGTTACACCCTTTTTTATGTTTCTCTCACATTTCTTGTAATGTTGAATTTTGTTTGTTGTAACTGAGCCATGTATTTGACAGTGACTAGTTTGACACTGTTTTCCAAGGAGCACAAATAAGTAGTAAGTTTAGTAGACCAATGTAAACTATACTCAACGCTACGGCATTATACTTTCTTGGTAGGACTTTGAGTTCTGCCTTGTTTTTATTGTGACTAGTACACATTATTCTTTGTTTAATATCTCTGATCTGCTTCTCTGTGGTCCTTCCCAGTGTTTCTTCTTTCTTCCTTCGTGATTTGTTTGTTAGATTTTCCTTTCCTGCCTGCTGGGTAACTAAAGTATTTTATAACCTGGACCCAATTTTCCCATGTTATTTTGTCTCGGTGACTAATGGGAACAAAACATTTTTTAATTGGTCCATACTGAGTGAGAGCGCTGCAGTCTACAGCTGTGAAACAGGCTACAATGTAAATACTCAGGCATATTTTTAACGTCATTGTGTTTCCACTAAAAGTGCTTGTTTTTGCCGCTGACAGGCTCAGATTGTCATTATAAGTATCTAACAACATGATGGAAAGGATCCCTACAGTGATAGTGTCACATGGAGTCAGAAAAAGCAAAACTGAAGATTAAAAAAAAAAACAAGGATCCAGCAGAGTCTGAGCTGAAAACCAGAACTTGTGCTGTTTAGTTTGTGTTCATGAGCTCTAAGTCATAATGTGGAAACAATATGGATACTCCGAAGAAGATATGTTGTATCAGAGCATGCTGATATCAGTTTGAGGTTTTATATTAGAGTTATTTTTTCCCAGACTTTCTGGTTCCCCACTACAAAATATTGCTTTACCTGACTTGTCAGGGTTAATGCTAATAACTAACTTTTCTAATTAATCTAGGTCACTACGTGGACAGCAACTAACACATGCAACTAAGTTAATTAAATTAAACGTGAGCAAAAAAAATTAAAATGCAATATGTGAATTGATAAAAAGTCCATTCCCATCAACCAAACATTCACTTTTGTCCACCACATTTCTGTATATGTGACCGCTACTCGTGTAGCAAAATATTTGCTGAGTTGCTGTCCCAACTCGAGCGGGTGTTCATATGAATTTTCCCACTTGGGAAGTCATTTTTTTTTATTATTCCCACACCACATGAATACAGGGTAAATACAAACTTGTCTGACGAAGGGATGAAATGTAGGTGTAGAAAAGGGCAGAGAGGCTCAGGTGAGAAGGATCATGTGATTAGGCAGAAGAACTCTGAAGCAGAGAAGCACTAATGAGGCTGATGCAGGGCAGGTGTATAGATGGTAAAATGAGGGAAAGGCAGCACAGGAACACACGGGGAAAAACACAGTAATCTGACACTCTTTACTGTTATTTGAAAGGAGTCTGGCTGGTTTGGCAGCAGTGATTCCTGGGCTGTTCCTGGTTAAATAAAAAGAAGGTCTCGCTCTGTCCATAATGTTGTCAGACACTTAAAATAATAATCTGAGTCTGTCTGTGGCAAAAACAAGCACTTTTAGTGAATGTACATTAACAGTGCAAACATGCCCAGAGTGGTTACACTGCAGCTTGTTTCACGGCTGCCAGTGTCTCGCTAAATACTTAATTGATTTAAAAAAAAATGTTGTTCCCATTAGTTAACTTAGACACAAAAACATGGGAGAATAGGGTCCAGGATGAAAAATGCAGAGGTTACCATATTATGGGAGTGTCCTTAATTATTAGGGCCTCATGTGACCTGGCTACTGTATTATTATTTATCATACTCCTTATATGATTGGTAAATGACTGGGATAAGCAGCATAAGTCCATTTATCAATCCATTAGGCACAGTGGTAATTGCTCATGCTATTTATCATGCATGTTTAAATGTGTCTCTATATATGAACCAAAGGAAAACAGACATATGAACATACTATGAGTGTACTGTGAACATTCATGTCTCAGCAGAGACGGAGACATGAATGAGATTTAATACAGTTGTGAAATAAGTCTGATTGGTTCCAAATAAGAGGCAGCCATTGGGTTATTTGATGCCCACATTTGGGGTAAGACCTTTAGAAACACATTATTCCAAACATTAAGCTCTGTCCTCACCATGCTCTTAGACAAACATTTCAAATCTCTCGCTCTGTCACATTCACTAAATCATTCATACTGACTTGAATAAATCATAATGCGGTGGTCTAAGAGCCTAGGTGAAGAGTGTGGAGTTATATAACTGGTTGTGTTCTCCCATTTTAGCACAATACGATGGATGGGTTCCACAAAAATTCAGACAGGCTAAGTCTACTGTATCTGCTTTGAATGTAATATATTACCACATTACAGTTCATTAAGTTACTTGATAAAAGATATGATTAGTATTTTCTCACCAGATTCTGCAACAGCTTCGATGGGAACGTTTTGCTCGTAGGCCATGAAGCCCAGCACGGAGAAGATAGCAAAACCTGCTACAAAGCTGGTGCCGCTGTTCAGACAACACAGCATGATGCAGTCCCTGAGGAGCAAGACCACCAGAAAGAGATGGAGAACACACTCAATGTTAAAACTGTGACAATAGAGGTAACACAGACTCTCTGCCTCTTACAGTCTCATGCACAGAAATGATCACGTTGTGTGATGAACGGACACTAAAATGACACAGAATGTGCCAAACTACCCACACTAATCAATCACCTCTTAGCAGTGGCCTTTACATGTATTCTTATATTCATATTCTGTATATACATCTATGGGTATATAGTCTTATCTTACCTGTAACAGTTATTGTTGTAGGCATTGTAACTTCCCAGAGCAGTGAGACAGCCCAAACAGATGGCATAAGAGAAGAAGATTTGGGTTCCAGCGTCAACCCACACCTGAAGGAAAAGTAGGCATAAATACACAGTACGTACATAAATGGATGACAAAGTAAAGGAATATGTCAACCACAAATATATCATTTTTCTATCAAAAAATCAGTCTGTGTTACATTGAATTTGTGAGGTAAACATTTTTTTTCCTCGCAAGTCTCTACATTGAATGAGAATTCCAATAAGAGATATAAAAACTTCTGAGCAAAACTATATCAAAACATGTTTATAAGCTGTAACACAACTTGCTGCATGAGTTTCGTGAGAGTTTCTCAATGGGTGCTTTGACAAAGTTTTGCTACTGAAGGCAGACCCCTTTTTCCCCAATTCATCAAGAATTTTCTCAGTTTTTGGATTCTTCGTTTAACGTAAAAGGCATGTGACAAACCTTTTTTTCCTCCATGTATTCAATGTAATAAAGGGTGAGTTATTGATATGCAAATTATTATTTTGTTAGTGAAGTATTCCTTTAATGTAAAAAAACAACCAACAGTCTGAACAAGTATAATCATCCTTGGCATAAAGTCGTCTTCAAACAGATATTCATAGACCAATTAAAGTTTCAGAACCTTTTTAGGCATCTGATAATTCGTTGTGCTCTTGATCCACCTTACAGTTTATTTTCTACTTCATCAATTGTTCTCAGCCTGTCATACGATGATATAAACTTTTCTTTTTGTGAGAATTTTTAAAATTAATTACATCACAGAATTACAATGAGCAGAATAGGCTTTCCCATTTAGAAAAGATTACCATGATATGTCAAGAGATGACTCTTTATCTGCTCTAATGAAACCCCACATTTCTTTTGTTACCGCTCATCTACCTGATTTTCATCATCTCAGTGATTTTGTAATGAAATTACGGCTCAGCTCAACCTTTACTTTCCCCTCTGAGAGGAACACAGTGGAGCCGCATGAATCATGGATTAACATCCTAAAAGTAGACACAAAGTCTTCCAGTGCCTAAATATTCATAGTTCACTACACTAACTGGCTCCACTCCTTTTTACTGTTTGGTTTGGGATGAAATGAGGTCAGCTACTATGATGTAGGGTTTATTTAAAAGGACAACCTGTTGTTGTTTTTTACCTCTCTAACTCAAATAATTATTGTTAGTAGGGTGGCAATGTGAGGGGGGGTATACTGAAATTGTTTGTCGAGACCAAAGCACTGAAAAGCTGACATATTAGTCTACATTCAAAAAGTTAATGGTCCTGTCAGTGTGTTGGATTTAGAGGGGTCTATTGGCAAAAATAGAAAATAATAATTATGATTAGCTTTTTATTAGTGTATAATGTCACCGTCTGATGACTTCAGACTTAATAGACTATGAATCATTTAAGTTGCCTTTATTAATTATTCTGTCTTTGTTTTAACTCCGGTCAGTTTATTTATAAGAAGATTGTGTTTTCTGGGTTTAGGGGTTTCTGTTAACTGTGTTTTTCCCGTCCTGTGTTCCTGTGCTGCTTCTCCCTCATTTGCCCATCTTCACACCTGCCCTGCATCAGCCTCATTAGTTCTTTTCTACTCCAAAGTTTTTCCCAATCAACGTCTTGCCTGTTCTCCTACCTAATCACCTGATTCTCCTGAGCCTCTTCACCTTTTTCTCCACCTGCACTTCATCCCCTCGTCATATTAGTTTGTATTCAAGTCCAGGTTTCCAATTTGGTTTCTATTAGATCCTTAGTTTTCATATGTGATCTTTAACTTTGCTTTTTTGCTACTTAAACCTTGAATAAAATGTGATTTATTCGAGTTCCTGTTGCCTGCAGTCTCCTGCGTTTCAATCCACCTGCTCCACATTTAATCACCTGAAACTAAGATTTGTTATGTTTTTGTTGGCTTAAAATGAGCCCTTCATATATACATGTAGTCCCCTTCTACGGAGGCCACCACGTTGAACGGACAAACCAAACACTAACTCTCGAGACGGGTTTTCGTATTTTTACATTTAAGTGGCGGCCTGAATTTGGTGGCACAGATGCACCTCAAGGTCACTTCAAAATTTTACACACAGGTCCTTTAAAACTTTGTGTTCTTTGTGTTTAGTAGACACATTTTGGAGGTTTATATATATATATATATATATATATATATATATAATATATATATATATATATATATATGTATATGTATAAAGACTGGCAGCAAAGGTTGGAAGGTGCTTGACAATGTTCTACCTTACATAATATCAATGAATTGTAACAAAAAACAAATTTTGTCACTCCGATATGAAGAACTGTTGGTCTGCAATCAGCGGCTAAAATGTCTGTGAATAAATTCCTATGCAGTGGGGATCAGTAGAGATCATCAGTTCATAACTTTCTCTTGCAGTTTAATCCTCTTTAGGGTCGTGGCTTATCACAGTATACACTGGGTTGAAGGAAACAATTTAGTATCACATTGCTAGAAAACATGTGATAAGTAGCCTAATGATGATGTATAATGCAAGACTTTTATCATTTCTATCAATTCTATATTTTGGTAGCCTGACCTGTGTTACAGGACTTTAATCCATGGGCAATGATAAAGTGTAACTAAGGACATTTACTCAAGTGCTGTACTTCAGTAAAATTTTAACATACTTGTATATTACCTGAGTATTTCCATTTTATGATGATACTTTATACTGCATCTCAGAGAGAAATATTGTACTTTTAGCTCCACTTCATTTATTAAAAAGCTCAAGTTAGTTTACAAATTTAGATTATTAATACAAAATACATGCAACTACTGCATTATTATGAGTTCTTACAGGTGAAATACACAGCAGTGTCTAAAGTAATTAAAATGAGTTTCACCTTTAACAGCTGCACCATTAAAGTGATATGTATAGGAATTCTGAAGAGGACCACTCTGCATCATGCAGGACTTTTACTTTTGGTACTGTAAATATATTTGATTCTGATTCTTTTTTTAGTACAGTTTTGAATGCAAGACTTAACCTTGTTGCAGAGTAGTTTTACTCACTACGGTTACGATTAGATCTCAAATTTTTATTCCACCACTGTTCATGTGGGCTACATGTGGATTTACACATGTACAATTCTCACTGAAACAGTGAAGCAGTAAAATGTGCATTATGAAACTAGTTTGTAGTTCAGCACAGAACCCTTGGACCCACAGGATAGCATGGTGTGCTAGCAAATTCAAACTTAATGCAGCATGGCTCTTTGAAAACTCTCTCACATCACCATTCAGCCACTAATCTCATTTCCCCACCGAGAAACAATTAACAAACGCACGGTCTTCGCTCCCTCCTGGGAGTAACCACGGTAACTTCTGTGACCTCACAAACACAGGACTGTTCCTGTGGAAGAACAGGCCTTTCTCTCCTAATGTTCATTAATGTTCTCTTTAGTTCACCCTCGGCTGATGGCCGCACAGCGCAGGGAAACCTTAAAGGCCCAGGCGCAGAGAGAATCACTTGTTGATGTTGTGCCTAATTTGGCCGGCTTGTGTTTGGTTATGTTGAGACTGTGGCTCCAGGAAACTTTTCTACTGTGTGAAAGCTGGATGACATTGGCTGTAAGATAGCGTTCTTGTAATGTAAATGTACCACTCTCGGTGCTCCTCACATCCCACTCTTTTTATATATCAGATCCATAGGTGTTAGTTATGAATATATATGTGGAGTGCAGTAAAATATTTGGCGGAAGTTAATCAGTTAGATTTCACTCAGTAATTTACCTTGGAGCCATACAGTGAGTGTAATTTTATCTTCACTGAATGCTCATGTTATATCCCAATAATTTAGAAATTCATGCAAGCTCTGGACATACATCATTCTGTACAGTAAATATCAAACATCCAAGTAAAGAAAAAAAAGCAAACCACATTTTTTGAATCAGTTTTCAATCCAAATGTGCATGTTGCTTCTGTCATGTTAAAATCTTGTCTTTTCAGTTTTTATCATTTTCATGTTCCAACTCCATTGGTCATAAATGTGCTGTGAAGTTTTTTTTCCCAACTATTGTGTTGATTAAATACTTTAGATAATCTGAAAACATTTCAGTGATGATAGGAAAACAGATATACTTTAAACATGGACGTTAAATAATTTCTCTGTTGAACTCAACAATTAATTTGTTTCAACATTTTAAAGTCATACAAAGTCGCATTTCTTATATTTTTGTACAATATAGGAGTTCGACGTTCCTAAGCTCCTATGTAATGTTTCAAAAGAAAACATCTGTAAACATCTTACTGATTTTACAGATGTCAAGTATTCAGAAATGTCACTATTTCAAGGCACAAATATGGGACTTAAACTTTGGATTATCTTGAAATTGAAACCGTAAAAATGCTTGATTTTTGTGTCTATATGTAGTTAGAGATGTCCTCAACTCAAATATTAAGAATTACTTGTTTAATTTTTCCCAGCAACCCAAAAATCAAAGAATTCTTCAAATTTAGTGGTATTTTCTTTTTCATTTATAACGAGCACAGGGAACATTCTTGAGAATAGAATCCATTTATTCTTATTTTCATATATGTATTCTTTATGTACCCTTTGTTAACACCTTATTTTGAAAACTGGACATAGTCACAGGTGTATCCTTCTGCTAACTTTGCCAAATCCACTGCTAGCTCCAATCATCAGCTCAATCTGGGCCGTTTAATTGCATTTACAATAAATGTCAGCATATGAGTGTGCTACAGTCGCAGCATCGATTGATGTGACCATAGAGAGGTGAGTGACGGCTGGCTTGACCGTAATTATTTATAGAACATGCCCTGCAGGCAACTCATTGGCTCCCTGCAGGTGACCAGGCACTCTTAGCCACCATGTTGGCTCCTCCTGCATTGTAGCATTAGGGGCATTAATCCAATTTAAATTCAATTCAGTAGCATTGATTTAAAAATGCAGTTCTTATAGCTGAAATTCCATGTACAAAATTTCGCACCACGGCAACAAAACACCACAAAATATAGATTTAAAAAGGTTTTCTCTTCAACCCACAACTTTACTGTGTTGATTTACCCTCACTGCTCTCAAAGTGTCATTTCACCAGCATTTGCAACAGGCAGCTGTTTACAGGGACAAAGCTCCAAACAACCCACTGAATGATAGCTGCTCAGCACCAAACAGAAGACAAAGTCGGCAAACTAGGTGATTAGAATACAGCAGCTAGCAACTTTAGTGTCCTGCTGGATGTGTAAATTTGCAAACACTTTCACCATATCAACTTTAGACATGTATAGTAAGTCCCATGAGGCCTAAGTAGTGAAAGATGAGGTATTTCAGGTACAAGTTTTGACCTCCACAACATACCATAGGAGAACTACCTGTTGGCTACCTGAACATGTGAGCTTTTAACAACTCTATTGAAGGCTAGTCTTCCTGATATTTGTGTTGTCCATCTTTTTGACAAAAAAGGTACTCAACAACAAGCTGGGACTTGCTGTTATATAAAGGGAAGAATGTATTCTGTAGCTGGACATAAGAAGGTAAATAAAAGTGAGATGGTCGGTTTGACTAGTGAGAGGTTGGGAAAAAGACACAAACATCCACACATTTTCAGTCATAGCGAATGGAAAGATAACAAGGAAGGATAAGGAGTATGAGAGTGTGAGAAGCGTAGAGAGGAGGGGTGATGCTCAGTGCAGAGTGGAGAGTGAGAAGGCGGGAGAGGTAGGTACAGGGAAGAACAGAATGGGGGAGGCATGATGAAGTTCAGGGGTGTAAAAAGAGCGGGTGACATACAGCCACACACACACTGCACACTGCCTGGTGAACAGAACAGAGCCCTGATTGTCCCTGAGGAAGCTAATTTAACATTGGTGTCAGAAGTAATGTCTTCCTCTGCCAAACAGCAGCCCTTCTTTATCACCCTCCTTCACTGTGCCTCTGTTTGTGTCTTTGTCGATCCATTTTGTCTCACTCGTTCGCTGTATATCTGAATGACTGTTTCCCGCTCTTTACTACCTTACTACACTCACAGATACAACAATCATCTGGACAGCAGCTGGAAAAAATAAATACAATGTTTTATCATGTTACAATTACTTTTTTTCATTGAAATGCATAGATATATGTGAAAATAATGTGAAAAATAACTGGTGACAGCCATTTTATCAAGAGTTAATGTTTATACTGCAGTATATCATTCGAACTCAGGTTACAGCATGGATGTCACTGGATGTGTTTAACACCTTTTTTCACCACAAGGAGCTGCTTTTGCCAACAGATTGTGTAAAACTGACTGGCAGTATGTCTGTACAGATACAGACTGGTTTTATTTCCAGTTATCTCACCCCATGGAGCGACTGGTGCCATTAAGAGTGTAAAACAGGTGTTTGAGTCTGAAGTAATCAAAGGTCATATGTTAAAAGTCTATATTATAAGAGAGCTACCCAGTTTGCAAGCATGAAAATGTTTGCCAAAGGTGACATGGTTAGAAAACAAGTGCTCTTATCACACTGAATTAGGTGGGTTCTTTAGGCCTGTCCTGAACCACTCGGTACTCACTACATGAGTTTGCCATTGTGTTTTGCTGGACTCTAAGTATGCGATTATGCATTATGAAAGGAGTGTACACCCAATGGTCACTAACCGAGCACTATATACCATCATGCATTACACAGAAGGAAAAAGGTAGACGAGAGAGTGCAGCGCAATTGCAACCATGTCAAAGTTTGCCCAAGAGGGGATGTAATCTAAGACTATATGAGAGTTAAAGAAGTATGTCATCAATGGAAAGAAAACCTTTTCATAAATGTAGGCTGCCAGTGCAGTAGAAAGATACAAATACTTTTGAAATTGGTGCTACATAACCAGAGAAAGCAGAATAAAGGGGCTGTGGCATTCAGTTTTACCCAAGAGGTAGAAAATCTACAACTACCACCAACTGGTTACAGGTGATTTCAGTTAAATGGTAAGCTAAAACATATTTCTGAAAGTAACTGAAGTGAGAAATGTTTAGAGTTTGAGAGAGAGAGGGGCTGCTCCATCTCTTAATCCACTTGTATACTCTTTGAGTCCGTGGTGGCGGGCAATACGAAAATGCGTAAGTACAGCCTTTAATTCAAACAACAACCCGCAAGCCAGCAAAACTCAGATGAATGACAAATTCTGCATCTTTCAGACAGAGTTTTGCAGGGAGAGTTAGCTGCAGTTGCCTACCGTCCCAACCCATCTACAGAAGATACCATAGCACTCATCCTCCCCACCATGCTGTCTCAGCTGGAAAAGAAAGGGAGCTATGTGAGATTGCTGTTCACTGACTACAGTTCAGCAGGTAACTCTTCAGTTCCCTCCAGGTTGGTCACAAAGTTCAAGGAGATAGGATTTAACACCTCACTGTGCATGTGGATCCTTGACGCAGGGGCACCCCAGGGTTGCGTTTTGGGTCCCCTGCTGTACTTCCTGTACACACACACGACTGTGTAGCCACTTCAAACTCTCAACACCGTCACGACACAGCAGGGGTGGGCTTAATCACAGATAATTAATGGGCCTACCTAAAAACGAGACCTGAACCCCTGGTGTGAACATCAGCCAAACTAAAAAGATGATGGTGGACTTTGGAAAGAGGCAGCCAAGGAACTACACTCCCCTTAATATCAACGGGTCCTCGGTGGAGAGGGTGGATAACCGTGTACTGACTCAGGGGTGAGAAAAGCACGTAAAAATATCTCACATCTCACTCTTCTATGTTCAGTACTTCTGTTTCGTCTCCTAATCAAAAATATTTGAATTACTGTGAGAACAAAAAAAGAAAGACTGATGCTGGATGGCATTTCCACAGAGCTTTAAAAGCTGTTTTATAAAGAGTATTATTTGTTTTTCCTGATGACAACAGGCTCGAGACAAGTCAATGAGTTGGGGAGGAAAATAATGTGCTAAATGTGAGCAAAGCAACGCATCGCAACACAAAGACACAATGTCCAACAAAGACAAAGTACTTTGTATTTATTAATTTTGGAAGATATGCTCAGTATAATATCATATTTAGCACACAAATCTATGTCTGTATTTATTATGGATGCCCAACCATCTGACATTGATCTGGCACATTTGAATTGTCTGACAGCAATACCATAATTACTGAAATATTGACCTGAGTGTCCAAATGTATTTTTTCAATTTGCAGATGAGCTCGCAAAAAAGTCCTCTGTATAGAACTCCCTAAATTGTGGTTAGGAAGTAGTGAATGAGTGAATTTTATCAGACATGGCCTTAAGGCCTTTGAAAACCAAGTCCAATTTTTTCAAATGCCTTTTTCTTAAATTGGTCATCTGATAAAATTGTTACAAACAGAAAACTTGCGCACTGAATCTGATGTGTTTTACTGTTCCAATCATTGAGAAAATATATATTGGGTCCTCCAATCCATAAAAGGCATCCAGATTAAGGAGACCTTAATCAGCAGGAGCTGCAGTGTTAACTTGGTTAAAAAAAGAGTAATGCCATCTCCAGCTGACTTTTTTATGTTTCTAATTGACTCTTCTTAAAGCAAGAAACTTTTAAAGGTTTCTGAAGTGTGCACATGAAGGCTGCAAAGATAAAATTTTCCTTGTCAGAATGAGGCTAAAGCTGCACGTCCCAGAGAAACTTGGCATGCTCCTTTGCCTTGGACGATAGATTACTACTACAGGTAAAAGATAGTTAACCAAGCATGCTAACGATTGCAGTTCATGCTACAGCAGATAAACACACTGTGTAATCCCTTCATCATAGTTTTGCTCTTCTCTGTTTGAATTTCAAATATTGCTTTTTGTTACAGTCCCTTGTACATCACTTCAAAACGCAGAGAAATCCAGGCTTGACAGGACTGCCGAGCCAAGTTAGGGTTGTTAAGCTGTGATTGGACAACCACTGTTCGGAAAAAGAGTTCAGTGAACGGTCAATTCTGACCTCATGTCAGAGAGTTTTACAATAAGAATGAATTTCAAATTTGTCACAGTTTTTTTTCTTAACACTTTTCTGAAATATAATCAGTGATATTGCCACTCAAAGTGATACAGAAACCTCAAGTTCAAATCAATCTATCAATTTATCAAACTATCAATCATTGTATTTTGATCTGTTCTCTCCGTCTCCCTCAAACTCATCCATCTCAATTCATGTTGTCATGACACCCCATCCACTGACATTTTCATGTGCACTGTTGCCTAGCGACCCAAGGTGTCTGCCTTTTTCAGACGAGGTCAAGTAGTCTGCTCTGTCTGTCTGTCTGTCTGTCTGTCTGTCTGTCTGTGTTATATACTAATACACCATCTCTATTAGCCTCAAATCCTGAACTTTCCACTAGCTCTGAAGGCTCACTATTTTCTTGACCCTAGATCATCTCATCACCAGCAGGAAGTGTCAGCTCTACTATGATGATCTTGGCTCCGTAATAAGCCACAGTAGAATCACTGCCAATAGAGTGGGGTTTATACCTGAAGCCAAATGTCTGTAACTATATGAAACAGCTGCCTTTTTTTAGTCTTTGCCAAATGGTAAATATTACCTTTGTGTGGCAAACAGCTTCCCTCTGAATAAATGGAATGAAATGTTACAAAAAAGTACATAAACATTGACAGCAGTGAAAAAAGACTGATCCCCCATCCCATTACAGTAACAACAACACCACCTGTCCCCCTGGCAGCTATTCAGCTCCAGACAGGTGGGTGTAAGGCAGGGGTATAATTTCAATCCCATGAGTCTCTTTAACCCCTCCTGCTTTACTTTGGTACCTTCTGCCTTTCAACAGTCACTGTTTTCACAGAGCACAATCAGACTGATTTAACATAACTGCTGCCTTAAGCTTTTGTTGGGAAATACCAAAATTGTGTGTATTCTGTACAGTATTCACTGTGTGTTATGGCAGGTTAGTGTCCTTGATGTGTGGCATCCCTGTCAGTATTACTGGACTTGCAATATCAGTCCAACCAGTGCCACCAGCACCAAGACAAGTTATAGCAGCCACGCTAAAGAGCTGTATTTGTAGACATGATGTACAACCTCTACAGGCATAGACACTAATAGACTTGCAATTTTGACACATGTGCCACTTACAGCCAATAAGTGTTACAACTCCATTTTTTCTTGTTTTATATAGCTGCTGTGTGTGGATGTTTGGGGGGGTTTACAATTTACCTATAACTTAAAATTAAAAAAAGGGGTCTGTAACATGAGCATATTTTCTGCTGATCACTGAGGAGAGGAACTTATGCGGCGATGACTGACACAGTGTGTGTCCTCTCACCTCCATGGCTGTCCTTCTGGTAACTTTCAAAAGGTGGTGGGATCCTAACACATAAAGATAACAGCAGCTCCACTATAAAATTAAAGCTGTAACACTGACTTTCTTTCACGCTCGTAGGTAGAACAACTGATAAAATGGCAAAACCTATTATTTTGTCTTGCTGGTTGGTGGCAGGATCTCAGTGGCACTCAATGATGGGCATAGCGATTCTTTTCACAGCATCAGCTCCTTTGAGTTGACACATGTTAACGTATCAGATCTTTCCAGTTTTGATGCGTCTTGCAAAATATGTTTGTTTTTGTTTCTGTGACACTCTGTTATAGTACATGCAAGTCTGGCAGGAAGTGCTACCCACCCTACAAATTTCTCTTTAGTGCATTACTAGTCAATATGAATAAGTTCACATTGATAAAGATAATATATTAATCTTAATGCATGATTCAGCATCCCACTTTTATCTAGGTAGGCTATGTAAGCTTAATGCAATGTTACAGAAATGTCACTGACAAGCGATGTGTCAGTCTTTGATGGGCAAGTGGGAGACATGCCCGTTATCTCCACAGCCTTGTGCTGCATTCAAGTTGTTGGAATAATCTGAAAAATTAGTTCCCCTGTCATATCTAATGGCTCACTTGATTTGTTTCTTTTGCTAATCGTTATCAACGTGTTGTTTAAATGCATCTTAAATCCAAGTGCTAAGCAATAAAATACAACACATCCTCTTTATAGTGGCCATGTTATTTCCAAATTACAACTGAAAGCTCATGAACACATCACAGTGGGAAGAACAACCATCTGAAGAGCATGTGAATGCACCATTGGCTTTGGCTGGCAGAGGTCTTGATACAAGACTCGCTGTAGCAAACAGTGTGAGCAGTACACTATGGTAAAGGTGGGAAGAGTCAGGGATTCATGAGCACTCAGATGTTCATCAGGCTGACCTGGTCCATACCACTAGAAAGAATTCTTCAAAAAGATTTGTTTGTTCATTTTCGCCCATCACTAGTGGCACTTTAACATTGTACCTATAATGTTGGAGGCAGATCTTTTTTCTCTTTTACCAGTAGAGACAGAGATACAGTGGGTCCAGGCCTACCTGAGGGTCAGAGAGACGTGATATGTCTGGGTAGAGGTAGAACTTGATGCCATCAAACGCTCCTGGCAGCGTCACTCCTCGAATCAGCAGGATCAACAACATGACGTATGGAAATGTCGCTGTCACATACACAACCTGCAGGTATAAACATGCACAGATTTGGAAGATTAAAATATGTACAGATCACAGACAAACACAGCTGAAACTAAATCACTGTCAGAATGTAGAGTAGTATTTGCTTACATAACTAGGTATGATTTGTACAAGATAAGGTCAAAGTAAGGCTGTGGAAAGCAAAAACATGGCAAGCAATTGTCACAGCTGATAAATAACGGGCTCTAACCAACATGGCCACCTCCTCATCCCCCTGTTTAAAAATAAATAGAATAAGTGCATAGCAGTTGCGAACCTGTCAAGTTGCAGTTACAGTTTACATCCATATCTGTAAAATCACAGTTGCTTCACAGAATATCTCTACAATCAGTACAGTTTCAAGGTGGACACCCAAGATTAGTCACCAATTCAGTATCTGACCAAATGTCTCTCCTGCTGTTCCTGAGTCATGCCGCTGAATAATGGCCAGAAAAGGGTTTTGCAGAACATTATGATGTCACAGTGAAGTTAATCTTTGGGATATTGAATCTCATCATCTCATCATTTTATTTTATTAGACTTTTTTTAAGATTATTTTTTGGGGGGCATTTTAGTCTTTAATTGATAGTACAGTCAAGTGTGAAAGGGGGAGAGAGAGAGAGGGAGCAACATGCAGCAAAGGGCCACAGGCTGGAGTCGAACCTGGGCCGCTCCGGCAACAACCTTGTACATGGGGCACCTACTCTATCAACTAAGCCACCAACGTCCCATTCTTTTAGACATTTGAGTGAAATTTTGCCATTATTAGCAAATGAATTCTTGAGTTATGGTCAAAAACATGTTTTGTGAGGTCACGGTGACCTTGACCTTTGACAACCAAGTAAACGTTCTCACCTAATTTATAAAAATTCCCTAAAGGTGCTCTTGAGATATGGTGTTCACCGAATGAGACATACGTAAGGTCACAGTGACCTTAACCTTTACCCTATGACCACCAAAATCTCATCGGATTTTGGTGGTAATAGGGTGGGACGGATGGACAACCCGAAAACACAATGTCTCCGGCCACAGTCATTGCTGGTGCAGCAGTATTCAAAAGCACCACAACTACAGGACATGTGTTGGATTAACCGGACTCAAAGAATCCTAAGGAGGAATGACTGATCTAACCACACATGTCCCAGAAGGAAGAGAAATGAGTGGGAGGATAATTGCTGTTGCACACACAAACAAACACAAACGCATTGTCACAATGTGCCACAATGTGAGGAAGTAAAGCAATGACCAATTTTTTAATTTTCTCAAGGATCTAACAAACTATGACACCTAGCAGGCTGCAACAAACATGGCTGATGTCAAGATCAACCTTTTTCAACCCTTTTCAACCTACAAGTGTCACAAGGGCTCACGAATCAATTTTAATCACTTTGGTGTACATTTGAAGTCACCGTGGTTTGGACTGAACACAGTAACTGAGAGATTTCAAGACAGATGAGGGGGTCCCAAGATTATTGAAGGTATAAAAAAATGCATGTTATTTGCTTCACAAAATTAAATATACTGTATATTTTTTTCCTCAAAACAGGAAAAATCAATCTTTGGTACAACTGATGATTGTTCTGATTTGTTGATGGTTCTCACAAGGCAAAAAGGTTGGGATTGATAGGTCAAAAGGAAATCTTATCATTGGTTTATTGTATTGAGAATATCAAACAAATCAACAAACTTTGATACTTGACTACAGTACCAGTCAAAAGTTTGGACACACTTTCCCAAAAACACTTTCCCTTGGAAAAGTGTGTCCATACTTTTGACTGGTACTGTATCTTCTTGACATTCAGCTCAGTAGAAGACAGATCTGTCCACAAAGTCTGTGAATTAATTACATACTTACTTTACATACTTATTTTACAACAGTACACCCCTTTTGAACCAATTTGTAGATCACAGCTGAACTCTGGTTCACAAAAGGGCACTACTTACATTAAGCGTTCTCATTCATAATCCATGTTTTTGCCTGAACTTGTGACCGTCAGCTGATGACAATTTATTATCTACTGATACACTGTTTGGAGTCAACAGTGCACTGTCAAAATAAAGTCATACCAACAGGGGGGTCAGCTTAACCTGGAACCTGGAGTATACTAGCATTCAGTTTTAGCACTCAGTTTTGCAGCTCAAGTTTTGGAAGGATAGGGTAGAAAGGGTATCACACACAGCACTAGAGAGTCAACTCCACTATAGTAAACATCAGACATACCTTCAGTACAGTAGCTAGCACTTGCTAACCATCAAACTAACACTCCCTTTTTTATTGAACCATTCAGGTTTTGCAGAATTGTGCTCGCCATCTCAAGACTCTTAGAAACCCCTTGAACAAAGACCCTGGCCTCTTGGAAGGCAGAGGCGGACAACATACATCCCCTGGCTTGCTGGCATCCAGTCAAAGTCCAATTGAGGGCAGAACAGGACAGAACAGAGCCGGGCCAGGAGACTGAAAAGAAAAGAAGGCTCCTCTGGCCCCGTCTCTTAAACAGGAGAAGCCCAGAGGAGTGATGCTGGCAGTGTGGGAAAATGTGCTTTTCTTTGAAGCGCGCACAGAAGTGCATGAGTCCACACACACACACAGACACACACACACATGCACACAACTTCATTCACAACATTGAAATGGGTGTGCACATACTACAGACAAAGATAGAGTGGCCCATTCACATAAACGGGCCTAAACACACACTCATAAACGCATGCACACTCCAATTACCCGTATATCCCTGGTCAGATTACTGTACAACTGCGAGCAGCACTTTCATGAATGGAAACTCCTTTTACGAGGTGGAAGCAATTATTTTGGTGCAGGTTTTGATGCAGTGAACTTCTTAATCTAACGAGAAGTTCAGTTCACTGCTACAATGCCAGTTTAAGCTTGATTTTACCCTCAACCATTCAGAAATTGACGATACTCTGAATATCCTGAACATCCTTCACCTTCAAAACCTGAATCAAAAGTTTAATGAAGATCCATTTCCTAACCAAGATAGTCTTTAAACAGTAAAGATCCACGAGACACAATTAGACTGTCCACTGTAAGCTCTGTTAATCCTAGCGTGGCCTACAGGGGGAAAGTGTGGGAAAAGTTGTCTCCTGCCTAGCAAATCCCTCCTTTAATTTGTCAAATAAAACGATCACACACCCTAAACCTTCTCGCCCTCATTCTCTTCATCTCTCTGGAGATGAAAAGGACAATATTCAATCTCTCCATGAACTTTTGATGCTCCACATGCTTCGTCTAGCTCACCACGGGTAAACATTTAAGCCACCACAAATTTACTGGTCAAACTTGCCCCTGCCTCGCCGTAAATCTAACAGGAGGGCTTAAATGTGAGAATGGCTGGCAAACACGGCCAACAAAAGCAAACAGCTTAGCAGAGTCGGAACTGAATGGGCTGTAGGGTCTGTGGAGAAGAAAGCACCTCTCTCTTGCAACGGGCGAGCTGTGGTTTATTTCTCATAGCAGGAGAGAGAGGGAGAGAGAGAGGCAGCAGAGGCGGAGGCTGAGGATATACTCTGCATGCTCCTCATGAACGCTCTCCTTTCCTCCAGTGAATACAGGAATCAATCTTGGACCGGCTGCTAAAGCCCGGCCATGAAGAAGCCTTCTCCCCTCTTACTTCACAGCCAGACAAAAGACACTTCAGGGAGATATAGGCATTGCCGCCTAGTTGTTTTTTTCCCCCCGTCATGTAGAATGTGAACCCATTAATTTTTCCTCACACACCTCTCCTCTTTTCTATTTACTCTCTTTCTTCCCTCTCTTTTTTCACTCCATCTCCATCTCTCTACTCACTCTGTCTCATTCAATCTAAGAGGGGGAGCTGAGCACCCAAACCAAGGTGCAGAGTCCTCACTGTCCTCCTTGAGGCTGCTAGAAGAGACTCAAGGAGGACATTAAAATGGAAAGGGTGATGGGAGGAAAGGTAGAAGTGGGTGGTGCAGACACCCCTTTTGTCCTCTATTTGCAGGGGGGAGTACTTGTGGCTTCCTGTCAGGGAGTTGTTTTGAGGACAAGATGGGAAATCTTGTGGCTGTTTCAGTGAGCAAGATGAAAATTAAAACTGCTCCAGTGAATAAAAAATACCAGCAAAGTAACACGGACACACATTCCAGCACACCAACACTCATGTAAAAAATCCTCCATCATGAGTTGGATGGTGTGATAACCACATTACCCATAAAATTTTCTCATCTTTCCTGTGATTGCATTGCACAGAGTCACATACAGGCACACACAGAACAGTAAAGATGCATTACTCTGTCTCACCTTGCCAGTCGACTTGGGTCCCTTCCAGATGCAGAAGTAGCAGATGAACCAGGCCAGGGCCAGACACATGGCCAGCTCCCAGCGCATTCCACCCATGTGCTCGATACCATCTGATATCTTCAGGACTCTGCGTCTGATTTGGCACAAAGAACATGGATGAGTTACAATTTCATTTAGTTGACATAAGTACAAGCCTTCGAAAACACTTTCTGGAAAGGGAAAATGGTGTTGAACATGTGATGTAGAGCCTCTGCAGACTCTCTGAGATCTGTCTTCAGCATTAAGTGCAAACTGTACTAAATAACTTACAACACAGAGGAAGAATGATGAAAAATACATATTTGTTTGAGGTTGCTCAGTATAAATAGTAATGTCATTTTTGCTGGTTAATCATAGTCACTAGTTCAGTTAATGCATTCCCCAACTCCACAAAGCACTTCAACTCCTCAACTTCAAACCACTACACTAACTTACAAGGATAATAAGCAATGAACTGCATCTCTTGAGCCTCAAAATTAAAATCTATGTTTTGTAATGGAATGGGGAAACAAACTATTTCACATTTGCTTTAATCACTGAAGGCCTTTGTCTTTTATTGTTTCTTCATGTACTTGCTCAGGCACTCACATTGTGATAGAATGAATGCACACAGTACCAATCATAAAAACGACCATCCTGACCAAACCATAAATAAAATATCTGTCGGCAACTCAGCGAACAACATGACAATGCGGAGACTAACCAACAGGATAACCATTTCTATCCTCTGATTCAGACTGCAACTTCCTGCTTCCATCCATGATAGCAGATCCTCATCCTGCTACTAACCTTGCAGTTGAGTTTGCAACAACAAGGTAATATGACAGTACATTTACAAGCAGCACTACCCCGACTTAAGATTTACAAGTAATTTTCCACCCACCATCTAATAAATGGAAGTGAGTAGAAAAGTGTTCTTATCCAACAATAAGACTTCCTCTCTTCTGCTGAGTCCCCTCTGCCACTTGAGTGGACTTCCTTTGGTTGTTTAAGCTGTAGATAAACACATTATCCTAATCATGCCTCAACTCTGTCTTTGGCCTAATATGATTAATGTCCTGAATGATCATGTCTGATTGGCTTAAGGAAGACAGACACCAAGCAGAGTGAAACCTACAATGATGCATCTTTGATGGGATGGGGGCAGTAGCCATTTGTTAATTTTTAACATGGGGACGGACGTCAAAATTTAATAATTCTCAATAATTTATCAGTAAAAGGTCAGGGTCCAGACCCGACGGATGAAGAGTGATGGTAGGTTAAGAAGGGGTCACATTATGGTCATTTTGCTAACAAGGAAGATCTCTTTCCCTCGTTCGCCTACTGGATAGGGACAAATCTCCATAATAAAAGGTAGTCAGCAGCAGTGTGGCTCTGATGGAAAGATGTCATACAATGTTGGATGGAGATGAGGATACTGCTCATCAAGGATGTTCTGGTGGGACAACTGCACTTTGGTGGGCAACATCACCAGGCAAGAAGAAGTCTGGTTTGCTCCACTGAAAGCCCTCTATGTCCCTGGTGGTCAAAATGTTTGTGCCAAATTACTGGCACAAAATATTGGTGGATCACTACCTAGCAAGTCAACTTCAACACCTTGAGCCAAATCAGGCCTTAGTTCACCAGAACGTCCACTGACCATTGTGGCTTGCCTGGAATTTGAATAAAGATTCACCCTTGAAAATGAAAGAGCACAAGCACTGTGGTCAAGAAAACTGCTTTTCTACTCGTTTTTTTTTTTTTTTTTTCCCCCGAGGAGATGCTACTAACAAATCAAAGTGTCTGTAGTCAACCAGCACCCAGTGTCCAAGCAATGTCTTGTATATTTAGCTGTTCTGCTAAAGTTTATGTACACAGTGTACACTCAGTAGATTTCTACATCAGTAGAGTGTGTTGCGCGTTATACTACATCACTAGACTTTCTGGCACCATATTTGTGAGTCTTCTCTAGAAAATTTACCATTTTTGTCTCAGAATATCCAGTAACCATGGCCTCTTTGCCATAACCTCCTTCGACCTTGACGTTTTGACATGACTAGCCTATCACAGCATGGAAGGGTATCCATAATAATGCATGGGGAATGGGTGTAAGAAGCCAAATAGCTGCAGTGTAACTATTTTCACCCACTTGCAAATAGACAACCGTTTTTTTTATTTTTTACTCCGCCTCACTTCCTGATTCTCTATGTCAAGCAGCTGTCAGCACCGTGGCTAACTCGACCACCTAAATTCCCACAGAAGCCACCCTGCCTGTTCTTAAGTTGATTAGTCTCTGGAGCTCTGTCGGCAGATGGTACCCAAAATACATCTGGGTACCACTGTAAAAGAGAGGTTTGCGTCCAACATTCTGTGTGATCCTTATTGCCTGTGCTGGCTGGCTACATGTTAATATATTGTGTTCCTACATTGCAGAGTCGAAAAACAAATTTTCCAATGAGAACAAATAAAGTATATTTCAACTGAAATGGTGTATGTAAGCAAGCTGCTCAGCAGTACAGAGTAATTGAGCCAATAGAATCAAATAGAGGGCTTGTAATAGTCAACTACAGCTCTACAACTAAAACCTCCTCTTCAGTGATACGCCCACAGGTGTAGGCGCAAGATACGGGGCACCTTATCAGTGATTATGACATCATAGCTCGTCGGCGGTGGTGAATCAACAGTGTGTTTCCTGTTTGTTGAGGCAAAGCCAGCCAAAAGCATTGATGGAGGATGAGAAGCGAGACTCGGTGCCACAGAGCTACAAGGTGCTGCCAAATCTTTGCCACCGAGTTCACCCCCGGAGCTCCTGACCAGCCATTGATCATCATGACATGTTCTTGGTGGCCGGCCACAGGCTAGGTCCAACACAGCCCCCCTGTCCCTCCCTGGTCAGCCGAGAGGGCAAGATGTGAACACTAATGTGTGTAAATATACTTGTTTGAGCTCTCAAATGTATGTAAATTGGTTTTATATGAGTGCAAAGTGCGACTTGTGTGCACACTATGTCTACGATCATAACAAAGCAGGTGTGCGAGTTTAGATAATACTGGTATCTGGCAGTTTTTCAGGGACTGAGCATGGTTCAAACTACAGCTAAGCAAACAGAAGGCCAGTATCTTCTACATGGTCACATAAATAATGTTTAGCCAACATAAAGAGCATTTGTCAAAGTTAGCTTTACCAAAGAAACATGTCTAATTCTCCTTCTCATTTGTGAATTTTTGACATGCAAAAATTAACAAATAATTGCATCCTCTTGGAGACTCCGAGAGGATGAGGCTTTAATATCTCATGTTCAGTCTTTGGTTTATTTAAAAAGGGCTGAAGTGCCAAACCTGCAGTTCCTCAAATGGCCACTTGAGGGTGGCTCCAGAAGCGAGTCAATCCCCATAGACCCCCATGTTAAAATGCCCAACTTTACAGCAGAAATAAACATGTTCACAGCCTGGTTCCAAAATCCATTTTCGTCTCATGACAGCTGTACAGGCCACTGTGAGTGACAGGCTGCCTGCTGGTAGTGTCCCAAGGCTCTCATTCAAATCTACTCCTCGCTCCCCCACAGCTCCAACCTTTTCCCCAAATATGGTCCAAAAATCCAAAATGGCGGTGGCCAAAATGCCAAACTCAAGGCTTCAAAACAGCAGTTCACACACTAAAGGGTGACGTCACAATGGCTACGTCCATTATTTTATACAGTCTATGCTCCAGACATATCACTACTTAAATGATGCACTGGTAATAGTACTGCACATATGCACATATATACAAAAGCTTTTGTTTGACAGTCTTTTTTATCAAGCTCTTATTCAGTGTTTAAAGCTTTGAATTTTAAAGTGTAAAGATGCAATAATTAAACCATGTAAATAAACTTCCATACAGATGGCAACATACAGCTTGTTTAACTCGCTGCACCGATGTTTGTTTATGCTGTATATACAGTACGAATCATGACAGTCTGTGTTGGCATCGATTAAACAAAGCCTGGCAGGTTGCTACTTTTGCCAACGACATGGTTGGCATTTTGGCCATGTCTTGCTCTGCGGTCAGGTTTATGTTGCTGGCTCAAATCTGATGTTTTCATTACTCTGTTACACAAATCATGTCACTTAATTCTGATTTAGACACAAAAGTATGTATTGCATTTTAAATTTAACCATTTCACTGCAATATATAGGTTAAAAAAAGAGAGATTCAACCCAGTAGTGTAAACATAGCCACTGGCAGCGAGACAGGAAGTGTGGTCAGCATTACACACTGACAAGGCCTGATCCGCTGCCACACACATGGCTCTAGCTGGGAGACAGCTGGCCTACCAGGGCCTGTTGACACACAAATATGAAAAGGGCTGACTAATTATTGGGGGAGAGGTTGAGGGGGAGGAAGGGGCAGGGAAACAGTCTGGAGCTGTCAGAAGCTCTGATTTTTAACATTACGTTAGACAATGACATTAAAGGAGGACTTCAGACGTAACTGACAGAGCATCTCCTCGTGGTGCTATATACAAACTGATACCATTAATATTTATACCCACAGAGATGAAAGCCATCATTGTAGTAGGCTCTCCAATGGGACTTTGCACACTCAAACAGATCTCATATGAAGACTAATGAACATGACAGAACATGAAAAAAAAAATAAAAAATGTACTCACTCCCAGAACTCGATGACTGGAGAGGTGGCGTTGGGGTTTGTAATGTTGGTGGCATTTTCTCCGTAGTAGTCGACACAGTTCTCTGTGGATACACAATGAGGTGGCATTATTTTTAAGAGCAAACCACAGGTATATGTGAAGATATGCACATTAAATCCTTGGATATATTTTCAATCCCTTCCTCTTAAAACAAAAGAGATGCACATATTTTTTTAGTTTGCAAGAATAATTTCCTCTCTTGTCCACTGTTCCCTCCTCCTACCTGTGTTCCAGTAGTGCCCACAGCCAGCCCACGGCAGCTCAGTGGTGAAGCAGTTGAAGAGGTAGAAGATGGCCCAGGCAAGGATCACTACATAGTACACGTTTAGATGAGCTTCAATCACCTGCGTTGCATAGCCAATACCTGAAAAGAAAAATATTATTGAATTATTGTCACCTGCAAGTATTCACAGCTGCGTGACAAATATCAGTAAGAGACCTGTAGGAGTCAACAGCTTCAACAGGAACATGACAATTAAAAGAGTTGCTCAGGATTATCATTAAGAAATACAATTAGATTCCCTGGCAAGTGCTTTGCAGGTGAAACGTGTTCATTTTGTCTGTTTTCCCATGTTAAATAAGTGCAGTTACCTCTGAGTGCCTGTGTTCTGTCTACTACGCACGTGCATGACTCAAGTTCCATCAGCCCCGACTATTATGTCTCCGAATAGTTTATGATTTTCTATTCAATTATTAAAATCCTGAACCCTGATAAAAGATATGACGTGCGAGTTTTCTCACCCTCGAAGAGCGGGCAGACTTTCCTCCAGCAGGTGATGCCTCCCTCACTGGTGAACTGACCCAGGGCAGTCTCCAGGAAAAACACCGGGATACCGCAGCACACAAAGAAGATGACATACGGAACGAAGAACGCACCTTTGTGCACACAAAAGAAAATACATAGAGAGCATGAATACCTCTTGATTAATACTTGAATAAAAGTCACACAGCTTGATAGTTCAAAATTAACCGTAACCTGTAAACAAGTACGAAAGGAGCAATTCATAAAATTCAGATGAAAGCACTCACTATGATGTCACACTCATACTGCAAAATGACCTTTTCAGGTTGTAAGGAGGATCCATACTGTGCTGTCTAATGGTGCCTAATGAGGGAACCCACCTCTTTTATTGACACGATTGTGCATAATGGATGAAATTATAAAAGACATCAACATATTTTGGTACTTCTCTTGCCAGTTTTGTAAAAGTGAAAGCTCTTAGAAACAAAACTGACCTCCCTCGTTAGTGCCGTAGAGGATTAAAGAACTGGTCTTACTTGTTTTACTCAGAAATGTGCCTTTTACATTCTAAAAATTATCAGTGTTGTAGAACTCAGATCAGTCTTGTTCTCTAGACCACTTTTTGAAGGTCTCGGCCTTGTTTCAGACTTGTCCGCCTGTTTACTCTGTCTTGTCTTGATCTAAGAAAAACTCAGGACAGACTCAGGATTTTATTTCAAAACCGGTCAATATCACACAATCGCAGGGATGTCACGAAATTGCCTGTGCAAAAAAGGAGTGTTTAATAAAGATGGTTAAGTTGATTTTAGCTCTGTAGTGTTTGTATTTTTTTCTCATAGATTGTCTTCTGATTCTCATGGTACATTTTTACAGTATGGCAATAAAAGAGGTGAGTGAAGAGGAATTTTTGTTTGTTTCCTGTGGGTGTTTTATGAGAATGTGGATCTTTCAGATTAATTTGAGGATTGCCTAGTTTTAATATTACACATTCTATGGTAAGTTTTGTCATGTCCTGTGGGACTCGCTCTGGTCTGGTCTTGGTCTTCACTCGGTCTCGGTGTAGGCGGTCTTGACTACAACACTGGATTATATCTTATTTATGTATCTAATCAGGGATAAAATTTGTTTCTTTTCTTTCAATTCTTGCCTGTCTTGCCTCCCCCATCCAGCAAAGGATCTTGACTTATGTCCACCGCTTTTCTAACACAAAAACTTCTCCTACCACCTTGAGTCTTATGTTTATGTCCATACTTCTAACACAGATAAGGGAAGATTATTTACCTCCTCCATTCTTGTAGCAGAGGTAAGGAAACCTCCAGACGTTGCCCAACCCGATGATCTCTCCAGCCACAGACAGGACAAACTCGATCTTGTTGTTCCATTGGCCCCTCTCATTGTACTCCCTGTTGTCTAGGCTGGAGCTGGACCCTTCCGGGTCTCTGCCATCCTCTGGTTTACCGTTTATAACGGGCCCGCTCTTCTCAGCTGTCATGACGCTCCAGCAGCCCGCTGTGAGCGGGACAGAAAAAACACAAGGACACAAGATTTTAAAAAGGTGACCTCATAACCCAAACTTTAATGGATTCAGTGACTTTTTGTGGAATTTGTATCTTTCCTGGGGACTGTCCCATTAATGCAAAACCACGCCCATTGAAGAGTTCACATGTATGTGTAGGTTCAAATCAAGAGAAAGGAGTCCAATTCATTTTCACTTATTATGTAACTGCTCAGCCCTTTAATAAGACATATAAAGGAGCAGTGTGGTGTGATACCTCATTAACTATTGAGTCAACTAAAGGACAACAACATCAAGAATGAAACAGCAGAAGAGACACTGTACACGAATGTTGTCCGACCAGAATGAGGAGGCTTGTAAGTGGGCAGATTAAAAAGCTTTCAGTAACCCGCAACTACTAACTCCTGTGAACACTGGCTCACTGAGTTCACTGTAACATCACTGTTATGCAGCATTTAGATAAAAAAAATAACTTATTAACTTGTTGAAATACAGTTGTAGCCTACCTTAAACTCTGTCAACCCAAACATTATCTACTGTACTTACTGCATGTAAGTTAGCAGCCTAATAATAACTTAGTCACATGGCAATTAGAAAAACCTGAAATGATCATGCAAATAGAAATCAAAGACATGAAAAATTGAGCCGCTTTACTCACCAGTCTCCTATGGAAGAAGTGGCAAACCTCCTTTTGGCTCCCGCGATGATGCGCACTAACAATTGCCTTTACAAAACACAGGGTGGTTAAGCCTGATCAGGGGGGTGGAAAAAAGGAGAGAGGGGGGCAAAAGAGGAAAATGAGAACAATCTGGATCCGCGTTGAGGGAAAGTGGTTTTGGTGAGTCTCCCGTCTATATAAAGGAAGATCCCAGACGTGGCAGAGTGACGGTAGATCTTGCACCAGGCGATGGATAACCTGCGACTGCGCTCCCACTCTCCAAGCGGTCCACTCTCAAGCGCCTCTAGTTGGATAAAAGCCATGTGGTAACCAGTCTAGCTCTCACATCAGCGTTACCACGGCGCACAGAGAGCAGGGTGACACGAGGAGAGACGGGCTGAACACGAGGAAAAAGTTGGGTTGGTGTAAGTTTAAGCATGAGCTCTGGAGTTTTTCTAATTCAACATTAAGTAGCGTACTGTATGATTATTACAGCCATCACATTTGCATGTCTTCAGATTCATGGGTGGGATGTGGCGAGCACAACCCAATCAGACCTCGGTAGGTGAGAAAAATAAAGGCACTGATTTCAAAAATACTGCAACAAAATGATGCACCATTATTTACCATGAGGTCGTGGCTACAGTATTTTAAAGTTGAAAATGTAGCATGCAACCAGTCAGTTTTAACACTAACATATTTTGCAAGCATTATTTTTTCCAATCTGGATCCTATTTACATATTTATGTCCATACTGACAATAATAACACACATTGAATCAACGTGTGCGCACATGAATGGGAAGCTACCTTAGTTAGCATAGCAAGTTGGCAATTAGCGTAGGTGTTGGTGGTGTTTTGTCCCATCAATGTGTGTCCCCTTCACCATAACCCAACCAAAACCATTAGCCATAGACCCAAACAACAAAGAGGTGCTCATATTAACAGGGGGAGACACTATGTGACGGTGAACACTATTCAATATAACAATGGTAACGTTAACTTTATGCACTTAGCTAACGTTAAACTAGCTAAAGTTAATTCTGTATTACTGTGACAGCAACGGGAAGTTAGCAAAGTGAGCATGACCCATTATCAGACTTTTAATTATACTGTTCTCATTCAACTTTCTTACAAATATAACATTAACTTACACACACAAAGGTTAGCATCATATCCAGCTTATTAACGCCACACTATTGATGTTACATTGTATTATCAAGTCACAGGGATGCACCTGTCGCACATCGCCTCCTTGACTGTCATGGGTCTATCAAAGTTCAGATTTTATGATTAATCACTTTATATTATTCTGATAATATTATCACACACAGGCCTATCAGAAAATAAAATAACCTTTACCGAAGGCAGTGATGTTTTTCTGTTGTGTCACATCAAACCTGCGCAGGCAATAAAAAGTATGTCCCAGAACAAAATGGCGTCCAGTCCTCGCCGGTGCAATCAATAAAAAAGGTGTTAGGGAGGAACAGAGATCTGTCCTGCGATGTTGTGAGAGCGAAATTACGCAGTAATCTCAATATTGATGCACCAGGAGATGCACTTTCTTTGATAATGCTGCACTTTGAGCAAGAAATCCGCATTAAAATCGGTTGGAGAAAAGCTAGTTCACGTTAGCTGTTAGCAGCCGGAACTAGCTGCCCACAGACACTGCATTGAGTCACATTATGATGTGTTCAAGCTCTATTCAGTCTACGGTAAATTATATCGCTCTCTTGATGCGTTCATATGTAATCGTGTAAAATGCACCTTTTGTTGAGGAACTTGAATAAATAAATTTGTTTGATGGAGAAATTTCTAGGGGTGTAAAGACACATCGATCCACATCGATACATCGATTCATTGATTAACGACCCAATTACATCGATGCAAAATGAAAACATCGATCCATACTGTCATCTTAAAGATACGCCTTTATTTTCAAATTCACATAGCACGTCTGTGTCACCATTTTAGTGAACAGGTCTATTTTTATTATTTTTTGTTACAGAAGAATAATGTTTTTCATTTAAATGCCTGATACCTGCAAGAGCTCAGAAATAAAATGGTCAAATCATATTCTAGTTGTTTTTGTGAGTTGATGTAAATGATTGTGTTTGATGGGCATATGATATTGCATCATATCAATCGTAGGCTCCTGAATCCAATCCAATTGAAATCGTATCGTGACAGACTTTGTGATATCTGCAAACACTGTATCGTCATCCAAACAAATCGATATTATTGTATCGTGATGAAGCTGGTGATTTACACCCCTAGAAATTCGTTGTCTTCCTTGTCATCGAAAATAGACATCGGAAAGGGTATTATAATATTTATAGTAAACAGGTTCTGAAGTCGTTTTATTATGTTTTTCATGTCAAAGAAGGTTATTTTGAATGGTTTACATATTTTTTTTAAATAAAGATTTCTTTGTTTCCCTGACACAAATGGGGGAATAAATAACAAAAAAACAAAAACACTGGTATCAGCTATCGGCCAAATTGTTATTTTCAACGTGGGCATCAGCCTAGAATTTTACAATTGGTGCGCTCCTAGTTACATAGGTTAAGTTAAGGCAAGTTACATTACCTTGGTTTGGTATAGGAAAAAGTATTGCACGATTTACTCTAGAAAGTTCATTTGGTCTCACATGGGACACAAACACTGGTGTCCTAGGGGCAAAGTCCTGGGGAAAGTCCTTCTTTGCTGCCGTCAGCGAATTGATCACATGATCGCAGCCTTCAGTTATTGGCTCATGATAATGTGTGATATATACAAATTTTAATGCATTCTTTTTCGAAGGTAGCCTATACTTACAAACAGTGCGCGAAAACAGCCTGGAATAAGACCTATGTTGAAAAATTGTACATGCATAGTTTGCTGCACTTGAACAGCTTTTAACTAATTCTAAGATAGCATTAATGTGTCACCAGTGGGTTTACATTTAAATCTTGATTTTAGAAAATTAATTTTGAGTTTCCAATGTAGACTATACTCAATAACAATGACAAATTAATTATGTGATGAAAAAATCATTTCTGCTTTAGAGCCCGATATATCAGCATTATGCAAATGTTAGTATTCTATCAGTATCAGCGCATATGTCATCTGATACAAATCAAGATACTGCAGTAAGAAATGGCTGAATATATTCATCAAGTCTGCTGCTCACCCAATTTTTCCCAGTGGCTATATGCAATATCGCAGCGAAAAAATCCCCCGTGGCCCAAGAAGTTTTTTCCCCGTAGGCCATCGTTATTAAAGAGACGTTTGTAAAACTATCAGGACACCTCCACATGCAAACAAGGTTTTTTAGCCATGGAGGTTTTACATTTGTAAAACTTTCCTCAAGCCTAGAAAAGCTTTTTAAAAATCCATGACATCATCACAATGTAAAGTCAATGAGCCGAAAGAGAACTCGCAGGCGGGTCCAGCAGGAGAAACACTTGAAGGGCCACATACCGCAGAAGAAAACCTGAATGCTAGGAACTTTTTTTGGCATGTACCAGGCGAGCAACTCCATTGGAACAAATAGGTGCCACCTTGGCGTCCGGTATCTAGTTATAATGAGAAATCAATTAATGATATAAATTTTGACTTGATTTACAAGTTTGTTTGCCCACCAGTGAGCAAAGTTGGCAAGCTTATTTTTCTGCATAAAATGTCCTGCTAAGAAAATATTTTGGTCAATATTCTTTCATAGCTACAGTTAAGGGATCCTTATCAAAAGCATTTGTGTAACTACCTGTTTTTGTTAACTGTTTATAAACTCTCATGTATTGGTATAATATCAGTCTGGCTGTCTGCATAAACATGTTCATGAGTCATGACAACACATAAATTACATTTAAAAAATCCTCTACACATAATGAAAGGTTAAATATTTTGTTCACCTGAGGAGTTTGTTGGTTGAAGACTTGTGGGAAGTCAAGCCTCGACGCTCAGAGAGGCAGTGACCCCGTTTGATTTATGAATTGATGTCAACAGTCTGGTTCCCTTTGTCAAAGCAGTTGCTCCTGGGGCTTTGCACTCAGCATACCAACTCACACCTCTTTGTCCCCTCTAGAAGTCACTCTGCACCCGAGCATACAATATGATCCGGTTTCCTCATTAAAAGACATTAGATTGCTGTCGTCACCAGCTAATGATGAATGATCAGCCTATCATAAGTCTTAATAACCCATGCTGCTTGAAGAACAATTATTCCTTATGGGCTTTCTTTAAAAAAAAGAAGTTTATAGGGTTTGTTCATACACAAGTTGATTGCCTGGTTTCCAGGCGTGATAGACTCGGTGCACTAGGAACTCCCCTGACTCTAAAAGCCTGACCTAGTCTCTAAGAATCCCTTCACGCAAGGGTCACTCGTCATTAGAAGCTTAAAGGAAGTGCCCTGCATAAAAAGTATGGCCACCCAAAGCGGCTGGCAAACACTCACTGTGCTTTTCAGGCAGAGTCAAGTCCTTTATTTATGTTGCCCTGTACAACATTATCAGAGGGGGAATGCTTCATGAGGGTAAAACTGATCATTTCTTGCAGGTATGAGGCTGCTGCAGAGGCTAATGGTCCTGTTTTCATGCTCCTTTGCTCTCCTGGTAACAAGTGTCAGATTTATTCCTTGAAAGTGCTCAATGTAGCTGCAGTGTGATGAGTGTGGTGATATAAATACACAAAATAACTTGCAGTGACAGACCACGTTCTCACACTTAGGGAAGGCCCAGAGCGAGCTGTGGACTACAATGTGAGGGAGACTGCCTCCAGAAGACGTGTGTTAGAAAAAGAAAACCTTTCACTCCATCACCGGATGCTCTGTTGTCAAGACGGCTACAGGTCACTCTCTTCAACCATTATCCGCCTGGCCTACTGACTCCTGAACAAGCAAGATGCTTCAGAGCAATTGGCCGCCTCGCTCCGAAGGGACCACAATCTTGTTGTTCCATTGGTTGTCGGGGTCGGGAGGAACAGAGTCACTTTGCTGTCCAGTTAGGACACTGGAAAAAAAAAGACTCGTTGCTAGGATACCTCATCAGTCTTTTACAAGGTGCTGCGACCGAGAGGGAGTATAAGCTTAGATTAGATAGGTGGACTGAGAGAAGTGGAGTATGTTAGAGGCAGATGTAGAGGGAAAAGAAGCAGGAAGGGAAGACGCAGAGTGAAAAATGAAGGACAGTGAGAGCAGGAGAGTGGATAAAGCTGTCTGTCTGCGTCTCTCTCGCCCTCTCACATGATGTTATCTACAGTTGGAGGCTTCTTTCTTTCATCGTTTTGTAAATGCTGGACCTCTCTATAGCAAACGTCTTTTTGCTTGGAGTAAAAAGTGCACTAAATGAGTCCATGCATTTTAACAGTAAAGTTCAGTTCAGTCATTTTGCATTTCACTATGCTGTTTTTAATCGTTGGCTTCAGAGCAGATTTTCAGTGCTCATTATTCCACATTAGCAAAAACTGGAAAAGCAGACGAGAACAGACTGTGTTTACTTCTGCTGCATAATTTTTGTTTTGGACTTAAACCACAAAATGCACAAATCCACTTCTTGGGGCTTATGGAGTATCACTGGACACCCATTACTTGCCAGAACAAGACACGACTTCACACAGAACAAGGTCTGAAAGATCTAGTGTGTAGGATGTAGGAGAATTTTTCGACAGAAATTGTATATAAAGTTTCTTTAGTGTCTAATCACCTGAAAATAAGAATGGCTGTATTTTTGTTAACTTAAAATAAGCCATTTATATCTAAATAGGGAGCAGGTACTCGTTTACAGAGTTTGCCTTGTTTCTACAGTGGCCCAGAGTGGACAAACCAAACACTGGCTCTACAGGGCCTTTTGCATTATCATGTTTTTTGTGTCAGCCCCTCCACATTGAGAGCATTAGGAAAAACATAGATTTTTTTTTAACATAAAACTGTCTTATTCTGTGTTTTTGCTAGTTTAAATCACCGGATCCATTTGTTTTGAAGAGTAAGAGACCTCTGCGGATAATTAGACTCCTAAAGGCCCTTTTAAAACCTCGTGAAATTCTGGATCTCAAGTTATCAGAGTTAAAAATTGAGCACACATTAGCTGGTGCTGGGAAAGCATACCGTCTACAATGACGGTAGGAGAAACACTGATTTGTGACATGAAACTGTCTTAGTTTGTGTTTTTTAACTGATTTAAATCACCAAATCTGTTTGTTTGGAGAGGAAGAGACCTCTGCAGATTATTCACCCCACGGTAATAACCTGATCATCTGGATCACAAATAATGTGAGCAAAAATTAAGTTATCACAGACAATAGGTGAGGACACATTAGCAGGTAGTCTGTGATGTCCCACACAGCATGTGAAACTGCTTTATTCAGTGTTTTTGCCTGTTTAAATCACTAGGTGTGTATGTTTTGGAGAGGGGGAGACCTCTGTGGATAATTTGTAAAAACCTCCTGAACAGTTAACACTGAAGGAATTCTAACTGAGAGAAGTTTCATCTGGTTGCAATCTACAATCCTCACCACTAGATGCCACTAAATCCTTCACACTGGACCTTTAATATGTGGTTAGTGTAAATGTCCTCCTCTAACAGTAGCATATGTAACATACTGTCATTAAGAAATCAGCTACACTTCATACTGTATTCTACAGATCAGAGTCATTAACAGGAAGCTAATATATTTTAGTTAAATAACTAGGAAAGACAAACACTCCTGAAGAAAATGTTGGTTTGCTCGCTGGCAAAATGTTTCAGTTAAAACATTTAATATAGGTTAAATACTGGAACAGTCAAAATAGATATCCCCAAAAAAGCTGAAACAGAGGTTAAAATGAAAGTGCTAACTTCAGAGTAAGCACTGAATGAAGTTGAAGTGTGAATCTAAGCAGGGTGAAGTTGATGTTTTAGTTTATATGAAAGTACTGAAAGGGGCTGAAATGTCAGTGAAAATGTAGATGATAAATTAAGCTGGAAGTGTCACATGAAGTCCTGAGAGAAAACTGAAAGACTGTGTCAGTCAAAGTGTCAGCTGGAGTGTTGAGCACTCAGAGCAATAGAGAAGCAGAATTATGTATGAACAGTGGGAGCTGTGTAAGTTAAAGGAGCTGAACTTACTTATTGTCCAAAGTTAAGACTTGAGACCTGGAAGGGTTTGACATGTCAGTCGACACTGAATGTCAGTTGAAGCCAAAGAGATGAATAAAATCAGTGGTGAACACGTGTCCATCTGATACAAACCTCAGAGCCATCACACGTGTAGCACTCAACACTGTTAAAGTATGATCCGGGGCCAATCATGGCCCACAGATTTTCAGCAGTCTGTGTACAGTCCTGTACTATCACACAGTTTGTAGACATGCACCAAGTTGGAACTCCAGAAACTGCAGAAATTGAAACTGAAACTGAAGCCATTTTATCACTCTCTTCAAAACCAAGAGACTCCTTTTACAATTACTGCATTTTTAACTGACAGAGCGAAGTGGTTTCTGGTCTGCTGCTGCCTGGATTGGTTAGTCTGTTTGTGTTACTGTGTGAGGCTTGGATCTGAGCTGACGTGGTGTCCAATTGCTCAGCTTCTGTGCCAGTTACGAGGTTAGAGGAATATACAGTAGCTCATTTGAAAGATCGATAAGACACAACTCTCAAAGAAGGCTTGGCTCAGTCACAAAGAGGCACATCAGGTGGGTTAGGTTAGCAGGTTGATGTGTAGCAATGTCATCATGCAGAAACTTATGTCAGAAGTGCTTCAGAAGTTAGCATTTTAACACTAAAATGTATTTACATTGACCGAAAGTTAAAAGTTTGGATTTAAATACATACATAAGGAAAACTATAAGGATATGAAAACCTCAAAAAGACAAAACAGACAAAAAAGTGAAGTCAGTAAACAGCTGGTTCTGATTAAACCTGGTGTTGGGGGGTTGAAAGTGAGTTGTCTCACTTGTACACTGAAATAAAAGCTGGCAGCAGCAAAGAAGGGAACAAATTTTAAACTTGACAGTAACAAGATGATTGGTCAACAGAGAACTTGGCAAAACACTCTCAGTCAGCTGTTTGAGTTGGAAGCAAGAAAAAAAAAAGAGTGTAATCATGTAGACGGTCTAATTTGTTAAACTTTTGCCAAGCTCCACTCTATAGGAGGATTTCTGAATGGAAATTATTCCTCTGATCTGCCTTTGGTATGTTCAACATGTCTGACATGTTTGGAGCTGAGCCCGTTCAAAGCAAGGACCCAAAGTGAGTGACAAAAGACAAAGTCATAACTTCAGCCAGATCTGCCAGTCAGCGCCTCGCAATGCTAATGTTTCACCGAGTGTATAAACCTGCAGCTCAATGGAGACACCACCCCACATCTTCATATCAACAGCAATTTGTTTGAGCAACTCAACAAAACGCCCCCAGAACATTTCAGCACGGGTCACTTCACTGAGAAAGCCTTAGCCCGCATTGATGCACAATTTTCACCATCAACAAAAAGAAACTGCGAGGGAAAGTGAAGAGAAAAGAAGCTAGGGGAAATGCGAGACAAAGAGCCCAGCGCAACAGATCCCAAACTCAGGTTCAACACACTCGCTGCAGCCAATCCAGTGCATCCATTCAGCCCACTTGAATTCAGTGTTCCCTTTATGCCCATGTGACAATTAGTCTGCTGTCCGACAAAAGGTGGTATTTACATTCACGACAATAGTGTGACAGTATCAGATAATAGCATGAGGCTGTGATAATTGAGCTTGAGTCACAAACATACACGTGGGCATGCATATACACAGACACACACACCAGTACACACACACTCTGACCTCACCTTACTGAGTCCAATAGCTTTCTCTGCTTGGCAAGAGGGGAGCGTTGAGCAGCTACCAACCAGGCCACCCAGTAGTGAGTGAGACCTGCCAGCAACACCCCCGTGCACATGCCAATGGAGCTGAGGAGGCTGATATTGGTATGCTGAATATTAATACTATCACAGACTGGTGTTTGTGTACCAGCATGCAAAGCAGCAACGGAGACAATCACAGTACTTAACGGGTTCAATCTGTCCTTTACACTACATAATATTACACAACTGTCCTCTTACTACAGCACACGTTTTATATTTTATACAAAAGATATGTATATTATTGAGTTTAATTTAAAGAATATTTACTCATATCCTGAAGTACAGATTTGAGGTACTTGTACTTGAGTATTTTCTTTTCATGCCACTTTATACTTTTACTCCATTTATCTGCTAGTTGTAGTTACTAGTTACTTTACCAATTAGAATTTTTGCATAAAAAACAAGAAAAAAAATCATAAATTATATTTTGTTTAGAGATGTCCGATATTATCGGCCGATATTGGCATTAAAATGTAATATTGGAAATTATCGGTATCGGTTTTTACTTTTTTAATGACACAGCTTTTACACAGCATGCACATATTATACATCAAACTCTTCAGCTACTTCTCCTCTCACTCAAATATATCGGTTGATCGGTATCAGAAATTAAGAGTTGGACAATACTGGTATATCGGATATCGGTAAAAAAGCCAATATCAAACATCCCTAATTTTGTTATAAATCAATCTACATAACTAGTTACACCAGCACAGCTTAAACAATTACTCTATTAATTACTTAGCCAACTGACTGAAAATCTAGCGGTAACTATTTTGCTCAACATTTATTTTATTTTAATTTATTTTGAGTGTCTTTGAGCTTTTGTGGGTGGGTTCTTTCTGATTTTGTTTTTTAGATTTTTCTGCATTGGGTTCTTTTACTTTCCTACTTTAAGTTTAGTTTTCTGATTATAATTACTTACTTTTACTCAAGTAACATTTTCCATGCAGGACTTTTAGCTTTGACAATATTTTCAGTGTGGTATTAGTACTTTTACTTAGGTAAAGGAACTGCATATGTCCGCCACCACTGAGTTTAATTTAATAAATACACAAATAAAACCAGTTAAAATGTCTTTCTGATGTGATGAAGTTGTAGGCATAGACTGGCATATTTTCAGATAATGAGGATGTAGTTTTATATTATGTTGTGTTTACAGACATGTATTATAACTTTTGTTACACTTCCTAACAACAGTGTGTCGCTGTGAGATTGTGTGAACTAGAGACACAGGTTGTAAGAGTGGTGGGGCGGAGAGATATGCAGACAGAAAAGAATAAGTACAGAGGTCGAGATGTATGCTACAAGTTTTAAGCGGTGTTAGAAAAGAAAACGTTGGAAAAATTAGTGCACTGGTTTTCAAACCATGGTATGCTGGTGGCACACACACTCCCTCTAGTGGTACACACTGGAATTTCCAAAGTATATTTTTTAATTAAATAAAGTAAATATAAATTAATATAAATATATATAATGCTACCAAAATGCTACAACATTTCAAATGAAAATACTTTGAGAAAAATGTGAGATCGCTGAAATGTAATTTAAAACAAGTTTTACCTTTCCTGTAATATTTTCGCTGCAGGTGGAGCAGCGACATGACCCGCTCACCAGCTACATGATTCACCCACCATAACCTTCACCTCAGTTCACGATCGGCCCCCTTCGCCCCTCGATCCAGAAGGAAAAGCCCTGAAGAAAATGTTAAGTTGGCATTTGTTACTTACAATGTGAGTTGCTAATTATAATGTCAATCACGTCTTCATATGCAGTTAATTATAAAGTGGATTACTGGTATGTTTGGCCACATATTTGTTCACTACAACATGGTGTTGTAGCAGGGTCTGCAGGATAACTGTGGGTTTGTCTTGTACTGGTGGTGGCCGCAGTTTGTAGGGACGTGTTGTGTACACTTCAAACATGACGTGTCTACAGCAATGTTTTTGTAGCGACAGATTTGTTTCAATGTCAGCCTGCTACAGTCATGTCCACGAATGTAGCCCACATACGTCCATTTTAGTTATGAGATAAACCATGACAGTAAGACTAAGCAGAGGTAAAATAAATGGTTTAAAAACAGGAACTCTAAGAGAAATGTGGATCAGCAGGACAATATATTTTGCGCAGCCTTGCTGAAACTGAAGTGAACGACAATTAAGTGCAAATAGCTGCATGAGCAGCAAAGTCTCCACAGGCCCTGATGATGGGCTTGGCTTTGCGGTATATGAGAGTTGCGTGGAAGAGTTTCAGTGCCAGTTCCAGTGGTACCTCTTTAAACAGTGTGGTTGACAACAGTGAACAGAAATAATCTGCTGATGAGGAATAAATCTGCCTCCTGCTGAACAGGGTAGGCCTTATGCTACTGTAGCTAATTTCTGTCATAGTGGAGGCACTTGGAGAGCCTAATATTTTCTGAGGTTGTACGCAGTATAAAAAGTTTGACAACCACTGTATTAGTGTATGATCAATATAAAGTCTTACCTCACAGCACTGAGCAGACAGTGTAATAAGTGTAAATAACTCATTTGCTCTTTTGGTTTGGCTGAGTCAAGCTGCTTCTCCCAATTGTTCTGTTGTTCTGTTGTTGTGCTGAGCTGTTGACATAGAGTCTGTTTGACTGTCTAATAACTGAATGTTCACGCTGACGAGATCTTCCATCTGGAAAAGATTAATCATACTGCTGCACATGTAAAATGTTAAAGGCACTGCAGATCCCTCACAAGTGTTTTCACTTCTGTCTGATTGGACCTCAGCTCAGGGTTGAAGGTACAGCATACTGTTTGTGTACTTAACACTGCACCATAGTAGGCTGGTAAGACCATATCAACATTGTGTTTGGCTCTCTGTATCAGTCTGGCCCTGCTGTTGCAGTGATGTTATTGCAGAAAGAGAGTCAATAACAACAATTAGACAATGTCAAGAGTAAGCACTTGAGTCGTTTCTTGGAGGAAAAGATGTTTTCACGGTTCTTCTGACTGGATCTGGTAAAAGCTTGATTTATTAACTGGCTCCGTTTGTGATGAAGAAGCTGTTTTTGTTATCTTGATTAGCTGAAGTTTGTCTGTGTTGGCCGTGGTGTCAAAGTGATGGAATGGACTGACTGAAATCAAGACTGTTCTCTTATTAGAGATAACTGCACTGATTGTTTATCCAGTAAATAAAACATGTATGTGACAATGTCCTCCTCTGGTTATGTGCTTGTCAGAAGCTGAGGTCTTTAACCATGAACATGATCTTTTCCTAAGCTTGAGTATCTTCAGCCAGGCTGGCAGCATGTCTCTAGGGATGGTAGTGTTGATCAGTTGGTCAGTGGGTCTACAACTTTGGTCCAGACTGAAATATCTCAACAACTACTGGATGAAATTATATACAGACATTCATCATCCCCAGAGGATGTGTTTCAGTTAAGGTGATTCCTTTAACGCCACCATGAGGTTGTCATTTATGGTTTTGAGTCAAGTGCATCAACAATTGTCGAATGGATTGCCATGACATTTGGTAGAAGCATCAATGTCCTATGGTGGCAGACGAGGGCAAATACATTACGACAGCCCAAAATGATTCTATAAGGAGAAACATGCTGCAGCTTCAGGAGACAGTCAAGGATTACAGCACCCAGCATCCCGACACACCAGTTTATCCTTTAAAAACTATACACGCTGCTTGGATTAATCTTTATGAAAAAAACCCTTTAGATTACTTTGATCTGAGGACCCTTAAGCCCAGTTTCCACCAAACACTTTCGGTATGGTACCTTTGGAACCAAAAGTAAACTTCAGACATGGTTCCTAGTGTCTCCACCACAAACAGTGCTCTTAAATGTGGGCGGGGTTGTTGTCACTCACTGCTCCATCCAGCACTCGCTGTATTTCCCCATTGCCGGTGACACAGATGGAAGTCTGCACCTCGTTTATCGCCCACAGAACGAGGCTGCATGCCGACGTTTTCAGAACAAAACAGAACAGGCTGCAGTGAGAGTCTCTCTCAATGAGATATTGCTGTTGTTTATTTATTCCTTCTCAGGCAAGCTCAGGGGTTTAGTGTTGCTATAGCCCACAGGAACGACGCTCAGCCATGCTTTCTTTTTCTGGGAGTGAGATTAGAATATATGCAGTTCACATAGCCTGGCTGATGTTAGTAAATATAAAAGGTTGAGGATTCACTCATTACTAAAAGTGTACGTCGTATAAAAACTAAAGTGATGGTCAAAGTTGTCACAGTGAGATTGAAGGTGTGCTGATGGATTCACATCGTCAGCTCATGCATTGAGTAACATTACAAGTTAACGTTCCATCTTAAATGTTGCCGGCAGTCATCCCAGTGAATTTAGTTCGTTCTTTCTCTGACTCCAGCTGCTGCGAGAGGCAACAGCCGTTATTTTTATAGTTACAGTAATAAAACACTTCACAGTATGAACAGTGGCTACATGAGCTTCAAATCCAGCCTCAACTCAGCCCTGAGCAGAGTGACCGTCTGCTATTGACCAACTGACAGACTGCAGTGTTCACAGCTCCACCTTTTAGTACCAGATCTGTGTGCGAGTTACCCCAACAGTGGGGTGACTGAAAATGGGGACGGTACGGAACGGTTTCGTTGGTACCATCCACAACTTTTCACAGTGGAAATGGACAAAATGTGGACCGAACTGAACCGTACTGTACTGCTCGGTGGAAACAGGGCTTTACAGACTAAAGTGATATGAATAACTTAAAGGGTAATGAAGGAACAGATACATAATTTGAGGCAGCCTGACTACGCCTCTAATTGAGATACTGCTGTGCATTGATGGAGTGGAAACAAAGCAGCAAACATAATCAAGTCAATCTGCGTAGAAGGTAAAGTGGGTTGAGGGTCAAATTAGCATTCAGTCACAAAAGTTAATATTTTACTGCTTCCCTTTGTGGTTTAACAAAGTCCTGGGTCTATTTTTTTTCAGTCAGTATTGATTACTGTCACTTTTACTCACGCAGTCACTGGCTTGATGAGCACCAAGGTAATAATTTCATTTAAGCCCTTCACCTTGCAGATTTCTCATGGGAGACTGATAATATTAAACCTGATGTGCAATTATACATTCAGCTATTCTTAGGTCTATCTGTCTCCATGCTCACCTGCCAGGCAGCCTTTTGATGCACGAGCTATTAGTACATCCTGGAGTGCAGTGGACCGTGGGTGATGAAGACAAACTGGAGATATCGTACAGATAACGGCTGCTGATGGTCTCTCTGTCTCTCTCGCTGTCATCCATCCACCCTCCTCCTCCTCAGCTCCTCCTTACCCCAAGATGAAATGTCTGAGATATATGACACCCCCGTGTCTTCCTCTAAATTTGTCATTTCACTTATCGCCGGCTGACATCTCAGTATCAACACAATGAGCGAGGGAATGGAGGCTATTATACCTGTGAGGTTTAGAGGTGGGACGGTAATCACATACCTGTCCATCTGCTGTCACCAGAGGACTGAGTCTGATTGTGTCTCTGGGCATCAGAGCGTGCAGGCCAACATGTTTGCCTGTGAGTATGTGGTGAATAACTTTGCATATGTGTGTGTTCCCAGGCGATGCATCTTATTCCATCATGTAACTGTGAATATATCTTTTAACACCACTGCTGTTTAAATCACGTGTCATCCCAGCCCAGGAGGTTTTTCCATTTCAATACTAAATTTATTTCCTAAATCCTCACAGTCTGGACAGAAGCGAGAATTTGCTCAAACGACTGATGCTGTCGTTTTTATTGGGAGGACAATCTCACTTGGGCAGCTGTGGCTCAGAGGCAGAGTGGATCGTTTCCTAATCAGAAGATCAGCAATTCGATCCCCGGTTCCTCCAGTCCACATGTTGAAGTGTCCTTGGGCAAGATACTGAGCCCCAAATTGCTCCCGATGGCTGTTCCATCAGTGTGTGAGTGCGAGTGAATGGTGACTGAGCAGGTGGCATCGTGTAAGCGCTTTGAGTGGTTGGAAGACTAGAAGAGCTCTATACAAATGCAGTCCATTTACCATTCTCACTCAGATCATCAGTCAATTTATCAATAAGTCCACAGACAGAAAATTAATTGCTGACAATTTTGATAATTAACTAAGGATTCATTTATTGAGCAAATTATAAATATTTGTTGGATCCAGACTTGCTGCTTTATGTAATATGTGTTTTATTTTTTTATTCATTTTAAATTACTAAAAGGGAAAATAAGGCAATTTTTGATCTTGAGTTTCTGGTCAGACAAAAAAAAAAACAATCAAACTAAAGATGTCACCTTGGAGTCTGGGAGATTGTAACGGCATTTTCACAATTTTCTGAAAGTTTCTAAACTGAATAATTGTCTTAAAAAATAATGAGTTGCAACCTCAAGAAAAAGCTAAATTTATTTTCTGCACTCTTATTTTTTGGGCATTTCCTCCTTTATTTGACAGAGGACAGTGTAGAAATGTGAGAGAAAGGGAGGTATGACATGCAACAACAGGGTCAATTATACAGCAGTAATATGTACATTTGTAATATTAAGTACTGTATTATAATTACACAATATTAAGTTGTTGTTACCTGACACACTTCCTCCATAGTCAATACGGGGAATGTTTGATACTGGCGACTGCATTTATGCTTCAAAAATCATGAACTTGGTGTTTATTGGGAAGATTATCTTGCTGAAGAAAAAGTGTAAGAGTCATAAACTTGTTTGCCACAAAGCAAATGACAATGACAAGCAGGGCTCAGTAATAAGGGTTGTCCAGGGCAAGTAAATTATTTGTCAGACTGGGCAAGTTGTAAAAAAGAATTTAAAACATATTTTTAATGGAGCTGATGATGAAAGTAGCAAAGAAGTGAGCCATCTTGCTTCCTTTATATCTCTGTTGTGAGTTGCACATACGCAGTACTGATCGGTTACTCAAGATTGGACAAGTTAAAGCCGAAATGCAAGCGAGCGTTTTAATTATCCTGGAAACCAGAGTTTAGTTGGGTGATGTCGGAGGATGTGAGCAAAACTACAATCTTATATTGTTCTGTTTGCTGCAAGTTTGAGAAAATTTCTTTTTTCATTTTTCTAAAGCATGTCAGGTTCCCAAAAACATCACAACATGACAGTTAACTTTTTTGTTATTTGATAACTACTAGTAAATAAAACAATATGTGTACAGGCAAGTAAAAAATGACTTTGGGAAAGTGAAATAAAAACATTCATGTTGAACCCTGACAAAAGGAAGATGATTTAGATCAGCGGGAAGACATTAGATTCAGCACCTGCAATAAAGTCTGACATGACTTTCAGCTGTGCTTTTGTCATTATTGTCTGCTCAGGATAAGATTTGAGTTCATGAGATAATGGATCCTGACCTGGGTTTGAGACCCCCGAGGCGTCCCAAGATAAATCTGAGGAGGGTCAGATATATAAGGATAAAGATGTATAGATTTTCTTCTGACTTTCATTCTTTTGTGCAACACTTAAGAGTTTACTCTCTTCAGGCCTCTAAAGGTCCTTCAAATAAATCAATCTAGGGACTAAAAAGTAGTCACTCTTCAGTAGAACTGCTCATGATCTATGTACACAGTGAAGCTATAACTTGTGACAGCAGGTTGCAATTAGATAATTTGTTTTAATCTGTCACAGGCCAAAAAGGTTTGTAAAAACTGATAGCATGAAGGCCTTTATGAATATTATGCCACAGATGACCCCTACTGGTCAGAAGTTTTCATTGCAGCCCCCCCTCTGACCCCTCCTTCAGTAATCTACAATGTCACTTCTTTCATTCTCCTTAAATGACCCGTAGTTTCGCACTGTGTGAAATAACCAAGATCAACAAAAACATATAAAGTTTAAACTATGAACGCGCTCCAACACCGAGCACATGAGTCATTTCCTTTTTCTGATTATGGTTGTGTTTTGTTTTGCGAGAAAAAAAAAAAAAGGTTTCAGCCCAGTCGAAAGGTGTGTCATATCTTTTTTGGCTAGTGTGCAGAGTATTTACAGCCCAGAGGTGTATTTGGGAGATAACAAGTCACCACATATCACCTTTGCTTTGAATCAACCAACAACATAGCTGTTAGTGCCATGAATGCAACGTGTGTGTTTTCCCATGTCATTCCCACAGTCCCATCCCCCCAACAGGAACCATAGTCTCCCCTTATCCCATTAAGACAATTGCCAAGACTGGCATTCAAACGTGTGCACGTGTGCGTGTGTGTCTGTGTGTGTGTGTGTGTGTATGCATGCAAACGCACACACATACCCACGTATACGGACGAATGCACACAAATATACCAACCCATACACACACTGGGCAGAGAAAGAGTAATTTCAAAATCAATCCTTTTGGAGAGAAAGAGAGGAAAAAGAAGAATGAGAGCCCCAAAACCTCCACCAGTGTTGGCTGATTGTAAAGGACTGTCAGTTACTGCAGCCTTCTATTGGGCCAAAGGGAAGCAGCAGGATTCAACTTGGGGCCCAATAAAGGGCTATTCTTCCTGGAAATCGGCCCTCGCACATGGACTTGAATGCACTTGGGTGCTAATCTTCCGAGCTGTGGGAGCCCACTCTATATTCACAGGCTGTGCCACCGCAGCAGGCAAGGCCGCGCATGCTGATGCTATTACGCACACTACCAGGCTAAAGCTAAAGCTAACACAGGGTTAATGCTAATGCACTGAGCTCTCTGCATATGTATTGTTTAGTCTGGTTCTTCTGCTCACACTGAATGTGTCACACAGGCTGTTGTACCTCTGGTACAACCTGCAACAGCAGCATTGTATTTAAATAGCATTGGAGTGAAATGTCTGCTGCACATCTTACATAACTGGTTTAAAGGGTCAGGTCACAAAAAATGGCGACGGTTTATTTGATGGTTTTCTGTAATTTCCTTGAAGTTTCTTGTGAATAATTATTTATTTTTGAATTGCAGGGAAATGGAGAAAATGTACAGTTCACCTGAGGCCCGCCCCCTGAACGCAGACTGGCCAATTATAGCGTAGCATCAGCCACCTCCAACCCGGGTTAGAGTAAACATACCCAGATCTTCTGCATCGTTGGGCCCATCCAGCAAGTGTATGTTAGTCACGATATGTCATATCTCACTTGAACTACGCTACACTGGCCCCATGCTCTGCAGTGGCACTGCTCCATTTTGTCTATATCTATAAGCTTCCAGAAAACGTGCACAAATATCTAAGAAATAACGGCAGAGTACAGACAGAGGGCTTCATCTGCGTCCTTAAAAGTTTCTAAGCTGAGCATACATGAGCCCTAGGATGTGAGGAGAGGAAGCGAGTGAGGGAAGTGAGGAGTAACGTTAGAAATGGACCCACTGTTTAATTCAGTCTTCACACTTGGCTGTTTTGGGTTAAAAATACATCACCCATTAAACTCTTTACAGGCAGAGTATCAAGAACATCAGAAGATCACTCATCAGTTTTTACTTGAATTGTCTCAGTTGTCTGCAAACAGAAACTTGTGCCACTGGTATCTTTTTAAAACACGCTGAAATCACGTTAAAAAGCAAACACAGGGTCTCACACACACACACACACACACACACACACACACACACACACACACACTGCGATGATGAGGGTCAATCCAGTGAAGAGTGATAGTCATTGACATCTATCGACCTGCCGACAGACACCATTCATTACGACTCCACACTGACCCTGTTTCCTCTGCCTCATTAACACTGCTCTGAGCCTGGATCTATTTCTGCTCAGCGTGTCTTTAACCAGGTGACGCTCAATTAATAATCCACATCTTATTTTGCTCTGATGGCACTAATGTGAATAAACAGCCCGCATCTTTATTACAGCAACTGCGACCTTGATCCTGATTTATTGAGCATGCAGTATCCTTCGTATTAAAACTAATATGTCATTTAATTGGGATTTTTATTGTTGGTAATCTTTGTAATTACCCTTTTTTAAAATCACTCTCTGATGCACACAAAGTAAGGGCAAAGGTTTCATTTCGATATTAGAGGAGACACATGAAACGGGGGGTTTGGAAGTCCTCTGCCAGACAATTTTGACCATCAGTTTATGGTTTAAATGCCTTTAACTTTGTCAAAAATAAAAGTCCTCTGCTACTTTTTGTTATGACACAAAATAAAGTTCTGATAACTTTCTCACTCCCTGCTGGTGGTTAAGTGGTCAAGATTCCTGCTCTGATAGCAGCTCTACGCCAAACGCACGCTCCATCAAAAACCTGAGACACCTGTGTTGCTGCTTTGTGAGATCAAGCTGCACATTTCGGAGTTGGCCTTTTATTGTGACCAGCCTGAGACACACCTGTGAAGTAATCATGCTGGTTAATCAGCACCTTAATACACCACACCTGTCACATGGACGATGATCTTGGAAGAGGAGAAGTGCTCTCTGACACAGATTTTAACAGTTGTGACCAGAATTTGAAAGAAATAAGGATTTTATGTGCATAAAAAAGTCTTAAATCTTTCATTTGTGAAACTTGGAGCAAAACCAAGTGTTTATCTTTTGCTGAGTGTATTTATTTGCTTCAAATAAACCTGTTCAGAACTCAATTATGTTCCAAACACAAAATAAATATTGTAAAGGTGGATTTCTGCTCTGCATGCACTCCCAAATTATTTGCAGCTGAAATATTATTTTTTGGTATAATACTTTTAAGGCGTTATTTTTTTCTTTCCATTCCTGCGGACAAATCTTAACACAGAAACCAACCAAATAGTAAACATGAAAATAACAGACCTTTTATTCAACAAAACACAATGTATTTATTTTTCATGAATAGTGAACTCGACTAGACGACGAATAGAGTGATGCTTGAAAACACACTGCTTGTATATGTTGTGTTGTAATTTTCTTCATGACTCAGAATATCCTCAGTTTCTGAAGTATCTCCAGAAAATAGGATGTTGAAAACTATCTGAGATTAATATTGTGCATACATAATCAGTAGGTGCATTATAAGATGACACAACAAGAGGGTTCTTGGTTTGATCCCAGGTGCAGGAGCCCCTCTGTGTGGAGTTTGCATGTTCTCCTCATGTCAGTGTGGGTTTTCTCTGGGTACTCCGGCTTCCTCCCACAGTCCAAAGACATGCAGGTTAACTGGTGGCTCTAAAATTGTTCGTAGGTGTGAATGTGAGTGTGAATGGTTGTCTGTCTCTATGTGTCAGCCCTGTGATAGTCTGGTGACCTGTCCAGGGTGAACCCTGCCTCTCGCCCAGTGTCAGCTGGAATAGGCTCAGGTTTAATCATGATTTTCATGGCTTTGAACTTGACTATTGCTACATTCAGACAGAGTTCAGACTATAATGAAGTGAACAGTCAAGCTGTATTTGCCATTTAGCTTTTTCAGCTTGTAATGTCCTCATCACAAAGTCAGACCTCAGACAAACACTGAAGGAAGAGCTCAGTGACACAGCCAGCGACACTGATGTTCAACCTAACCATGTTGTGGAGTCTAAAATGATGCTCAGGATGTCTTACTCTGTCTCCTTTGCTCTATTCACTTATAACAATAGTGGTGCTAAAGAGACTCTTGACAGGAGGATCAGGGGTGTCATGGCTCCATTATCTCCAGTAAAACACTGCCCTCCAGTGGACACACACATTTAGATAAAACATCTTCTGTGACCTTTCCATTACACAACAAGCCCTGTTTATCACTCACATATCCAGCAATCATGTCTTCACAGACTAAATTGTTCTCTGATGCAGGAGGAGTGTCGGGCTGACACATGGTTTCCATCCGTCCATTTCTCCATCATGGGCAGACAGTTTGTCAACATGCTCGACCTCAGAGTGTAACATCACACTGATACTGGCGGGCATGGTGCTATTTTAAATTAAAGGGAAAGAAGATTAAGTCAGAGCTGTGATGTTCTTCAGACACCATCAGCCCCTCCTCATTGAACTGGATGAGATCAGTCCTGAGCAAGCCCACTTTAACATGCTGCAGGCATCGGCAATTACAGTCATGGGAAGAAATTTGTCATGTTTATGTATTTAACTCGACGGCAGCTTTTGAAAATATCAGAGGAGCTTGCAAACTTAGTGTATTTGGTAGTATAGTGTGCACATAATATAGTGTGCCATGAGATGTTTTACAGACTTTATAGTCCCCAGAGCGTGAACCTTAATGATCCTATAGATGTATAACAATACCTAGATACAGGACTCCAAGATGGCACCTGTTCAGTCCTGCTCACCTGGTGCATATGCCCAAAAAGTTTCAATCTTCCCGGTCCACTACCCATTGATTATGCACAGTAGAGTTTCTCCAGCTGGCTCTGCCCATGAATTACTGCTCAGTTTACAGACTTTACATGGTGATGTCACAGATTTTAAAAATCATTTTCTCAGCTCAAGGAAAGTTTTACAAGAATTAAACCTTCATGGATCAAACATTCATAATAGAAAGAGTCACAAATGACCGTGTTTGCAGTTCAAGGTGTCCTGTTAACAGTTTAACAGACGTCTCCAAGATAATAGTGGCCTATGGAAAAAAAAGCTTTTTGGACTGCAGGGAGATTTTTTTCCACTGCAATACCACAAGTGGCCACTAGGAAAAACTGGAAGCAAGGCTGAGCTGTGCTCCTGGGGCCTGGTGGTACTTAGCAAGTATTAGCATGCTAACACGCTAAACTAAGATGGTGAACATGTAAACGTTATAGTCACTAAACATCAGCATGTTAACATAGTCACTGCATTTAACTCAAAGCATGAACACCGACTAAGTGGAGCCTCACAGAACTGTCCGCGTGGCTGCAGACTTTTAGTCTTGACGCTATTTATCATTTTCTCATGAAATAACAGAGTGCGCTGTCGTCAGGTTTCTCACATTCACACTTTGCTGAAACACTTCTTTAAAAAGCTTGTTTCTGCCTGTATTAGAGAGTAGTCAGCAGACAGAGAGGAGAGAGGGAGAAATATGGCAATGACATGCAGCAATACTCCTCAGCGGGACTTGAACCAGTGATGTTGCAATTATTGAACAAGGGTATGACCTTTAACCCCTTAGACATCAGGATGCCCACAGCTGTCAGATTTTAAAGATCTAGTGTGTAGAGTTTAGTGGCATCTAGCAACTGGCTGAAACTTCTCCTGTGTGCCAGGAGAACGACAGTGGCTGACGTGTAACACAAATAGTTCTAGCTGGAGCCAGTGTTCTGTTTGTCCATTCTGGGCTACTGTAGGAACAACATGGCGGACTCTGTGGTAAAGGACCCGCTCCGTATGGCTCATTCTAAGGTGACAAAAACACGACTCTTAGACTAATGAAAACATCGTTATGAATGTTATGTCCCCTTTCTGCCAACAGATGCTCCTAAATCCGACACACTGGACCTTTAGGGGGCCATAAGGTTAAAAAGGACGGGACCCAAAGGGTAACTTTAGTATTTTTCAACCCGGACCCTTTTCCCCCCATGTTTTTGTGTTAAGGAACAACTGTCTTTGAAACTGGTCCAGCATTGCAGTAAACACCTTAGGGCACGTGTGCACCGTCATATTCCAGCCTCTAGAAGTGCCTGTTTTTGCCTCTGATAGACTGATAATAAATTCTAAGTATTTGACAAGTTATAGAAAGGATCTCTGCAGAGACAGACCTTTTAATAAAGGGTAAGATCCTTTTTGTTTAGTCAGAAACAGCCCCAAAATTACGATGGCCAAACCCACCGGACTCCATTTAAATAAACGGTAATTTTCTCATCATAAAACACTTAATTCAAGGTCGGCAGAAACGAAATAAAACTCACAAGTCTTGGATCATCTTTCCACTGTTCCAACAATCACCAATGCTGGTTTGGTTTAAGTAAACCCTCAATTCACCCAGTTAGATGTAAAGAATATTTGGGCTCTATACACGCTACAATTACAGTCTATATAAATGGAGTCTGGAGGGTTTGGTGACGGTGATTTTGGAGCTGTTTCGGGTTAAACAAAAAAGGTTTTACTCTGTCACAAAAGGTCTATCTGTGTAGGAATCCTTTTCATAATGCTGTCAGACACTAAGAACAGTAATACCGGCCTGTCACTGTCTCCATTTTCCATTAGTCACTCAAGGTGTTTTCACACCTGCCCTGTTTGTTTCAGTTCAATCAAACTCAAGTTCGTTTGCCCCCTAAGTGTGGTTGTTTGGGCAGGTGTGAACACAGTAATTACACTCAGGTGCGCACCAAAACAACCAGACTGAGACGTTCTTGAAGAGGTGGTCTGCCTCCGGTTACAAACAAACTCTGGTGCAGTTCGTTTGTGGCGAGAACGTGTTCTGACCTTGATCTGAACCAACTGCAGTCACGACACATTGTTTGGGTTAAACATGAGCATGTTACAGTCCTGGAGGATTATTAATGTGCACCTCCTCCTGTACTGCCTTAATATGCACATTCAGCACATCTAATGCATCAGAACATTGTTTTCTAGTTGGAGCCGCGCCTCGTTTTCAAACCGTATGGTTTGGCTAAAATGAACAATGACAGCAATATAGTCCACGATGAGCAGCGCTAAAATCAACCTGCGTAGTTGTACCGCCATTGTGACGTTAGAAATTGTCACATTTGTACTCTTCGTTTGGTTTACTTCCTGGATTTTTCCCACATGGAAATTATGACCAATAAAAAGCAGCTTTCTCACACAGGGATTTCATCAGGTCCGCTTGTTGAACACGAACCAACTCTAGCAATTATGCAACAAAATGAGTCTCTGATTCAAACCGAAGCAAGTGAACTCTAGGTCTGAAAGCACCCTGAAACATAAAAACATGGGAAGGTAAGGTTCAGATTTAAAAACACCAAACATAGCCTTTAAGGTGTCTTACATCAAAAGCGTCATTTGACAGTCACACTTAAATCCTTTAACATTTGCTGAACATGTGAGCAGAACCTTTCTGAAACAAACCTGTGACAATGGAGAAACAGTCAAAGTGGACACTGAGAGGTGAAGCACAACGAATCAGAACAGGACATGTCACACGGGGCCAGGACACACCATGCTGGGTCATGCTGCTCTGGGAGATTTATTTAGTGATTTTTCCTTTTTTTTTCTTGTTTTTTTTTTTCTTTTCTTTTTTTATTATGTTTTTCACTTGCGCTCCTGTCAGGAGTGTGGTAAATGGGACAGTCAAGCAGCAAGAGTCACAGTTCATCATCATCATCAGTATCATCATCATCAATATTAGCATCATCATCACTGTCACCACCAGTATCATCATCCTCCTCATCATGTCATGGTATCATAATAATAATTTTCATCATTATTTAACTTTTTCCTCAAGCTAGAAAATAATTTACATCACATTGTTTTTACTGACTTTTGAGACCACAAACATTCCAGCAACACACTCTAGGATTAAGGGTGGGTAACAATCAGAAAAGCATGACTTTTTGCATAGTATTAAATGAACAAAGACATTGAGTTCTTTATTTACAATTATTGTATAGATAAAAAAAATATCATAAAAACAAGATGAACACTTAAATCACTTACCCATAAATGGCTAAGTATGCCAAAAAGTTATCTGTTGGCATTTCTCTTTTTCTTTGTTCCACAAACTGCATGCTGCTAAATACAGTACATCGAGGCAGGTGAGAGTATATTGCAAGAAGTATCATTGATATCATCATCATTATCATCATCATCATCATCATCATCGTCGGTGTCATCATCATCATCAGTATAATTATTGGTTGTTACAACATGTGTTATCATTTGGATGTAATCATGATGTTCTGAAGTGTTTCTGACAGGAGCAGTGATCGATTACATACAGCCAAACAGCTGCGTCGGCAGTATGACTCGTTGGTGGTGCATGATGGGAGACGTAGTCAGGAAGAGTTCCTGTTTTCACACCAGTCCGCATGGAGTTTCTGTCCTCAGTGGACTCATTGCTGTATTTACAAAGATTATTTTAAACTTGTCGTCTTTGCATCCTCTTAAAGCTGAATGTCCTCCTGGATGTAAAAGTGGTTTGGAGAATGTTGGCTTAAGTCTTTTTTTGTTGTTGTTGTTGTTTTTTATTGAAAATGCTGTTGTTGTTATGTTTTTTGTTTATTGTTTTAAATTTTTTTACAGACAAATAAACAAATAAATTGTCAAGTTAAAACACTGGAAAGGAAACAAAATAAATCAACAGCTTCTAAGCAGAATATCAGAATCCAGACTGTGTTTTTTTCCCAACTTAAGTAAGACAGATATTTATTTTTTTTTAAACTCAAATGGTCCATGTGACTTTTTCAACACGCCTGAGCTGACTGGTAAAGCTTGTGCACCCTCTTCAGATGGACGGATCGACTGTGAAATGACAGAGGAGGATAGAAAAAAGGAAAAAAAAAGAAAGAACTGCTCGGATAAATGATTGTATATACTGTAGTAGTGTATAGGATTTCTTTTTACGTAGAAAAATCGTCAATTTTTTCAAGTTGCATAATGAGCCTCTCGCGTCATGCTTGTCATTGACTTCGGTTAGTAATAGAAATAACAATAGTACAGGCTAGTTAAGTGGCCTTGTCCTTCTGAGTGCAATAAGACTGGGTAAATGTGCCTTCTGTATGTCACTTCTCTCTGGTAATGTCTGATTGGTCAAAGCACAATAAATAGTTTACAACTAGTGAGTACAGTTGAGATGCTAGAGTACTGTATATTCTGTGACGGCAGGAAGACAAGCTTGGTTAAAACACACAAAAGCACATCTAGAATTACACCACAGAAGTTTTCATTCATAACCAGATAGTGCAGAAAAGGATCGTCTTTTTTTATATATAGAAAAAGAGTCAAAGCAACATTCCATGTTTGTTGTAATTTGTCTTTTTTTTTGTCCGTTTTTCCTTTTTTTTTCTTTTTTTTTTTTTTTTAAGATGTTAAAAATGCTAACAGCTTTGTGGGGCTGCGTGTGTCTCTCTCTCTGCTAGAGGAAATCCTTTAAACCCAAACAAATAAATCAAAAATTAAATAAAAAAATAAACAACACAATATATTCCAAATTGTGAACAAAAATAAACAAACCAAAAAAAAAAAAGAGTCAGATTTCCATGCGGCACAGATAAGCCAAATATAACTGCTGATTTCTAATATGACTCGATCGTTTTTGATGGTCACACATATTTTTAAAACATCAAGTCCTTGGAACAAGCATGTTTATCTAGAAGACAGTTCACTGTAAAGGTCCTGATATCAGCCTTTGACTCGAGCCCTGACCCCAGGCCAGCGCTGAAGCACAGAAGAAAAAAAAACAACCCACAATTTAAAAATAAAAAAAAGAGAGAAGAAGTGGAAAAAAAGAATTAAATATTCCCCCTCTGTCACAAAAAGGAGGCCTCCGTTTAGAAAAGGCAAGCCACTCCAACTTGATCCCAACAATCATATAGAGTAATACTAAGATTCCACATTTACTACGTTTCCCATTATATTTTGGTTTCTTTTTGTTTGTTAATCCTCTAAAAATATCTACAATATTTGAAAAGATAGCAGGCAAATTCCAGCACATGGTTTTTCAGTAATAACACACCAACACAGCTCTGGTCCTCTGAGCTTCAGCTTCGCCCCTCTCCTTCTAGAAACCAGGAAGTTTATCTCTACGAGGTTGTAAACAAATTACATTCTCTTTAAGACATAAATAAGTCAAAGTATTTTGAGCCATTGAAGCAGGAACAAGGCAACATGCCGACAAACAAAGATAAACTCTCTCTAAATATATTTATATGTATTTATATTTATAGAATATATCCCATAAATGCTATCATCATCATTCTTATTTTTGCGTTCCTCTTTTCCGACAGGTGCAAAACTACTGTGCAAGTTGAGCCCTACCACCTCGTTACACATTTCTGTTTATGGATGAAATAAATTTTTACAGTCGGGTACATGTTCATGCCACACAGAAGAGGGAACTTTGCAGGCCAGGAACTCAGAGAAGCTGTCTTTAAAATAGTAGTCCGCCGCGAGGCCTAGCCCATCAGAACGAAAGAACTCCAATAAAATTAAAACCCTTTTAAATAAAACTTGGGTAATGTACATTCATGCAGGAGCAACAATAATAATAACAATAATAATCAGAATCAGAATCATAATAATAACAATGTTTTTCAATTTAATTTAAACTATTATCAGTATTGACAATGTTATTGTTGAGGAGGGGGAGTGTAAGGGGAGTTTAGAGTCTGTCCTGTTTTGTGATTTTTGACTCCTCAGCAGTGTCTCCCTCCTCATCGTCCTCCTCTCGGTGTCTCTAAAGACACAGTTCATACTTATGTGCAGTCAGCGGCACGCTTATACAGTACATGCTAACACGCATATAGTCATACACACCACCACTGCCGCCGCCACCGTACACATACAACCACAAAAGCAGGATGGCTGTGTAGGTTTTGTGGCTTTGTTGCGCTTTTTTGATTGTATGTTAAGTTTTTCTTTTCACCTTGCCATATTACTTTAGATTTTTCTCTGTTTTGAGAGGAGCGGAGAGCTTTAAGAGCTCAAGGTTAAGGGGAGGAGAGATGAAGGTTTTGCCACAGGACCTGTCCTGTGTAGTAAATGGAGGGGGGGGGGGGGGGGGGGGATGAGAACTGAGCTGGACTGGGTGAGATTTTGGGGGCGACAAGGTGTAAGGTTGCAGTTAAAGGTCTGGAGGAGTTGGAGAAGGTGCCTCCAGACTGCAAGGAAACGACATTAGAGGTTAGAGCTGAGGTTAGAATCAGGGTTAGAGGCTGGTCTCCAAGCTGTGAAGAGGACTGGCGGGGCTGGAGGAGGCGGCTGATTTACTGGTGTCAATGGTGAGATTGATGCCACTGTCGATGGCGTTGTTGTTCTTGTTGGGGGACGAGGGCTGGCTGGAGTACTTCCTCCTCCTCCGAGCGGAATCGTCGTCTGTGTCGTCGATGAGGGGGATGTTGGGTGTGGAGTCTTCTATCCTAAACTCTGGGTGTGTCATGAAGTTGTGGATGGATGATCTGGAGTCTGGTTTTTCCAGGCCTTCATAGAGGGAGCTACGGAATGCATTCACAACGCGGATCTGTTGTTAAAAAACAAAAAGGGAGGAAAGAGAAGGAGAATGATGAGAGATGACGCCAGAGACAAAATGGAAGGGTGGAAGGGACCCTCGGGATGAGAGAAAAGAGGGGAGTGGAAGAGAGAGGGGGGACAGAGGGGAAGGAGAGACCCCCTCAGTTGAGGATAAAGAGGTGAAGGAGGAGCAGGAGAAGGTGGAGGAGCAACGAGAGGAAAAGCAACTGCAGTCTGTGTTCTGCTTTCACAAGATGACTACAGTTCACAAGTCACTCAATTTTGGCGTGCACTAAGAAAAGCCGTGAGGAACACAAACCAAAAATCATACATTTCAAGGAAAACAAATACCAAAGCAACACAAACGCTCGTTGTAAGTATACGCTTTAGTCCAATGTGCTGTATACCTAGAAACAAGCCACGTTAATAAATGGAATGCTCACAGAAAAAATTAAAGGAGAATATCACATGCAAGTTTGAAGAAATCTGGTGGACGAGGTCAGTAAGAAGGAAGGAGGTTAGATCTGAGAGATCCAATCAGGTGGTTTCAAAACTTCTGGAGGGCACCAGAGCACTGTCTGGGACGGTAACCACACAGACTATGGATGGGACACACAAACACACATATAGCACAGGGTGGGTAAAGCATGGTCCCAAACAGGGCAATGGAGAGTCAAACTCTGCATCCGGAGGTTGGTTCAACACGAGCATTGCAGTGTGAAACTCACGTCAAAAACGACATATCCCAATAAAAAAAAAAAAAAGAACGAAAAACTGTGGCATTTAGACAACGAGCGAACACAGCAGGTTAAGATATTATGAACACAGGAAGTAAACAAAGGGTAAACACAAACTACATGCAACAAGACAACAGGACGGTGAGGAAGAAGTGGACACCGGCACACAGACTGCTGACACAAAACAAATGGAAGTGAATGGTGAAAATAATAAGTTTACTGTCAGAGGTCTGACAGCTCTCAACTCCATGCACATCTAAGTAAACACTCAAGTATAGGCCCCAAACATCTACGAGAACCTTTAGTGAGGACAGACGTATCTGTATGTCAGCTCCCTCAGCTTGTGGATTATAGGAAAGAGTTATTTTAATCTGTCTGCATGTACAATATCAACGGATGCTGAAATTTAAGATCTACAATTTGACAGCTACAGAGATTATTAGATGCTTTAAAACAGGACACTGACTCGTGTTAGCACACTGGGGAATATACAAGTTATAAAAGGGGTTTCACTTCATCATGGTTAAGTCAACGTTTGTCATTAGGATTATCCTTTGTAAAGATCCATCTCTTTTTTTGTAAGGATTTTTGTGAGCTTCAGCTATATATATTATAGCAGTATTTTATTCCGGTGCTACTGAAGTACGTCGTCTAACAAATATTGAGATGTTAATGGACTCACTAAGTCTCTAATCTTCAAACTGTAAATGGAACAATAGTTTTTATGGACCACAGATGCAGTAATGTGTGTATTAACAGATATTTTAGGTCACAATGACTCAGATTGTCATTCAGATGTCAAGTTTAGTCTATAAAATGCCTGAGGATGGTAAAAAATTCTCATCAGAGTTTCCAAAATCTAAAGTTGATGTTTAACGATCCAAAACCTAACTTGATTCAACGTGACTCAATTTATATTGAAACTGAAAAACAGTAAATAATTAACATCCATTCTAGAGAGGCGGGATAAATCCCTGGCCTACCTTAACCTTAAATTTAATCAATCAACACACTAAGTCCATATAACTTTCTTCTTAAAGGATTTATGTGTATGAAAATAATATGATTTAGAAAATATTGATCTGCTTTCGTTTTTTAAACTTTAAACTTGCCCTGTGCAGGAAAACACCTTTGTCCCAGACAGGAATTTACAACTTCAAACAATTAAAAATGTGTTAAAAGCCTTTACTAGCATTGTTAAAACACTGTAACTGTACTGTTGAAATCATCTTTGTCTTAAAATATATTTGTTTTAAATGTTGTCCCTTTACAGATGTGTTCCACATTTTTGTTAATTCCATCACATAAAAACATAATTCAATCAGGCATAAAATGGGTTAGCTATGTCATAAGGACTCCTGTCTCACTTCCTGGTTTCAAAACGACAGGTAAGCATTCTATTATTTGATAAATTAATTGAATAATATTGCTATCCGGTATGTCTCTACCATTATACACCAACTCCACAGCCCTACCAAATCAAAGTAAATAAGAATTGTGGTTTAAAAATGAGAATTTTGATTAGCATTAAGAAAACTCAACTCTGAAAAATAAAATGACTACTCACTACGACGGCTGTGAAATAATGACTTTTGGTCAACTCTGTAAAATGTCAACTCTGTCGGATCTCATCTCTGACATCCATCATGTAGCTATTTCATAAAAAAATAAATCACTGGGAGGTTGGCCCATTACAAGGTTTAATGGTCAAGACTTGAACTTTTTAAAATGTCACAAGTTTTTGTCCCAATTCTGACAGTGAATGCTTCCTGGTTTTGGTGGATGAATGATTATCAAAACTGTTATTTTAGCACTGAATATGTTTTACCCAAAGTCTACAAAATATACAAAAACGATATTACAATATTAAAGTTTTTAAAGGAACTCTATGGGATATTCAGAGCGTATCTATGATTCAGGGATTGTCTGCACACGGTTCTCAACATGGAGGTAGCTGAGCCGGTGGCTATCAGCTAAAGGTGCTAATGGCACAAACACTGCAAACAACTGCAACAGTGTCGAAAAAAAGCTAATGGTGTTAACCAGTGGGTAAACGGAGGGGAGGCGTAACGCTTCCATGACGTTGCCTTCTCATTATTAGTGGTAACCATCGTATGAGCACGGTGCAAAGTGTCGGTGATTAGCTAGCCAGTGGGATATATACAGGGACTCGCATGCACTACCATGCGCTAGCAGCTCGACTGTCTACCACAACAATTAACAGAGAAACAAAACACACAGAGGTAGCCTGAGTTTATTCTCTGGTCAGGACACCATTCCTCCATTTTATCTTTACATAGCAAATAGTGGTTTGCTGCTATATTAATGCTCTGAATGTCATATAGAGCTCCTTTAACTATTCCATATAAAGATGTATTAAAAGACACTGAGGGTGCATTAAAGGCCTCAGCGATATTAGGTTTTTAAATGTCTGGGAATACTGTAAATACTGTCGTACTGTCAGTACTCAGAGTGGATATAAGGAGACAAAACAGATAAAACAAATAATAAGAGGAGCCTGTCGGGATGAGTGCATGTGACAGGATGTCTGACAAGTAACACTGATGGGGTGTCAGAAGAGGGTGGGGGTTGAATTTACGTCGCTGGTGCTGCAGAGGATCATGTCCGTAACTATGGCAACATGACAGTCAACTACACCGACAGTATGAAGCGACAAGACGGGATGAATAATTGGTGCAGTACTGCTTTATGGTGATTCTCCATTCCTGTTCGCACGACCCTCCGCAGAGCTTTACCCATGATTTCAAACATAGATAAAGATTAGAGACAAAGTGTGTGTGAGTGTGTGTGTGTACAGAAGAAAGAGAGAAAGAAATAGAAGATGGAGGTGGAGGACAGCATTATACAGAGATAGACCCTGATACTGACAGTGCCTCCTCGTGGGTAGATTTTAGTTGCACCATTTGGGATCCCCCATTTGAAAGATAATTTTTAAAAACTTCAAAGTGGCTATTTTTTTTAAAGCATGGCATCAAAACCGTTGTTTCCTTTATGTTTTCCTGTTATTGCAGATGATGTGTCAGCTCAAGAACACATTAAATAGCAGTTCAAAATTTGCTTCAGCTCAATCCAGTGTGATTTGCCTCATCAATAGCAATCTCACAGATGAAATAAAACAACACTGCAACTTATACTTGAATGTTTACCCAGTCCCAGGTGAGTTGATTGGAATTAGTTCACATTAATGTCCGTCAAGACATAAAAATGGAAGGACTGGAGAATGGGATGGTGGATGGGGGATGAGCAGAGGGAGACAAACTCACAACCTGAAATGTCACGCCGTGGGTATCACCCTTAGTCCTGCGCTCCTAGCACTCTGAGGAAACAAACACACATTCACCAATGAGACGATAGTACACCCAAGCATGGGAGGAGATATCAAGATGAATTTGAAAACCAGTATGAACAGCAAAAAGACAGAAGAGAGGAAATGAAAAAAGCAGATAGCAAGAAAGAAAGAAAGAAAAAAAAAAAAAGACGACTCTTCAGAGATGCCAACCCCAAAATGGAGACTGTCATGGTAATTTGTTTTAAGAATATCAAGCCAGACAGTGTGCAGAGAGAAATAAGTTTTTGTTCATGACATGATGGCACCCCTGAAGCAAAGAGAGCAGAGAAGCAGACTGACAGAGTTCTGACTCACGGCCAGTAGTGGGAGGAGCAGTAGCAGCAGTAGTGCTTGTAGGAGAGGAAAGGGCATTGGACAAGGACACGTGACTAGGACTAGAAACATTGGTTACATCCTGGGTCTGGCTGGTGGTGGATGATTGGCGCCTCAGAGCCCCCGCCCCCTGAAAGGAGGTGCCACTCTTGAAGGTGTTGACTACGTCAATCTGTGGGAGGAGAGCGGGACAGGAGAGGACAAATGGCTGCTCAGAGTGACAGAGACCAAATGGCAACACAGGTTGACTGGCTGGGTGACTTTGGTGGTTGAGGGAGTACAAAGTGTCTCAGTCATGACAGGATGGGGGGAGACAGCGAAAGGTCAGGGTGCAGTATCCCCTCAGCAACATGGTGAATTTGACCCAAAGGGTTAGCTCACCCAAATTACAAAAATACATCTCTCTTACTACATCTCAAGATTACCGCCACCACCCAAGTACAACAGAGGTGAAAGAGTTTTCACTTGTGGTGCTCACAGATCTGCACCAAAAAATTCAACAGCAATGCATCTTTACAGAGACAATGACTACGTTTATATGCACAATAAAAATCCACTATTATTTTAAATATGGCATATTCTGAATTTGATGCTGGTCATGAAAAAAAAGCATAATCCATTCAGGTATTCCGAATTAGGTCTCTTTCCAAATCAAGCATTTTCCGATTAAGACATGTAGGATATGTCTGTATTATTTGTTTTTGAATAGCATTCTTTGGGCATGTATTCAGCGCATTTGGAATACGTGTCTCAATTTGGGTTTTTCCTGCAGTTTGTGACACATGGCCTCTTGTCTGTTTACAGTCAACTCTGTACCTTATCTTGGATGTCTTGTACACAAACCAACTAGCCAACAATGAGCAAGGCTGTGGTAGAGATCCATGCCCAAGAGAAAAGTCAACATTTCTGGTCGGAGGGAAAAACACACCTACTTTTAAACATTATGAAAGACTTGGATATCAACAGGTTTTCGAATGTGCCCAAATATTGCAACACTAACTTTCTCAAGAAGGCTAAAGGAAGGAAAGAGGGATGCTGCGTTCACACTGTTAAAAAATCCTAGTTTGATGCAAATGGCATAAGCTGCTTCAGCTATTTTAGTTTTCCATATTTTGGCATGATAAACAGCACATTAGGGCACGTTGCTGGAGTATGCACAGCTGCATGTTGACAGAAATATTAATGGAAAATTTATTTTCATTAGTCAAGTAAACAGCTTAGTAGGAACACATCATTTTTTTTGGAATAAGGGCAAAAAACTTGAATATTTTGTGCATGCAAACATTAATTGTCCTGCTCTATCTATAAATAACGGACCTCACAATTAACAGTTTTTGTTGGAACTACTCTGGATAGAGGAAGCAGTCCTATCAAGACTACAGACAGTCTACTGGGGGGGATTATTCAGACTAATGGCACCAATATTTTTAGGAAAGAGGTTTTGCTGGTCAATATTTCAAGTGTATTTTTTCAATCATGTCAGCACCACACAACTGAATTCCATTCATCTCCTTTGTACTGGGTACCCGGAAACAAAAGTCCCAGAGATAGATATCACTAAAAGATACCTCAAGAGGTAAAAGTGAGTTTGCTAATTTGGGTGAACTGACCCTTTAAAAGACTGGCGAGTCATTGTATAGCATACAGATGCAGCCATTTACATCATTCAAGGTATTTTGTTTTGTGGCATCTCCACTTTAGTTCAGGAATTAGAGAAAAACTGAGGTTCAGTACAACTTGAGTTTTGTTTTGTTTGTTTTGTCTGTTGATTATGATAACACTGTACTTACTTTATAATTTGTGAAATCTTGAGTGGCAACATCAACATCAGGACAACAGTCACAAGTGGTCAGACAATTAGAAAGGTTGCCAGATTTGTTAAACTGCCTTATGTTGCGATAAAAGTGAAACTGAGAGCCCCTACTGTATACTGCCACGAATAATCTGCCATTACATAGGATATCTTTAAGTGTGCAGAACTACAGCAGCTATAGTAGGTGAAAGCTGAAACAGGAAGTCATCCTGTAACCTGTGATTTATAGTTTTTCTTCCATTTTCCTCTTCCAAATAAATCTGACTAATCTGAGGGTTTGTTTAAATTCGATCATCTGAACACTCTTGCTTGTTGCCCTGTTGGACCCATTTTCAGTGATGTCTCAACAATTCAAATTCTGCTCTTTCAGTTGAAAGAAACCACAGTTTTCCTTTAATACCTAAAACCTGTATTCCCTGCTGTATCTTAACTGTGTTTGGCTGCCGTTGTATGATGCTGCTTCATCGTATCACGTTGTGGGAAAGCTTCACCCTGCACCATTAGTGACACATCAGTGAAATGAAATCAAATCCAACACACAGACATAACTGTCTTGTATATCACAGTGATAACGGCGTGAAGAGTTGGTCACAGTGAGAACAATTCAGTGACTATGTCCAGCTGTATTTAACCCGCCGAGGTTTGACTGACGATCTTCCACAGGTGCACACAGGTGATCGCCTCAGTCCAGTGAGAGAGAGCTGCATCTTCATGTACCTGCATAAACCATCTTGAGATAAAATGACTTTAAGGCTGTTACTGACTAACATGACGAACATATAATCTAGCACTTCCTCTTTAGGGGTAAGATTCTCAGGTAATGTTTGAGGTGGTGCGACTTCCTACTGAAAATGGACTAAATGACAAAGACAGACAAAAAGTCAAACAAAAAGCATGTCAGAAAACATCACAGGTGAAATGTAATCTTGTTGATGTTCATTGGTGCTTAACTGACTTCACAAAACCATCAACTGTAATTAAAGCAACTACAAGTTTTTAACTGTTTATGAAACAGCATCTCTTTAATGATGATGTCTCTGTATGACCTACATGAGAAAACAAGAACATTAGCGGCACGTGCAAGTGGTACGTATGATTTTTCTTTAGAGAATTTTATTTTTGACGTTGTATTTTGTGGTTATGGCTGATACTGAGCTACAATAGGCAAGGAGAAAAGAAAAGTTGACTTAAAGAACAAAAAAAAAAAAAGCTGAAGTGAGATTGATAGAGCATGGACGAAAACAAGAGTCAACCTTAGTTAGTCATTCAACAGATGAAGAGGCTACTATGCACTAACCAGATCATCTTTACATCTTTATGACACGAGGCAGTGGTGCTCATGGAAACACTACTGCTTTGTCCGCAGGGGACAGTTGCTTTAAATAATGATATGAGAGATAAGAGTGACCCTGTTTAAATCTAAATTTCAAAAATCTATATATCTTTTCTTTCAGGCAAAATCACTCCAGCAATGTCGCTGTGTGAAATGAAACAACAGATCACAGCGACGGGATTACACTCGGGTCCTCACCTGAGTCTGAATGCGGTTGAGTCCTCTGAACCAGAGGATCTGCCCTCTCCTCAGCTCCCTCTCCGCGTGGTCAATCTCCTCATTGTCCTCATTTACGTCCTCCTCTGGTAACTCATCCTTCTGAGTTAACTGGCCTGCCCTCCGCAGGAAGCGCAACCTGCTGTTGGGTATGGTGGCAATCACCTAACCCACAGAAAAGACAGAGCACTGGGTCAGGAGGAAAGGTGACAAGCATGCAGTACAGTAGAGATACACAGAGGAAGAGTAAAACATGGTGAACTAGAATAAATGTAAGAGAACAAGTGAAGAGGGAGAACTGAAAAAAAAAACAGATGAGAGTGTGTTACCTGTCCCCAGACAAGCTCTCCAAGCCCGAGGAAAACACACCACATCCACTTTTCCAGGTCCAGGGGTTGACAGCTGAATGGCTTACCTCCAAACTGCACAATCACAATCTACACAAAGCAAAGCACAAGGAATTCAAGAAACTATTCACTTGTTCAATTTGACTAATATGTGATAATAAGAAACCAAAATACATAATGATCTGCATCTGCTTACCTGAACAGCAAAGGTGCCAAAAACAATCGTGCAGAAGATGGGGTTCCTGAAGATACCATCGAAGACGTTCCTCTCTCCGTGGATTTTGCGGGCGTTAATCTCGTTGAAGAGCTGCATCATGACGAAGGTGTTGAAGATGATGGTGTAGTGCTCAGACGGAGGAGAGTGGAGAGGAGCGTTACGGCCGCTGTCTATGTCGAAGATCTTCTCACCTGCGAGGGGAAAAATAGACAGTAAGTATGATGTCATTAACTCTAAACCCATTTTTATGTCACATTATTAAGATGCAGAGCCCCTGAAGCACCGCAGAGCAAAATCACAGTCCATACCAACAAAGAGCAGTGTGAAGATGATGATGAGCTGATAGACTCCGTGTCCGAGGATGTTCTTTGTCATGGTGCTGGAGATGAGAGGTTTGTTGCGACCATATGGCTTCCTCTTCAGCAGAGACTCTGTGGGAGGCTCTGTCGCCAGGGCCAGAGATGCAAATGTATCCATGATCAGGTTCACCCACAACATCTGCACGGCCTTCAGGGGAGAGTCCTGCAGAAATGTAATGGCAATTGAAACAAAAAATTCAATAACCTCAATACAACCAGGGGTGATAAGTAACTAAGTAACTCAACAGCTTTTAAATTACAGTTTAGACTACAGTAATGCTAATATAATCCCATTACATGCACACACACACACACACACACACACACACACACACACACACACACACACACACACACACACACACACACACACAGACACACGCCTCAGACCTGTGTGATGCAGGCGCCAGTGAAAGCCACAATGACAGCCACAACATTGACAGTAAGCTGGAACTGAAGAAATTTGGAGATGCTGTCGTAGACGTTCCGGCCCCACATTACAGCCTTGACAATGCTGCTGAAGTTATCATCAGTCAGAATGATATCTGACGCCTCTTTGGCCACATCTGTACCAGCAATACCCTGAAGGGAAACAGAAAAGGTGCAGTCAGAAAGAAACTTGAATTCATTGTATCATATTGCACTATTCCTCAACCTACCACTTAGAAGATTAAAGAAATCTGTTTAAATCAACTTTACAGTGACTGGAAAAAATTGTCTCTGGACACAAATTTGGTCTGATGATGGAAAATGATGCAGACTAATTAAGGGGTAAGTATGTGTGTGTGTTGTTGGTTTGATGACAGGAGTTTCCATATTTCTATGGGAGGAGCAGGACAGCTCCCTGATAATGTAATGAGTGGCAGAGCGCAGCACCTTATAGACAATAGCTGCATTCAGACAACTTTGTGCTTGATAATGATGATGCTACGTGAATGCTACATGTGAGGGCATGTTTGTGAGTGTGGTCTGTTCGTTTATCCCATGTAGGGTGTAAATATCAGACTACAGCGATGTCCTTCCAACAGAGTAGATGATAAGAGACATATAAGCAGAAGAAACTCATTGACATTGACACTGAATGTTAAAGGTATACTAAGCAGGATTTTCCTAAAAAACAATCATCGCTGGAAGCATGTGAGGGTGTATTCATCTGCACAGACTCTGTCTTCTGCCTGTATTTTCTTATTTTCTTCTTGTTTTGCTGTGTTCAGGAAGTATGGGGGAACAGTGTGCAGGTGAGGTCGTGACTTCATAAAAAGCAGGGACCACATCGACCAACACATCTGTGTCTTCCGGGAGCAAAAGTATTCTGACCAGCTTAGACCTTACATCAGTGATTCCCACAAAAGGGTTAGAGTTAGGGGGCACTTCCGCAGTTTTGCTCAATCACCACAGTTTAGCATGAGGCTTATGTTTAGCACATTTATTGTCACATTAGCCAAAAAAAAAAAAAAAAAAATCACTTAAAATTAGCACATTTAGAACAAGACAGGTGGTAACTATGAAGCGGTGGTTGAGCTCATCTGGCAGGGCTATGGAATCATAACAAAAAATGTCGGGAACAACCTCCTTAAGTTTTTGGACCGAGAAGGAAATGGTGCCAAATCAAATTACTTAATTAGTGAGGAAACCTGAAATAGAGGAAACAGCATAACAGCTGAGTACCAAATTATGTTTTCCAGTATTCTGTAAAGTTCTATGTACTGCAGAGATATTGTGTGAGCTCAAAAATCCACTAGGGGGAGCTCCTAATCTACACTGCCAGAGGCAGAGTGCCTGAGAAAAAAACCCTGAATACTGCAGAGGTGAAGAAGATATCTGCAGATGTTGAGATCAATCCCTAAAAAAGCAAGCAGGGCAGAAAATGATACAAACAGAAACAAGGGTTTGCTCACCATGGCGAAGCCAACATCAGCTTTCTTCAGTGCAGGTCCATCATTGGTCCCATCTCCTGTCACAGCCACCACCTGCCTCTGATCTGCCATAGTACTGTCAATAATACCTGTCAAACACACGTATACATACATTGAACACAGCATCTGAAAGACAATACAACCCTAATCGAGCTGAGTAATTTCAGGTATTTACTACCTCTGCAAAACTCTGACATATTATATACAGACGAACATGTCAAAACAAGGTGAGTCTCATTGTGATGAGCCGTAATGAATATGAAATAAGGCAACCAGTTCACCTTTGACGAGTGTGTGTTTGTCGGTTGGGGAAGATCTGGCCAGAACTCGGAGTTTAGGCCAAACCTTGTCAATACGCTCCTGCTCCACCTGGACACACACACACACACACACACACACACACACACACACACACACACAGACAAGTTAAAAGGACATGTGGTGGTGATTTAGACTGAGAGAGGCATCTTTCTTTCTCCTGAGCTCAGCCTGTCTTGCTGTCTGACTAACTCTAATGGTGGTTACTGTACCTCTCCTTTCTCATTGCGGATCCTCCTGTTGAACTCTTTGCCGTCGATGCAGAGGAAGTCCTCTCCGGGGTGAATGATCCCACACTTGATGGCTATGGCCCTGGCTGTATTTATGTTGTCTCCTGTCACCATGCGCACTGTGATGCCCGCACGCTGGCACTTCATGATAGCATCGGGCACCTGTAATGCAGGGTTCAATGTCAATGTTTTATTTCATTTGCCTGGTTGGACAAACGGGTCAGAAATTTACTTGGCCCAAAAACAATTTTCACTTGCCCCTATACAAATTGCTTTATTTATAGCAGTTGTCAAATAACAACAAAGAATAAAGTTGACTGTCATGTTTAATTCTTATTCTGTCCACGTCCTCTAACACCACCCAACCAAACTGTTTCCAGGATAATTGAAATGCTCATTTACACTTCAGCTCATGATCTTTGTCATTAACCGCGCCATTTTCTCTCAAGTGCATGATTAGTACTGCACATGCAACTCTCAACAGAGATTGGGAAGGAAGCGTTACGGCTCACTCCTTAGATACTTTCATCATCGGCTCCAGAAAAAACAATGTGTTTAATTCTTTAGTTGCTAGATTTACTAGTCTGCAGTGGAACTGTTAACTTGTCCTGGGCAATTGGGCAATGCTTATCATTGAGCCCTGAGCCTCACTTAGGGGCTGTAAACATAACACTGACATGTCACCTTTAAGTTGATTTGGTGAGCAAACAGCTTGTTATTTACACATTCAGCACACAAGCAGCAACATTAGCATCAATTTGTATACGTTTGTGGCCACCTGATGAATATTAGTCCAATATTCTTTCCCTTTTTGCTCTGTTTTGGTTTCCCAAGACAAATATCTGGCTCTTTGCTGCTAAACTTTCATTTTATCCATCTATCAAGATATAGAATGAGGCATTATATTTGAGCTCTTTTCCCTCCATATGTTAGTTGAGTAGAATAACTGAGAGATGTTATTGTATGGAGATTGATGTGTGGTAGAATCAGCAAGCAAAAGCACAGTATTAATTCAGAAACACATCTTATTCCTGACAAAGGTCAGTGTGGGCGAGCACTGCTCTCCAAACCCACACACAAACAAATGTGTACACATACAGTAACAGCAACTCACATCCATTTGCACATATATGCAGGCCTAGGACTCTATCTCTTTCTCTTTGACACGCACACACAAACATACACACACATGGAGGCAGGAATATGCATACTTTCCGCTTCACACTCACAGACACTTGGGCATATTGCACATACACATGGGAGCATGCTTGTACTCACAAGCACACACAAACACGCAAAGTGCAACATGAGATGGAAGACAAAATGAATCCACCACCGCAATGTGTAAACATATTGGACATTAAACTGCCAAATCAAGCTGCTCATGCATGTAACACACAAAGGATTTGACTTGCTTAAAGGGAACAGATTGCAAAATGAATCTATACAGTGGAGGAAGGCAGGTCTTTAATGAGGTAGAGGTTAAACAAACAGAAACAAATCATTTCATCCTACTTGCTAATTGCACATCTTCTAATTAGAATATATGAACCATCATAGATAGCTTTAAAGCAAGACTATGTAACTTTTGCTCATCAGTGGCCACACGTGATATAAACACTAAACCTTTTTTAACTTTTTTAAACACAGTTAAAAAGTGCCTTACATCCACATGAAAATATAAATGAATGAATAAACCAAAACATAAGACAGGGATGGAAATCTATAAAAAGGCTTGGGAATTTTTAGAAGCTGATTAAAACCAAAAAAATATCCACAAAGCCAATAGATTGGGGAATATGGTTCCAGAGAGTTGGGGCTAAAACAACAAATGCTCAATCACCTTTTGTTTTGCAGTTGGAGCGGGGAATAGATATAAGGCTGAGGTTTGAGGATCAGAGTAGTTGAGAAGTAGAGTGAGGAATGATGAGGTCAGAAAATAACTGAGGGGAAGGTCATGCAGTGCCCTCTGTGTAATCAACAGGATCGTGTAGTTTATTCTGAATTTAACTGGGTTATGTCCTCTTTCATAACTGTCTTACAAAGTACATCAAAGATTAGAAGTGCAGTTTTAAAAATTACTTCAAATTAATCAAACCAAATTAACTGCTTTGAAGTATTCAGATTTTCAATGAATGAAAAAAAAAAAAAAAAAAGATATATGAATCACTCACACAAAATAAAATACTAAAAAAATAATAAATCCAACGCAAATTCCCAATGATGAATAGGTCAAGGACGTTAAAATATGTGCTGAAACTGAGAATAATATTCACAAATATGCTTTTAGAGGCTTATTAACATCAGTATTTATACATGTGCTCACTTGGTAATGTGTCAAAATAGTTAACACTTAGAAACAGAACAAAAAGCACATGCTATATTAATTCATTAGAAGTCAGTTTTCAGTAATATGATCTGACAAAATAAAGAAGCTCTTGCAGTAAATATTGTGGCAAGTGGAGCAAGTTATTACATCCTGCCCTCTCCGCTCTCACTAAGTCATTGTTATCAAGATATCAAGTTCCCGTCTGCCTATCTGTCATCCCTGCTGTCCGTTTTATTTTTTTTTTCCTTTGGATTCCCACTGCTCTAGTTGACTGGTCATCCGAAAGAAGAGGTGGAGAGAGGAGGAGAGTGGAGGCTTATTAAAAATACAATCTGGCCCGACGAGGGTAGGAGGCTAGTAGGTGAGACTGAAAAACAAGCCTCTCGCGTCTCTAATACGGATCTGGTTACACTCTCGTTTTCCTCCGTTTCTCTCCTTACCCGCCTTCTCCTGCGGTCCGACATCCCTCTGACATGAATCTGATTTTGAAACTGTTTATCTTTCTCTGCCACTATCTTTCCCCTCCTCTCTTTCTTCCCCCTTTCTCTCTCTCATTCTCTGCTCTCTTCTCTCGTCTCTCTGGGGGCAACCCTACAGAGCAGCTAGTTATTAAAAGAACATCGCATTCCGGAGGAAGAAATTGGAGACTAATAAACAAACCAAAAACATGTTTACCACTCTGTGTGACCTTTTTAGCAGAGCGGAAAGTCATCTCATTTCCAATATTAGCCAGTCTTACTAAGAGACCTGGAAAGATGTCACTGGAGTGCAGCGGTGCACTGCTTCTCCACATCAGTTATTGGAAATGTCAGATGTTAAGTGACTTCTGTGGCGGAGGAAAAGGAAAATGCTGCAAACTGCCAGGCTTAGAGCAACGTGAAGGACTATGTTAACGCTAACGTGTGATTTAATTGATCAAACATTGCAGCCTTTGCAGAAATCTGTTTTATTGCATGTCCAACATGCTATAATCATGTTTTTCCAGCATATTTCTCACTATTTCTGAGTTTATTAATTTAATATTTTCAAAACGCCCTATAGTTTGCTTAAATAACACTGTGATACAAAAGCTGTTTCTCTTTAGCTCGTCTAGTTCCTCCTTAGATTGTCTGCCTATTCATTTTGGGGACGATGGTTTCTCTTTTCCCCTTCTTCTCTCTGTACTTATTTGTTTTATCTAGGTCTGTTCAGATGCTTACATAACTCAGTTTCAGACAGAAAGAGAGAGAAAGCCATGGTGGGAGAGGATGGTAGGTGCAGAGAGAGTCAAAAGAAAAAGAGAGCAACCAGAGAAAGGTGAAAGTCAACCCCTGCCCTGCAGAGAGGTGGAAAGGAGAAAACATGGTGGGGAGAGCTTGAATGAGAGCCCTTGTTAGAGAGTGAGGAGGGGGATGGAAAGAAAAGATGAAAGGAGGAAGTTGAATAATGCAGTAGTCAGTTAGCTTCCTGCTTCCCTGTACCTGCACAGGGCTGTCAAGTGAGGTCAGTTTCCTACTGTACACGCAGTAGTTCCACCTGACTGTCTTTCGCCCAATTATGTATCTCCCTTTTCTTCATGTGAAATTCATCTTAAAAGACTTGAAATGATTTCTTGATGCTTAAATTATTTCTATGAATTGTTCGTTTTGCTTTTAACAGGGCTTACGGATGACATATTGAAGACTTTTTTTACCCAATAACAGTGATTCAAATTTAAAATCTTCATCTGCAGATTGACAAATAAGCGCAAGTAAAAAATATCTCCCGAAACTCGTGCAGTAAAATCCAAGTCTCGTTTATCCACTTTTATGCTTGTATACCATTTTGGCTAAAACCTTCTTATTTAAGCTCTGCTAGCTTGGCCCTGCATGCTACCCGTCCGTGCATGAGACTCTTTACTCTTTAAGTGTTTAAATGAGTGTATAAATGAGATTATACAACACGAGTTGAGTGAGAGTATATAGTTTGGCTGTTGTTTAACGCTGACCCCTATGATTTGAATTCCTCTGGATTTTTGGATTCTTTGTTCATTATGGAGGTATGCAAGAAAAACAGGAATTCAACGTAACATAGGCTGAGTAAGTGATGTACAAATGATCATTTTGTGGGTGAAGTCTTCCTTTAAATGTGCTTAGTTACAAGGACGTTTTTCTGCTATCACCTAAATATCTGGTAAAGTGTTTCACTGGGCATCTGCACAGTAATGTCCGAGAGCTGTCCCACCCACAAACTGCACAACTGAAGACCCAATACATTAAAGTAGTATCTATATATATAATATTGTACATATTCACATTCACACAATGTAACATTGAAACTGTAATACATAGAAGTAGCAGCATGTGAAAAATATTAGCAATGTATCGTTACTGAGTCTTGAATCAGGAAAAGCTGATCAGCTCAGTCTGGGGTCACATGTCATGAGTCAATAGTCATTTAGTGAAGCAATTGATCACAGACACACAGACACACACTCTAATGTCAAGTCTTCTAAATGACACATGATGCCTCTCTGTCAGCTCTTACTACATGAGACTGAGATTAAATTAATAAATGTACAACCATAAATAGGTGAGTTCTTCTAACTAAGCTAAAAGACTGCTCAGACATTTTTCAAGTTTGATATTAACAAGGGGGATGATTTAAAAGGAGAGGAGCTGGTCCGATCCATAAAACTGTTTGTGTGTTTAAATCCGGGCTTTCTCTGGATTAATTTTGCCAACTAAATAAAGGCTTATTAACAATCCTAGGATTTGAAATTCGGAACAAGTATATAAGAGGTTATTAAAGGTTGGCACAGACTTACACATTAAAAACTTTAACAGAGTAGTGCACAGTAAATAAGAGTTAATATCTAATCTTACTACAATGACTTTTCATCCAAACTGTATACTGTATATACGAGTATAATTTGGCAATTAAAATGCTGATTTAATTCTCCAACATCACGTACAGTTCTTTACAGTAATTAGGGGTCAACGTCGCTTCTTTCTATAAATACCTCCATCAAACTGTATGCCACTAAAACACATTTCCTTTTTTCACAGTCAGAAGTAATCTTTAAATTATCTCTTTCTGATTGATAGCATAGATCTACTGTCACAAGAGCAGAAAAACTGTATGTAAGGTAAACATGAATAAAAATTGAAGACTTTCTCTTTGCACACAGTGCTGGCAAACAGGATGCAACTGACTGCTGTCTGTAATTTGTAGGCTGCCTTTCTGTCAGCTGTGTGAGATGTATCAGAACTGTGTGTAGAAAAATTTTGAACACCCTCAAAGGTATGAAACTGTAAGTGTAGCACAGATGGTTAATATAGTAGAGGATACATGAGCGATGTATGATAATTAATTTATTCCTGGGGCGGCATACACAAGTAGCACAGTAGAGACATTTGAAATATTAAAATATAAAAAAAGAATAAAGTGTTGAAAAGACTGAAGAGATCTCATTAATGAATAAAACCTTAAAAGGTGAGGTGAGGACACACCAGTGAATAGTGCCTGCTGGTGCTGCAGCACGCATGCATGCTCACTCCTCTCAGTATGTCACTCTCTCTTACCTCTGGCCTGACGGGGTCCTCTATCCCAACGACACAGATGGCTGTGAGGTCACTGAGGATGTTGTTCTCGTCGTCCCAGGAGGGTTCAGGATGACCGGAGAAGTCACGGAACGCCACACAGATGGTCCTCAGGCCATCACACGCCATGGGCTCGATCACCTTCTTCACCATCTCATCCTTGTCCCGTGGACGGAAAACCCTCGACTCGCCCACCTCGTTCAGGATATGGCTACATCTGTAATTAAAGGTGGAGTGTTGGAATGGGGGTATTTTAAATTGTGTATTGTAACTCTGGTACTGTCAATGTTAGGTCAAAAATCCTGGACTATGTACGCACTTCAGACAGTACTTAGTGTTAAATGCAGTCTTTTAATTCTTAATTTCAATTCTTCACACATATAAAAAATTTCTTTAATAACTTTTTTCTAACTCCATCTGCTGATGAAGATCAAGCGACACGATCGAAAGCTCCTGAACCGCTACTATAGACTCTGAGATGAGCTTGTTTTGTCATCTGCTGTTTTGAAACTAAAATCAACACAACAGTTAGGTTAAAGTAATCAATTCATAGTTGAAATGTCCAGCTTCTGTCATTCCAAGGTAGAAGTAAAATATTATCCCAATATCAACTTTTCTATGATTAATGGTATTAAATAACATCAGTTATAATACAATTTAAAATCAATATAAATAAACAAATCTGGAACAAAATGTGTGGTGTTGATGAAGGGGTGCTTGAGCTCATCTGACAGGGTTTTTGAGATAATCAGACATCAGACAGATAATGTTGGGAACCACTAGCCTAAATTACTATTGCAGCCAAAATACATTAACATCTGGTTTACAGTAAATGGATTTCTCAAATAAACAAACAAATGGAAAGTAACACACAGAGTTGGATGAAATTCATTCACACTAGGGGTGCTTTCAAACCTAGAGTTGTCTTACTTTGGTCTCGAATCAGGGACTAATTTTGTTATAAAGCTGCCTAGAGTTGGTTCGTGTTCTCATGGCCGCATTTACAAGCGGACCAGATCAAATGCCTGCGTGAGAAAGTTGCTCTTGATTGGTCAGAATTTCCATGTGGGAAAAATCCAGGAAGTGAACAAAACGTTGAAGAAGAGTACACTTGCAAAATAAATGTGACACTTTCTAATGTCACAATGGAGGGACAATTACGCAGGTTGATTTTAGCGCTGCTCATCGTGGACTATATTGCTGTCATTGTTCATTTTAGTCAAACCATACAGTTTGAAAACGAGGCGCGGCTCCAAAGAGAAAACAATGTTTTAATGCACTGGATGTGCTGAATGTGCATATTAAGGCAGGACAGGAGGAGGTGCACATTAATAATCCTCGAGGACTGTAACATGCTCATGTTTAACCCAAACAATGTGTCATGTGACTGCATTTGGTTCGGATCGAGGTCGGAACACGTTCTCAACACAAATGAACCGCACCAGAGTTCATTTGTAACCAGACCGAGACCACCTCTTCAAGAAGGTCTCAGCCTGGTTGTTTTGATATGCACTGGAGTGAGATTGCTGAGTTCACACCTGCCCAAACGAGCCGCACTAAGTGAAAATGAACTTGATTTCGATTGAACAGAACCAAACAGGGCAGGTGTGAAAGCACCCATAGCTATTTTAAAAAAAGCACATACAACTGTAATTTGTGCAAAAAATGACTTTCTTCAGTTCTAATGTCAATGAAGTGTTTTGTAGCTTCATCTGTATTAATGTGAAATAAGCTTAATTCACAGTGAAATGGCTGTTTATCTGTTTATTAGGAATTAATGTTTCATCTTAATGTCATTTATCATCAATAGATTTCTGCTCTTTCCCTAAATGGGTGCAGTCAGCTTTATAACTGCTTCTCATGTTTTTCTCAGAGTTACTCATCTGTTACTGTACTGTTTGTGAAATGTTCTGTAAAATGTCACAATTCTGTGACCTTCTCGTGGAAACTCAGCCCACTCTCACTGCCTAGGGAATGTGCAATATGTTATACCCTCAAGTACATAATGCACTCAAAATCGATTAGCTATACACTGGAAAACACAAACCCAGCACTTGATTATATCATATTACTCTACAGCAAGGTTATGTGCTGCTGTGCTATTTTTATCAGAACCATCTCATTTTAATCACAACACCAAACTCACTTTTTGAGGACGATCTCAGAAGCTCCCTTGCTGTACATGCGGAAGCTCCCATCAGGTAATTTGACGACAGTGCTCATGGACTTCCTGACAGAGTTGAAGGTGTAGACTTTGTAAAGTTTCTCCTCGGGGAGCTGGTTCCTTATTGGCTGGTAATCCCGCTTCAGGTCCAAGACCAATCCCAGCAGGCCGCACTCGGTCTTGTTGCCAACCTGCTTCGGCAGACCACCTTCCTTGTCTGGGGGCTGGAGAGGGGAAGACAGGGAGAGTTTCAGATGTTTATTTCTAAATTAAGACAAATATTTGTAGTGATACAAACTAGTTTATACCCGTGGTTGTTATTTTATTAACTTCTCATTATCTGTTTTGATGATTTAAAGATATTTTGATTATTTTACCCCTTGTTTTATAACCTTTCATGCACACACGATTTTATACTATCAATGGCTGTGTTTGCTGATATGGCGTATAAAGAAAATCCTGGTATGAAGACTCTCAGGTCTTCAGCTGAATACATTTTAGGAACAAACACTCTGTGATCTATTCAATCAATGAGATGCTCTTTTCTTCAGCGCCGTGCGACCAATGTAAGGCTTGAAATAGCTGCTAGTGATAATTAAGCTGCGAGCAGGTGAAAGGGTTGCTCTGTGTGGGAGGGTGATGGAGGGAGGAGATGGATGGAATCAAATTTGGATGTTCTTATTTCAGGCATACGGCTCAACCCATTGCAATCTGTAATTGTACATTTGGAGTCGTGTTCTTCTGCGGTTCAGTGAACATCTCAGCATCCACATTTATAAATGACTACATGGATTGTGTTTGAATTGTAGACAGAGCAGTGTGAACAGAAGACACAGCAGCTGGCGGTTTTTCACATAACACGTGTGAAATATAATTCTGATATGATCATCAGATTATTTTTTATTACCAGTTAACATCAATATTATATTCTTGATGAAGAGATAACAGGGTCCAACACATTTTCCATTTGAATATTCCATATGTTTCCAAACTCCATACTTCTCAGTAGATTTTTAAGACCACATTTGACATCCGAGTACAAATAGCTAGATGATTATTAAGTAATAAATGGTTTCAAAGTCCAACTGTAAGCCTGTATTACACGCTTACAATGTATGCTGTTATGTTGCAAAATAATTGCCAGAAGATTGTAGTCAGGTACTGTAGCTCATACTGACAAGACAAGTTAATCTCTGCCCAACGAGGAAGTAAACTAACTGCTGCCACCTGTACTCGTATTATTTTCCAGCAACATCTTGAATAAATAATAATACATTATTGTTACCCCAGCATTTTGTAGTGTCTTTCATAAAAGTTAATGGAATTTTTATGACGTTGATGCAGCCTTGTTTATTCATTTTTCATTGAAATGACGATGCAGCTATAAAGGTTACTTTTCTCGGAAAAGATAGTCCATCTACTTTTCTGATAACTACGTAACTGCATTACTGATAAATGTTCAGACAAGCTTAATAGCTGTTATATTTGTGATGCTCGATCTCTATAAGAGTGTGCGTACTGTTGCACGCAGGTATTAAAGCAAAAAATAATCTTTTGACTGAAATATTTTTCACGCTGCACCCAAGTCATGTATCCCATCTGCAATTTGTAAAGCATATAATTAACACCAGCTAAATAAATAACACAATATAAAACATTTCAGCACCGTTCCACACATAAACATTGCTGCTGTTCTCTAATGCAGCCATCAAGTTTAAATACTATATGAACTCCAAATGCTGGAAATCTGACGTACACCTTGAAAAACACTGTGCTTGTATGTATGATCAATTCATTTTAAGAAATACTGAATTTGATATAATAGTCTGGAAACACAAACATTGTTCCATACTCTCTTTTCTTATTTCAATACTTATCCAGACTTGGAAATTACTAAAATCAAATTCCATACATTTCCATTTTGAGCAACACTGCATTAAATCATTTAGTCTATAAAATATCATCAAGTTATCAAAATAAAGTGACGTCCTCACATTGCTTGTTTTGTCTGACTTACAGCCCAGAGACATTCAATTTACTGTCAGAGAAAACACACAAATGAATTTTTGTTTTTTTTAAAAGCTGGAACAAGAAAATATTGTTGTTTTTGCTTGAAAAACAATCTCTCCAAATCATCCAAATTGTTGCTGATTAATTTGTTGATGATGGATTAATGTGTTTACTGAGTAGCTTGGAAATGTTAGACAGTTATGTGATGTCAGTGGAGCATTTTCTCTGCCTCTCAAAGCTGGAGTGTGTTTATTATCAGCCAGCAGTAGAGCCTTTTTACTGCGTGTGTGTGATATCTCTTCCATCTGTGCACGTGGCCGTTCAGGTGCTACAGTATATGTGTGCAATTTGCGTCCACACACACACACACACACACACACACACACAAACACACACTGTATGTGCAAGTGTGTGAGTGTGGTCAGCTTGTGGAAGACTCAGCGTTGCCATGGTAACACTGGGCAAAGCATACTTGGAAGGAGAGACTTGGGAAAAGAGAGGGTGCTCGCTCTCTCTCCGCCACTTGGGGATTCTTACTCTTTGGCTCAGATTCTCTTACAGGATTTTCACTCATCTCACTTCACACATGTCCTCCAATCTCGCTGTGTCTCCCTTTTCATCATTCCCCACTTCTTATTTATCAGTATTTCCCGCGCTTCACCCCATTTACTCACTCATTCTAATTTGTCAAATCACACAGAAATACAAGCAGTAAAGCACAGATAGCGCGGCTACCCATACTTTTTTATTCTATCTCTCTATTTCTTCAACTGTAATTGAACAAATCTCATCATCTGTCATTATTTCTGTAATTCATAACATGCCTCTTCACATAATCACAGTCTCATGCTGATATTCATTCTAGTTTGATATCAAACATATGGGGCTAAGAAGAGCTCTGCTCATTGAGGAAATTAGGACTGCAAGTAATAATTATTCTCACTACTTGATTAATCTGCTGATTGTTTTCTCAATGAAGTAATTGTTTGCTGAAAAAATCTCAGAAAACAAACTTTCCAAGGTAGGGCTGAATCTTGCTTCTTCATATACTGTATTTTATCTGTGCATCAGTCTAAAACTCAAAGATAGCTAACAAAATGGAAGGAGCCTCTGTTTGTTTTATCAACAACCATCCACAGTGTGTAATGCACACACTGTGTCGTGTAATGAGAAGGGGCCCCTATTAACTGTTATACCACCGAACAGCATGCTGGGCACAGCTCACTCTTCATTGCTCACTACAGTGCATACAACAGCAAAAGACAAAAGACATACTGGAGATTACATTGTAGTAAACTCAAACATTTCAAGCATTAGCCATTAAGTTTTGGGATAACCACTACCCCATGTTGCTGCTATGTCATGGCAGGTGTATTGCTAAGGAACCAAGGGATCACTGTGTCACTTTGTTAGGCCGTTTGGATGAGCTGTTTTGAAAAAGCTGCAAGCAGCAACACCAAGGTTAAGAAATTGGCTTGTTCTGAGCAGGTATGTTTGAAATGGGCTCTGCATGGGTTAAATTTAAAGGTCCAGTCTGTGGGATTTAGGGGGATATATTGGCAAAAATGGAATATAATATTTCTAACTATGTTTTCCTGTGTATCAACACCTGAGAGTAAGAACTGTTGTGTTTTGTTACATTAGAAGAAGCGGGTTATATCTACATACAGAGCTGGTTCTCTTCCACGGAGTCTGCCATGTTGTTTCTACAGTAGGCCAGAATAGACAAACCAAAAGCTGGCTCTAGAGAGGGCCATTTGCATTTTCATGTCTTTATTTCAGCCAATGTAGTTCTCCTACATGCTTGTCACATGAGAAAAGTTTCAGTTGGTTGAAATCTGCAACCTCACAGCTAGATTTCACTAAAACCCTACCTGGTAGACCTTCAACAAAACCCATCAAATCCTCACATTCGGAGTGCTGCAACCAGAAGCCATTGTCACTTTTGCTTGAGACTGAAACAACTAAACAACTATCTAACTAGTTGTTATAGTTAATTTGCAGTTGTTTGACTGAATGTTTAAACAACTAATTGTTAGAGCTCTCAAGAAAATAGGGGAAATCTGGGCCCCATGATTAAACTCTGTGATTAAATGATTAAACTAAACAACAGCAAGAAAAGTGTTGCTGTGTGTTGTTATTAATCCATATTGTTGTACACTGTCATGTTTGTGGGCCAGCACAGTGGTGAAGTGGGTGGCACTGTTACCTCATAGCAAGAGGGCTCCAGGGTTGAACCTGCTGGCTGACTTTGGCCTTTCTGTGTGGAGTTTGCCCCATTTTAGCATTGAGGTTTTCTCCAGGTTTTTCAGCTCTAAACTGCCTATACTGTACGTGTGAATGTGTGCGTGCATGCTTGTCAATGATAGTCCTGAGACCTGCCCAGGTGTACATCGCCTCTCAACCATTGTCACCCCCTGATGATGGATAAGTGGTGACAGACAATGAATGGATGAATGTCATGTGGATTCATTGTTCATTTGGATGGCATTGAGCTGAAACCTAGTCTCCGTGGGATCTTGCTATTTAGTACCTACAGTACGTTTGACACCTACACTCACAGCTAAATAACAGCATGTCAGGTACACTCTCTTTCTCTAACACACACACCCCTACACGTACACACACACACAGCACAGCATGTCAAAAGCACACTGAACATAATGCGTCTGACTTGCTGCTAAGCAGACACCTTCAGTCTGTGCTATTTGCCCCAAAATAGATTGACTGCAGGCTCGCTGTTCTGTTTCTCAAAAAGCCTCCAACCAAGACTGGATTCAAAAGGAAAGCTTGACATTCCTGACGTTTTGAATTCTACTTTCTTGTTGTTGTTTTCTTCGCTCAGCAATTGCCAAAATGTGTTGAGAAGGATTCTGTATCGGCAGTGCAGTTAATCACATTAATGGCTTGTTGGAAGTGGTGCACTCACACTTTCCATCTAATGGCGGCTTCTTGTCCACCTGCTAATGAGGTTTTGATAGAGGATGCTATTAATGCAGTAATGCGCCTGGCAAAGGCTAAAATATACTTCCTTGCAGTGAATGAGAAAAAATATTACTGAACTTAAATCTATTTACTTGATACTGATAAATAAAACAATTGAACCGAAGGTCTAATGACAGACGGGGGTTGTACTGTGTGCTGTAGAAGTTGTAAAGCCCTTTGAGACAAATATGCAATTAGCTGATATAGGGCTATAAAATTATTGCATAAAAATGATTTGAATTGGTTGAGATCAACAGGGCCAAGGTTTTAGCTTTCTGTGTGTTTTGCACTTTAGGTTTAGGTAAAACCTACGTCAAGTGAAGCAAATACGATGGGAGAATTCTTCTTTGAAAGCGTAATTCATCTGTCAAGGGAGTGATATATCTGCTTTCAATGCCTGCCTGAGCAGCTCAATATCATGAAACCACAATTTCTTAAGAAACAATGAATATTGATTCATTCAGGCTCAGACGTAGGTTTCATGTCATTTTAGCTGCAGCTGCTGTGAGCCAGAGGTTCCAGTGGAGAGGGTTGGAGAGAAAAGTCATCTAAAATCTCATTAATCATTGAAACCCAATCAGAGTACTGGCCCATGTTCACCTAGTAATTGGACATATCTGGTTAGTGTTCAGCTGTGTGTCTCAGAGACGCAGACAAGAGTATAAATACTTTATACAGAGTTTGCGGTAAATAACAGAATTAATGCCTTTTCCTAACGACCAGTGATTACATCAGGAAGACACTGCCTGTCATTGGCTAATGAGGGGATGGAACAAATGGTCTCATCTGCGCTGTCTGTGAAGTGTTTGGGAGAATAGGCTCCCAGCAACAGAAAAACATCACACTAAACAACTAAACATACAAATGAACAGCCATATAGGATGTAACTAACAGTTTTAAATGATCTTTTATAAACAAAATATTAGTAAAAAAGAGATGTTTGCATTTTAAAATGTGTCAAAAGATGCCATGGTTTGTTTTCCTAGTTTTTATCAAAGCAGTAATCTGTATAAACAGATGTCTGCAGAATCTGTAGGCAACAAGAGGAGACGTTGGTATGGGAAATGTTCTAGTTTCCATATGCAGTGCATCTTGTATTTGGGCTGCTAAGGTGCTCCACAAGCTACGACTCCTCAGCCTGACTGAGAGCTATCTGCCAGTTGTTTAGTCGCAATTATAATTCTTAATTTTGAAAACAACAAACAAATAAAATCTCACAGTATTCAATTTATGCAAAACATCAAAACACACCATTTTAATTTGCACAATTTGTATTCAAAGTGGCACAACTCCTGACACTTTGCAGAGGAATACAGAGACTGATAGCTGCTGCTGCTCCTAAAAAAAGAACCCTAAACAAAGCAGGAGAAGACAAACAAAAGGCAGACAGCTACACAGAGATTCTCAGAGATTCCGCAGAGGTTTAGCTTGACGTGAGTTTCTACGCAGAAGGACAGTTGCTGGCATGGGATGGCCAGAGCTGGCATGAGTGGGCTACGGTTGGCACATCCTGGCCTGGACGTGGCTAAGGACCAGCTGCCCTCTCCCTGGTCCTTGGGTGCTCCCGCAGGCAAGGACATATGCCAGAGAGAGCTGGCAACTTTACTTCCTATTCCACCTGGGGCTCTCCTTAATCCATCCCTCCTGTTCCTTCCCCTTCTCTTCTATTTTCTTCCTCTTCTCTTCACACTCAACCCCACCCTTCCACTACTGTTTTTTCCTATTGCTATATCTGGTTTTACACTTTCCATCTTGTCTTTCCTTCTCCCATTCCCTTCTAACCCTATCATCCTTCCTCACTCTGAATGACTTACTCCTCTTCCTCACTATCAGTTTCCCCAGTCTCTTACAAGGCGGCCAAACCCCCATGCCTTCTCCTTCCTTCTCTCTCCCTCTTTGCATGTAGGAGTGGATGATATTCTTGCTCTCCACACGACTGTACCAGCCAACTGGGCTGAGGCCTGGAGGCATGCTGGAGGGCAGTAATACAGTCTTCCAGTCCATGATGAGGACACTTGTCACGCGAGTGTGGTTTCTCTTTCGTCTTCTTGTATAATTTCCCCATCTTCTTTCACCCTTTTTGCACTTATTTGCTTCCCTTTCCCCCCCTCACTACATATTTTTACCCCCCTTCCATTTGCTTTAATTTATTTCCTCCTAATGTGGCGCTGTGCCCTTTATTTGCCCTTCGGCTGCAGAGATTTGATTTTTCAAAACCAATAAGACTAGACACAAATCTCAAGTTTAAATTCCAACCAAATCTAATTTCAAAGCATGTACTATGTGTTTTCAGTAAGACAGTGACAATACTGATGTAGCGCTCCTTGTTTATCATTGTTTTTTATCTATACATTGATATCAACACACAATTCAATTTATGACAACTGTTACCAAATATGTTAATTACATTATCACTACTAGTGCTACTATAAAATCTGTGCTTGTTTGATGGGCTATTTTTCTTAGCACCAATGAGTGAGAGCTTGATTGTAGACCAGCGATCTGGCCTGTCCATGGTGCGAATAACAAATGATTTAATCTTCCTGCGTCTTACTTCAACATCTTTTTCTTCTTTGGGGTTTTGAATAGTAACACATTCTGTCCTCACAGACATGCAAAGCTCTACATACTCAGTTGCATGCATAGATTGTATGAAAGAACTGGACATAGCCACCATGACTGATGGCTGTCCAAATATGGCCATCTTGACCATATTTGGACAGGAGGGTGGAGCTGGGGGGGGGGGGGGGGGGGGGGGGGGGGGGGGGGGGGGGGGGGGGGGGGGGGGGGGGGGGGGGGGGGGGGGGGGGGGGGGGGGGGGGGGGGGGGGGGGGGGGGGGGGGGGGGGGGGGGGGGGGGGGGGGGGGGGGGGGGGGGGGGGGGGGGGGGGGGGGGGGGGGGGGGGGGGGGGGGGGGGGGGGGGGGGGGGGGGGGGGGGGGGGGGGGGGGGGGGGGGGGGGGGGGGGGGGGGGGGGGGGGGGGGGGGGGGGGGGGGGGGGGGGGGGGGGGGGGGGGGGGGGGGGGGGGGGGGGGGGGGGGGGGGGGGGGGGGGGGGGGGGGGGGGGGGGCGAGGGTTGTACCTGAATGATTCACGTAAGTTAACATGGCAGCAACCAGATTGTCTATTTTACTCTAAATGGGACCATATACAAAAACAGCACCTTGCTGTATTGACAAAGCCCTGAAACTAGCGATTGAGACAATAAACTCATTGGGAAATTGTTTACTGTGGTAATAAATAAACTGACAATTTGGGTCATTTTTTAAAGAGACTTTTTTAAATCAGTGGAGACGCCCCTCCGCTGGCATTTAAAAAGAATTCTTCCCCACTGGCTTTCCTTTTATTAAATAGAGGCTACATCCACTGTGGTAACACGTTAGATTAAAGGTGGTGAGGTTGCTCTGCCTTAAGTTGCCCATCAGGTGGTTCAAAGCTCATTACTCTCCAACATACAGTTCTCGGCTGTGGGGTTATAGTTACTTTCAAAGCAGCAGACCATAGTTCACATGTTTCCAGCCTCAGCCACATAGCATTTATTAATGTGGGAGTTTTAACGATGTTTGTATTATCTACAGCAGATGGTCTTCTTTATGTTATTTACATCTAATAGAGACTCCCACACCATCCCAACATGGAGGCTGGCATGAGAAAAATCTACTGAGATTTTGTGTTCCTTAGAAACTTTTGCACGGTTCATCACATTTGTACCCAGGATATAAAAACATACAATTTTAGTTTGGGTTGCCTGTAGCTTAAATTCTGCCTTCATAAACAATCATTTTTTTGATTTATTTTTTGAAAGTCAAAACTTAAATTTACTTCAGGGTTTGTCGGTGGTCTGGTCACCATTTTGTAGATTTAACCAGTTACTGTGAAACAAACCATGGATACCTCTTATAGACAACACAAAGATTAATTTACAATGACATATTAGTGTATATATTACTATACTTTACATATTACGAGCTTTAGTACCACTGACGTTCCATTTACTCAATTAATCTTTTATGTATTTATTAATAATTAAACCAGAAAATTAAACCAGAACAGAAGAATAGAAATACAGCAACTGCGAGCAAGAATATCTATCATGCCATGTGAGGGAAACGCAGGGAGCCCATTAAGCTTTGTGCCTCTGAAACATCAAAGCATTGTCATTCTAATGTGATGACGATTTCTCTTTCACTGCCATCGCAGCAACGCTGTCAAGTCTGTAAGCAAGTGCTGAACACAGAAGGGAGAGAACAAGGGAAGGGAAGGACATAATTCTGCTGAAGATGGCTCCGTCTTTGCGTTCTCCACTGATTCTTTCTCCTTCTCAGGGGCCAAAACTATTCCATAGGGACACTGGATGCTTCAAGCTAGAGACATCCAAGACACTCTCATCTCTACACCATGTTGTGCAAACAAGCACGCAAAGTCCAGATGACAAAAGCACTGTGAGCCAAAGCCAATTATACCAGGACCTCACTACTCACCACTGAACAAAAATGAGGCAGTTCATTTTAATTACAAACAATAAATTGCTCATTGTGGAACAACAAATGGATTTTCACCCTATTTAAGATGAACTGAATCTTGTTTTTCTATTACAGTATCAACATTTCAACTTCGGATACATTCTGTCAGGTCTATTATTCCCTCTTTCCCCGAGCACCTATTCCTCACAAGTGAAGCCATCTGTGTGTGTTTAGGTGTGTGTATGTGTTTATTATCTACCTCTCAAGTCCCTGACCGGAATAATGACCTGAGCAGGTGGTTGAAGCAACACGAGACTGAGCTCCCAGGACACTAACAGAGCCATGCTAAACACATGCAACTGTGCTGCAAGAACATACACCTGTGATCTGGAAACCACCCACAGCGAGAGTATGCCTTATACGACAGATGTGTGTGCATCTGAACTTTTCTGGTTTTATACAAACAGTTTTCTTATAGACATATATGAAAAGAAAAAGAGACGACTAGATTTTAGAGGGCAACTGTTTGCCATGACGCTCACACCACTGTCAATGTCAATGACGCATGTACCTTTGAAATAACATCAGCATACTGACGTCACTGAATGCCGCTCACAAATTGCTCTGTAGCATGCTCGACTTGTCTGCAAGACACATTTAAGGCAAACTGGTGTGCTTATTTGAATGCACACATCCTTTTCAGAATATATGAATGAGGGTACGTGTGCACATGGATACTGCATCTACGAGCATGTGCATGTACAGTATGAGCTTGCGTATACTGTATTCATTGTGTAAATGTGTGTGAATTTCTCCCTCGGGGATGAGGCTTCTCCACTTTAGAGTCGGTACGTGCTGACAGAAGAAGCAGAGCCATACCACTGGCTGTATTATGAAGACAGAGAGAGAGTATAGGGGGACTGATACGGGTATCAAAGCCTGCCTCTTTGCCTTTGTGCCTTTGTGTGGTGGCCTTCAAAGACTTCCATAGCCATCCTGGCATCCCACAGGATTGGCCTCTTATATAAGAACACACCAGCCAGCATACTGCAGGGCTGGAGTGGTGCTGAGGGAGTGGGGGCGGCCGAGGGAAGGGAGAGGGGGATGTACTAAATATTCCTCAGAAATTTCCCTTTTGCATCCTGCTTTCTGAGCTCACTTCATTCCTTAATTACGTCCTCCTACAACTTGCTTTCCCCGTTGTTCCTCCCCGTCATTCTACTAAGAGCTCTCAGTGAATAAATACATTCATACCGACATGTACTGTACTCTCTACTATGTATGGGCTAGATTTTGTGTTCCATACTATATTTATTCATATGTTCTGTGGCTATATGTATGTATGCATGGATGAACAGATATGGCTGTACAGTATGTAAATAAATGCAGTGTCGTCAGTAGGATAGCTGAGTGGTTAGCAAAGCTACAGTGCACTCATGCTGACGGTAATTACTGTTGATGCAAGGTAACAAACAGTACAAGTACGTAAGCTGATATCATTAGAAGTTTACCCTAAGTTTAACTTTGGTGCATGAGGTAACCTCTTTTATGAATGAAGAGATTATAAAACAGACTCAATGTGCCATTTAATCCACCAAGTCTAAGCTGCACTCTGCTGGTGCATAATTCCGTTGAGCTAAGCAGCTATGGAGGTACAATGGTCTGATGTAATGCTGCAACGCATTCCTTCAGGTTTTTCAAAAGGGATAACATCTTCTTAATGTAGCACGTCCTCCTAAAGAAATGCTGTGGGAAAATGGAAACTGAGGCAACCTCACAACATCATCAAAACTAAATCACTACTTGAATCATGTGGCTTTTGATGACATTCACAGATTGCCGATAATGGAAAAGATTTTTTTAATAAGGTCTTCACAGTACTGCGCTTCTTTTTCCCTTTTGTTTTGTCCACCACCCCCACCAGTCGGTACAGTATCCAAGCCCTGTTCCTTGCTTGTTTTACACATAGTTTGTCTTTGCCATGTAACAACCAAGCAATATAATTTCAGACGTTTGCGGAGATATCTTTCTTTCACAGTTTGTTATTTTATTCAGAGTTGTATTCACAGTGTTGACAAATAATGCTACATTTTGGTAAATTTGCATTTGAAACATTTCTAAATCCAGGAGGATGGTACTGAGTAACTGAAGTTATAATGCAGATGTTGAAAGAGCACTGGTCTCAAGAACATTAAGTCTCGCTCTTGACTTGGACTTAACCCCCAGTCTGGACTCAGTCTGACTTCACCTAGAGACAGCTCTATTTGATTTGTGTCTACGTAGACTCAAGTGGTCTTGATTAAAACCCAGGCTGTAGGTCTGGGTCAAATACAAAGTTATTATTTGGTATTTGGCAAGTGGAGGAAAGATATTCATACACATTCGTAAAGCTATTCATACCAGCAGCAATGAAAATGTGCGACAGTTGCAACAGGTTCGCCACTGTTGTGATGTTGTGACTCCATGTTTGTTCTGCACAACGTGATTAGTCAGTGCCTTAATTTTGAGGTGCAAACGCTCAAGAAATCAAGCATGTTCAAAAAAGATTAGGCATTTTTTTTGTTGCGTAATATTTGTGTTTTTGACTACATGGATACACAAATCTGTGTATTTGGGTGTGAAATTATTCATGACAAAAACAACACTACAGAGAAATATATATTAATATATAGACATGCCAATCAATGCCGCAAAAAAGGCCCTAGTATGTAAAGGCCTTAACATACATTTAGTAAATCAAAGGATTCCAAACACAAAGTTGGGCGATGGGCGCTACTTTTGTGCCTTTTTTTGAGCCAGTTTTCAAGAATGCAGTGGCTGGTTGCGTCTGAGGTTGCCAAGCAACCTTGACAGGCTCTGTATCATCGCCTATTTACCTGAAATCCTGAGTGCATAGCTGATTTTCTTCAAGCTGCTGTTTATAAGCGTGTGAGCATATTGACAGTGGGATAGATGTAAAGCTCTGGCAGTCCTGCACCAAAATGATCAACTTTTCCATTTTTACCAAAGACTGATATTTACTGAAGACGGGAACGATATCTGCCGGCTGTGATTAGTTTGTCTGTGTCACATGACATGCAGTGCGCGCTGCTGCGTTCCAAAAGTCGTACTCTGTTTATCTCGTGTGCAGGTTTCAATAACAACAGGCACTCAGGAACATGTGCATGCCACGACTGCGATGCTCTGGCGTTTGAGCATGTCTGCCACGCATCTACATTGAAAACACTGAATTTAAGGGTGCAAAAGACGAGGCATGTGTACTGCCCCTTTGACAAAAACCTTTATTTAAACAGCCACAATCCCCAGCGAGGCAGGTTTGTAATAAAGGTCCTGCTTTTTTAACTCATGGGAAAGTAAGGATAAATAAGGAATAAGGAATAAATACACTATGTACATTGTTGAGGAATTTAATTAAATTTGTTGCTGTTTTATACATTTAGATAGACACAAAAAAAAAGAAAAAAAAAACCAAAACACTGTGCTGGCATCAAGCCTGCAGTAACTGCATTGCTTAAGTGTATCTACTGGGCTTCAAAGAAACCGGTGTTAAAACTAGAGTGGACACAAATATGTAGCTCTCCATCTTAGAAACCCAATGAGCAACACTCTGTTTTCACCAAGAATGTGATTGTGCCTCGAGGGGCAGGAAGTGAAATCTGTGGGATCCTTCTATCGCAGATGTCCCGCCTGCTCAGCTCATTCCTCATGCAAGTTCCATAAGGGCATTTGTCAGTTGGTCAGCCATCAATGAATAGACTCTACAGGGGGTTTACAAGGATAGTGACACACAGACAGGCACAAATAGTGTGTGTGTGTGCGTGTGCGTGTGTGTGTGTATGTGTGTGTGCAGGTGAGTATACATGGTCATGCCAGGAAAATTATTACTGAGGCATGTAGCTCTAACAGTCTCAAGACATCCTGATCTTGGCAATCTTTGCTTTTAAGATATTTACGCCAAATGCTTTACTATGGAAATAATGTTTCTGATCTGTGGCCTGAGGGGATATCAATGCAAACAGGTTTCAGATACTGTGATTAAAACATGACAGTCTGAGCGTGTGTGAGTCTGTGCGTCTATATATTTATATATCTATCTATGTATCTGTTTCTTATTGCATACAGGTCTAATTGGCTTAGAGAAGATCTCTCCTCACTGCATTCACTGTAAACAAGAGACGATCTCCAGCACTTAAGACAGATTGGATTCAATTACAGTCTGCTATGCTCTGAATATCAGATAAGACAAAATTACACAACCGTTCTCAAGGTGACAAGTTGAGTGAATGCCTGATGAATCTAAAGCAGCAGCCAAGGACACAGACTGCCTGCTTCGCCAAGAAGAAAGCACTGCAGAACTGTCTCACTGTTTCAGGGACGCTGTCATCATATGGTTTCACTGCTCACACAGAGGGAGCTGAAATCTATGCAGCTAACTCAACATCTTAAAGTCTTAACTAAACAGGCTTTTGAATGATATAATTTAACCATTTTAATAAGACTTCATAAATAGTACCAGATATGATATAAAGTGCAAAAATGGAACAGGTATTTATTTAAAATTCCATTTTAAAAGGTGTTTAGGTGTGTGTTGAAATTCATGTTCAAGGTCTCTTTGGTAACTTCTACAATGGCTACCATTAGAGGCTAGAATTAGAGGTAGCTTACCAGTATCTTGGTGGTGTAGGCGCTGTTGATGGAAATGGCATTGACCAATAACTCCAGTGATTTGGGTGGCAGAGCTCCAGGGTCTGGGATTTCTTTGTAGTGCACATCTCCAACGTAACACTGCACAGCCGTCATGCGGTTGGTGGTTAGCGTGCCTGTCTTGTCAGAGCAGATGGCTGTAGCATTGCCCATCGTTTCACATGCATCCAGGTGACGCACCAGGTTGTTGTCTTTCATCATTTTCTGTTGGTAGGAAACAACACAAAATATCATGACATGTTGCAATGCATATCTGCTGCTTAAACCTTGTGCTAAAATGATAATTTATTTCACAGCAGCAGTCAAAGAGACAATCGTGCTATTCAGCCTTCATCAGAATTTCTTTCTCACAAAACTGCACAAAAAACATTAATCCATTTGGGAAAAATGGGGCGCAAAAGTGGCTCTGCTTAGCATATTTTATGGTACACTGCAGTAAAGGTTAGAATATTGACTTAAAATGCGTAGATGAACACACAGTGTTTAATGTGCAAATGCGCAGCCCTTACAGCAGACACACAGCTGTGCTTTAATATATGCACTGTATGTCTTTCCGTGTTCTTCCTTACCTTGACAGAGTAGGCCAGGGAGATGGTGACAGCCAGCGGCAGCCCCTCTGGCACGGCCACCACCAACACAGTCACACCGATGATGAAGAACTTGACAAAGTACTGGACGTAGATGGGAGTGCACTCTGGCATCCAAGGACGCTTCTGCATCACAAAGTTGTCAATGGCAAAGTACAGGACCAGGATGATGACTGTGACGGCTGACATGAGCAGACCTGGAAAAAAAGATACAAAAGGTCAGTGGCAAAACAAGAGACTGTCAAAAGAGTCTGAGTGAACATATTATGTGATTCATGCATGGACATTAGTCAGAAAGAAGATTCCCAAGGGCCTGATCAGACAAAGCATGTTTTACAGGTTGAAAAACATGAGGCACACCACACAGCCTTTTTTTTTTCTTTTTCCTAAGATTATTTTTTGGGCGTTCTGCCTTTAATGGACAGGACAGTGTAAGAAATGGGGGAGAGAGAGAGAGAGAGAGAGAGAGAGAGAGAGAGAGAGAGAGAGAGAGAGAGAGAGTGGGGGGATGACATGCAGCAAAGGGCTGCAAGCCAGGGTCGAACTCGCAACCGCTGCAGCAAGGCATCGCCTCTATATATACGGGGCGCCGGCACTATGCACTATGCTACTGACGCCCCCCACACAGCCTTTTTGTTAGAGCCAGCCCTGATCAGACAGAGCACTTTTTGCAGCTCTTTTTATTATTGTTGCAAGGCAACCATTGAATCACCTTTCCTTAGCTTAAAAATGATTCTGCTACAACATAAACACACAGGACTGCACCTTACATTCTGCATTAAAATGAACAGACGGGGGCACTTGCTTTGCTGTTATTGAGAGTGAGAGGCTGTTCCCAAATAGTGTGTTGGGTACAGGGAAATCGGGATCCGTGTGAATACATGACACCCTCAGACAGAGAAGAAATCACAGGGAGTACAACCAGCTGATCCAGGAGTTTCACCTCGATGATGGTCGGCGCAAGGCTTTTTTTAGGATAAGTCACAGACAGTTTGACAATCTGCTGTCAATCGTCAGGCCTAATTACAGTTGGAAAACATTAGAAAATAGTTGAGGCTATAGTTTGTTCAGACATGTTTTGCAGCTTGCTTTGAGCGATATTAAAAGTGACCTGTTATTAGCTTAACATAAACGATGAACTGTATGCTAACACTTGTTGTCATTGCCACCATAGAAGGCTCGCTCTCAATTTATCTGATTGACAAATGGGAAAACGTGCCAATGTGCTGAAAATGTTTTTCTGCTCTGAATTGATGTTTTTTTCAACTCAAGGCGTTCAGGGAGCTTCAGCAAAAACACGAAGCACATAGAGCGAACAATGCGAGATGCTCAGCAATGCAAAGGCAGCAAGAAAAATGCTTCACTCTTATTGAATAAAGTGACTTAAAGTCTCCCCAGGCTGCCTAAGTGTGCTCTGTCTGCTCGGGGCCTAATTCCTCCTGTAACATACATATGTTATGATATGGGTGGAAAAACAGAGAGAATAAATAAATAAATCATCAGTGCAAAACATGGGGAGGACCTTTAAAAGGTCCCAGATGGTCCGAAAGGGATTAAAAATAAGAGCTTTGTTCCTGTGAGGCAACAGTGCTAACCACTGAGACACCATGCTGCCTTAATTGATCATCACATGTTGACTCTTCTAGCATGATTGTAAATAACGTGTGTTATGGTATGGTCAAGGTTTTGTGCATGATGGCTCACTTGGATAGCATGCCTACACTGAATAAAGACAATATTTAATACATTATTAGTTACACTTTGGTGCAATAAGTTTGTCAAGTCAAAATGTATTGCAGGATAGAGCTTTGATTCTCTTCCTGAACCCGATTAAGCCTGACCTAACCTGCCAAGTTGAGGCTGGGCTAGAATTTGTCAAATTCCCCCAGGTTTAAATCAGGCTGGGTTGCTCCAATTTGCCTGTATGCGTTTGTGTGTGTGTGTTATCTCTAATGCATGTCTTATAGTGTGATGTCATGAATATTGTATAGACTGCGTTGCCAACTCCCCCCTCTCATTAATGAGCAGTGATGTTAAACACCCCCTACATAATAAATATGGCATATAAAGTTTTTTTGGCCATGCGAAACATTTGGTAGGAGAAGGTGCATGCTGGGGATTGTGTCACCAACGTTTGTTGCCGCACTGAAAAGTCTTGAGTTGACTTTAGCTTGTAACAAATGTTTTTACTTTTCTATATTTTTCTACAGCTTAGGCCCACAACTGCTACCATGGTTAAGGCTTGGCTGGGCTTCGACAGAAACTATGCAGGTTCATGTAGGGCCAGACTCGACAGTCATGTCTTTTGGGCCTGACCACAGCTCTGCTGCAGGATTGTTGTATTAGCCTGGATTAGTTTTGGCTTGGTGGACCTAATAAGCTTGCACGTTGGTGTGTACTCCCTCCCCGAGGGGACAAGATCGGATAGACCCTAACCAAAATGCCACTTATCACTCTTTCTTCATTCCTCCATCTTTGCTTGGGTTGGAAAAAAATCACATGCTGAGGACTGGTTTTAATTTGTCACAGATAAAAATAAGTGAATACCAACAGATGCTAGGCAGTCAGTTGCTATCATCAAAGTTGGCAGGTAGATGTGTGTCGCACCTTTCCTGACTCTGTTTGTGCATCCATACACAGCAGACCATATGGCACTTTCTACTTTAATAGAGGCTGATGCAGTAAGATGCACAGTGTAAATGTGAAGTAAAGCCAAGTAACTATACAAGTGTCATGTTTCAAGCATGTCTGGGGTTTTTATTCCTTATCTGAAAGCTAATGAGACACATCTGGTGTCAGGTAGATATAGACCAGGTGTGGATTGTTATTGAGTGTATAGAGAGCAGAGAAGCTAAAAAACAGCATGGTCACAGGCCCCCAAGTGTATAAAGTCCAAACTTTTCTGCCAGACCCGCAGGAAGGGCATATGATCTTAAAGGCTGCCTGTATGCTAATCCATCCACAGTGTTTCATTGTTTTGACACCACGTCCTCATTCAATCACTCACAGCAACAGTCTGATGTAACAGCACACTGTAAAAACGATGACTTCTGTAATGGATTCTCTAAAAATTAATAACTTTTTACAGAGGGAAAAAACAGCCCCTCAAAGAAAACCTTGGCAGTCAGTTTTTTTTTAAAATTTCTTAAGCATCTATTCAGGGATATTTTGAGGAATCCCAATCCTAGACTGGTCCAGAAACCCCTGTGTTCTTGCAGTATTTTAGGTATGTAATATTCAAGGCTATCAGTTGTTCAGCAGTAATCCTACTATGTTGCTGCTGCGAGGACACCCACAGTGTGGGCATAAATGGCATGTGGGCATCTGTTACTAAAAATGCTTGCTGCTACAGACCCACTGCAAGTCTTTTAGACATAAAATCCTTGGTGCCATAAATTGCTTTAAATGGTATTACAAGCATTTGATTATGGTATGGATTGTAAAATTGCAAAAGTGAGCAAGCACAATGACGAGCATAATGCAGTCTCAGCTGTTCCCAATATAATGATTCAGCAAGTCCCCAGAGGGAAAGGTCATTTAGAAAAATAAAGTGAACAGGCTCCTCTTCAGTTCTGTAATTCAGACACTGTGGCATTCTCCTCAACAGCTTTGATTGCTTTAAGCGACGAAGAAGAATCTTATCAGTGCAACATCTTGCTGTGACGGACAGGATGATGGTTCAGTGCCTTGTTGTCGCTGATTTTAACTGCCTGACTGAGTGATGGACTTGCCCGTGTGCAGTTTGCTGTACCTGCTTTGCCAATCTGGACAGCCAGTTTGGTGAGCTTCCCTTGGAGCACAGACTTCTCTTTCTTGGAAACGGACACCTTCTTCTTCTCTTTCTCATCAGACTCTCCACCTTCAGCACTCTTTAGAGGCTGCATCTCCATGGCAGCTGCTCCATCCTGCTTCTTCACTGTAAACACCACAAAAAACACAGACAGCAGCAGCAGTGTTAGAAATGTAGATTAGACCGCAGGAGCAAAGAGGAACAGGGAGCCAGGCTTCAACAGCCAGGTGTCACACTAGCTCCAAGACAAACAATATAAATTTAAAACCAAGACGAGATCATATGACGTCCCATGACAGGATGGGAACTAATTGGCATGTATAAAGCTTTCACATACCACAATAAGGATTGTTTATGTTTGTCCCAGCATTGTCTTCAAAGTTAAATCAAAGACACTGTGAACTTTGTTTCTGTGTGGAATATGACAACGAAAAAATTCATGATACCTTCTGTGCTTCATTTGCTGTCATAGGGGAAATATATGTTGTCATCATTCATCCTATTTTCTACCATTACAAACACATATTTACACGAGTCATGAATAATTCAGTGGTCCTACATCCAAGGTCCAAATCATGTTACAGATTATTTAAAGGCTGGCTGAGCGTTTGCAGACAGTGAGGAAAAGGAAACCTTATATGAAGCGTAGCTTTCATACATAGAACTCACTGTGCTTCAATATCAGAAATCAACAAAACACAAAGAACCAGAAAAGAAAAAAAAAAAAAGTCATAAAGAGATAAAGTGAAAAAGCATATTCCAAAACAATAAAGATCCAAATTTAAATATTCAAAACAAAAATATCAAAATTTAATTAAATTTAAGTACATTACATATCAGTTTTCAGTCCAAATTAGAGTCTCAAGCCATCAGTTTTTTAAGCTGTGTTGTTTTTACTCTGGAAACACTTTGCAGACAAGTTTCAAAAGATTTTCAAGGATTAGAGACTTAAAATTCTAAAAGCAAGACGAAAATATATTTTCGCCTTAATCCATTGACTGGTGTACAGTGTAGACCATGATGTATAGATGTATAAATAGCAGCCATGATTTAAAATCAATTTTAAATCATACTGGAAGACAGTGCAGAGATCTAAGGTGAATAAAGCTGCCTTGGTGGCAACATGATCATGTTACCTGAAAGCAAATAAATAAAGCCCACACTGTTCAATTATTGCAAGAAACTACAAATCCCCAACTAGTAGAAGTGTGTATATGAGTGTGATCACACATTTCACTGACGCGAAACATCTCAGAAAGAAGGCTGACACACGCAAAACACGATCGCTGTATGCTGCAGACTGTAACTGTACATGCTTTTGAAATTACTGCCCTTTTCATTTACAACAATCAAACAGTTGTTAAATATCATATGCTAAAATACACAGTGATCAATATATGTTCCATATACAAAATTTAATTTCACATTTTGAAATAAATCAATATTCTATCTACTTTATACTGTATGATCTATTTTACAGTGTGGACAAAACAAGATTCCCTATTTTCAGTAAAGAAAACAATGTCTAGGCGGTACAACCAACCCTCATTTACCTCACTCTGTCTCTCCATCTCTCTTCCCCTCACACACACATACAGTACAGTGCTTCTCTGTTAATGTAGCCCATTACAAGACTCATTTCAGCCCAGTTTTCCAATCACAATGAAGCATGTGTTTGATGCTCATGAAAAACCTTTTAATGTTGAACATTTGTCATATGTCTCTCTGGTTGTGCATTTTTCCACCCACATGACACAAGACAGACAGTGTCTGTATCTAACTGTACGGCGCAGAAAAGCAAGATTAAAGACTTGATGTTAAAACAAGCTCAGGACAAAGGTTCATCTTCTGAAAGCTGCACATCCTTCTGTATTCTAGCAACACTGATATAGACTATAATCATCTTACCAAGGTGTAATTAAGAGTCTTCATTGACCCTTTCACACTGTTGCTTTGGGGACACTCGCTCAGCCTGTGTGTGTTATTCTCACAATGCTTTTGTTTTAAGAGAGGAAACATATTTTGACAAGACAAGAATGCTCAGACTTGGTAGAAAGACTTATTGGTTAAATAAACCAAATAAGGAGTGGTGAGATGGCCAACAATTTGCAAGTTTGGAGTTTGAGATGACAAGTGACAAGAGCCTGGGAATAAAGCACTAGGCAATTAATCATACAGTTGATTTGAGGAAAATGTGTCTTTGATTAAAGACACATGTATAAAAAAACATAGTCGTTGACAACAGCTTCCAAAATGTAAATGTGCTTCGTCTGTATTACAGAGAAATTAGTCATTTCCAGGTTTGTCAAACACAATGACAGATTCGTAGGCACCTTTTTGGGTACCTGGGATGAGCATTTTTGTTTATTTTTCACAGACTAAACTGACAGATTGACAATCATAAAGATAAGTATTACTACAGCCACACCCCTGAAGGACACCATCCATCCCTTTTAATCACAGATAACTCTGTCATATTGTGTGGGGCAAATCTCACGAAACAGTGGGAAGAGGAATCCACAGTATGGTATGCAACTTGAGGAGAGTACTAAGACGACAGTTCGGGGTGTCTTTGGTGGAAAGGGGCAGCCTGAGTGAGGCAAACACAGTAGCTGAGGGACAGGTTTCTGTTCTCTTGTAGAGAACAAGACAAGTCAACAACACAACAAGAACAACAACAGAACAACAGACCAGGGACAACACATCAGTGACAGACAGAGTGAAGAGGAGAGATTTTCTACCCTAATATGACTGCAGGTAAAACCTGGGTCAAACACTGACATCCTCTGGGATTTCCTGAGTCAGCGGTGGATTTTGTCAAAGTCCCTTTGAATCTAACTTGAGACAGTGAGGTTTCAAATGTGCAGAATATAATGAAGCCTGAAATAAACAAAGCATTGTAGGATTTTCCACCTGTGTTTCACCCAGAGCTTACGCCACACACCATAGAAGGAAACGATGAGAAGAGGAAGAGTGGGAAGAAAGAGGAGGAGGAGGAGGAAGAGAGAAGGCAGGGGAGGAGAAAGAGTGAAAGATATGGTTTGGTTACCTTTAATCTGGTTGCTCTCCATATTGCCATCTTGCATTTTACCTATGATGGAGACATACAAGACAATAACAACAAAAATAACCAAGGCAGACAAGTCAACAAATTATCACCACAGAGACAGCACACACAGTGAGAACCAAAAACCACAAACAGGGAGACAGGAAAATGACTTTTAATACAACGTCTCTGTGACAGTCACATAGAAAGTGATGTAATGTAAGCAGAGGCTACAGCCACTGGCAAGAGGCAACACACAAATACTGCAGTGTGCAGATTTTCTCGAATTAAGTGGAGGGAAATTAGGTTTTAATAGACGCTATTCTATTGCATTAGGAAATAATCAGGTTATTAAAAATGCTTAACGGGCCTCTCTGAAACTTATGTATTTTCACATCATTGTAATTACGCTGAACATTTAAAAACTGCACACTTTCTGCTGTTTTTTAAATATTATTCTGAATGACATACTCACACTATGAGCACGGGTAATTGCACACACATTATCAAGAATACGAGTCACATTGTCGGGGTATAAAATGAGATATCAAGACATACAGTAGATACAGCATCACATGAACACTGACAGTGGGGGGAGAGTACACAGCAAACACACACACACACACACACACACACACACACACACACACACACACACACACACAAACCACATACACGTAGAGTACACGCAAACAAGAGACAGCATGCATAGGAGGAAAATTTGGAAAGCACATGCAAGATCACACACTAAGAGGAAAGCAGACTGGAGATGTGAACAATACACACACACACACACACAGAAAGAGGGAGAGAGAGAGCCAGAAGGAAAAGCCTCCCACATGGGAAAGTTACATAAGAACAACTGGAGGAAAATCGAAATCTAAGTTCAGGGACTGTGAATTTATTATGCTGTTGGATTCTGCTTACGCAAGGAGCGAACTTAGAGTGAACTTAATTTAAATGTGCGTTTCAATCACACAACATTGTTTTAAACTGCTGGTAGTCAAACAGAGCCGCTCAGAGTACACACAGTACATTTCATCTTGAAAGCTGATAAAACATAAAACTTAAAGTTACAAGAACAGTATAATTTCAAACCAAATGTACACATGATGTTTACAAAATAAGACATAATAATTAAGAGCGCATATATTATATGCTGCAGCGTTGATCCCATTATCTACCCAGGCTATAATTATAGAGATATGCACTGTTTGTCTCAGTGGTAGGCAGGCTGGAAATTGCACAAAATCTGCCTCTCAGTGCTTTTGTACTCAAATGTCATAGAGAAAATTACTCAGGTAGAGCTGGAAGACCAGATTTCTCTCAGACTCCTCGGCATGTATGTGGAGAATAAATGGCTCGTTTCACCTCCACCTCCACATTAGCCAGTTCCCTGGAGTCACAATAAAGCTGAAGATGACAAATCGCTCTGTTCCTGCCCAGGACAGCACAAGGTCATCATTGCAGTGCAAATCATGCCCCTCTTGCTTTGAGTACAAACATTTTGTGGCTGCTCTCCAAGGAGACAAAGATAAGAGAGAACCCAGTGCAGTGCTGAATGAAGTTAATCTTTTGCATCTTGTCCAGCTAACACAGAAATGGAGGATTTGCACTAAGTGATCTCAGAGGACACCCAACTACAGGAGATGGCCCTACAGTAGGACTGTGCCACCATCCTTCAGCTAGTGTCTTGTCTGCTCAGAAATGTATGAATACAGTATATACAACAATTTATTTACTAACTCACCAAGAAACACAATAGCCTGTCAGTACCATTCAAAAACATATTTTACATTTTGCACAGACTTACAAGAGAAAATGAGAATGACTACATAGTAAATATGAAACTACCACCTGCAGCTGGTTAGCTTAGCATAAATACTGAAAATAGGGGAAACAGCTAGTCTGGCTCTGTCCAACCCGAACAAAATTCGCCTACCAGCACCTCTGAAGCTCACAAATTAACACATTATAAAGTGTAAAATTGACTCTTTGTGAGGTTATGTGTCGGGCTATTTCACAGCTGGGAGCAGTGGAGTGGTATCAATTGTCTCATCTAACTATTAGCCAAAAAAAAAAAAAAGGTATTTCCCCAAATGTCAAACTATTACTTTAAAGACACTCATCTTCAAATGTTGCAAGACTTCACAAGTGCTGTCCTTCCTATCCTTCACAAAATCTTTATTATGAATGATGAAAAAGGCTTAAAAGATTTTCACTACATCTAAGCATGACAAAGACCTACTGTGTTTAAATTTTCAGATGGATCACACAAAACGTCATTTACAAATTTTTCCAAGACAGCTATTTAGTACACTGTACGTTCACGCTGTAGTTGGTAACTTCTACAGTATATAACAAATAATTCACTGACATATTTGCTGAAACTAACACTTCATCCAAAAAGAAGTATATGTGTTATATAGTTTGTGAAAATACATCATATTCCTCTGCACTCTCTAACTGCCTTTAATGACCTTACTGCTCGTGAACAAAAAACAATCAGAGCCGAGGAGTTTCTAATGTAGCTTTTAATCATGTCAAATACTGTGAACTGCAGTCAAATTGTTAAACTAAGCAGCGCTGATCAAACATGAATTACGATTCTGTAACTGCATTGCCTATTTTTTGTCTCAAATGTTTGAAGGAACATATTTCAGTGTACTGTTTAGCTGTAATATGAGACAGTTGGTCCAGCAGGTGAGCAGTGACTTGCTTGACTATTTTCAACATGGCAGGTGGCTCAAAACTTTCTCATTTTACAACTAAACAGTGCACTAAAATATGGTTCTGAAAACATTTGAGGCAAGACAGGTAACACAGTAACAGAATCTTGATTCATATTTGATCAGTGCTATCTAGTTTGACAGTTTGACAGCAATTCACAAGCAGTGGATGGATTCCTCAGCTCTGTTTTGTTGTTTTCGGTTTGCTATGTTAGATTCTAGCAAATGCCTATAGAGGCAATAGGACAACGACTTTCTGTCTCATGTAATTCTTGAGGACGTAGTGACAATTTTAGCAAATATGAAGTTACTGTAATATAAAAGTTACCAACTGTAGCTTTAAAGCATTACAAGACAAAAGATAGCATAAAGAGAAGAAAAAGAAACACACGACTAATTTCTACAACTACAAGAGGACGTGCATTGACAGCATGGATACAAAAGGGTCCAACACAACTGAAAGGAAAGGTAGAGCAGAGCGGTAGGTGAGCACCCATGATAGGAGGAAAATGGAGAAGGTAGGAGGAGTCAAAAGTCACGACAGAAGGAGGTCAGAGATCAGAGGTTTTGTCAACCTACCATTAATAAGGCTGGCACTGCCAGGGGCATTAATGCCTGCAGCCCCATCCGTGGCTATAGTTGCGATGGGGTGGATAGGGGGATGGGAGCAATCTAGCCAGTAACAATGAAGGCCAAACACGAATGAACAAAAACACACACACACGCGCACCCACACACAAACACACGCATGTGCACACACAAGACAATGAACAGAAATAACATGGTTATAGCACATTTAAGAGTTTCAGCATATGTAGACTTAATGTGAATACTAAAGTCTAGTGATCAGTGTGGTTTAAAAAAGTGTATGTTTTTGTTCTTAATGTAATCATGTGTATACTATTTAAATTAATAAATGTTGTGTCAATAAAACAAGCAAGTGTAACATTAGACAGACATGAAACATGAAATCTGAACATAAGTGGAAAAACAATATCATAAAATGTGAAACCAGAGCTACAGAAAAGACAAACCTACTATATTTGTTTTTATATACTAAATCTACAGTACATCATTTTGCATGTATAATAGAAATAGTGATGTAATAGCATAGCATTTAATGCCATTTTTGTTTTTGTTAATTTGTTGCAATGTGAAGTTCATTTAAACCATGTTATTCATGTAATATCTGTTAGCATCACAAAATCAAAATTTGGGCAGAAAATCTGAAACAAATAGCTAAAAGGTGTTGCATAGCCAATCTAAAATTAAACTCTCCTGCAAAGTAAACAAAACATAAAAGGGCAACATATTAGCCAGGGAAATACACATGTGCCAACCAGTTTAGTGATGAGGCTAATAAATTATACAAGTGTAAATAAGAAGATGTCCAAATTTTTGCGTTAAACCCCGCCCCAATAATGATAGTTCCTCAAAAGGTATTTATTACTTGTAAGGATTTGTTCATGTCTTTTGAAAGCAGTCACATAAACTATGATTACTGGAAAAAAGAAATTCAGTTGTAGGTTGATAATTGCTTCCTTGTGTCCTTTTTGATTTGAGTTCATTGTTAGCAAAAACACAATGACTTATAGCAGCTACTTCTTCTACAATTAATTTATCTCACTGAAAAGCAATTGTTTTCTTTATCTGACACAGCACCGTATTGATTTTAGTGCAAATCACTGATGCAATCACGAGCAGTATGTTGTCAGCAAATCTATCCTAATAATAAACTGATGCGATCCTTTAAAAAAGTCTCTGCTGCCAAAGCTTATCCTAACTTTAAGAAGTTATATTTACGTAGTCTATAACTTTAAATGAAGTTGTTTTAATTATATTAATTACGTCGGCCAGACATGATGTATTGTACTTTATATATATATATATATATATATATATATAACTAAGGGACAGTCTTAGTAAAAAATGTTGAAAATACCAATTTGATAAAATCTGCAACTTACAATCAAGGATCAAAGATATATTAATTTAAAGGGCTTTTTAGTGAATGGCATTTTAAAGTGAATTTGGGTAGTTTAATGACTGCTTCCCTGAGCCCAGGTAATGTGTGACATTGTACAGTTTGTTGTTGGTTGATCAGACACCTGGGATAGTTTTTCCTGGTTTGATCTGATCATTAAATCCAGGAAAAGAATGTACACATTGCTGAAGGACTACGATTACAGGTCAAGAGAACAACACGTATAGTATTTGTTAGTGTTCAGATCAGAAGAAGAAAGCATCATCCACAGGGAAAGATATGTTTTACTATTACCTTGTACAGCAGAAACCTCCTATAGTGATCACGCCTGTGTGGGTCAAATTGAGCACTCTAAATGGATGACTGATATAACCGTTTTATTTTTTATTATTTTAATTTCTCATGCAGATTGCCATCTCATTGACTAATCAGTATATCTAATACATGAATATAAAGTAATGAAACCGACTGTATTGCTATCAAGGGCCCACTCAAGAAGGCAATATGTGATTGGGCATCATCTATTCATTTGACGAGGGGGGCTTTAACGATGGGCTTTCCCTGTACGCATTTGTTTTTCTGTTTCCATCACTAGCAGCTGTGACTGTATCTTGTTTGAACGTAGCATGTAGTGTGTTTGGCAGTTTGTCATAAGCTTGGAGGAGACTATGTTTTTCATTGCAAGAATTTTTTTTTGCCTGTCATGATTTTCGATGTGCACGCAGCACCAGCCAGCTGTAAGCAGACGGGTTACCATGAGGCAAAGTATCATGAAAGTTACGTTAAAAAAAATTAACTTTTGAAATCTCAAATTGTTTTTCTGTTTGTTGTCATGTATGAAAAGACCCAAAATGAACACTGAGCAGAATACTTTATTACTTTAAGTGAATAATTTAAACAGCATGTGTACAGAAATGATTCTATCCCAAGCTTTTTGATCCACATAAGCTGGTGATCACTTTAACTGTGATCACTATACGGGGTTTCCAATGTTTAATGTGTCGAATCTGAGAGAGCACTGAAGCAAAAATACTTAAAAACATATAGTGTGCTATCCATGCATGCTACTGGGCTACCTGCTCATTGAAACTACAGAGCTGTCTGAAGAGGCTCAAGTAATGTTGGCAAAAAAAATCTCTAATGATGTTAAAATATGTACATGTACATAGGCAAGACGCAAAGATAACATCTTACTAAAGCTCATACTATGTACTTCACTCTGTGCTGCTGGTACATGTGCTGTACACCTGCAAGGCTGTCGCTCTCATGTCATTGTTTTGCAACCAGAAATGAGATGAGTCTGACAGCCTTTGTTTACTCGTGGCATTCAATACGTCTTTGGAACAGGACTGATGTTGAATGCTAGCTAGTTAGTTTGATGAGTGCAGTGCCTGTTATATGGGGAGAGGATTATGCATTGTGAAATGTGTCATCTGTCAACACTTAAAAAGATGCAGTGCTGTGAGGATGAGGCTTCTCTTTTTAAGTGAGGAATTAAACTGGGGCAAGGGTGCTCGGCTACAGAGGAGGGGTGTAGAGTAACGGTGGTTTATTGGGGATCATTAGGGGTTAAAGGTCAAAAGGATCAAGTACCACTCCCAGGGGTCAGAAAAGGTGATACTCTACCTGTATTCTGGTGTCCGTCTTCCACAGCCCCTCCTTCGAGGCGAATTTGCAAGGATAAGAGAGTAAGGACAATAATGCACCTGAACCCACAGAACCTGGATACTGCAGCTCATAAGTGTACCACCAATACTCATTTCATACAGTATTCATACACATTCAGTAAAGAGGCTGTCAGGTACCGCACTATGAATACCTACATACACTTCATATGATTTTGTTCATTTGTGAGTTTATTGTTTATAACCCTTCTGATAACAAAGGCAGTTAAAAACACTGATATTATGCAATGAGCGTACACACTTAGACTTTCAGGACATAAGGTAATGAAATGACAAAAGCTTTTTCAAGGGTACGTTGCTGAGCAACTCTGACAAAAGAACAAATTACCTCACTGCTCCTGAAGCAACTGCAGAGAAATCTTGCATGTTTATAAGAAAAAGGATTATTAATGATATAATGAACTTACCTTTCTTTTCTTTCTTCTCTTCTTCCTCCGTACCGGCCCCCAGCAGGGTGAAAATGATTCCAGTCTGAGAGTTGACACCGACAGCAGTCACCACCATGCGCCCTGACCCCTCCATCACATGGGTGCCTGGAAAATGAAGTGTTATAAGATATGACAGCTAGATTAGATATAATTACAGTGTTTGCTAGGAAAAAAAAGTGACACTAGTGTGATTGTGTGCATTTGTCCACACCATTATTAAAATATTACTAGTTTAAAATTGAAATTAAAGCCAGGGTAGGCAGTCTGATTTTAGCATCACTGGTCAAAGTCCCATAATAAATTTTGAGCATATAATTCAAGTTGTCTGAAAGAACAGGATCGATAGGAAGGCTGGATTGCCTTCCTATCAAAAAAAAAAAAAAAAAAAAAAAATCATATTTCAAAATGTTTTTCAAAGCCAATGATTTAGTTCAACGATTTAGCCACTACAATAAAGGCTTTTTTAATATTTCCTTCATCATTTTCTATATTTTTTGGAGTGCCTGGATTGCATTCCTGTTGATCCTGGTGTTTCCTGTTCTCCAGGAGCACCAGACAGAGGGTTTTGATCTACATTTCTATATACAGAGCAACCAGTCATCTCTTTCTTGGTCTAAAAGAACACTGGAGGTCTGTACTTCCTCTTGCTTCTGTTTTCAGGCTTTAAAAAAAAAATCTAGCCTGTGACGGAAGATGTTGGCTCATCACAGCTCATTCAAGTAAGAGGGCAATCTAACTGGCTGTTCTACAAATGCAAGTGCATGTGCACGTCCCTTCAGATGGTGAAAGTCTTACTCAGTGGCTGAGAATCTTGCAGAAAAAGTTGCTATTCCAGCATTGGTAACAAATGCCAACACTGCCAAACAACCCCAAAAAATTAAGATGGACTTAGTCTGAAGAGAGTCTAACAATTAATGAAACAAAACGTGTCAGTATTGGCACAGAATTCCAGAGATGGAGAGAAAATGTTGCTAACAGCTTAGCCTTCTGCTAACAGGAGCTAAAGGCTCACAACTGTGGCTTCCAGTTCCTGTTATGTAGCTAACGTTAGCTAATGTTGAAACCTTAAATCACTATGTGTCCTCTGCCTCACAATTGCCTGCTACAGAACACCTTGCCAGGAGGCAGGCAGGAGTTCTGCTGACGGACCCCCAGGAACAGGCATCCAGCCAGTGCAAACCCCCACTTCGGGGGACAGGACAACTCTGACTCCCCACAGGATGAACAAACTTTCTGTTGTGAAGGTCTGTCTGCAGAGCTGCTGCCAGCTCTCCTCATGAGGATGCAGTCCACAGCAGCAGCAGGGAGCAAGGCAAAGGGACCATGGCTTGTCTCATTTGTTGTCTGATAAACAAAGAGAGAGATAGCGGGGCATGTGGGGGCTGAGTGAATGCCTTGCGGGCAACTGTACACTGACACAAGATTCAATAAATCAATGTATGGGAAACAGTGTGTTACTGTATGAAGCATGTGCATATACCCGTGGTCATCTGGTGGTAGGAGTTCAGGACAGAGGGGAGAGCTGCAGGAGGAGGGTGTATTTTTATTTCTGCCTACCACAGCTTTAATGAACTGACTTGTTTGGTTGCCCATTCCTAAAAATAAAAACCTAAATTCGTCATCCCTTCTCATAATGGTGAAATTACATCAGATGGTGATTGTTAATTTTCCAATTTGGGCATAGTTGTACAGTATAAACTTTTGAAAGTATTTGCTGGCTTGTGTGTTCCAATTTCGTTGTACAGTATAATAAACAGCTCGCTCCTATTGCAACAGACCTATGACACCGATGAAAGACTCGTGGTCAATTGAGAACATCTGATTATTTGCTCTAGAAACTTGATGCCTGCATTGGTTCTATATTAAACATCATTAAAGCTGAAAGTCAGAGATTCATTCTTACTCACTGTTGTATTTAAATCCAGTGTGCTGGAGAAGAAGGCCAAAGTAGTAGACATTGTGTCACTATGCAGATATGTGCAGACTGCACCACACTTTTAAGCATGTGTATGAGTACAGTATACACACGCAGAACATTATTAACCTTTGGGAGAGTGCGTTGATGTGGGTGAATATGAGGCTAATTAAAGAAGGCAGCAAAAAGGCACACAGCTAATTATCTGCAGGGAAAAAAAATTTTAAGATGTGAGATCAGATTAACCCACGTTTCTGTTTTCAGTGATATTCTTCAAGAATCCTATGGCTGCACATTCTGGTGTCTCTCTGCAGCAAACCAATCAAGAGGGAAAGTAGATTGAAAGAAAAAGCGTCTTCCAGGCTGTCAGCAGAGTCTTTGCATCATATTTAGACTAGAATTAACAACCTTTTGTCTTCTGTCCGTGGTAATGCCATGAGCGTGACTTATAATTCATTTCATTTTCACATTAGATTCTGCAAAAGGAGCTGGCCAAACCTAATCCCAATAAGTGATGGCAGGAAAACCTCAATATGCGAAAAACTTGAAACATTTAACTGAGGTTGTCTCATTGACTGTCAGGATAACATAGTAGTCTCTGGATTAAATCTAAGAAGCCATGCTTATCATATACAGTATAGATATAGTGGATAGAAATAAAAGACTGTGACATTAGGCCAGTAGCTTTGACAGACCAACCCATTTTATTTGCTTGTGTTAAAGGTGGAGAAAAATTGTTGATATTTGAACTCACACCCTAAAAAATCCACCCCTCCAGTGCTCCTTCAGAAGCTCCATTTCACCATTTCTCTTGCTCCCACTGCCTTTTCTTTATACATCGATGAATTTCCCCCTGTCCTGAGCACGATCATGCAAGCCCCCTGTTGCTGATTGGCTTGAATAATGTTTTGTTATTGAGTCCAAGCCCCTTTGTTTGTTTCCCATTTACAGAGCCAGGGCTGTGTATGAACACCAGCACACACACAGCACGGACAGCAAGTGGGTTGTGAGGACATATTCCCTGAATCTGGATTAGAATCACAGACTCCATCTTTACCTTCGGGTGCAGGATGAGAAATCTGCACCAACCCACACGTGAAAAATGCTTACAATGTACTTATGGGCTTGTTTGAGAGATTCATTAACATGTTACAGGTGAACGCAAGGAGTAAAGTAAAAAGTCCTCGGTTTCAAAGTCGAGTGTTCACCTCTGTTTTTGTCCCTCTCCTTTATGCAACATTATATGCAGAGGACATGATAGGGACATGCAGTATACACCCATCCACGGTGACGGAGAGCATCGACTGGCAACATACCAGACAACAGCATGGGGTCCTTGTCTGCACACTTCTTGACGTGGTCAGACTCTCCGGTCAGTGATGACTCATCAATCTTCAGGTCATTGCCCTGGATCAACACTCCATCAGCGGGAAGCAGATCACCTGAGACAACAGAAATGGCAGAGTTGCTATATGCAGTGGATTTATTTACATTTCCTAGAACAATAAAACAGTTCAGGCAACTCCAAAGATTCATTTTGGGCTTTGAGCGAATTTTAGACAGAATAGATTGTGACCACCATAGTATATATTTGGTTCAAGATGTGAGTGCGTTGCTCCGTGTATGGGTTTGTCTGCAACTAATTAATTTCTCAACATTAACATACCATTGCTTAAATATATTTAATTGCAGAAGGTTGACGTCATAACTTTAATCCCCCTCTGGAAATGAGGTGGAAGTCTATTTTCAGCCGCTGAACCATGAAAATTACTTTACACAGAACAATGGACAAGCCAATCGAGGCACGTCCAACCACACCAAAGTTATCAAAATGTTCTAGGAAGTTTGGTTAATTTTGCTTAACTTTATCTCAGTGTTTGAATTAAGGACATGATTGAAATAAATAATGAGTTGATGAAAAAGTTTTGTGGTATCAAGAAAAGGCAAATGGGGTGGATGTCAATAAGTCACAGATCATTTAACAATATAAATAGATACAACAGAGACATTGAACACCTACAAAACAATGTGCAAGATAGGTGGTACTCGGAAAACAAAATGTGCCTGTTACATATTTATGTTCCCAGGAAGATGTTGGAAAGATGTAGGAGACAGTACTGGTGTCATAGAAGTTACTGGAATTAACCAAATGATCCACACTTCCATTAGCTGCCGTTATGCGGCCTAGGCGTTCAGTATAAATGGTATGCTGTGGACTGGGGGGCAGAGTTGTTTTGCCTTTAAGCCAACAGCCAAGGTAGTAAAAGCCCCAAATCTGAGTGTGTATAAAAGGGACAGCTGGTAGGACGGGACCATGGAAGATACTGGTGTGATGTTTTGACAATGTGTTATGCTTGTGACCCACTACGGGAGATTTGAAAATTAGTTAGTGGCCAACTCGAAGAAGAACAGCTGCTGAAATGTCCTCAAATTGGGAAAACAATGTGGTGAGGGAGCTCCTTACCCTCCAAGCAGAGGACAAGATCAGCTGCCATGTAACAGGGACAGTAAATGATTATAGCTGCTAGGCTATGCCATTGTGATTGTTTAGAAAGTGCTGCCGACGTGTATGTTACAAGTCACACTAAAGACCAAACCTGTTGTTTCATACATGATGCCTGTCACACCTTTTTTGCCTCCACAATGCCAATACGCTATCAGAAATCACACACTGGGGCGGCGTGATGCGGACGTTTGGTTCTGTTAAAATGAAAAGGTGGCATAAAGAAGGGAGTTCGTAGTGGCCCTATAGCGCAATAACCGTATAAAAAGGGCTATTGATGACTTGTTTGTTAATATTAACACTGTTTGTTTAGGAGTGGCTGTATATATAAACAGCACAGTATAAGAGAGGCTGTGGCGACAAAAGAATCTTCCAGTTCATGTCTGATCAACTTTAAGTTCCATCTCTTGAAGATCTCTGTTTCAAAGCTCTGTGAACTATGAACTTGCACTAAGAAGATATCTGCCTTGTGAATTTATTCCATTACTGTATATCTAATAAACTAAGTACATATCTAATAAACTAAGTACACTCTAACACGCACACACAAAGTTTGACAATGTCCTGGCACCTACCGTATTTAATCTGCGCAATATCCCCGACCACTATGTCTGCCACGGGCAGCTGTATGACCTGACTCCCACGGACCACCTGAAATTTCTGCTCCTGCTCGATGCGGCTCTGCAACCCACGGAACTGCTTCTCCTTCGACCAGTCGTTGAAGGCCGTCACCAGTACCACACACACCACAGACAATAGGATAGCTGCACCCTCGATCCAGCCGGCATCCGCCTCGCCCTCGTCCTCTACCCCACCTGCCGCTGCACCACAGGCTGCAGTAAGGTAATGGTGACAGAAAGGAGAAGAGGAAAGTTATAGAGATGTCATACATTTGTAATCACATCGTGTTTTCATACATGGATATAGACTGTAGGTTATATGTCGAAACATATATACACACTGGACATCAGTTCATACTTTTCATATACGGGTACATATACTTGTATATGTGTAGGGTAGGACCTCATATTAAAAGACACACAAAGCTCATACTGCCTGTGTACAATGTATGTGATATAAAAGACAACTCTAAAATAAAATTAAATCTGGCTGAAATGACCTTCTGAGAATTCACTCGCCCTCGCCTCTTCATTCATTTGCTCCACTTCAAATGAATGCCCTACAGTCTACTGGATGTGCGCTGACAGACTGGGGTATATTGGGGAATGAAACAAGGCCTATTCCCAGTCCGCTGCGTACTGCTTCATGTACTACTCTAGGAGCCATTGTGTCTTAAGACTCCTGGCTAGCTGACTTCAAAAGCCCCTGGTGGGGTGATTTTGCTTTGGACTATAAAACACTTGCAGCTCACAAGGGAACTAGTGCAGACCCCGTATTATAGACGTTACATATGCAGGGCCGGATATAACCAAGAACCAGACTCCAAATAGCAATTTCGACTTACTGCTGCACTACAGAGGGGTTCCAATCAATATGATGTTCATTCAGTGGATTTACTACATACAGTCACAGAACACACCCTTCTTGATCTGTAAGACTACCAGTACACATGCACAAACATGTAATCATACATTCATGTGTGTTTTAGTACAAAGAGAGACATTTTTAAAACATTTGGTAATTTATCTGATTTAATGCACTAATTAATGTACAATTACCATCATTACCATTTATCTATTTTACTGAAAGGACCAAGTACTTGTGAATTTCTGCAGTATATCTCTTCAAATCATTTAAAAGGATGAGTTCAGCCTGTCCTGTTTGGTCACTGCAGCACATAACGGTAACACATTGAGTGCAGTAGCTGTCCATGGTTCTGACTGCACAGCTCTTACTATTCAGACGTGCATGCAAATGAGTGCACAAACCGTGTTCTTGTCTCTCTCACAGAAAGAGAAACAGTACCATGCAGCACGTTTGTAGCTAGCCATGGTGCTGAAGGGCCAAATTTGTGCAACACTCAAGCCCAAAGCATGAATTATTTTAACTAATACAGCTGACTGAGAAACTTCTATAACTAGATGAGATGAAAATAAATCAATAAATAAATGTACATAAGCTTCAAAGACACTTGACCATATTCGTTTCTACTGTTCGTCTACTTACGCTATTTTCTTTGTATTTTCCAGGGCTTTGTTGCATGTTGTGTGTTTGATATAGACACAATTAGGAGCCTCCTCATTCAACTGCAGCCAGGCTGTTTCATATGTAAATGAGAATTAAGTCATCCCACCACCTTCTATTTCTGGACCGTTGAGCTTTTTTTGACCTATCAATAAACAAAACAGCAAACCAGCAGCGAGAGATGTGTGCTGGTGTATGTGCACACGTGTGCAGATGGTGTGACACTTGCTTTATGGACCAGAAATTTCAGTACATAACTGTTTTATGGGCTCCAGTATTATGGGTTTTTGACTGATATTTTTCTTCTACATCAAGTTTAAGCATTTTTGCTGTCTTATATTTATAGTCATTATCTTAATGATTTAATATACAGTTAGGTTTACTTTTATATGTACTGTTACTATCATTTAATCAGCTTTATTATACCAAGAAAATCCCTAAGATGTGTCATCCCTAACACAGTAAAGTCAGCTATTAAATATCTTGCTGTGCTAAATGTGAGGAATCACTGTCAGAAATGTTTGATTATATTAAATATTTGTGTGAAAGAGGAGTTTGTGCTCTTAAAGTTAAAGTGCCACTCTGCATGTCAAAACATCCTTACATCCCTGCGTCCGTCTCTCCTCTGTTAGACACATATCCATTTGGCGTTTTTCTGAATTAGGTGATTCAAAGCAGCATACATTCATATCTTTGTGAATAGCTCTGCTATTCACATTTATTCATATCCCTAGGAGTTTATGCGCTAATTTAGATTCATATATATTCATATCATTCAAATATGAGAAGAGACTTGCATATTGGCACCTTTTTTGCCTCGAGTTAAAGAGAAGCTTGATTATGTATCTGCAGATGGACGCAGTTATTAGCATAATGATTCCTCTGGCCATTCTCTGCTTTATTTGGACTTTATGATGCAGAGAGCTCATTCATGAAGGAATGTAGCTCAAAAGAAGCAAAAAAAGAAGCAAAGTATGAAGGGAAACATTAGATCAAATCACAATTAAACAATAATTTTACTACCTGAGTATTTGGCTGACTGAGTAAATCATTAATTTACCTACTCATTAACTTCTTCTTAATCTTAATCAATCTACTAAAAAAAGTATTAACTCAGAGATGATTTGATTAACCGCCCATGCAGGTAAGACAGTGGTAACTCTTTTTCCCCCTTTCTCTGCTATTTCTACCTTTGTAAGACTTTTTTAAACCCCCTAAAAATGATGACTGGTCCCTTTGGCAGGGTAACTGAATTCCATTACTGTGATAATGCTGGGAGCAATGACTGATGTAGCTGACTCAGCACCTCGTTATGGTCTCTGTCTTCATTTCCTGTTTCACGGCTCACAGGGCTGATGTATGGGCACTGGGAGCTCAAGGTTATTTCTCTGCTCAACACTTCATTAACCTTCCCCCGTACCTTACACACACACACACACACACACACACACACACACGCACACACACACACACAAATTACCCCTATGCTCGATGAGTCGCTTGATCTCTTGAGGCAGGTCACAAACAAAGTGTGACCTGCCTCACCAATTAAAAAGTGTGTGTGCATACATGTAGGTGTAAGTGTGTCAGCGAGTGCCAGTAATGTCAGAGGAAGAGGACCAATGCAATTATAGCCTTTTGCTGTCTTGTGCAATAGTGGAGATACCTGGTAGATAACTGTTATAGTGTGTGTGTGTGTGTGTGTGTGTGTGTGTGTGTGTCTCAAGACCTTGAAACTAATGACAAGGTAGAATTTTAAAGGAAGTGATGTCACAGGAGCTGCTTCACTCACACTCTCCGTTGCTCTCTCCGGGAGGGTGGTAGAAGGAGAGCCCCAGGGAGATCAGGGCAGCGATCTCCAGGATGATGAGGGTGACGTCCTGCAGGGCCTCCCATACCAGCTGCAGGAAGGTTTTTGGCTTCTTTGGAGGTATCAGGTTTTTACCATATATTTCTTTTCTCTTGTCCAGGTCAGGCAGGGCACCTGCAAGACCTGAGAGGGGAAGACACAGAAAGAGAGGGAGAGAGGAAGAAAGAGTTAGAGATTCACTGATTTTATTGTGTATAATAAAGGCACCTTTTGCAGGGTGTGCCTTCAAGACAATGTGAAATACACAAATAAAGGCGCTGAGGGGAGGCCAGGGCTTTAAAAATAAGACAGTGACCAGGTGCCAGACAGTTTGGAGCACGCATCCAAGAGATACAGCACCAACAATCCTGCATGGTATACCTTTGAGGGTTAACATTACATCAGCAAACATCTGGTATATTTCTACATTTGATCAAAAAGAAAAAAAAATTCTAACCATATACAAAAAGTATTTGAATGCACAAGAGAAACGGCAGATGAAACTGCCTTCTTCTTACAGTTTTAAGACATTTTTTTAATGTGATCTCCAGCCAGCTTTGAAATCGATCTTTTCTTTTTGCACTTTCTTTTTTCCTTCCTTTCTTCTTCTCTATCTTTCACTCTCACACCACATACAAACCAGCCCTAATTACCAGCTTGAGTCATGGTGGGGCACGGCACTGCGTTCCTTATATAATTCTGCTCAAGAGACGAGGGCCTCGTGCTTTGACCTCATCCACCTCCTCACACACCATGAACTACTGTACATAAATATCTTTGGCTCTTTTATCTGAAGAACTTTACACTTGCTAGAGGGACAATTTACTTTTAGAAATACTGTCCACAAAATTATCCTCATGCAGTATCTAAAATAATGCAGCAAAAGAGTCGGTTATATCAGATGTAGTGCAACAGTTTGTACATTTTGTAATCCAAATAGCATTACCACATATGAGGAGCTTTTTGAGTACAATTGTTACTTTTCTAAACTATTGTTCTTGGTATGAAGTCATGTTTACATATTAAACAGATCGTTACAGCAGCAAAATACTGTTGATTATTGCTTATTTTGTTTGCAATTCATGATTTCTCAGAGTCTACGCTGACATCCTTAAACAGCTTGTTTTATGGTATCGACAGTCCAAAATGCTTCTCACTTACCACTCGATAATTAAAACTTAACTCAATCACATTCAAGGGTCACGGGTTGAGCATGTATGATTTCTGATATATCAGTTTTTAGAGGAGAAGATCAAATTATTATAACCTCAATCGACATAGAACAGCCAGTATTTACGCCCATCGAATATGTTTACATCTAGAAGGTGCCATGCAGAAGAGTTGCTGTATGACTCTCTGCCCGTCAAGTAAACTAAAAAATCTGAATATTTTTTAACTTGGACCATACTGTCCATTGTTTTTGTGTCTAGGTGACAAATAGGAACGACATTTTTTGAAACTGGTCCAGTATTGAGCGAAAGAAGCAGCCAGGCTCCACTGTAAACACCCTGGACATGTTCACTGTGTAAATTTCCGTCCACTAAAAATGTGTTTTTGCCACTGACAGGCTCAGATTGTAATTATAAGCGTTTGACAACATTATTGAAAGGATCCCTACAGAGATAGACTTTTTTGTTAAGGAGTAAGATCCTTTTCGTTTAACCAGAAACAGCCTCAAAATCACTATCATCAAACCCACCAGACTCCATTTTAATAAAGAGTAATTTATCATAATGAAAAACACATGCAGTAAGATGTAAATATATGCTGGCTCTATGAAGGCTTGAATTACTGATTATTTAAATAGAGTTTGTTTGGTTTAGCGATGACGATTTTAGGGCTGTTTCAGGTCAAACAAATGATCTAATGCTTTGTCCAAACAGTGTTAGCCTGTTGAGCCACTGGTAAAAAATAAATGAGCCTCCATGGACCTGTAGTTCTTGAGGTTGGAAATCCCCGTGTGATAACATTATAGCATGTAGCATCCTCAAATCATAGGCTAATGGCACTGAGTAATGTTAGTGCTGCTATACTGTCTAAAAATGTGCATGGAATTTACTAAAATATGCAAGTCTATTACATTGTAGTGTTAATGGCTGTAGGGTACTAATATTATAGTGATATTATAGTTTATATAATTGTCTTTCTTATGGGAAAAATGTGCTCTCCCAGCATTTTCAGGCTGGGGGAAAGGACAAGTTCCCCCTCGTCGACTCTGCCCTCAACATGCCCGCTAACTATGACTAGACACAGACTGTCTAAAATTACTGTGGTTGATTTTACATATGTTATCTGCATTCCAATATTATATAATAGGCATTAAAACTGAGTACAACTAACCCAAGCTGTTGTACTTTATATTAATAACTGTTCATATATTAATTCACCTTTATTACAGCTACTGTGAGGAATGAGTCGGAGTAAGCATCGTGGCAATGCAAATGCATGCTCGGTATTTTCAGTTAAAAATATTTGTAAAGGATTTCTGTCAACCTACATTATTGGTTTCTATCTGGCTGCTTTTCAGTGCAGTGCCATTATCTGGTTGCTGAGCGCGCACACACAGTGTGTATTTACCGTCTCTCTGTCTCTGTGTCTCTCTCCCTCACAACCACAGACATTACCACAGCATTATGTCATGCATGGTGCGTCACTGGGTCTCCCAGGAGTGGCCCTGGATTGCACCTGATAACATCGCTGCTGCATGACACTGTTTTCACATGTGAATGCAAATGACTGTGAGATGACTTATTAACATCTGCAGAGAATACTTGATGATCCACCCGCATCACCCAAAAAGGGTAAAAGACAGAGATGGACAGAGATGCGTGACAAGCAAGTGTGAGGATGCTGCAAAACAGGAAAAATGAGAATAGAGATCAATTTCACTTGCTTGGAAAAAGAGAGGGAGAGCAACAGAGGAGGAGAAGGAGAGGACATAAGGAGGGCAGGCTGAAAAGAGAACAATTCCCAGCTCCTACGTAGGAGAATGCCCTGGTTACAAATAGATCAGTCTATAAATAGCCTCATTATCCATTCTCTTTTAATTGTCTCTGTGAGAGGACCTAGCATGCTGTACCATTGATCTCCACAGCACCCTGCCTCACATCGCACACAAACATGTCTGTGTGTCCATGCATGTGTGTGTATGGGTCTGTGAGTCGTGACTGGCAGCACGTGCTTTGTGTGTGTGTGTGTGTGTGTGTGTGTGTGTGTGTGTGTGTGTGTGTGTGTAATAAGGCTGGCTAAGCATGCCGGCAGTTGCTTGCACTATCACACAGTAAAACTGGAGCTCATATAATCAGGCTTTAGCCAGTTCCAGTTGGTTAGACACACACACACACACACACACACACACACAAATATGCACATGCAAGCACAGATGCACATATTTATACGTATCCACACTGTGTAGGACCCCCTCTATTTTATTTTTTTAGCTCGGTCAGGTGCACATCAATACAACATTCACTTGTATTTTTACCCATTACGGCATCCACAGAATTCTTACAAACAACAAATACATATGCTAATCCTCCTACTCCACATTACCGAGCAGCGATCCAGAAGCAGGGGAGCTAGTTATAACATGCAAATGCGCCATTTTGCGTAAAGGCAGCAATCATTTCACATTAAAAAACAACACACTGCATACACTTAGCTGCTTCTGCCATGTGACAGGCACCTTTGTGTATAAGATGGTGCATCAGTTCAGCATGACATCTAACCTTGTTAAATGTTTCTACTCCTGAAACGCCCTTGAGATGTGAGCTATGCCGTAATCAATCTCCCTAATCATTAAATACTCATTGCTTCCTGGAAAGTCCTCTGCTGCATTATCATTCCTTCCTGGATAGCTGATTGCAATGCTGCTTAAGATTCATTTGCCAGATTATGAAATATTGTAGGCTAAATACTGTCAGCCCACCTAACTGCTCTGGCAGTGGATTTTGAGGAGGCAGTGAGAGGGCAGAAAAACTGTGGCGATACACAGATGAGTCACAGCAATCTCACAGAGGATTAAGGGTGATTGCAAAGGAGTCTTTGAGCTAGAGTCCATCACCGAGTAGTGAAGCCTGAACCGACTTTGTACCAAGCATACGTGAACAATAGATGGGAGGGAAGTCTTCGCTCTATATAATGGGCAATTTATTTTATGAATACTCACTGTAATTGTTGTAATCAAAGTTCAAACGGTAAAAGCCTTCCGTAAGGAAATTTGAGTCGACCAATAAAAAAATTACTGTAGATGAGAGATGATCCACTATCGCTAGCGTCAAATGAATTCCCTTTTAGATAGTCAGCTTATGGACTTAAGACAAACAGTGGGCATGCTGGTGACTCAGCAGATTAAGTAAAAGCCATTTACTGTACCAGAAATGCATACCGCATTTTAATCTTATTTATGAACTTGGTTGCATGCCATCAAATCACTCAATTTCACTCACTTTACACTAAATAGTAGCTAATTAAGCAGACATGCTTAATAATAAACCACATTTGGCCAAAGCTGGTTGTGACTATTAGATAGCTACTGTTAGAATTTTTAGTGCCTGTTAAAAGAACTTGTGATTATGGTATAAATCATGCAAAGGACTGCGCCATAAATAATCAGTATGGGCTTCTCAGGCCGTCTGGGTCCAAAGCCAAGAAAAGCTTCCCCTGCTTCTCCCCTCTCTCCTCTTAGATCATTTTAGAAACCTGACCATGAAGTCTGGCGTAAGGACAGCACTAATGTAATGATAATAAGATACTATATCATTAAAAATACAATGATTAGACTAGACCTTCAACTTAGGACTCTTTCTCCATCGATCAGCCTGTTTATTACCTTCTGAGACATCATATATTGTTTAGTTCATAAAATGGAGACGAGGGGTGGAAAAAGTGACCAAAAATCCACAACCTAAAGATATTCAGGTAAAATATGTTGATTGAATATGTACTTTTGTTTTTTTGTAAACTGTTCCTTTAATAAATGACTAAAGTGACTATCACAACTGCTATCTTTTAACTTCCTTAACTTTTAATTGGTCAGCTGACCAGTTGTTTATTGAATTAATATTGAATGTTGTTGTTCACAACCAAAGATTTACAGATATTTTTTAGAGATAAAACTTTGCCTTCTCACCTCCTCTTCTTTGCTGTTCTCACTCTATAATTTATGGCTGGTAATGCTCTGATATATCAAACACAGCAAGATCTGTGATTCAAATCTGCTTTGACAAATGATACCTACCTAACATCCTGTTTCCAAATAGACAAGACAGAGACATTAAAAAAAAAAAAGGAAAAACTTTATGCCATCCTTTCTACAGGAAAGGAAATGGGATTTTTTTTTTTCAGTCAGAGGGAACATGATGGCATATTTTAACAGTTGGCCCTTTTTTTGTCCAGGGCTAAAAATAGATCTCCATGGAAACACTATGCATCCCACTCGTTGAGTGGAAATACCCGCGACTCTGAACCTTGGAGAATGGGTGAATATGTGAGAAAGTGTGTATGGGTGTGTATTCTGTGTTCAAGAGCATGCGTGCATGTGAATGTGTGTGCACAAGTATGTACTGCATGTTCCAACAAAGAAAATACAGTAAAGAATGAAATGGCGCAATGACCTCCAAATGTCCTTGTAAAATAGGCACGTCACAGCAGAGCAGCAAACACATTACATTTATATAGAAAATAATAACCTCAACATTATGGAATAAACACTGTTTTAACGTGTTTGACTGGGTCCCAGCAGGATCTGTTTTACCCCTGCATTTGCTTTTACGTCTTCCTGCCTGTCTGTCTGAACTTTTTTTGCCCCCTCACAATACCGTGTGCCAAAACAAGTCACCATGGCAACAGGGTTCTACGATGATGATGATCATCATCATCATCATAACGACGCAAAATATTGATGCTTTTTTTCTGTAGCGAATCAATAGCTTGAACATGTACTCTCAGCTTTCACCATTTTAAAAAGAGAGAGGGGGAAATGAAGAGGGAAGACAGAGAGCGGTTGAAGTGTGACTCAGAGAGCACAAGAGAGTGAGAGAAAGAGAGACAGGAGACAGGAGACAGGAAACCAAAGAGAGAACGAGAGTAGGCTGCATGTAGAGTAACTCTATGAATAATAACCCATCAGCGGCTAAAAGGTGGATAATTATCATGCTCTTATTAGAAGATGGAGTGATGGAGTGATGGAGAAATGTGTCACAGTGTCCTTGAGAATGACCTCCATAATAATGATACCATTTTATGCCATAAAAGAAGAGAGGTTTGTCGCTGTGCCTGCAGAGGCAGACTATAGCCGCTTCTTAAGGATGACATTTACAAGAAAAAAGAAGCACAATAATACATGTAAGCAAATTACATAGATAAGAGGAAGGCGTGGGATGAAGAGGAATATGAAAAGATTCAGACAGTTAACAGGAAGGTCGACATAGAGACAAGAAAAATGGCTATGGCTGTCGCAACAACAGCAAATACACAATTCCTTGCTAATGACAAGCCAACCAAAGAGGATGACAAGCAACAGTCACAAATGCTATGTTCACGTTTTTGTTTTTTTTTGTTTGTTTGTTTTGTTGTTTTTTTTTAATGTGGCGAGGACCTTCTTATTTTATACTTCAGTGCATGTTTAATTAATGGTAAATACATTCAAAATGAAAACGACATACTGGGAGCTAAGGAAGGAGCGCTACCAATGTCAGCGGTTTTGGATTCCGCCATTTCGACTAGGACCCTCTGCACGGCTTCACACCACGCTCATGAGTGGAGTGTTTTGCCTGCCCGATTTAGTTGACTTGGTCATTTGTCCCTGATATTTGTGCTTCTACCATAATTAAGTAAATAGTTGACATAGTTCTTTTTTTGTCTGCTTTAATGTGGTAACTGTAATAACCTACTTTGTTGTGCCATAGCCTACTACATAGCATAGTGTATAGTTTTAGACACTGAACACTAACATTTCTTTATCTATTTGAAATACTACAGAGGAGGGTGAAGAGAAGGAGTCGTTTTTGGCTAAATCTGCCTTTTGCAACACGTCACTGCTCTGTCATTTACAATGCACAACACAATAAGGACCGAAAAATAAAGCTTATTTATTCAGCACTAAAATCAGGATACATGAAGTGATTTTTCCAAAACAAACAAAATGGCGCTAATGCAGCATATCGTGTTGTTGAGCCACATTGCCACAGCTCTTTTGAATGCTTTTGGGTCATGCTACGAAGGCAGTGGGGTTGTGTAGTAGAATGAGGTGAAAGATAGTCCTCTACATTTGCTCTTGGCAATCTACGTAAGCACAGTGAGACACACTGAAAAACCAGAGTTAAATCTCTAGTATGTTTAAAAATAAATATGTACAAACAGTGTTGTAAAATGGTTCATAGCTCACTAGCACTGTTAAATGAATATTCACTTGTCAGTTTCCAAGGTGATCCATTTTCCACAGTATGCACTGTATATTTTCAGGGCTTTTTAGAGATAGACAAACAAAGCTTTACAACCAAAATTCTAACCAATATAGAGCATAGCAAACATTATGTGAGGGTATTAATCACACCTGAGAAAGAGATAGAGGTACCTGATTTATGTGTAATCTTGTAAACTGATAAGGTGTAAATCTGTGCTGACCCATGTCACACATGACATTCCCCAATTACATCTGCTTGCATCAAAGACGATGCAGTATCTAAAGCAGGCCAGATAGTATGCAAAAATACTGTAAAATCAATCTAAGGCACTGGATCAAAGATTAGGTTTAGACATTTTTCTTCTAATAAGTTTAAGACGATACTGGGTAATATTACTAAATTGAACAAATGATTCCTGTGAGGGGAGCCACACCCTGCATCACAGCAGGTCCACCCACTGTTAAATGAAGATGGCATTAAAGAAAGGAAGCCCTTTTTCTCACTTTTTTGGGGGAAACATCAGGGGTTTGACGTTAGTGCAGCATTTAAAACAGCAGGAAATGGGTGTCTGTGTGTTTTTTTTCTTGTTTGAAAAAGTTTTGTTTTAGCAATGTGTCTTCTTTGGTGTGTTCTTAGCTTTGAAGATTGGTCTCTGCTTAGCTCACAATGTGGTTTTGCGTGCTCTTATTCTCTACACTCTCCACACCCTATCAGGACTGAGAGTGCAAGAGGTCACAGCAGGAGGCTCGAAGGCTCTCTGTGAGGACGAGTTGATGTGACATGTCTTTAGAGCGGCAAAACAGGCGAGCAGATATACTGTACTGTATGTAAACAAACAACTGAGAAAATGCATTCTCTCATTTCAAGGGGAGTCACAGGGTCACACCAACACACATATCTATCGTTCATTCCCCTACGGACAGCCCGATCTCCAAGGTAATGGACTGGAAAGTGACACTGAGCAATTTCTGACACCATGTCGTTTCCATAACGTGTGTACTATGTGTGTGTGTGTGTGTGTGTGTGTGTGTGTGTGTGTGTGTGTGCGTGCGTATGTGTTCATATATGTGTCTGACACCAACCTATTTTGGTATGTTTCTGCCTGCGCACACAAAATGACAGTTCAGTTTCAAACTGCAGATTTGCTGTGCTACACCTAAGAGACACATACTGCAGGGATAGGATCAGTGGCAGATTTTCATGTTTATCAGGTAACAGAGGAGCTCAGAGGAGCTCTGGACACGGCATCTGCTGTCACAGAAAAATTACTTAAAAGAGCAGTTTGACATTTTGGGAAAAACGCTTCTTTACGTTTCTATTTCTTGTCGGGGACCAGTTGCCAGGCAACCGGCGGAGACTCAAGGAAGTTACTGGTCCTGATCCAAACATGCCAGTTCGGACTGGGCCGACTGCACGGCCTCCTGGATTGCGGCTTGCAGCTTTCTCAAGAACTGCTGATCCAAACACCTGTACTCTCAATATTGTGCTTCCTTGGGTCCTGAGCAATACACCCACCATAATAAAGTTGCATCCACTAACAATGCTACAGTATACATATCATTTGCTAAAGCCCAGTTCAGACTGCAACAAATTAAAACTTGCAACTTCTTGCAATGTGCCAGTCTGCAGACTCCTGAAATCTGCCAGTTTACACCAATACAGCAAGACGAGAGAGTTGTCGTCTCCATATCAACAACTCTCTGTTTTTTTGGGGGGGGGGGTTTAGGCACAATAACGGCTTTGTTTTCTTGCGCATGTGTGCTGCATGTGCACAACACATCATTACAGGCACATCATAAAGACGGAGACCGGCATGTCAACAGTCGTGGTGATGTAAATGAGACAAGCTTGGGCTCGGCAGACAAGGAGGGCTGCAGACTGAGTATGCCACAGCAAGCAAACACGCCGTCTGCTGACAGTTTAAGACTGAGTTTACAAAGCTTATTGGCTGTTGAAACAGGTGACATGCCTTATGTTCTAAGACCAGCACCTCGGAATTTGGCAAGCTGTGTCATAGGTGACAACATCAACCAACGTGAGTTGAGGTAAAACAGACCATTTGACAACCCCTGGCACGTTCTAAAACAGCTCCTCTCACCAGAAATCTTTGATCTGAACAAGATTTAACAGCGAGCTATTTGGGACCAGGACATTTCTTAGAACAACTGTGTTCATTCCAAACCTTGTATCACTGGTGCTTGAAATGGTTGAGATTTTAGCAATGTAGCATCTCTTATTTCATCTGTTCTTGAAAACTGTGGCGAGCGAAGGAGAGCGAGCTGTACCTAGTATGCCATGTGACGGTGTAACAGTTAATAAAGGTCCCGTCTCAATACACTTCACAGTGTGTACATGATGCACTACTAATGAATACATCCCGTAAATCTCGAGAGCTCGCACTCGACACCGCACTTCCTTGAGTCCTCGGCAATACACCTGCCAAGCGTGAAGTCGATCAGACGAACAGCTGTCGAGAAAATCTGAAGACATTTATAACATTTGAATAAGATTACGTGTTAATACACAAGCAGCAGTCAAACCTTTAGATGTGGCAAATGTCTACAAAGATTATTACGTCTTATGATTTTGGCAATGCTACAAGCTGACCGTTTAAAACACCTTTTGGTCTTGGTATTACGATTCTTTCATTACTGTGAAAAAGAATCCATTTCGTCTGTAAATTTTCTGATGCCACATAACTATGTTTTCTATAAAAAGGCTCAAATGCCAGCGCTGATTTCAGCTGTCTCCCAACATCCCAAATTAAATGTATGTTGCACTGCCGAAAATAAAATATGCAATTGTGTGTGAGTGTGTGTGTATTTGTGTGAGTCTGTGGGGGCAGCTGCACAAGTGGGTGAGTTTTGCTGTCACGCACTGTGCTCTATGAGTCTGACTCATGCGAGAGATGGCAGAGTGGAGTGAGAGAACACAGCACACAGCTCTCTTTCGCTCTCTCTCACACACACACACACACACACACACACACACATACAAAGACACACACACACACCACTTATTCCACAGGATAACTGATCATCACTTAGTATTCCTACTGTATGTATGGGCATAAATGTTGCGGTTGGTCTAGTACAGACAGCTGGATGATGAAGATGCTTGTATAAATCTTCAGGTCTAAAAGACTGAATAATGCATCCCACATTCATTTTATAAGCTATTATGTTCTGACCCAAAGTACACATGCTCTTTTGTTTCTATGACGATAATTCTTGCACTTTTTTATTATTATTTATTTTATAAAGTTGTGAAAAAAAGCTCATTATGTAATGTTATGCAAGAAAAACAAGCAACAAAATCCCATACTGTTGATCTGGCTGGTGTATGCTGCTCATATCACAGGATTTGAATACCCAAAGGTTTAATTTACACCTCTTATATTTTGGACGCCTGGCAAGTAGCAAGTCAAGAGCAGCACGGAGGGGAAAAAACAGGAACAAGTTGACAGTGACTAATGTAGGATGAAGGCTTCGGTGCATATGGTCCTTATCATAATTCATGAAAAAATTATTATTGTGTGAAAATTCTGTGCATGAGTGAGCTCCAGTTCATAATATGGATCCCTGGTGCATGTGACCGACCCACAGTTTAAATAGTTCTGTGTATGTGCATCGAGGCTGCACAGTTAATCATACAAAGATTGCTATTGTGTCATGTTTGAATCGAGGGGATGATTCATTGCATACAGGAATGCACTCCCAGTTTCTCCTCGAGCTGGGTTACTCCACGCAGTGTTGCCAGATTTACATCAGTTTTTGCATTTGTACAATCATTTTGCCCTCTGTACGATGTATGATCAATAACCCCAAAAAGTGCCATCGTGGACCATAATTTGACCATTTAGTCTGTGCTGTCTTACTTTATTTTCCAACGTAATCGTGATAATTAAATATGAATCCTACATCTTTCTTTTCCAGACAAATTAATCACGCTTGGTGTAGGCTTTGATGAACATGACTTGTGACCATGGCTGTCGTTTTGGAGCTTGAACTTTCTAACGCTTAACGTATGCTGTGTACAAGGTGAGTTGCTCTGAATGCACCAGTAAGCCCAGTTACTTCTTTAATTATCTTAACTAATGGATTTAACTGTTTTCATGCAGAATATGAACAGGTTTCCAGTTGTGCTGTCTTTTAATAGTAGGCTACAACAGAATTTGTCAGACTGATGGACTTATGAACACTTCCATTCATCTTAGTTATGTGAGCTTGCTTAAAAAAAATAAATAAATAAAAAAAATAAAAAAATACCGCCTCATGTGTATGCCTTACGAGCCAGTTGAGGTGCAGTTACAGTTTACAACCATGTTTGTCCAGACTCATATGTAGCAATGACAGCTGACAGCTTCAAATTCGATGTTGCTGCACAGAAGCCACATATTCACATACATCTCTCTTATGGCAGCACAAAAATCTATAAATTCACCACAGTTTCAAGATCAGTGTCACCAATTAAGTAACTGACCAAATGTCTCCCCTTCTGTTCCCGAGTTATGACTTTGTAAAATGGACAGAAAAGTGTTTTGGTGGAACATTATGATGTCACAGTGAAGTTGACCTTTGAAGATGTCATCACTTCATCATTTTATTCTAACATTTGTGAGAGAAGTTTTCATAATCAGCTAATGAATTCTTGAGTTAGGGGCAAAAACGTGTTTTATTAGGCTACAGAGGCCTTGACCTTTGACCACAAAAATCGAATTAGTTCATCCTTAACTTCAAGTTGATGTTGCTGCCATATTTGAAGAAATTCTCTCAAGGCTCAAGAGACCAGCGGTGTTCCTAGGAGTCCTGTGACCGAGGAGGAATGCCTATGTTATAAAGAGTGCTTCATGTTCACGCATTTCTGAACTGATAAAATGAGGAGCTACACTTCACGCAGCTTTCATAGACTACCTGCGTTGGATGCAGACACACTGAAGTTTTGGCTGGTTTTGCTACTAATGGATCCCAACACTCCTGTACAGTGACCATTTTGACCGGGAGGGGAGGAGAAATCCAGAGCTAATTTTCCTAAAGAAAACTGCTGCTCCAAGAGTGAAGATACCTGCTGCAGACGAGTGGAGGTAGGCTCATGCTATTGCTGAAGTTATTATTTTGACACTGCATAACATTACACATGAAAGCATGGCAATATAATGACAAAAACAATCAATAAATGATTAGTAGGTGCAAATATCAACTGATTATAGAAATCTATATAAATTGCTTCCCCATTTTCAGCCAGTGAGATTCACAGTAACAAAGTGTGTGTGGTGGTGGAAAAATATATTCATGCTTTGGTATTATACAACCTTATCATATTTTGTGCCTACATCTGGTCTTCCTGTACATCAAGGAGACACCTACTGGCAATGACTAAACATGGTAATGTTAGGTATTGTAAGAGCCCCTTTACACAGTCTTTTCTAATAAGATAATTATTTGTTGTTCCCACAGTGGGGAAATCTGCAGTGTTACAGCAGCAAAGGGGACCAATTTAAAGGAGAGTCTCTCAGACACATACACACGGGGGAAAATAGGGTTCAGGTTAAAAAATTCAGAAGTTATTCTTTAAACATTTACAGTGTTCCCATGGTGATGACTCGTGTATGATAATTTTCCTGAAAATATTATATTTTTAGCCTCTGGTACCATGGTTTAACATCCCATCTGGCAACACTGACTTCACGTGACAATCTGTGGGGTGCAGGACATTGGTGTAAAGAAATTCAACGTGTGAGACACAGAGGAGTAAAATGTGGTGAAACAGAAAGCTTTCTTAGGTAGAACAAAACTGTGTCAGAACCGAGTTAACGCTGAGCTTGTGCTGTAATAAAGCCATGCAGTCTGCTGTGTGGGACCGAAGTCATAGACAGTGATGAGAGTTAAAAGCACCTACAGTACAAATGTGCTTATTCAACCTACTGCAAGTGATCAAAGTGAAAAAGGATAGAACAAATATGAGTCTCTTACTGAGTTTATTAGTCATTTAGTGGATCTGTTCCACCATCTGAGCCTCAAACACTGTAATGTTAGCTGGCCCGACTGCCCTAGATGTGGACACAACATTAATGAGACATCTGTTTACAGCCTCTGTGTGGGGAGGTGTGTGTGTGTATGTGTGCGCGCAGCAGAGAAAGAGATAGTGAGAGTGTGCGAGCGTGTTTAGACACGACTGCTTAGTGATAAGGGCAAAGTGTAATGGGGTCAGTAACTCCATCCTGTAATTCCAGACTGTTCAACCATTCATTCAATCAATCAATCTACCTACATCCCTCCATTCTTCCTTCCACCTGTCCTTCATCACTCTTTCATTCATCTTTCCATCTATGGTATTCAGATAAATGTCCAATAAATTTTAAATTTTTTATTTTTATACACTTCATACTATTTTCTCTATTTATTATTACCAGTATGTATTTCTGTCCATGTGCTGCTGGAACACGTGACTTTCCTCTCTGGGAATAAATAAAGGCTGATCTTATCTACTGATGAAATGTCACTAGTAAAGAATTCTTATTTACCTTATAGACACTGTGATAAATAATAAAGAGCTGTAGCTATCCAGTAGCTGTAACAACACAGCCTTTCCCTTTTTTTCATTTGCCTGTCTCTCACTTTCTCTTTTTCACATTCATGCAAACACACCTGTTCCCAACTCCTCTCATGTGTGACTGTCAGTATATCTATATAGGGACTGTTGCACGCATGACTGCAGCAGGGATACAAGAACATTTTGTCAGCTTAAATACGAAGATTTGGAGCTGAAGAATTACTGTAATTTCCCATTAACTGGATCTGAATCACTAGTTAATGGTTCACATTTAATAATCTCCCAATGAATTTGGTGGAGGGTAATGGTTTTTCATTGTGTTGCATGAGAAAAATCAAGATTTGAATGATGCTATTCCACAAACCCTGACACAGTCATTTTGGCTCTGTGGCTTTAGCCAACCATGCCGATTAGGAGCTGTTGTATTCTCCTCTCATGCCCACACACTTGCACACACTGCACACAAACACTGTGCACACTCACCCAAATAAGCAATCCCCCCCCTCCCCCCTTGGGAGTGGAAAGGGAGAGCATGCAGGGCCAAGAGGCTGAAAGGGAGAGTGACAGTGGTCTATCTGCTGTCTCCCATCTGGGTGTCAGTCTCTGGTTTCGCCCAGGGGCTCAGATAAGCTCTGGACACAATAGGGACAGCTATTAAAATTCAAACTACCAGAGAGAGTCATGAAATAGTCATGACAGGTAAGGGAAGTCTACACACTCTCTTATGTGCCGCTTATTGTCTGTCTGCTTGGAGCTGCAGAGAAAATGCACTGTTTGGGTACAGCTGGAGAGGTGCTAATGAGCGTGTAGGGATACTGCAAACTTAATTAAATACACACTAAAAATCATTAAAGTAATTTTGTATTATTCAATATAATTTTGTAGATCTCTATAAGAGATATTTTTAAAAGCTTAAAGAGTATAAGAATCAGAGGTGGGATCAAGTCATTGTTTTGCAAGTCACAAGTCAAATCCCCAGTCAAGACTGACAAGTCCCAAGTAAAGTCCCTAGTCCCAAAATTTGAGTTTTAGGTTAAATGTACCCAAATCACGACTGCTGTTTGTTGGAAGATGTTGCACCTGTAATTTTTTGCCCACACATTTTGCATACTACAATTAGTTTTTAGTTGACCACAGCATAGTTTATGCATACGAATAAATCATGAAGTGTTGGCATGCTGGAAATGAAAAACATTGGTGATCACCGATTCAGGAAATTAAGTGAAAGTGAAATAACATTTTTTTTAAACCTTTGAGCATGGGGAAAGTTATCAAGTATTTTCAAGTCAAAAGGCTCATGTGAAGCCGAGTTGCAGGTCTTTCTTGTTTTCTCAAGTCCAGTCTAAACTCATCATTTTTGACTCCAGTCTGACTCGAGTCCAATTCATGTGACTCGAGTCCACACCTCTGATAAGAATAAGAACTATATCCTAATAATTCATCACACTTTTACAAACACTATCGCTGTAGGTGAATTACAGTGTAGCGTTGAAAGATCACTGATCTCTGCTTGTGCTCTGCAGAAGCGCTTTGATTGATCTATAATGTGACTGAACCCCGTCCAAAAAGGTCCATCAGCTGCAGAAAATGGATGGATGGATCTCCTTTAATATTCCAGATGTACTTTCACAGATGTACTTGGACAGTATTCAACAGCATTGATTTTTCCACATGCCACTAATGTAAGGCTAGTCATTTAGAGTTTACAGGCTCGTATTTCTTTACTGTATAGAAATACTGATATACTACTATTTTTTAGTAACTAGTAAGGTTCTGATTGAATGACTTTTACTTATAATTTATCATTTTCACTAGGGATGCTCCTAACAAGTAGTTTCCATGACTTTTAAACACACTTGTGGTGCCAACTTGCAATGTTAGTAACATTTAATCAATTAACTGACTAAATATTTACATGGTTGTCTCTGTGCTTTTAAATTTTAAATAACTTCAATATCTGAATACTTTCTCCACCACTGAAGGTTTGATCAGAGGTTATGTAGACAATTCCCCAAAAAAGATTCCTTTAAATCCAGAGCTGCTGTGCTGAATGCATTCAGTGGATAAAATTGCAATAGCTGACTAACACTGTCACAAGAGAAGGGGTAGATTAGTGAACTGTAGAAGCTGAAATGATGTGTTTGCACATTAGGCAGTGTCTGGTTTTTGTGCTTTGATCCTGTGCCCTTGGGTAAGTGTGACTATATCTGTGGCATATCCCTATTCCCCTGGGCAAGACTAAACAGGCTTAGTCTCTGCTTCCTTTGTGCCAATAGGCAAGGCATGACGTTTTAAAGGTTCGGCAAAGGTAAAATTCGAAGTCAGTGGAAGACAGTATCCATGTTCCTGTTCCACTTTCCTACTGCTGCCGGGTTGTTATGGATTATTCTCTACATTATGTGTAAACTCAAAGTTGAGAGACAGCTGCTCTGTGCCCTTGAGCAAGGCAGGGCTGGATCTGATCCAACAACACAGTATCTGTTTATGTGCCCTTGAGAGGGAAATGCTGTCTGTCTGTGTTGGCAGCCGTGGTACCACCCTTGTTCTGCCCCACAGCGGGAGAAAAGAGAGGAGAGAGGTCAACTCAGGAAAAGAGCTGACATGGAGAGAAACAAGCCGGTTATAGCCCGGGACTCTGCATATTCAGCTAAAAGCATCACCACGCCTGTCAACTTGCTATCCATACTCCTGGCTTCCAGCAGCCAGTTCAGATTCAGGACATTTCAGAGGACAAGAGCTGAATGTAGATATATGACAGCGACCTGGGACAGAGAAGCATTTGGAGATGTCAGTTTCTGCCACTGTATTTTTGAGTGATTCACTTATCTTAGGGCAGATTTTCCAGGCAGGCAGGAACTAAAGTAATGAGCTGGTCTGGTGGTCTGATGGTAGAGTGGTGGGGTGTCAAAGGTTCAACAACCACCTGTCCTGTCCCTCAAAAGCCCTGGAGCAAGACACTACTCCCCACCTGTACGCGCATTGTACATTGCAAGACTGTCAACTAAAATGTATAGTTTCAAGTAAAAAGCAAGGATGGAGCCTATTCCAGCTGATATTGGGCGAGAGGTGGGGTACACCGTCGACAGGTCACCAGACTATCACAGGGCAGACAACCATTCACACTCACATTCACACCTACGGACAATGTAGTCATCAATTAACCTGCATGTCTTTGGACTGTGGGAGGAAGCCGGAGTACCCGGAAAAAACCTACGCTGACACGGGGAGAACATGCAAACTCCGCCCTAGGTTCGAACCAGGAACCCTCTTGCTGTGAGGCGACAATGCTAACCAATGCAACACCATGCTGCTGCTGTTATGTTAATGAAAAATAATGCAAGTAATTCAAATGTTAATTTTAATTATAAATCAATACAGATGAGCTGTGTTTTAAAAGCAGGAAGTAGTCACATAAATTATGTATACGAATCAAAGTTTTTAATGCATCAAGATGCATTGGTAATAATTTTATAATCACATTGCAGTCCCCTGAAACAAAATCAAATTGAATTTTGAGGTGCCTCCCCACCCTTAGTTACCACACTTTGATTAAATATGAAAAGAGTTTATTTAATTTTCTGCCTTGAAAATAATGTTAAACTTTACATTACAAATGTTTTCAAAACCAGGGTAGTCTGGAAGCAAAAAAATTAATAAGGATAGTGTTCCTTCATGCTTAAAAATTATATTAATAACAGGATTAGATCATAACAGAATAAGATCAACGTGACATAGATAGTATCACAATAATCAAGAATCACTTCAGTAATGCCAACTGAGTAACAACTGAGCGTTTTTAAAATAACTATCATTTCTAAAATTCAAGTATGCCTTAAAGATATATACAATTCACAGTTTAAATGTTATCATTGCTTGTTGGAGGCATTTGCATCTTTTACAGTCAGTTTCATATCCACAATCTACTTAGATCACTACATCTATTTCTTACATTTTCTGTCATGCCTACTGGGTGCCAATCTGTACACTATAGTATACACTCACTCGGGCAAACATACTGTATACTGTTGTGAGTCAGCACCAGGCTCCATGGGAGCAGGCCAATGGAGTCTGGTTTTTGGCATCTGTTCTCTTAATTCAGTCAGGCATCTCTTGGGACAGCTGACTTCACTGCCAGCCATGTACAGCATCCGCATGTGTTCGTTTGTGTGTGTGTGTGTGTGTGTGTGGACGCATGTGTGTGTATTTCAACATACAGTATCTGTCTGTCTAACAGTTCCCTTGACAATTGAATTGTACAGTATCATACAATATACAGTATATAAATACGCACATTCACATTACTGCTGGTTGTTTTGTTTTGACAAATGTCATCTACAACAAGATGGAAAATAAATAAAGACACTTAATATGCATTAAATATGAGGAACATCTTCCTGATACAACTGCAGCCTTATTTTCCCCACTGCAAACTCTTTTAACACAAAAAAAATCCTTCTCCAGCTCATCTAAATTTCCTTCTATTGTCACCAGTATATTTATAATAAGAGAAATCAATATGGTGTACCAGCTTTTCAACTGCACCACTATTGATAAAAAAAAAGGTACAGGTTTCAGATAATCTGTACATTCAAGACCAATTTCTCAACAAAAATTAGGCTTGCTCTAAACTGGGGATGCATTTCAGTGGACATCAAATGGATATAAATTTTGTTTTAGTCCAAAACCTTGTTTAATCCCTCTCTGTCTGGGAAACCAGCCCAGACTGTATTTCTCCAGAGACAGTAATCAAACCCTCATATAAAAGCCTAAGCATTTGTGAAGTGATTGCACTTCACAACACGTCCCCGCGGAAATGTTCACATGCCATTATTATTTTTTACCTACACCTGCTCATCTGTTTGTATTATGCTGCATTTAAAAAACTGGCACATCTTTGCAACAAGGCATACTTTGTAGTAAGGTATACAAAGGGTTTATCTGTTGTCACTAACAACTTCATCAACGGTTAATACACTTTTTTTGTTGATGCTAAACAGATGAACAGGAAACTACATGAAATAAACATCTTTTTGGGTTGCCAGGTTCAAGAGGCTTTCATGGGCTCCTTATTTATTTCAAGACATCAAGACCGCAGCGTGTGTTAACAAGTCATTGATGAAGAGTGGAGGTTTTTTAGTTTACAGTATACTATTAAGCTTTCAGATTTATATGTTAGTACACTAAATCATTCAGGGGGACTGTGTGGGATTGGTCCCTTTCCAATTAATTAAGAATTCTGCATTGTTTCTTTTAACCAACACACTGTTATTATGTCCATTTTCATGGACGACTGTAATGAAACACACACACAGCATTTGGATAATATATTGAACAGGTTTGTGGGGTTGTGTCCATCAACTTCATTTCTAGCTTTTGTTTCTTTTAGTGTAGCAAACACATTCACTCCATACCAAGAAAATGAGAAGACATAACTACACATGCATGACAATAACTGCTTTGTCATCTTTGCAATAGTTCTAGCTTACAGAGTATTATGGATAGCATATTAAAAATTAAAGGTAAAAAGGCCTGTGGCAGAGGATATACACCAATCAGAGATCCTTATTTTACATTTGTGTATACATCCTGGCAACCAAAAATGTATATTCTCTTCATTTTATTAGTACTTATGACTGATTTTTTAATCATTAAATGAAATTGAAACTGGTCGAGTGCTGAGTAAGAGAGCTGCAGCCACAAGACTAGCTGCAATGTAACCACTGGGGCATGTATGCAGCGTCAATGTCCATTCACTAGAAGTGCTTGTTTTGCCACTAGTAGGCTCAGATTATTATTCTCAGTGTCTGAAAACATTATGGACAGGATCCCTACAAAGATAGAAAGTTAGATTCTTTTTGTTTAACTAGAAACAGCCCAGAAATCACTGCTGCCACACCTCCCAGACTTTATCTAAATAAACTCTGGTTTGGCTGAATTAAACTCTTAATTCACAGATGTGAAAATATGCTGATTCTATAAACACTAAAATTACTGTTTATGTGAAAGGAGTCTGATGGCGAAAGCAATTTCAGGGGTGTTGCTGGTTAAATAAACAGGATTTTACTGTTTAACAAAAAGGTCTATCTCTGAGGGAATGCTTTCCGAAATGTTGTCAACACATTTACAATAATCTGAGCCCGTCAGTGGTTAAAAAAAAACAAAAACCCTGACAACATTTACAACGGATGTACATTGACAGTGCAAACATGCCCTGAGCGGTTTCACTGCAGTCCTGTTGCTCAGTACTGGACCAATTTTGAGAAATATTGTTCCCATTAGCCACTTCAATGCAAACACATGGAAAGATAGGGTCCAGGTTAAAACAAAATACCAAAGATGTCCTTTAAGACTTCATCACATTCCTTTCACTGGTCAATCTTCTTAATATTGCATATACAGTAGAGCGCTATGGCAGAGTGATTGACCACCGGGCCACAGTACTGCTTAAGAACTGCCTCAAGGTCACTGCTACTACACTGCAGAGGAGCACCTGTGTGAGTAGTGGTGTGTATTTGTGTGTCTGCCCACGATGGGGTTTTGCTTCTTCACAGAGCAAAATGGCTGTATATCATTTATAATATGTCCTCTGAGAGCCATCTCTCTCTTCTTCACTGCCTCCTATTTCATTCCCTCTCTTTTTCTACCTCTTCTATCCCTTTTACAGAGCCACTAGGGGAAGGGAGGAGAGGGGAGGGCAGAGAGGAGAGAAGGAGAGGAGGAGAAGGAGCTGCAGAGCAGGAGAAATTGTCCTTATTAAAGAGACGGCTGCTCCATGTGAGAGATCCCTTGTGGGATAGAGATTAAATAGACTGCGTCAGAGGGGAACACGCTCCTGGTGTTGCGACTGGAGGACGCGATAAGTATGTTCATCAGGGAAGGAGGGAGGAAAAGAAAGGGAGCAAGGAGGAGAGTTGGGATGAGGGACAAACAGACAAGAAAATGTAGAAGAGAAGGAGAATGAACAACAGGGTAAAGATTAGAAGGGGAGAATGTGCAGGAATGTTGCAGCACACAGACTGAAACGTGGACTTTATTTTAAGGGAGGGATAAAAAAAGATTAGAAGGAAAACAGGGAGGAGGTGGGTGTGAATGGAGGAAAATGAGAAAGAAAGGAGATGAAATAGGAGAACGGGAGAGGTGTTTTAAACCAAACACTGCAGTCAGAGAGAGGATAGAGGGAGAGGGAGGGGGAGAGGAGGAGATAGAGCAAAGGTAGGAAGAGGTGGATGAAAGATGAGTGGGGCAAACAGTTTCCTGAGTTATGTAAAGAATTCATAATGGCCTCGTCATGGGAGCAGGATTGTGAAAAAATAATGGACGCTGCCATCATGACGTCACCCATTTGTGGACTCCAGTTCTGAAGCCTTAAGTGTGGCATTTTGCCTGCTGCCATCTTGGATTTTTGGAGCCAGAATTGACGCTGGGAAGGAGCGAAGTGATGCCGAGCAGACAGCCTGTCACGCAAAGCAGCCACACCCTTGATTATGATCAACTTTAATCCTTAATAAAATGTAAGTGGGTGGGTTATATAAAAATTTGAGTCTATGGGGACTGACCTGTTTTTGGAGCCAAACTCAAGGGGGCCGTTCAGGAAATTGCAGTTTTTGGCACATTTGTCCTGGCTTCATTTTTCAGCCCTGAAGGTTGACTCTTGTACAGAACATAGCGACTAAGATATGTAAGACAAATGGGAAGATTCATGGTAGCATGGCACTGTCTTGATGCTATGTTTTATGAACCCCTGCATATTTAGAAAAAAAGGAAGATAAGTAAAAGGTTTTTGAGGGAGACTTGCATTTTATATTTTTGGATTGAGAGTACAGTTCACTCATGCAATGGGCCCTTCACAAGATGGAATAAACACAGTGCACCTGAGGTATCCAAAGAGCACCTGTATGTGACTACTACTAGGACCCAGCAGCGCTTCTACTCCTTTCTCTTCATAAGTAGGGAGATGTTATAAATGTTTCCTACATCTGTTCTTTTCCTGCTACGCCTACATTTTTTTCTTTTGTGTTCTCTGTCTACAATTTCTGCCAATGGAACACATACACATCATAACATCTGTGTCCTTGACATCAAGGCAATGTCACTAGAAGAATGGATGTGCGCATACAAACCATTTGTTACAGATCAATAGATTCATACAGTATGTGAGACCCTATGATGTGTGTGTGTGTGTGTGTTTGTGTATGTGTGGTATATAACCCCATTTGGATAAACTAGTCAAGTATTAACCCTCAGTGAGAGGACTGTTAACTCAAGAACCACCACCAGCATCCTTTCTTGACAAACACCGGCATCATGTATGATGTTCTGGCCACCATCCACCACTGTCATTACTGCCACAAATAGCAATGCAGGACATCCCCCCCCAGAGATCTGCTATGAACACAACTCTCCTCAACCTACCGATGGTCACCTGCATTTCTGCAAGACATTTTTCCCCACTTGTCAAAGTCTACTGTGCTCTATGTTAACAGAGGTGAATCAGTTCAGTGCCAAAATGATTGTTCCCTAAATAAAGTCTCAATTTCAACAAAGAAAAAAGGTATAATATCAATCGAAAATCAAGTCTACAGACTGGCAATATATATTTTAATGGATTAAGGACAAAAGGAAGTTTAGAAATGGTGTGCTACTTTTCCAGCAGTACTGCATTGTTACTAACTCAATGAAAGAAGTGAGAGCAGAAGAGAGAGATGATGAAGGTTATACATGTGGAGCAGGTCTATTTAGGCTACGCTGTACACCGGCCCACTGGGATACCAGCAACCGACCGGCACACCGAAATAGAAATGGGAGCAAGGGAGGGAGAATGGAGGAGAGGTAAGGTGTGGTGAGACAGAGGAATGGGAGGTAGAGACGTAGAGGAAGGGCAGGTGGAAGGGTTGATGAGGAGGAGGTCTGGAGGGGACAAGAAGGAGAAGGAGGGAGGAAGTAAGATGATTTAAGAGAGAGGACATCCATAATAGAGTTGTGAAATGAGAGGAAATATTTTTGCCATTTTTTAAGTTTACTTTTAAAGCTTTGACATTTAAAAATCAAACACAGTGCGCTGGCTTTCTTGCCGAGAGTTACATGAAAAGACCTATGCCACGTCTTTACAGGAGAGAGGTGTCAATCTTTTTATCTAACATCCGGCAAGAAACTGAATGAGTGCAATTATCCAACAGTTCTGTAAGTTATGGCCATCATTTTTATTATTTAAACTTTTTTGTGAAATAATATTCTTTTCTATTTTCCGATAGCCATCACCGTCCGCTACTGTTGCTATGGAGAAGAGGTCAGTCAGTCGTGAATCACACCTGAAGATAATTAAAAAATGCTTTGCTGTTTCAGTTGAGAACGAAGCATCAAACTGATCAAAACTGAACCAGAATCTGTCAATTTAATTTTCAGGTGTAAAATTTACATCCCATTTGTCATTAGCAGTATGAGAGTCGGTATTAACTCCTGCCTGTAAGTGCACAGGCTTGTACCTAATACCTTTTTGTCTAAGATCCAGATATTTTCTTACACAGTTGCTCATTTTTCGGTACTGATCATTTAACTGTGATATGTCACTGAAGCCTGAACAACCTGCCATTGTCTGCACGGAAAACAAAAGGGGCTCTTACTTTCAGAGGTATGCAAGCCTAAAATAAATGTTCCCACTGAACAATCTGAAAAGATGAAGAGGAGGAGAAAAAAAGGTGGATAGGAGACAGGAGTTGAAGGTCAATATTATTAACCTAGCATGGACAATTATTGTCATTTCAGTCAGGATACAGAGTAAATGATATGACAGATATACATTTAAGGTATATGTGTTTATATTAGACTGGAGATCATTACAGTTTAGATAGTTTTGGTGTGCTTGAGATGCTGGTAAACATCTGTTATGGACTTCATTATATACCACTGGTTTAAAACTGTCTCTAGAGGTTGGGGGAAGGTGATGCCGAGGGTGATTTGTAGTGGTGGAGGTAAAGTGCCTCAGTGCAACTGAGGCCAAGGGGAGGTGAGGGGGGAGATGGAGGTAGTAAGAAGACTGAAATGGGAAGTGGCGATATTGTAGAGAACAAAGAAAAAATGTTACTCAAAAAAAAAAGGGTGAGAGTGAGGATATGAAATCAATATATTTTGGCTGGTTGGTTGGAAATAAAATAACTAAGTCCCAGTCTGGCCACAGAATAAATTATTAAAAAAGAAAAACTGCTGAATTTTACTCTGGGATTGAGTTCCTACTACCTATTCAGAGTTCTTGCTGTATTAATTATATTTGGTGCTATCTATCCTCTGACTACTGATGGACAGCTCTGCAGACGGAATACTGGAAATTATAAAAAGGCGACTATGACATTTATGAGGCCGATCTTTTAGGGGTGCTGGTGGGTCTTCTGTTAAAAAGTCCTAGAACTGATTAGTATTATATCAAATTCAGCTTATAGTGGTGCATGTTTAAAACATTGATTTCCAATATTGTTTTTTTTTACCCAAATCTGCAGTCAGATCTAAACTGTCTGAAAAGCTTACCACCATAGTTTTGTGAGGTGGACAGACTCTTTGCATATAATGTTGTTTCCACACACATCTATATTTACTCCTCTTTCCCGCATGGTCTCATCAACACTCCTGCCCTCCCTTTCTCACAACATCAAAGGCTATCAATGCCCCGAGCATCTCTTCATCCTCCCGACCCTCGAGGAATGGCTCTGCCCTGAGCTTTCTCACAATTCCTTGCTCCATACCCGGGAGGATCCACCGATGTGTTGCGGCTCTCGACAGTCTACAGTACAGAAAATAGCTACACTGTGAGCACCCAACTTTCTATCTCTAGAGGAGCAAGGCCCTTGCTCGTAAACTAAGCTGTAGCCTGACATCCCATCTGGCCCCTGAATGACTCATGCCATTCACCCGCTGGCTGCCTGAGGGAAACGCTAGCTTCTTCACCCCACAGTCACCTACAAGGCCACACATAGGTAACTACATCCTGGTTGCAGATATACAGTACACGGAAGCAGCTACTGAGAAATTGGGAGGGTATGACACAGAGAATCCAAACACGCTACAGAATTAGATGTGCTACCTAATCCCCATTCATTTCATCATCTTCATCTTAAAGGTATTTTATACAATTTGGATTTGATTAAAAAAAATCCTCTCATGTGATTTTATGTTTTAACCTCACTTTATGTAAAACATTCCTCCACTATGGGTTCAGAAAATTGTTCATCCACCGGGGTCATGAAACCTTAGACAATGATTAATGCCTGAACAAATGAGCTTCTTTTAGCTCTTAAATGTTTAGATTGATAATGTTATTCAGTTTTCTTTATAGCTATCATAAGCATAATGTGTATTGTGTGTGGGAGCTGTCGTAGCAGTCCTCAGCCATGTATTCTCCAACGTCACATATAACTTATATTCCTTGTGCAGGGTTCTTGCACCATTTAAAAGTCAAATTCAACTAAAATCCTAAAGTAAATATAGTTTAGGACCCCCCCTCATCTTAGCTCATCTCTAGCTTGTTAGCTAGCTTGCAACCATGACTGACGGTAATGAAAACATGACACGCAGCCAGACGGCAACATATATATCTAGCTAAAGTAACGTAAAATTTGTATTAAATGCAAGACTTTCATTGTATAATATCAAGTTACTCAAATAAATATGTGCTATCGAACGTTTTACAGCAGGCTACTGTGAATGACAATTTTCCCATCAGCCTTAAATGCACTATCTACAAGTTTATTACCTACTGCAAATTCATGGTAAATCTAAGACAATTTATGTCCCTAATTTTCTTGATTTTATTTTTAGTACTTTTAAGAGTTTCTAAGGGGCCATGGGAACACTGTATTAAATTATTGTTCAAAAACTGCCTCTGAAAATGTCTGCTGCTGTTTCTGGGCCACTATTAGTGCCTTTTTTGGTTAATGTACTGTAGCAATGATGTGGCAAGAGCCTGCTGTATCTAAATACATGTGGTTGAGAGTGCAACCTCTTCAGTGGTTGCATCTCCATACTTACAGAGCCATTATGTATTTATGCTGCATAATGGGCGAAAGCCATTCATGAACTGTTGGTATCATGTGGGCTGGTATAGGCCACAGTATACAAGGCTACTAGGTCAACCATGCTCAGGGCCTCTTACCATCAAACACAGTCCCCTGGGACACATACACATTACACATACCACACGTGATGACAGCAAGCCATACAGAATACCTTCAAGGATAATTACCATGATCATATTTCAGAGGTAACATATGTTCTGTGGAGCAACCTCGAACGACAACAGGGGACCCACACAGCATAAACATAGAAGCACCTGGGATCACTAATGCAAATAGCACCAGATACCATTACTCAGTTTCCACTAAGTAAATGTTCCAGTGAGAGACAAACAATTCATCATAACAATTAATAATTATAACCATGGACGCGAGAAGAGGAGCATCCTGCTTGTTAGCAGCAGGGCAAGATTTCCACCAAAACATGGCAAACTTGTTAAATGGATCTACCCATCGAAAGTGTCAACACACAATAATATGGAAGCACCTCATTTATTCAAAAATTATTGAGTGCCGCACAAGATACACAATGCTTTCTTGAAAATGCAATTAAGTCCAAAAATAATTAATGGTTCCCACACATTTAAGACTGTACTGTAATGTTTTCAATAATCCACCCTGTAGAGAATCTGTATTTACATACACTCAGAATTGCTCCTCAGAACCACATACAATATTTTCTAATTTCTTTTCTATCTTTCTATAATTGTTATTTTACCCATTGAGCATATCAAGAAAGGATGAACTACAATTCTGCACTGTGATCCAGAGGATGTGTCATGATGGAAGTCTTAAATTGAAATATGACAATACACTGGTACACATTTCATATAAGAATTTTCAATGTTTTAAATGAGCTATATCAAGTAAATACGTGTTTTACGTGTAAGGGTCCTGACGCACCAGGCCAACAGTAGGCTGTCTGTCAATGTCAGGCCGTCTGTGACCGTCTGTCGCCCTACTTTTTGTGTCGTGTCCTGCACCAGTCAGCTGCTTTCTGGCAGTTTGGCTCAGTGCACAAGAAAAGTAACAGAAGTCAAGGAAAGTAAGCAAACAAAGGATTTAAGTCAAGGGGTTGTAAGATCAAAACAAACATGTTATGAAGGTACGACTTCTTTTAGCCATTGAGGTCTTTAGCAGAAACTGTTTGTAGCTGTTTGTGTTGTTGTTTGTGGGTGCACAGTAAATATCATTTGTTTTATTAACATCTAGTTGTGTGGTTCATGTGCTAAGTGGCTAACCTTTTTAATCCCTTCTGTCCATCTTCTGCATTCTCTTTAAATGACGAATACTAGGGCTGCACGATATCAGGGAAAATGTGCGATAAGCTATCACATTGTTGAATATTGTGATGACAATATGACTCATGATAGATAGGTTTGCACTGCCAGTACAGACTCCAGACAATGACTAGCCTATACACACTGAATTAGAAAAAAATGAAATGCAGTAATATTGATAGGTTTTCAATGTGGTGAGTCCACGGCACCAACAGGTGGTCATTTGAGTGGGTCCCCCAATTAAATTTGTGTTTTTGATAAATTGTAGTATTAAACTAATGTTTTTTTATGTGATATGGTTCCACTGCACTGGAATATTTATATACAGTCTATGTACATGTTGGTCTGAGTTTAGAGAGTAACAGATTCATCTACCCAGTATAAGGTTAATCACTGTTGATACATGATTGTAATTTGTGAAAATCCCATAAAAATAGAATTTCTTTGGATAATCAATAAAAGTTGAAATAAATTACTGTAAAGATTTAATAGTTCGTTTGGATAAATGTGCTGATTCTCTTTCATTTTCTGAGGAGTTTTTATGAGTTCTTTTCACTTTTTGAGACTATGAATAAAAGGGGCGACAACAGGAACAAAACTAGTCTTGCGCAAGATATATGACATGTATGGTGGCTGCCTGTAAAAACATTTTTTTCAATCCAAAGTGTCCCCTGGACAGTAAAATATCATTGGGTCATCATTGACTTGAGTCAGTGCAGCATCCATCAGTAGTACAGTCACATTAGCACAATGTAGCATCACCAGGGGAAAAAGAAACACGGCGCTTCCCCTGAATGGCAAAGCATCATCGTTACTGACATGAATGAATACAGCATCTGCTGTCACAGCAGACGTGAGATAATGGGAATGTCTGTCACAATACCATACATATTCATGAATTCGAGTACATTTTATGAACCTTAAAATACAAAGTTACTGTCTAATGGCAATCCCCGGGATGTCCATGCCACCCTGAAGCTTTTATCAGGAAACAGTGGCGCAGCAAGCTTCAGATAAGGACAGGTGGGCGGGCGGCCAGATGCCAGATCTGTGTTGTGCACCAGAACAAAAAATCCCCGACACATAAAAGTTTATTCATTCGTTCGTTCATTCATTCATTTTCCATAACCACCTGTTAGGGGTCACAGGAGGGCTGGAGCCTATCCTAGCTGACATTGGGCGAGAGGCGGGGCACACCCTGGACAAGTCACCAGACTATCATGGGCACATCACAAACAATATGATAAGAACATCCAAAACACAAGTTTAATTGGTTTGATAGGTTTGATTGTTACTGTGACATGAGATATACTTTCAAAATTAGTAGGCCTGAAGTCACCCAACGCCACCATTTTAAAATGACAAGTAGCATGTGAATGCATGGCACATGGAAATATACTATTTACTGCAGTTCATACTGTTTTTTTGTGATATAATGTGCATGTCGATGAAGGTACATTTTTTACTGTATTGTGCAACTCTAATGAACACTAGAGCCACCTGCTGGTATTAAGAGTTACTTCCTCTCATGCAGGCGTAGAGCAAACGTGCTTGTTGGCTGCTGGCTGTAGTTTTTGAGGTATGTTCAAGAATAACTTTTTGGCCAAGACACAAGTGACGTAAGGCACAGCAACAGTCAGCCTTTGTCACCATTAACTTTTTATCTGTTTGGCGTCTGTTTGGTGCTTTTCTTAAGTGTCAGAGATAATGTTGCACATACAGTTGTGCTGGTGAAAGGTTCAACAAATCAGATTCCCCATAACAAAAAGCATGTTAAAAATGACACTATCACTGTTTCTATACAGTGAGTTTAATTACACTCATTTTAGTTTTATTGCAAGTCTGCAGGCTGTGATCCTGAGTTAGTGTTTAGCGCACTGATAAAATGTAATGTTCTTGTATCTAATCAGGATGCTCATGAGAATGGGAAAATGAAATTATAATTTTATGTCTGCAATGATAATTTTTATTGCTAGTTCAAATTCAGTTTCATTTCTGTGTCGCTATAACACTGCAGGCATTTTTTCACACTGATGTTGCAAATATGGTGACGAGCAACAGGCACAGCATCCCTTATCTGAGTAAGTGTTTGTCAGTGCCTTTATTCTATCAATCTATTCAATTTGCTCTGTATTCACTCTTAATTCAACTCTTGTGCCTCTGAGGTTCTCTGAGTTTATCTCGTTTACTCTGCCGTTGTCTTGCCACAGGTATTACCACCAGCTGACCTAGAAGTGGTGCTATTGGATGAGAGGACCAGGGAACACAATCTTCTCTGACTATCAGCCTATAAGGTTACAGGTTACCTCTGATGTCACACAGGTGGCGCTACATGAATACTGATCAATGATCCCTACATCAGGGGAGGTGGATGATTTCAACACGGTTATAAATATTCAAGACACAGATGAAGCCATTAGAGAGGTCTGTTTTTTGTATGCTCGCTGTGCTGCACCTGGGGATGAAGCAACAGAAAATTCTAATCCTATGTGATATGTAGGCTGAGCCGTTTAACATTAGATGTCTGCATGAATATTTTAATATCCTGAAGAGGATGTGTAACATAACTTAGGTGGGTAAGTGATAAAATGTATGTAAAGGGATTCATACAAGGTGTTTAAGTGTGCCAGACAGAGTTAGGGTTAGTTAATTAATGCTTTTGAGACATTTTCAAGGTCATTTTTAACCATATTTTACACTGATTTTTGGATAAATCATCTTCTTTCTTATTCAAGAATTGAAGATAAGTAAAAACCTAAGTAGTAAGTATTCCCTCCCATGCAGAGGTAGGTTTGATGCAGGATTATGGTTATTAAAATGAGTTAGGTTAATCTACATTTTGCCAACAGGTAAGTACAGTATAAGGTAAAAAGACAGCATTAGGTGTAGTTGTAGGTTTAAGAGCTTGACTAATTTGACAAAACTAAAAGATGAATAAATTAAAATTAGATCAAATGTGCCGATTCAAATTTAAAACTATTTAATGACTTTTAATGGCTGATTTAAGACTTTTTGCGATTTCAAGGACCTGCAGACAGCCTGTCATGGTGTTTTACCAAAACCAACCTACATCTAGTCTCACTCACCAGACCTTTCTCAAGAAAAGAAAGGTCTGGCTGGGCTGACTCTCACTTTAAGATTGGAGAAAAAAAATGCCCTGGCTGCTTGTATTTCTTTCAACCAATCACAATTGTTCTGGGCGGTGCCACAGCAATGGTGCGCTTGCAAAAATATTGCCAGGGGAAACAGGTTTTGGCGTAACACGCCCACAAAAATATCGCCTACATGACGCGAACCAAGGCAGAAAAATGGCTACATCCCCGCAAGACCAAACACCGCAAAAGTTAGTAAAGGACATGTTGAAAATGGTTGAAAACTACTAGACAACCAGAGGTGGTAGGGCGGGACTTCAGCGGGTGGCTTGTTCCACCCAATGAGGGGCTGATTTATGCAGCGAACTTCCGCCCACTCAGACTAACCTAGACCTAAAAACAGAGAAAGGAAATATCTGGCATTTGCACTGTAGACATAAAATAATGTATTTTCAAATAGTTTCACAGAAGATACTTAAATAGCAAACAGTTGCGTACCTGTTTCCTATTCATTATTATTGTCATCGTGTTTTTTGCTTTCTCATTCCACTCGTGCCAGTCCATATGTGCAGACGACACAGCACATCCCATGTGGACAAAACCTTTACTGTATTGCCCCAGAGACCTGCTCCTTAATAAGGCTACAGCTGATTGGCTGATGGGATGGGAGAATGACAAGGGAGGGTGGGGGGACTTGAGAGTGAAGGAGGCTAAACTGTCCAGAGAGATTTCAATGCATACTAAGCAGGCCCAACACTAACGTGCTGCGAAGAATTTTCATTAGTCCCTTCAAACAGGACTCCCTCCCCTGACAGCTGTTCTGACGCTGTGCTAACGCATTTCTCCAGGTGCTTTACAAGGTTTGTGCATGTCTGTGCTTTTACCAGGGTTTTTTTTTATATCAAATAAAACCCATAACCCAGTAAATAATGATTCATATCCAAACTAACGGGTGATACAATGAAAGTCTAGCATCAATTTTGTGACCGGCTCAACATACTGTCTTTAAACACATTCCTCAAGATCATTAGATACACACCGGTGCACACAAACTCATATGCACACTCAAGCATGTGCACAGACAAAAACTGGGACTTACCTTCTGTGGGTGAGGTTTTCAGTCGTTTGCACAGTCCCTCTACGCCCATGTAGTCCTCCTGGAGCTTGACCACCGCCTCTGTGCCACGCAGCTCCATGAGCGAGCGCAGCTCCATGAGCGAGCAGCCGAAGCCTGCCGCATGGTTGCCCTCGTTTCTTTGGTT